>LR990253.1:2407500-3607500 GCA_905147385.1 Limenitis camilla | reverse complement strand
AGGAGAAAGCGAGTAGCAGAGTGAGAGCAGAAAACGAGTCGCAGAGTGAGAGCAGAAAACGAGTAGCAGAGTGAGAGGAGAAAGCGAGTAGCAGAGTGAGAGCAGAAAACGAGTAGCAGAGTGAGAGCAGAAAGCGAGTAGCAGACTGAGAGCAGAAAACGAGTAGCAGAGTGAGAGCAGAAAACGAGTAGCAGAGTGAGAGCAGAAAACGAGTAGCAGAGTGAGAGCAGAAAAAGAGTCGCAGAGTGAGAGCAGTAAACGAGTAGCAGAGTGAGAGCAGAAAACGAGTAGCAGAGTGAGAGGAGAAAACGAGTCGCAGAGTGAGAGCAGTAAACGAGTAGCAGAGTGAGAGGAGAAAGCGAGTAGCAGAGTGAGAGCAGAAAACGAGTCGCAGAGTGAGAGCAGAAAACGAGTTGCAGAGTGAGAGCAGAAAACGAGTAGCAGAGTGAGAGGAGAAAGCGAGTAGCAGAGTGAGAGCAGAAAACGAGTAGCAGAGTGAGAGCAGAAAACGAGTAGCAGAGTGAGAGGAGAAAGCGAGTAGCAGAGTGAGAGCAGAAAACGAGTCGCAGAGTGAGAGGAGAAAACCAGGAGCAGACTGAGAGGAGAAAACGAGTAGCAGAGTGAGAGCAGAAAATGAATCGCAGAGTGAGAGTAAGTCCGCAGTCCGCTTACTCCTATCATGCAGAAACGTGACCATATATGGTCATCCACGGAGTCGACCAATGTGATTGAAGTTTAAGAGCCGAGGGGTCTGATGAGTAATAGCGCGCGGGGTTCGAGCCGCTGTCCGTTGGTGCAACACACCTTTTATTGTAGAATATATAAACTCCAAAGCTTCTATGATCGAATTTATGTAATTTACTAGCCAGCTTTGTCTGCGTTACTTAAGAGAGAGAGAAAGAGAGATGCTGGGTTAGAGATAGACCTATAATACAATTCTATAGGAGCTGAAACTTTCTTTGTTTTATCGCAGTCTACGCATCGCACGCAACTGAAGCTCAATGATGCTCCTCTCCTATGGCTCGTAGTGGCGATGTTATACAGCCTATATTCCTCGAATGGGTTACCCAACACTAAAAAAAAAATTTCATTTCGAACCAGTAGTTTCTCTCTTCAGCTAGGAGTAGTGGCGTGAATGCTAGTTGATGTTCCTCATTGAACCGCCCTCGCTTCGCTTCGTATTAAGTAATGTATTTATTCGTATTATATAATTAATGCTTTCTGTGTTTCTCGTTTGTATTAATTGGCTACAAGCGAAGTTACAAGTTGGTGACGTCATGGCAGTCTTTTCATTATCATCCCGCAGGAATTCTTAATTTTTCAAGGACAATAAGTAGCCTGTGTTAATCCAGATTATATCTGTGAGCCACATTTGATTAAATTCCGTTCAGACGTTTTGTTAAAACATCAAAGCTTTTACATTTATAATATTAGTCTTCTAAAACATGCCACACGACCTATCTGCGATGATGAGAGGATCTGCGAGGGTAGGGGTTATATTTAGCTAGGTAACATTTGATTAAATGTTTTAGGATACTAAAATAAATCATAATATTAGTAAGATCTAATTCCGAGCAATTGCAATTCTCATTACAGACACAGAGGAGGAAACAAAATTGGTGCCGGAACAGCTAAGTAATAACCAAGGTAATGACTCTTCAAAATACTATTTACTAGGGGCCCGTCCCGGCTTCGCACGGGTGGATAATTTTTTTTTAACATTTTGGCTCCCGCATTCTGTCGCTCCCTCTATCGCCGCGTTACTCGCTGCGCTTCGAGGTACACTCCACACCGCGCCGGCGGCCCGTCTGGGATTATTTTTTATTTATCTTGATATTTTTATTTCGTAATATCTTTTGACTGGAATGTCCGATTTCAATAATTCAAAAAGTAATTAACAGGTATTGAAACAGTCTTCATTACGAAATAATTTATTTGGATAAGAATTAATACAAAGTTATGGAAAACATGGTCTGATTTTGATAGGCATTTTTATCAACTTTTAAAATGAAAAAAAGTAGTTATACTGACGTAACTATAATAGTTGGACATATGGTCTCGCGGAGTTTTTTGTAGATATTGATACGTTCTATAATATTGTAAAACATTTTTTTGTTCTATCATCAATACTTTTGGCAGCGCATGCGATAAAAGATATTTTATGGCTAATTTTTTTGCACCTTGTGTTGGTTTTAGTGAGAATTTCTGGGGATCTCTAATTTTTTCTTGTAATAAATATAGCTTATGTTACTCAGGGATAATGTAGCTTTCTAATGGTGAAAGAATTTTTGAAATCGGTCCAGTAGTTTTTATGTTTATTCGTTACATACAAAAATACAAAAATACAAAAATACAAAAATACAAAAATACAAAAATACAAAAATACAAAAATACAAAAATACAAAAATACAAAAATACAAAAATACAAAAATACAAAAATACAAAAATACAAAAATACAAAAATACAAAAATACAAAAATACAAAAATACAAAAATACAAAAATACAAAAATACAAAAATACAAAAATACAAAAATACAAAAATACAAAAATACAAAAATACAAAAATACAAAAATACAAAAATACAAAAATACAAAAATACAAAAATACAAAAATACAAAAATACAAAAATACAAAAATACAAAAATACAAAAATACAAAAATACAAAAATACAAAAATACAAAAATACAAAAATACAAAAATACAAAAATACAAAAATACAAAAATACAAAAATACAAAAATACAAAAATACAAAAATACAAAAATACAAAAATACAAAAATACAAAAATACAAAAATACAAAAATACAAAAATACAAAAATACAAAAATACAAAAATACAAAAATACAAAAATACAAAAATACAAAAATACAAAAATACAAAAATACAAAAATACAAAAATACAAAAATACAAAAATACAAAAATACAAAAATACAAAAATACAAAAATACAAAAATACAAAAATACAAAAATACAAAAATACAAAAATACAAAAATACAAAAATACAAAAATACAAAAATACAAAAATACAAAAATACAAAAATACAAAAATACAAAAATACAAAAATACAAAAATACAAAAATACAAAAATACAAAAATACAAAAATACAAAAATACAAAAATACAAAAATACAAAAATACAAAAATACAAAAATACAAAAATACAAAAATACAAAAATACAAAAATACAAAAATACAAAAATACAAAAATACAAAAATACAAAAATACAAAAATACAAAAATACAAAAATACAAAAATACAAAAATACAAAAATACAAAAATACAAAAATACAAAAATACAAAAATACAAAAATACAAAAATACAAAAATACAAAAATACAAAAATACAAAAATACAAAAATACAAAAATACAAAAATACAAAAATACAAAAATACAAAAATACAAAAATACAAAAATACAAAAATACAAAAATACAAAAATACAAAAATACAAAAATACAAAAATACAAAAATACAAAAATACAAAAATACAAAAATACAAAAATACAAAAATACAAAAATACAAAAATACAAAAATACAAAAATACAAAAATACAAAAATACAAAAATACAAAAATACAAAAATACAAAAATACAAAAATACAAAAATACAGAAATACAAATCTTTCCTCTTTATAATATTAGTATAGACTAAACGACGGGGCAATTTTGCTTCTTTTTTGTTAGGGGGGCTTTTAAAACTACAGTTTTGATTAATTTTCCTATTTTCCTCATCTCTTTGGTGTACTGTTATAATTTTAAAACACTAGTTAGCATAACAAATGTGTATAAACTGCAACAGTAAAGGAGGTAGTCTCCTTATATGCCTCAATTTGATTGTTATTTCAAATTTGTAGGTCCCTAGGTGCGAGGCCATAATCATATAAAATTACCTATTATGAGTTTTTATGCTTTCAGCTGATTACAATGAGACAAAATCTGAAGAAAATAAAAGATTAAATTGGGAATTCCCGTGGCTCGTTTCTATTGTCGAGTGAGTGATTTTTGTAGTAAAATAATTAGAGTTAACAGCAAAACATTATCCTGGAACTATATATTGGAACCTATCCGCAACATTTATTAGGTTGTTACAATTCAGATTACCATCTTCATATAATTCTCTTTTTCTTTTCATTCAGGATAACAGAGGAGACCGATTTTATAAAGAGTGGTACTTTAATACACCCTTCTGTAGTCGTCTCTGGAAATCATAAATATATTGGAGACGCTGTTTATAGAGTTTGTATTCTTTCACTGAACTATTTAGTATTTAATGGCTCATTTATCATTATCCAAACGACTTCCAACATCAATCCTTTTCATTCCTTTAGCACAATTTTTTTTGGGCTGTTATGACCTAAAGCAGATTTTTAAATTCTGTTATTTTTGATATATAATTAAAAATGTTTTTAGTTTAAAGTTCGTGCTGGAAAATGGAGGGGGGATTTACAGATGGACTCAAGTATCTTCCAAGAAAGATTTATTGAAAAACGTGTCGTGTATCCTCGTCATCATATATGTTAGTAAAACTATGTTTATTTGACAATATACTATAGTTTTTAATAAAATCATTCCTAGTTTGTCCATTATTTACCAGTTATTTGTTTCTCTTCAAAGTATTATTGTGGTATTTTAATTCCTAGCAAGTGCGTAGTAGTTAAGAGGTTCTGTTTTTCACAGGGTTGGAACCTGTCAGCACAGCACTCTACTTTCTAAAAACCCCTTTCAAAATTGGCTGCTCCCCTAACATAGGTGTTGCCCACCTTAATGTCCTGTTACCACCGGCTGATACAAAATGCTTATCAGTTAAATTGAAACGGGACTACACTGTGCAGAAGGTAAAATTAAAACATTATTAATACTTTCATTTATAAAGAAAGAACGAAAGGTTACTTGCTGTTGGTTGTTATGAATCGTGACTTGTGCCAAGCGCATCCATTAAGATACTAGGAATTTTATAGCAACATCAAGTATTTTTTAGGATTTGTATAATCAGAATTATTTTTTCAGCTAAGTGTAAAAATTCGTCCTAAATTTAAATGTGAAGAATATATAGGTTCACAAATATTCCTTCAATTGAAGCTGGACAGTTCTGCATTATGTGCTTCAAGTGAAGATTTGGAATTGCCGTACAATGATGGCACATCGTCTTTAGTGTGCCAGGTTAGTAGATCTTCAGATCTCAGCAATACAAAATGCTGAGGTCGTCCCTGTAAATAGGAATCTAAATAGGTTGATTTGCATAGTCACTGAAAATGAAGTTAATATATAGTTTAATTACCAAAACATCCAATTTTTTAAGAGTCATTAGATTGAAAGGTCTGATGAAGAAAGACATCCTTAACTTAATCCTAAGAAATCTTTCATTTCTCATCGCGTTTGTAGAGCCTAGTAATATTGTAATTTGAAATGTCTGTTTGTTTCAGACTAAGAACTCCTCATGCTACACACTATACGGTATAAGTGCATTAGAAATAAACACGCTGATAACACAAATTCCCGGAGTATATAATAGTATATCAGAGAGATTCTCCTGGATTAACGAACAAGTCCAGAACGAGCTCGATCAAGAAATTTCTCCTTTCATCAAAGAAGTAGACTCTGACTGTAGACCCGATGAATAACACTACTTACCGTGAAATATAAAGGGACGGAATTATTTAATCTTTTTATTGTACACAAACATACATTCTACAAATTTATGACAAAGAGAAACAAAATACTAAAAATAGAATTGACACAAATCAAATAATAAGAAACAAATAGGTGCTTAGTAATAATGGCGGACTTATTCCAGTCGGGAATCTCTACCAGTCAACCTTAGAATAACTGAGAGGACAATTTATTTATTACCTATGAGATGGAGATTGTAATTGAGAAGAAAGAGAAGCTAACTTACTTATATGCTTAATTCAAATAGATAATTAGTATAACGATACAACACACACACATATATATGTCGGAGGTGTGAGTTTGGTTTAGGTTAGCCTTGTGTTAGGTTAGTTTAATGGTAGTCTAATCTTAGGTTGACACGGTGAAACTAAGCAGTGGAGGTGAGTTTTGTGATCACTTAAAGCTCCTTAAGCCTACACCTTGGTCACAAGTCTAAGGCACTGCTTGGGTTCCTTTCATAATAGTTCCTGTCAGGATAGTACGAGATTGTAATGATTAGCTATCTCATGACCGTATTGCGCCCGTAGCTCTTATGATAGACTATCAATTGTGCACATACGATGCTTATAAATGATTCTATATCCTTTTTTAGTTTATATATGTCGGGGATTTTAAAACGATGTGAAAGGAGATGGAAGGAGGAAGATGGGGATAATTGGGGAACACTAAAAGGGGGTGATGGTATTGAATGGAATATTGGGTAAACGCAACGTAGATACTCCTACTGAACCGATAATTTATCAAATGGATCTCTAACAATTACGAGAGAAACCTAAGCAGTGCCTTGGACTTGTGACCAAGGTGTAGGCTTAAGGACGTCCTTTAAGTAATTACAACACTCGCCTCCACTGCTAGGCTCTCTATTTAAACCCAAGGTTAAACGCACATAAACCGAATCTAACACAAGGCTAACCTAACCTAAGGCTAACCTAACCTAACATTGTGTTTACTTAACCACGTGGCAATTACATTGTAAGGACTTACGTGACCTTAGTTGGACAGCACTTCCACACTACACTGCACTTGACACTATCACTATCACTACTTAGATGATGTTCACTTCTTGAGAGACCGCGCACGACTAAGACTTCAGTTAGACTGTCGATCGCATATAAAGGGTCGAGGGTAGACTGTCAAAACAACGGAAGTGACTACTACCCCACTCCAACGCCATAGACAACGATAACGATTCGATTAATCGATAATCTTTTACTATGCTCCGACATACATATCAAATCACATACTTAGGCTTAATTACCGTATTAGTGCAAGTTTTATACAACGTACCGGCAACTAACACCTCGCGAAAAACGTATGTAGTATATGATACATTAAATATATAATATATCGTACACCACACACCCACACAATACGTCAACACCAACATATTATAATATGTAAACTACACATATCGATTTAATAATTACTTCACTTGCTGACGGTGTAGCCAGCAAGCTGAAGATATCAAGTTGAAATTTATATCAAATATTTAAGTCTTAAATGTCTCTCTCTTCTCTTGAAGTGTCTCCCCAATTACTGGAGATTAGCAGTCATGCTCCGAAACTTTTCTTTGTCCATGGCGAGTCTGAATACTTTCCACAGACTTGATCCCAGTCCACTCTCGGATATTCCTCAGCCATGATTTTGGCGCCTCCCTGGTTTGCGTTTCCCGGCGATCTTTCCCATCATAATGGTCTGCAGAAGCTTATACTGGTGGTTTCTGAGGATGTGGCCAAGATATGTGACTTTCCTCCACTTTTTTGCGCATACGTTTAAGAACTTCGGCGTTCGTAACTTTGTCCGTCCATTTTATCCGCAACATGCTACGATAAGCCCACATCTCAAAGGCCTCCAGCTTTTTACGTAGGTCTTCCCAAATATAACACTTGAGGATCCTGGTTCTTAACCCAATAGAGAGACAGCGGTTTGTAAGAACTGTGTTCATTTTAATAAAAGAGGACCTCGCTATCTCTATGCGGGATCTTACTTCCGTTTCCCACTCCCAGGTTTCAGTTACCCAAGACCCCAGATACTTATATTTATCGACTCTCTTCAGTAAGGTGTTATCTACCTCACCAGCGACAACTCTCTAAATGTCTCTCATATGTAAAAATATCAAACTGCTTAGTTAATTTAATGAAAAGATATAGCAGCTTTTGTCTCATGAAATCTTAAAATGCCAATTTGTTGTCCAAATCATGAAAAAAATGATCTTTTATTGATTTAGGTTTTGACGAATAATACGTGAAGTTATCAAGTTGAAATTAATATTAAACATGTAAGTCTATAGTATCTTAAAATTGTGAAAAAATAATAGTTCTAAGTGTAATCAATCAATAAATATGACCATTTATTCTTAAGTGATGAGAATTAGTTTTTCTATAGGGCATTCCCCATATGCAGACATGGAAAAATCGATTTTTGCGATTTTAGTAATATTCGAATACGTTATACAATATACTTGCTCTCGGTACAGATACAAAATATTTTTACTGTTTAAATTCTAGTTAACGAGTTTAATTTTTTTTATGACCGATAAGGGACAAACGAGTTGCCGCCTCGAAGATAGAGTGAGGAGGGGGAGCGAAGAGAAGACTGCTACGGTTTCAATGGACCACGGTGTTCATTGGAATCGCAGCAGTAATGGGATGGGAGAAGGAGGGGTAGATCTGGCCCACATGCGGCTCGGCCGGAACGCGTCAAAGACACTTGGCGGTTGGATTCGCATGCTGGTGGTCGTAAGCCAGTCGAGGAACAGATCCCCTACCACCAAGGGGGTGCTGGGTTACTCGGCTGGGTTAATTTTCTGATATTGAAATTTAAAAACTTTAAATAAATTTATTCTAAGAAAATAAGAAATAATTAGTAATGTATTTAAAATGAACTATTTGAAAAGGTTTTATTAGATTTCCGGAATGTGCAAAAGATTCAAAGAGTCGACGTAGCTCCGCTCCTATTGGTCTTTGCGTGATGATAAATGGCCTATCTAACACAATACTAACTTCCTAACTAATATTATAATTCCGAAACGTAGGTAATACTTAAGAATACAAAGTAAACAAAAAAAACTGTGATCTAATATACTACTTACGCCATCTATTGACGAAAAGATGCTCTGTCTATTTTATCTATACTAATATATAAAGCTAAAGAGTTTTGTTTGTTTGAACGCTTGAACGTTTAAATCTCAGGAATTACTGGTCCGATTTGAAAAATTCTTTCAGTGTTAGATAGCCCATTTAGAAAGAGGTCAACCTGCCAGAGGCAGCTGCTGCACCCTTACAGGAGCGGCGGGTAGCGCCACTAAACTGGTGGGATCTCGAGGATCCGGAGGTGGACGTGGAGTTGAGCTCTGTCAGCGATGGCCTGCCGAGCTCATCACCCCTCCAGGATTAAATGCCTACAAGCAAACCTCCAGCACAGTCAGACTGCAACGGCTTCCCTACGCAGAATGCTGGAGGTAACACCAGAGACCATAGTCCTGATCCAGGAGCCGTGGATCAGAAAGGATCGTGTCTGTGGTCTGTCTAACATAGGAGGAAAACTCCTACTTAACACTACTGTAAGTAAACCAAGAACATGCATTTTAGCTCCTAAGCATGTAAATACCTTTATAATGACTGAGTTCTGTTCCAGAGACCTGACGGCAATCAAGGTCCAAAGCAGCCACCTCATTAGCCTGTCTGAAGTTGTACTAGCGTCCGTCTACATGCCAAGTGACGCTGAGGTACCCCCACCGGAGCTGACAGCGCTAGTCACATACTGTGAGAGGGAGGCGCTAGAACTGGTCGTCTCTGCCGACTCCAACGCACACCACACGCTTTGGGGAAGCACGAAGACAAACACCAGAGGTGAGGAACTACTAACATTTCTCTTTTCTACAAACCTACGGGTAATGAACAATGGCGCTGAACCAACATTTGTAACGGCTCAAGCCCAAACCATAATAGATCTGACCCTAGCAACTGAGCGGATCTCACACTACCTAACAGACTGGCATGTGTCGAGAGAACTATCCTGCTCAGATCACAGGTGGATCCGATACGAATTGAATATTAAGATACCTCCCAAAGAATCTAGACGCAACCCCCGAAAAACTGACCGCCTAAAGTACACAAACTTGGCGACTAATAAACTGAGAGAGATGCGTCTACCCACTAGTTATAGTGGGACAGAGGAGATTGACAATCATGTAAAAAACTTAACATCAACACTTATCACCTGCTATGAACAGACATGCCCCCTCATTACACCTAAACCCAGATCCAACCCAGGGCAAGGATGGTGGAGCCCCGTCTTAGAAAAACTAAGACGTAAGGTGAGGAAACTGTTCAACAGAGCAAATAACACATATGATGAAGAAGACTGGGACAGATATTTAGAAACCCGACGTCTCTATAAAAAACAAATCCGCCTAAGAAAGCAAGAATGCTGGAGGCGGTTCTGTAACAATATTGACAATGTAAATCAATCAGTGAAGGTTAAGAATATTATAGCCAGTGAACCCGAACGCAACTTTGGTAGTTTAAAAAAACCAGATGGCACCTTCACAAAGACAGAAGTAGAAACCTGTGAGCTTCTGATAGAAACTCACTTCCCAGGATGCCGGATATCGGGATCTCAAAATTGGGAGCCGGCACTGGACTCTACATCATCATACACAGACGAGAACACTGCTCAAAAAATTGTCAATTATGACAAAGTCAAATGGGCAATCAACAGCTTCCTTCCTTTCAAAAGCGCCGGTCTTGATGGAATTTTCCCAGGGCTTATCCAATGGTGTGGGAAGGAAATAGTTACACACCTTGTTAACATCTACAGGGGATGTCTTAAACACCGCTTTGTCCCTTCTCAATGGAGAGAAGTCAAGGTGGTATTCATACCTAAGCCCGGCAAGAGTGATTACACGCAACCAAAGTCCTTCAGACCGATAAGCCTCACATCTTTCCTGCTAAAAACGTTGGAGAGATTGTGTGACTGGGAGATAAGGAACAATACGTTGCAAAGTAAACCACTGCACGCTAATCAACATGCCTATAGCATGGGCAAATCAACGGAATCTGCACTACATGACGTCGTAACAAAGATTGAGTGTGGATTAAAACCAGGACAATCAACCTTAGGCGCCTTTGTCGATGTCGAAGGAGCCTTTGACAAAACAAACTTTACCAGCATAAGCCTAGCCCTTGAGAGATATGGTGTAGATCCCATGGTTGCCGGATGGATAGACAGCATGCTTCGTTACAGGGCGATACAGTTCACTGTCAACACTACAATACGTGGTGTAGTATGTCGAGGTTGTCCACAAGGAGGTGTACTATCACCGCTATTGTGGAACATTGTGGTGGATGAGTTAATAGCCCGCCTCAATGAAGCTCGGCTGTACACAGTGGGCTATGCAGATGACCTAGCTATACTAATCAGTGGACCATTTGAAAATATACTCTGCGATCGAATGAGAGCTGCTTTCAAGGTTGTGGAGGAATGGTGCACCAAACATGAACTTACAGTTAATCCGACTAAAACGGAACTGGTGTTGTTCACTAACAAGAGGAGTATAAATAGGCTTAGACTACCGAAACTCTTCAACACAGAACTCACATTAACTAATGAAGTCAAGTACCTGGGCGTAATACTTGATAGCAAACTGTTATGGAGTAAACACCTAGAACGCAAGCTTGAGAAAGCTTGTATTACCTTTTGGCAGTGCAAAAGACTCCTAGGAAAGACCTGGGGGATATCACCCAGAATTACACTCTGGCTGTACACTGCCGTCATTAGACCCATTATCACCTACGGTGCTGTGGTTTGGTGGCCCAGGACCAGACTAAGCACCGCCATCACCAGACTGCAAAGGTTTCAGCGCCTGGCTTGCTCCGCTATAACAAGCTGCATGCGCACGACCCCAACTGCAGCCATTGAGATGTTCGTAGGCCTGCCACCGCTAGACTTGTTTATTCAACAGGAGGCGGCTATGGCAGCAACACGATTATATCACTTAGGCCTATGGCAAAACAGGGGGGGTCCACATACTAAACTGTGGTCAGAAAGGATAGTGTCACAACCACTACTAGCCGCACCTAGTGATAGGATCCCAAGACGACATATATTTGATAGAAACTATCAAATACAATTACATGAACTACAAAGCCATACGAAGACACTGGAGTATTATATATACACTGATGGCTCCAAAATGGGGTCAGGCACAGGAGCCGGTGTCTTCTCTATGGAACTAAACATCAATTTATCTCTAGCATTGGGTAACCACAGCACCATCTTTCAATGCGAGTGTGTGGCTGTCACCCATGCAGCTAACGCAGTCTATAACAGAGGAATAACAGACTCTGGAATCAGAATCCTCTCTGATAGCAAGGCTGTACTCCAGGCGCTCGGAAGTGAAGTCATCACATCGAGCATAATACACGAATGCCACCTTGCACTGCAACGCATTGCGGCAGTCAACAGGGTCGTCCTTCAATGGATAAAGGGGCATAGTGGATCGCTAGGTAATGACGCAGCAGATGAGCTAGCGAGGAAAGGATCATTGACCACAGTGTCAGGCCCTGCACCATACCTTCCTCTCTCTTTCAAAACCTTTCGCTCATGGCTGCGTCAGCTTACCATAGACACGCACAATGCGAGATGGAGGAACACGGAAGACTGTAGGCAGTCCAAACAAGCTCTCCCTGCTCTGTCGAAGAGCTTATCCCGTAAACTGCTCAGTCTTAATCGCATTGATCTACGTTTAATAGTGGGAGTAATGTCGGGACATTGCCCACTTAATAAACATCTATTTACTATAGGCATGACAGACAGTCCTATTTGCAGGGGATGCCTCAAAGCAGACGAGACGACTGCCCACGTTGTCCTGGAATGCGAGGGCGTCGCCACACAACGGGCACAAATCCTCAAGGACATGAGGTCGCTCCAAGAAGCCTGTGAAGCTCCCAGGATACTTCTGCGCTTCTGGAAGGAGCTGGGCTGGCTAGTATAACCAGTCATCCTTGCACGCACAATGGACCGAACTAGAGTCTGAGTGCGGAAACTAGAGCCCACATACAATACAATACAATACAATAGCCCATTTATCGAGGAAGGCTAGAGGCTATATATCATCACGCTAAGACCAATAGAAGTGGAGCTACACGCGGACAAAGTCGCGCGGGTCGACTAGTAATATATAAAAAATACATTGTTGGGTTTTAACCCCACACTACAATAACTAGGCGTTATAAGTTAAACGCGTATATCTGTATATCTGTCTGTGGCATGGACCAGTTCTGATGTAGTTTTATCTGTTTGAAAGGTAATTTTATCTAGATGATTCTTAGCTATATATTGTGAAGATCTGAGGACGGAGACTATCAGCTCATTGCTAACTTTAGAGCTGCCTCACGATATTCATATATTGACAATCACGTAACCATGGCAACACAATTACACTACTTACACAGAGTACACATGAAACGGTATTCCTCGATACCTTTTTTGCATTTTATGAATATCGGTTAAATCTGTATTGAGTGCTGTTTTTATATACAATAAAATAGATTAGAATAGATTTTGTTTTCGGGGTGGTCTTGGTGGTCGTGGTCGTCGCGCTGGTGTTAGTACACATTTATTATATTAGACCTTAAACAGAATTAAGTAAAAACGATAACAGACAGAAAAACGGACAAGATAACTTTCGTATTTATAATTATTAATATTATTATATTAAATATAAATTAGATAAGATAAAATATTAAACAGGTAATATATAAATAATTTCATACGATTAAATAGTTTTAACATTTTAATAAATAAAAATTCCACCCATCCCTATTACACAATTTTTAAATAATTAAAATCGATATTAGTTATCAAATAGTCGATAAATATTTTAATATATATTGTGTTGTCTGTGGTCCACAAAACATTATGCCAGTGTCGCGTATAATGAATACACAGAGGAGACTGCGCGGTCTATACGTCAAAAAGTCACTGGGACGCTCACTTAAAAATATTGTATATTCAAATAAAGAGCAAAAATCGTTCCGAGCAGGACAGTCGACTAAAGGGGATTTTGTCTCTTTCTTACAGTTTTTTTCTTAGTGTGTCTGTGACAATGAGCGACACAAATATTTTTAAGCATTTAAATAGACAGAAGTTGATGTTATTAGTAACATTATTTTTTGTCTATTCCTTGAAGCATGGTCATACTAGTAGACAGAGATGCAATCCCCTGTAGTGGCTGTACTCATCGGAACGCAACAAAAACCCGCTACATGTGTTTCACGTGGCCAAAGGCGCGAGGCTTGATCCGCCATTGTTTATTGAGGTATTATTCAGCATTTTAAATATTTTTTTTTGATAAATATAAATTATAATTTAGCTTTAATTTCTTCTAATAAAAACTTCGATATATCTCCCGCCATACAATCAGGATTTTCAAGATGGACGTCATGATGGCCTTCAACTATTATATATTTGTAATTGCCGTGGATCCAAGCTTTTTCATCCATTACAAATGGTACGTATCTGTAGGCCCCATGGTCTATGGAGGATTGGGCCAAAATAGTTAATGTAGGTGTAGAGCTCCGTGTATACATTTGTCTTAAATTTTCAGGTGTTAACAATAACTTGTATGTATGTTTCATTCGTTGATCATAAGTAAATCTGCAAAAAAAATTAGACAGTTTATAAAGTACCTGGATGTTTCAGTTGACTTATCCTGGCATCCCCCCTCCGTTAGGTGCTTGGTAAAGCAGGCCCTTAGGCTGGTACTACAGTGGCTACTTGTAATCAGTGGCATAACTATAGGTTGGTATTTCGGCAAAATACCAGGGGCCCCGAGCCGAAGGCGGCCCCCGATCAGAGAAGGCTGTGAGCACAGGTGGATATTAACTATTACAATAATATTTATTATAACAATATTTAGTAAAATTTATAACTAAGGTGCAGGTATTTGTCACGCAGGATACTTGTTGGCGAACGATCTTTTTTTTTGGCTCTTCAAGTATAGGCGCTCATAAGTATTTCGCACACCGGCGCAGAAAATGGGTTATGTTTCATAATATTGGAGGAGGGAGCCCCATCTGATGAATTTGCCAGGGGCCCCGAACGGTGTAGTTACGCCACTGCTTGTAAGCGCAGACGGAGGATGTGCCGAGGCGTCTGTAGTAGTATGCTAACGCGTTCCTGCGTCGCCTATAATACAGCATGGACGGTGATGGGTTTTAGTGTGGTAGTCCAGCACTTATCGCTAGGAGTCCCACATATCCCGTTAAAATAAAGGTACCATAGATATACCACTCAAGATTTTTGACATATCGACATTTTTCTATGGCACCTCGGTTACTATAGTAAGAAGTAGTTTAACTACGATAAGAAAATTCTTAGTCAATTTTAAATGCGGATAATTTCTGTAGTTCATGTTTGAGGGTAAATATAACATTTGAAAATAGACAAACCGTCGCAGCAAGTTCTAAGATGGCCGCGCGTCATGACGCTAACTCAAAGTACAATGTATTTGTATATGTATTTAAAAAGTAAATAATAATTACCTATATAAACCATCTCCAGCTGGTTCTGCGTATCTATCGATAACCTGGTTTGCCGCTTCTTCGCTAATTATTTGTGCATTCATAATCATTTTTCTAATCTGAAATGTTCAATTATTATACAACAATATCACTTAGTTCTATTTTGTTGTGTGGCAACATTTTTATTTCATAGACTAGAGAGTTGCTTGTCATCCTAGTGTCATGGCGTTCAATAGAAGATTTACAATGTTTGTTTGTTTGATTGGAGGCTGTATAAGGTCGTGCTACGACCCATAGGAGAGCAGCTCAATCAATAAGCTCCCGTAGCTCCTTTAGAATTGAATTTTAGAGTGCCTACGTCACACTCTCTCTAACTCTGTCTCTTTTTCTCTCTCTTACGTGATGCAGACGATATTGTGCAAAATCAGTTAAGTAATAAAATTGAAATCTAATGTTTTTGGGACTACCCACATACTCTGTGTACATACCTGTTCGTAGGTATACTTTGGAGCTGTCTCCTTTCCACTGGTATGTATTTTGTATTCCTTATCCTGGTAATGGGTGTCATATATCTCTTTATACCAAGCTTCATATTTTTCTGGATTTATTGTATGGTAAGCGGGTACTGGATCTAAGTCCACTATTCGACTGATACGACCAGGGTACGCCATGTTGAAATGCTTACCTAAAACGAGATAGTCCTGATAGCAGAAAGTTATTCACCTAACAAGATGGACGAATAAAAAATCAGGGTTTTGAAAATAGGAGGTTTAAGCGCAAAAAAGAGAGATCCCCAAAAATAAAATAGAAACTTTGGAGTATACGTCAAGGATTTTTACCAGATGCTTATCCAATTTAAAATGGCTAACAGCAGAACTTTCTTACCAACAGCTGTTCCAAGTGAATGTCCAATGTAGACAAAATTCTTCCATTTATAATGTTCAGATACCCTCAACACACTGTGCACAAGATCGTATATGGTATATCTTAGTCCTTTAGGGAAATGGTCAGAGAGTCCATTTCCGGGAAAATCCATGGCCACGTAGAAGAAACTGGACGGCAGTTTGAGGATGAGGGGCCGGAAACAGGAACACGGTACGATACGTCCAGGACATAACAGGACTGGTGGGTTTGTTGGTTCTCCCCATGTTAACGCTGAAAAGTTGGTATTTAACCACTATAAATATTATAAAAAAGCCGCTTTTTCCGTCTGTTTGTTTGTCCGCGAACTGCTCCTAAATCAAGCAATGGATTTTGATATCTTGACTTTAAATATTTATTACATGTCAAAATAGGTCAGTTAGACAGTTTTTCTAAAACTACCTCAGCTTGGAAAGCTTACGTAAGACGATTTAGGGGGGAGATATTTTTTCTTACAAGGGGTGGGAGGGAGTTTTGATAGTTTTTACGTAAGATTACAAAAATGCTCAAAGTTAAAATTATACTTTGAAAAAGCGCGGGGGTAACATTCATTTTATCTTTCGGATTCTTACGTAATAAATATTAAACAGGGAGGGAGGAGGTCGGCCTATTCTTATTTTTTCTTATGATAGGAGGGGGTCAAAAACTAGAGAAAATAGGCATACGTAATAAATGAATGGACCCTTATATATAGCAGTACAAAATGGCGGAGCTAATAATTTAAATTATATGCTTTGATAGTTTGAAAAATAAACATTTTTGTTCCCGTTGCGGATTCCTGTTTCAGTTCAATATACATTTTTATTTATGTATGTCGGAGCATAGTAAAAGATTATCGATTAATCGAATCGTTATCGTTGTCTATGGCGTTGGAGTGGGGTAGTAGTCACTTCCGTTGTTTTGACAGTCTCTACCCTCGACCCTTTATATGCGATCGACAGTCTAACTGAAGTCTTAGTCGTGCGCGGTCTCACAAGAAGTGAACATCATCTAAGTAGTGATAGTGATAGTGTCAAGTGCAGTGTAGTGTGGAAGTGCTGTCCAACTAAGGTCACGTAAGTCCTTACAATGTAATTGCCACATGGTTAAGTAAACACAATGTTAGGTTAGGTTAGCCTTGTATCAGGTTCGGTTTATGTGCGTTTAACCTTGGGTTTAAACAGAGAGCCTGAGCAGTGGAGGCGAGTGTTATGATCATTTAAAGGACGTCCTTAAGCCTACACCTTGGTCACAAGTCCAAGGCACTGCTTAGGTTTCACTCGTAATTGTTAGAGATCATATTTGATCATTTATCGGTTCAGTAGAAGTATCTACGTTGCGTTTAACCAATATTCCATTCATTACCATCACCCCCTTTTAGTGTTCCCCAATATTCCCCATCTTCCTCCTTCCATTTCCTTTCACATCGTTTTAAAATCCCCGACATATAGTATTTAAAAAAAAATGGATTTTACCTGCAATTTTACCCCATGGAGCATTTATGGTCACTTCCCTTTCCGTTTGCTGTAGAGTTGCCATGATCCTGTAAATATTTACGCTTAAATTAGAGCTAAACTTTTTATGGACTTCTTAATCGTTTCGTGTTATCGAAAATACTAGGACGCTGATAAAGTAATACCTTGAGCTCAAAAAGCGCATCATTTTCGAGAATAACACAATTAAAGACAAGTTATCTGTGCCGCAATAAGCTAATAACTATCATATTGAATAGGAAACATAAATTGCATCAATTTATCAAAATTAATATATGTATAAATAATTGAAGGTCGACTCACTTCAGTACGTCACCACGCCATGTACAACACTGAAACAAACTTGTTTTATATCTTATTGTAATCTATATTATGTAGTGTCTTTATCAGTTACATAACCATCAACAGGTACAAAGGAATTTAAACTCTTTTTGTTATGTATCAACATTCAAAGTCGTCGCCATCTTGGCTTCCGTAAGGTAAGAAAATATTAAATATCGGGGCCATTCATTTATGCTATAAACTAGAGGATACACATTACTGTACAGCAATACCTGGTGCCTGGGGCTTGAAACCCAGGAGCAGGATTCATAATATATTAACTCTCACCTCCACCTCTCGACCTCGCTATCTACAATAGATAAAGTAAACTTACGTGGACCTCAAGAAGGGTGACCTTAACCACGACTAGAGATGAGACGAAAATACCAGAGAGACAGAGTAATCTATCGCACTAAAGTTATATATTGTCTTCACGTCGGTATACTTGAAATAACATAAAATTATTTACCCGCTACTACTACTTTATAAATAGTGTTGCTAACATTTATTATGTAAGACGATTTATTGGGGGAGCGGGGTCGACCATGTTAAATTTTTTCTTACAAGGGGATGGGAGAGGGTTCTTACGTAAAATCACAAAAATGCGAAAAGTTAAAATTATAGTTTGCAAAAGCGCGGGCAACATTTATTCAAATTCAAATTTTATTTATTTGCATGAAACATAAAAATATTTTTTTTTTTTCATTTAGATTCGTACGTAATAAATATTAAACAGGAGGGGAGGGGGTCGCCCTATTATTATTATTTTTTATAATAGGAGGAGAGGGAGTCAAAAAGTAGCGAAAATTGTCTTACGTGAATGGCCCCTTAGGGATCATCCATAAATTACGTCACACGATAAGAAGAAGGGGATTGATAGTGTGACAAGCGCTCGTTTATCGTGACGTCATATTTTTTTAAAATATTAAAACATTTTTTCCAATATTTGATTATAGAAATATCCTTTAAAAAATGTGACGTCATAAAATACATTTTTAGAATTAAGATTAAATGGAGACACAAAAATGCAGATAAAAACAAGTGGCAAAACTATTATCGTAGACTTAAGATTAAATAAACAAATTTAGATTATACACTCTGATAAACTAGAGAAATAATTCTTTAGCATAAACACATACCCAGGCGACGCCTAAAATTATATTTAATAATTATTATTCTATATGTTTATTGCGTCGGCGGAATGTTTTATATACCTACGTCAAACTCAACCATAAAACTGAGTCATACCATCATACAGGTTTGCACAGATTATTAAGTAAAATATGTCTGATTCTTGAAGAATTAAATTCGAGTAAAAAATATTTGAATAATGAAATATAATAAAAAATATATCAATTTTTTTAAATATCGATTTTTTTATTAATCGATTCTGTTACATTATCAATGATTGCTCAAGTAATCTTAGAGTTTGACATTTGAGGATAATCTTTGATTTGAGGTAGAGATGTGACTTGGAGGGGGAAAAATCAATTAATAAATAATCGATTCTTTTTCTAACAGTTCGAAGTTGCATTTTTTCCTACTTAATAATAAAATTATTAAGTTAGTAATAACTAAAACAGCAATCTATCGGTTATTAAAAAATTAAGTTTTTTTTCAACTTAAATAATGAGGAAACTAAATAAAATTATTGCCACTAATTTAATATTTTATTCAAATGTATATAAAACAAAACAATTAATACAAATGAATGAAACTATCTACTAGTCTTAAAACCGAAATACAAAAGTTTATAGTATAGTACCATGTATCATATTAATAGAACGAAAATAAAATTATATAATAATCAAGAAATAAAACACCCTTTTCTTTAGTTAGCAAAAATTGATTTAAATGTAGTTTTGCTACATAGGTTTTATCCTATAACTATTACGCATAACTTATCTTTTTTACCTTAAAAGTTGTAATAGAATCGATTTATTAAAAGTCGAATTTTCGTATTTAGATACTCGATTATAAGACAAAAATAATCAATTAATTTTAAAGGCCTCCTGGAAGCATGGCTTCCAATAATTAACTGAGAGGCTCCACCTTTTTGAAGTGCCACTGAATCGATCTACACAATAATCATATATACTAATTAAAAATGATTCAGGAAAATTAAAATAATTTAGTTTATATTAAAAAGTGTATTGTATATATTAGTAGTTACTTTGAATAAATGTTTTTTTCTTTCAAAAATCGATTATTTTTTCACATCCCTAATTTGAGGAAAATAATGTTATTCAATGCAAGGTTCAATGTTCAAATTTTAAATACCTTGTAAAAAGTAAAATAATCTTTGACGTTGATACACTAAAATGTTGATTAAATAAACGTCTATTTATATTATCCTAATGTAATGTCAAGATAAGTTATCAAAAACTGTGATAGAAAAGTTCAAGATACAAGTTTGGGATGTTACTGTTATTGTAATTATTTAATATTAAAATGGCGTTACATGAAAAGGAATGGTTTATACAGGCTCCATGGGGTCGATTATGCAGTAAGTCATATTAATTATTTTATAAATATTTGATATTTTTTTCCATCATTTTAATACCTTCAAATATTTGATATTTTTTTCCATCTAAATCGTTGTAGTTGTAAAATTCCTTCTGTTAGTAGATGTCCTTGTATTCTCTGAACAAGGTAGGCCTTTCAAAAACATCATCTAAGTACTCGTCTTCCTGCCCTTTATCTTCTTTCTTCCACTCGTACCACACAAAACAAATTATTTTACAGACACTCCGAAGACTCCCACACTTTCTCTTAAATATTTTCAAAATAGTAACAATATAGTACAGGCAGTTTAATTTTAATCATAGATGCAATTATTATGCCTGTTATTTGAAAAATCGGCAATAAGTCTTTGGAGTAGGACTGTTGATAAAATATCAATATATCAAAATTTTCATTTCAATTAATTAATTATAGATATTCAATATTGTAATACTATGAACTTCTACTCAAATGAAACAACTCTTCTCGAACAGTTTCTTATATTAGATTTAAACAATATACAATAATAACAACACGTATATAAACAGTAGTGATGACGGTCCGTACGACATTCGATATCGAAGCGAGCGTTCGGATACGTCACACCCCTGAACAATGGTGAGAATGTAGATTCTGGTTAGCTCAACCAACTTTCCGAATTGCCGGATAGGTAGGCTGCGCGTACCAGACTGCTTTGAGTGGAGAACCCGCGAGCATTATATAGTAGTCGGCCGTTGATGTGTGCGTAGATTCGATACCGGTACAGGAGCGGGGACGCTAGTAAGCACTCACACTAATGTGCGCGCGCTTTATTATGCTACAATATTAATATTTTTTCTCACCAATTATTTAACTACAACATCATCGTAAAATTATATTATTGTTAATAGCTGTAGCATATCTACTTCGTCTATGACATGTATATTGGATATAATTTATCGTCTGGTGATTAGTATTTAGTAGCTCAAAAATCATCTGGAGTCTATTCCAAATCGAATCGACACCTCAATCTAATTGTTTTTTTCGGTGACTGCTAAAAAAAGTAGTTTAAAAAGGCACATGTTGACTGACTAGTCTATTAGATTTCAAAACATTTGTAATTTAAGTTTTTTTAATAAATATAATGAATTGTAAACTGTTAATTATTTTTGAGCCTGTGTAAGTTTTTTGAAGCCAATATAAAATATATCGATATTTTTTGATGATATAACAAACTCCGAGATTGATATTTTTGTAAATATTTTGAATATATCGAAAATCCGATATTTTAAAAAATATCAACAGCCCTACTTTGCAGTACTGTTGTATTTAGCTTTGTTGGAGAGGTTAAGAATACTGATTCGTTACTCAATTGCACAAAAAGCTCTGAATGGTTTTCGATGAAACTTGGCACAGATACTCTATAACTTTTATCGTGTTAAATCTCTCTATTATAAGTGAAAGAGTTAATAAATTTGTTTAAATTGAAAATACAAATGTTTTTTTTTGTTAAATTACTGGTTACAAGTAAATGAGGAATGGGAATTCCAAAACAGGTTTTGTTTCCTGAGTCATAGACACTAAAGTACTTTGGACTTTAGTTTATAATGAATATTCTTATTAAGGAAATTGTTCAGTAAGTCACCGAAGTAAGAAAAAGGAAAAAAATAAAAGGTCTTTGCTATCCAAATTGAATGAATGAAACTGTACCCAGGCAGCGCCTTGTACTTGTGATCAAGGTGTAGGTTTAGGGGAGTGCTCTCTCCGCTAGGTTAGGTTGTGTTAACAAACCTAAATACAATGTTGGGACTCACAATAAATAAGACACAACAACTCACTTGGTTACACTTCCTCCAGCAGCACTCCAGGTGATGTTCACTCAAAGAGACTTGTGGTTAGACTAAAATGTACTGTGTCAGTCGGGAAATATAAAGATACTTGATAGTGGTAGCAATGCCCTTCCAGTGGAGGGAGAAGTAAATCAACAAAATTAGTCAATAATCATTTTCTCTTTTGAGAATATAGTTAGTTTTTTTAATAATTGATGAGGGGCAAATGAGCAGACGGTTCACCTGATGGACAGTGGCCACCGTCGCCCATGGACATCTGCAAGAAAGTATCTCGTTTTATCGATGCGATGCTGCCTCGAAGATAGAGTGCGGAAGGGGAGTGAAGAGAATAATGATGCGTTTTCATGTTCGATGAGGGATGATAGTAAGAGGGATGGAGATGAGAAACGACACTTGGTAGTCCCAAGCCAGTCGGGGAAAAGATCTCTTACCACCAAGGGGTGCTGGGTTACTCGTCTCTTACGAGATGCTCTCTTAAAAAAATATGAACAGAGATATTCAAATTATTGTGTAGTAACAATTTAAAAAAAATAACAAACGGCATATAAAATACTCTGATATGACACTCGTCATTTATTACTATATCTTAGATAAGATATTAAAAATATTCTTTATCTCATTTCAAAGTACAGATATTTACAAGGACTTTGAATGAAATTTAAATTTGATAATGGTAACCCAAAGGAAATTAAAATAGATATTTTACTAAAGAATGGTCTATTTAATACTATGTAGTATGATTGGAATCTATACATCAGCTAAATTGAAGAGAGAATTCATTCAAATTCAGACATCACAATGCTGGGTTGTATATTTCAATTTCAATTTATTCATTTGACTGTTGCACATTAAGTAAGAAATATTTAATAAATATTAGTTTTTTATTTATTGGCACACAGCTCTGACTTGTTGGGTTGTGCCATACGAGTCTAGTTATTCAGATTGCCGCGGATTATAGCAAGGTAACCTTTTGATTCCTTTTAAATCATGAATTTCGGCAAAGTAACGTTGGTTGCTAGGTAACGCTTTGTTGGTATACATTCTCTTTCGAACTTGGATAAGATATATGTCAGAACAAATTAAAAAGGGAATTAATAGATGACCTTTCTCAAAAGCTATACGGGTGCAATGCGGTCAGGATATAAGTAAACGTTACTATCTCGTACTCTTCTGACAGAAACCCAAGAAGAGCCTTGGACTTGTGACCAAGGTGTAGGCTTAAAGACGTCTTTTAATATAATTCCTACACTCGCCTCCACTACTTAGTTTCACTGTTTAAACCTAAGGTTAGGTTAACATAGACCTAACTTTTTTTTTAATTAAGGATACGTGGGAGTCCAAGCGATAAGCGCTGGACTATCGCACTAAAACCCACCACCGTCCATGCCGTATGTTAAGCGCAGGAACGCGTTAGAATATTACTGCGGACGCCTCGGCACATCCTCCGACTGCGGATACAATAACCCGCAGTTAAATCCTGCCCATGAGCTCTTTTAACCAAGCCCCTTACCGAGGGGGGATGCCAGGACATGTCTACTGAAACACGTAGCCTGCACCCAGTCAGAAACGACCCATACCCCTCGAGATCAGGTCGCTCGCAAGTCATCTCTGCAAACAGAGGAGTACACGGAGCGACCCGTACCTCCGGCCATCGGACCCCCTGGACCTAACCGCCGTCTGCGACGCCTAGGGTTGGAGTTAAAGGCCCGCGCCCGTCCCCTCTGCGCTTCGCGACCTCCGCGCTTCGCGACCTCCGCGCCCAACCTTGAAGTGATAATTAATTTATTGGCGATGACGATTCGATAATCGTTTAGTCGTTCCTGACGTATATATGTAAATGCATCTACCTGTTTGTATAATTAATAAATGTCTTGAAAAATTATAGCACTGATAAACATAATAAATGCCATAGCTGTCAAAGCATTATTACTTTATTGTACTTTTTATGTTGACATTTGAACATGTTGCTAGGCCCCACACTGAATTAATCTTCAAAATATTTATCATATCTATGTATAATATTTACCTTTGACCAACAACTAAACATAAGTATATATTTATTAATTTCTATAAGTAATTTAATAGAAAGGGGATAAATGTGATAGTACATCGAAATTAGCAAAAACCTACTTGGTGGTAGGGGACTTGTTCCCCGACTGACTTGCGACCACCAACATGTGAATCCGACCGCTTAGTGTCATAGACACGTTACGGTCGATACGCAAGTGGGCCACACCCTCCTTCTCCCATCCTATTAATGCTGCGGATCTAGTGGACTCTGGGCTCTTGCTCAGGGTCTGCTGAAACCGCAGCATTTTTTCCCTCACTCCCACTTCACACTCTTTCTTCGAGAATGCAACGCATCAGCAAAACAAGAGATACCCTCTTGTCCATGGGCGATGTTGGCCACTTACCATTAGGTGAACCATCTGCTCGTTTACACCTTATCTACCATTAAAAAAACTACCTTCTAATAAGTTTTCATAAAATACAAACGAATGTCTTTAGACGCCATAATTAAAAAACTAATTTTCTGAAGTTCGGTTTGGAGATCACCAAACCGAATCCACGCCGCTCCCTACACACATTTTCGGCTATCGAAAGTGATCTTACTAAATCATTGCCTTTCATGTTTCAGTAATAGCATGGGGTGACTGCTACGATCCTCCAGTGCTGGTCTGCCATGGGACGAAGGATGCCGCAGTCAGCTTCAGGCCATTGATCAACTTATTGCCAAGGAATTTCTATTACATTGGTTAGTTGTTTTATAATATAAATGCTCTCCTATTGGTACTCCATACTATCTCTCATCAACACTTTATTGCACAATGGAACTCTTAAAAAAATATTTTCATGTTCCAAAACGTCACATTGATCACTTTCGGCGGGAAATGTTCTGATTGTCAATGTCGTTATGCGAACTAATGTTGCCATTAGAAGAAATATGAAATCTCTATCTCTCTCATACATATACACATTTTATTTTTTTTTATTTTTATAATAATATGTTTTGTGTTGTGTGCAATGATTTTCCTCCTCCAGATTTGATGACTGATTTTGATAGATTCCTGTACTCTACAATTGTGAAAAGAATCGACTGTGCAAGATGAAAGATTTTATCAAGATTGAAAGATATAAAGACCCTTACTTACCTATGCTTTCGAGACATGGGTTCTCGTGGCTGACAGAAGTGCTCTCCTGGTATTTGAAAGAAAGATCTTGAGACGAATCTTTGGCAGTCTTTATGAAGGAAATGATTGGCGAAGCCGATACAACCACGAGCTCTACGACAATTACAAAGAACAGCATGTGGCTGCTCATATCAAGCTTAACAGACTGAGGTGGGCTGGCCACGTGCAAAGAATGGACGGCATCAGGACACCCAAATGTTTTATGCCAAGCAATCCTGATAGGCGTAGGAGTAGTGGAAGGCCAAATCTTCGCCGACCGTGAAGCGCGAAGAGTTGGACGATGGCCAACGATAGACTGAAGTGGGGGGGTTTGCTTGACCAAGCCAAGGCCCACAAAGAGCTGTTGCGCTAATGATGATGATGAAAGGTATTAAAGAAAAAAAAAGATTTAAAAAAGCATTTTAAAAGGAAATCTCAGTGTTTTAGTCTCTTGACAAGGCTTTTTAATAAATAAACTGAGTTGATATTGGTAATTAGAGTGGGCAGTCATCAAATCTGAAAGAGGATGGAGCTTTGAGAAACTTTTTTTAAATGTATTTGTTCTACTAATAGCAGTAAGTTTTCCACTGTAAACAAATAATAATAATATAATAATAGGAATATTTTTATTCCAGGATTGGAGTTGCCAGGCAATGGTAAATCAGACCCGATGCCTGCGGGTCTCATGGTCAGTGTGTACGACCTTCTATACAGTCTGCAGATAGTTGTGAAGCATTTCAGATGGGATAGTTTTATTTTTCTTGGTCATTCTTTTGGCTGTACACTTGGTAAGTATAAAAAAATGCTGGCTAAAACATTTTAGCACCAACAGAGTAATTAGGGGTTTATAGATTATTTCTTTGAAAGATTTGGACGAATTTTACAAACTTACTAATTTAAAAAGAAGAAATTTACCCAAAAAATGAGTAATTAATAAGTGTTGGCAACAGTGTATTATATATATATTCTGTGCTGATCTAATGACAATGACATTTGCCATAGACAAAACTAGTGATGTGAGTAATTGTTTTCTAATGTAATTATTATAATACAAATCGATTAAAAATCGATAACGTGTAACCTATAAACAATTTTATTAAAATTCAATCTTATAGGTTTATCATTCGCATTATACCCTTTTTATAAGGGGGTAGGGGGAGGCGAAATTTCATTTATATATTTAGGATGTTCATTCATTTGTTTTTTTAAATATTTTTAGGTGTGTACTATGATTTGTGCTTTCCCGGAAAGATCAGCAAGACAATACATCTAGATCCAATATCCCTAGGGATAGCAGTACCAGAACAAAACTTCCCTGATTGGTAAGGGCTTTTTTTTAATTCTCTGCATTTACATAATCAAAAAATTCACAAAAAAGTATAACTAAAATTTGTATGACTGGAGATTCTCTACAAAAGTCTGTGCACGTTCTACGTAGTGTTTCTTTTTCAGGTACCAATTATCATTTTTAGAGTATTTTGAAAATTACGCGAAGTACACCAATAATCAAGATAGACCTAAATATGGTAGAGAAGAGGTTAGTAACATCCATTTTTTTCCCGTTACTTTTTCGTGTAAAAATTCCTTCCTAAATAGCAAATGAAAGCAACGGACGTATTCATGATAAGGTAAAGGGCCCAGTTTCTGACACTCTAAGAGTGACGGTAGAGGTTATAATGCAATAATTATTATAATATTTAATTGGAGTAAATAATTTTTACACCATAAAAAAATTTAGAATTTTTTGAAAAGATCATAAACGCGAAAGAATGATATGGAATCCGTTTATAATTTAAATTAATGTTTTAAAAAGTGACCTTGTAAGACCTAGTTTCTGACACTCAAAATTTCTTGTGTTGTAGTTTCTGACACTGACGTCGGCCTAGATTCTGACACTCATAAAAATTATACATTATCGATTAGGTTTACATTATTTAATTAGAATAAACGAAATTAATTCAATAAAAGATAAATTAAACTTTTATTATAATTAAAACACTTTTTTGTTACATTTAAGTATTATTATCAAATAAACAAACTGTTACAAATATTTAAAATTAATATTAATGATTTTTCTTTTGCTTCGTTGACAACTTTTTTTTCTTCTTTTCTTCGAGTTTTTCTTTTTTTATTATCTTTTCTGCTTCTTTAATTGCTTGTTTTCTTTGCCTTTCAGCTTTTTTAAGTTCCTTTTCATCTTCTAGTTTCTGTTTCTTTGCTTCTTTATTCTCATAGTATTTCAACCATAAGTCAGAAGTATAAACAGTTGGAATTTTTAATGTTAATTTAACACTACAATTATGAATAAAAGCATATTTTTATAATATATTACCTATAATAAATATAAATATTTAAATTTTCATCCAGACGCCAACAACCAAATAACCTCGATAATAGGTTAGAATTGGGGTGTCAATAACTGTGGCATTTCTAAAAAAATGAACCTAGTTATTGACACCCACATTTTAATACATAAATGTGATTTAATGTGATATATTATAATTAAAAACTAAATAATATATAATTATTAACTAATCTATATATTTTTCATTATATTTTTATACTTACATGATAAATAATTGACTGATTCGATCGACGAGCGCTCTTACGTATGCTGCTTAGAATATAGCTTAAAAATGGCTGCCACAGTCATTCAACACTTAAAAAAATTTTTTTATAAAGTTATTTTTTTTTGACGGTTGGAAATTTAATTAATTACGTACATAATTAATTAATTTAAATTTTAAAAAAAATTATAAAACTATTTAACAAAATGTTTTTTTTTAATTTAAAATAACGTTGGAAGTGTCACTAACTGGGTCAGGGTCAATAACTGGGTCTTTTACCTTATGCAAAATGTAAAAAGATTAAATAAATATGTAAAATCGATTATATCAGTATATTAAATCGATTAATCTTGTCCTTATATCAAATCGATTATATCTATATCGATCCTCGTTACATTCGTCAGTCTGACTTTTAATGAAAGTATATATAATTAAGATATTTAAATAAAAAGCTTATTGATTTTTATTTAAATATCTTAATTATATATACTTTCATTAATTTATATATCAAGTATGTATTGTATATATGTATTATGTTATTTACTGCATTTTTAACGTATTGTATGTATAAATAATGTATGTAGTATAAATAAGTAAATCTATAAATATATATAATTTTAATATAGTTATTTTGCTATATTTTAAAATTGGTTTGCACCAGCCCGTTTGCGTACATGAATTCCTCTCTCCAAGGGTTGCCTGGAAGAGATTGCTTTAGCAATAAGGCCGCCTTTGCATGCCTCTTAAAATTTTGACTATATTAATCTTATGTTTCTTTTTCTGAGTTTGCAATAAAGTTTTTATCTATCTATCTATCGATTGTGATGAGAAGTCGAATCGGTTACTCATTAACAACCATAATTGATTGAATATACGTTCCAAAATTCAGAAGAATTGGATTGCGGTTGATTGTTAATTTCCGCCGAAATACATCACTAGAACTGTCAAAAGTATAGAGGGGCAATTATGGAAACACTCATGTATTATTCTGGTAACCTCCGCGAACACTGAAATTCGATGAATAAAGCAGACCGCCGAATGCGGTCGAAACTGTAGTACCAAGTTACCAGAATAATACGTGAGTGACATAGCTTTAAAGTGACTTCCACGTAAGTTTCTATGGTAAAACATGAAGACATTTAGATTGAAACAAAATAAAGTTATGAAAACTTATTCTTCAGTGTTTAAAACTTCCAGGCTGTATCTAAAGTGATGGAACGACGCGGCTTCAGCGAGGAACAGGCGCGAGCATTAGTGGAGAGGGTGACAGAACCAGTTGAGGGAGGTCTTATAAGGTACTTATACTTATAAACATACCAATACTTTTTCTTCCGTTGGCGCTACAAGCCTTTGTGGGTCTTGGCCTCCTCTACTTCTCCAGTTGTCTTGGCTGCCCGTCTCCAGTAACTTTTCTCATTCTCTTCAAGTCCACCTCCACGCAACCTCACCAAGGCTATTTTGGTCTTTCTTGTTGCGTCTCTCTAAGTGACCCGCTCTTCTTAAACGCTGTGACGGACAGTACCTGATGATGTTCTCGTATCCGATAAGTGCAATAAATTCGGGGACTAATTGCTGACGGTAAACATGGTCGTACTCCTTAACTGTCCTGAAAATTATCCTGAGCTCTCTCTCTTCTCTTTCACACACGGCAAAACTTCGCTCGTCTCTGCGGTAAGGGGGGTATAGCCGGGTTTCTATGGGATATCTGAACTTGGGTCCTTTTCTATTCGTACTGTAAATGAATAAAAATAATTCTAACATTTTTTTTGCCATTATTAATTTATTAAACAGTTTTGTAGATTTTCAAAAATACTCTTTGATTGTATTTTTTTTCTCATAGTAAAATTCAATTGAATGGTATTTTTTTTTCCCAATTCTTAGGAGTTAAAGACGTGATAAAATATGTTAGTTATGATTCTTTAAAAAATTGGCGATTTTTGGCGGAAGAAATAAAATTTCAATCTTTTTTTTTTAATACTTTTGTCACTCATTAAATTTTGTCAAAAAATGTGTTTTATTCTCTTCTATACTGAGGATTTAATAATTTATTTTTTTCCGTTTAAGTAAAAAACTAGAAAACTGTTTGATGTAAATCACAGAAAATTTGTCAGAATTATTTTTATTCATAACCTAAATGAACCTCTAAGTACGAGTAGAAGAGGGCCTAAGGGCAGATATCCCACAGAAACCCGGCTATACTCTTTAAACAGTGTTTATATTTAAACAAACTCAAAACAAGCTTGTGTTGCAACGCGAGAAGTGACGTCACAACGCTGTTTCAGAAGAGACCCAGCAGTACTACTATTTTAAACAAAAAATCAACTTATATATTCATTAATCGTGAATCGATTTTTTTAATATTCGATTTAAAATCGATCCTAATGTAATTCAAGTTGACACCCTTATCTGTGTCTTAATTCCACAGCATGTTTTGCTTAAAAATCGATGTTTAAAGATTTATTAAATTTTCAGATTCACATTTGACGAGAGACTCCAAAAGACAACTCACGCGCCATTATCTCCCGAATACGTAAAAAAATTATTTACATCAATAAAAACGCCAACATTATCGATAATAGCTACTGAGTCGAAGAAATCCAAAAAGTATTTGTTTTCTGAGTATTTGTTTGATGAGAAGGCGTATGAGGGGAGTTATAGGGTGCGGGAGGTGGAGGGGAGGCATGATGTTCATGTCTCACACGCAGAGAGTGTTGCCATGTATGTGCGGCCGTTCTTGCTACAGGGTTTTCAAGGGTTGGATAACAAAGCTAAATTATAACTATTAGTTGAAATGATTAGTCTTACAGATTGTGACGTCACAGTATACAATACAATACCACTCCATTATTATTATGGATTCTGACGTCACGTCAATGCCGCCAAATGATTGACGTTGCCGTGAAACGTGAAATATATACGTCAAGTCAATATCCTGATTTTTTGACTCCCCCCTCGATTTCCTTCATAAAATCAACTTCAGATCAATCATGTTTTTGTTGATAGCTCCAATTGGAACGTCACAATTTTGTTTTCCCACCTCCCATTGTCCTCCACTTCGTCAAAACATGACTTCAGTATAATAGAAGATACAAAGGATACTTCATTGTTCCTATAGATTGTGACGTCACGTCACCCGTGTAATATATAAAAATCTACTTGCGTACTTATTGTGGATAAGGGGTCATTGATAAATTACGTCACGTAAATATCCTGATTTTTTGACTCCCCGTCGCCCTTGTCAAAGTGACGTCATTTCATATCAATCTTTTTTTTGTTGATAGCTCCAATTGGGACGTCACAATTTAGTTCCCCCACCTCCCCTTGTCCTCCACTTCGTCAAAACATATTATGACTTCAGTATAGTAGAAGATGCAAAGGATACTTCATTGTTTCTATAGATTGTGACGTCACGTCACCCGTGAAATATATAAAAATCAACTTGCTTACTTATTGTGGATAAGGGGCCATCCATAAATTACGTCACGTAAATATCCTGATTTTTTGACTCCCCCTCGCCCTTGTCAAAGTGACGAAAGAACTGCGATACTTAAAAGTATTCCATTTTATTTATATAAATAAGTAAACATTCCGAGAATGCAAAAAATACTTAACAACTATGTATAAATTACTACACAACTATGTATAAAAAAAAATTGATAATTATGTATATTGAATTTATTGTTGTACAATTGTTGTGAATTGGTGGAAGTTACTGTTAATAAAATATTTTTGAAAGAAATTTGTGTTTTGATCTTGTATATATAAAAATTAAGTAGTAATTATTAGATTAGTATGTCGTGTTTGAGCTATGGTTACTCGATATGCAACGAAAACATCGATATTTAACATTCGATATATCGGATACAGCCCGTGTTTTACGATGTATCAAATAAACATCTTCCTCGTACATTAATTTGTATTTTATACGTAAACTAGTCAAATAAGTTTTCAAGCAATCTCTTCCAGCCTTACCAACTGTCTCAGTAATAGTCTATTTGGTATCATCAATATCCATTTTTTGGTTTGGTTCCTGCTATGCTCTGCTTTTTTTTATAATTTGTAATTTTTTTTTAATAAAAATAAAATTATTTTTCTGATTTCTGTTCTTAATTTAATTGATGTTTTTTATCGAAAACATCGATCTTTCAATTCGATATATCAAAAAACATCGATGCAAATTTTCCCATTGATGCATCGCAAAAAACATCGATATATTTTAAATGTACATCCTAGGGATGTACATTTGAGCGATATCTTATTGTAATAGATGACGTCATGCCTAGAATAAGATTGATTTTAAATAAAGACTATTCTTGGTAGGAACTAATTATTGTTAATAAGGATTGTTTCATTTTAGTTGAAGAAAAAATGTAAACCTCTTGTAAGAGCTCTTGTGAGATGTGTGTGAAAGAGATGCAGGTATCTTTACTGCATTCCCTTCGCAACATCAACTGTGTAACATTAGAAACCTATGATCCTATCGACGAGCTTAATATACTATCGATAAAACCGATTTACTATTTGCATCTGTAATTATGCTGTAAAATGACGTCATAGCAAATGTCATTATGTAATCTGTTAAACTATTCTAAAATGCTTTGTTAGTACGTAAATACGCTGTTTTCTCTATCACCACCAACCCCAATCAACTATCTCTTGGGGTGGTGAATACCCCTTGGTCTCCAGGTGGTAGTTTGATCGCGGTGGGGAGCGAAAATGTTAAAACATATATTCCTTTCTTTTTGTAACGCATGAGGACTTCTTAGAATGTTCGAGAAAGTTCTAAAAATTTCTGGAATAATCTAGAAAGTTCTAAAAATTTCTGGAATAATCTAGAAAGTTCCGAAATGTGTAAAACTATTATAATCGATTTAGAATGTTCGAGAAAGTTCTAGAAATTTCTGGAACGATCTAGAAAGTCGATTGACCCATATACACCTTACTTACTACACACATTTTTTATACCATTAAACATTTTAACCCGAGCAACGCCGGGTTTCGCTGCTAGTGTTGGTATATTATATTTACTGAAAGTTGGTACCAGAAGGGAACTGCCGCAATACATAGGTATCAGTTTTTTTTTTTTACTACACTTTGCCCTACACTTATAAGCTTATGAACCATAGACATAAGTAGATAATAGACAGACGTCTCCTTTGCCTTTTCCATTATGGAATAAAAACAGAGGAAAAAAAAAAATAGACAGACGTCAAATTCAAATATGATCGTGACAGTTGACACTACGGCGTAAACTGCGCTTGCGTGTTTACTGTTTAACCGCGGCAAAAAGTTACGATATTTAAATAAAGCAATAATGAGTTTAGAGAGTAATAAGTTGCTGCAAGCGCTGGACGACCTGACGCAGGACTGCACCTGCGGCGTGTGCTCGCAGCTGTGCGACAAGCCCGTCGTACTGAGCGCCTGCTTCCACTGCATATGCGCTAAACACTTCGCTCAGCTCACCAACTGCCCTACTTGCAACATACCGCTCGCTGGATGCACCACCTACACCGACCCCGGCCTAGAGGCCACCATCACCTCCACCAGAGCACTGAATGCTATGTTTGAACCCTTTAGAAACAATACACCCTCACAACCCAATGCTGATGCTAGTAAGAAACGCGGTAATAAAGAAAATGTAAAGGAAAAAGAAAATATTAAAACTTACACGTCCAAATTAAGAAAAGGAAACAAAAGTGATAATTTAGATTCGTCTATAACATCTACAGGTAGCTCTAAAATTAAAGCTAATGAGAAAAGGAATAAGAAAGGTGAGACAGCTCTCCATGTAGCTTGTTGTGCAGGGAAGGTAAATGTTGTAATAGATTTATTGAAGGATGGAGCTAATAGTAATACAAAAGATAATGCCGGCTGGACACCATTACACGAGGTTGTGCAAAGAGGAAGGTTGGACTTAGTTAAACTTCTACTACAGTACAATACATTAATCAATGTGCCTGGTCCTGGAAACGAGACACCTTTACATGAAGCTGTTCGATACAATCACAAAGAAATAGCACAAGAATTGGTCAAAAACGGAGCTGATATCACTGCTATTAATTGTAAAGGTGAAACTCCGATCCAACTAGCATCCAAAGAAATGAAAAAAGTATTAGAAGATTCTGCTGATGACATAATACAAACACAAGGTGTTAATGTAACTTTTATGTCGGAGCAGCACGCTCAGTTTGATTTGGAAGATATGAGAGTATATTGTGTCTCGCAGTTCCGTACAGCACAAGGCAAACTGAAGGTGTTGGCTAAGCACCATACAAATATTCACGTAGAACCTAAATTTACTAAAAATGTAAATATTTTGATAGTAGATTCTGAGAATGACCTCATATGCACCTCCTCGCTGGACGTCTTACAAGGAATTGTCAACGGAATATGGATAATATCCGTCCTATGGATAACTAAATCAAGTAATGATAAATTGGAATTGTTGAAAGATTATGAAATAAAGGGTGTTGGTAATAAAGCATATAACGGACCGTATAATTCACGATATAACAAATATAAGCAATTACCAGGCATTTTTAACGGATGCCATTTTTATTTACACAACTTCAATCAAAAATATGAAATATCCAAATCCATAGTTCTTAATAAGGCAATTTTAACTAAATTAATAACAGACGCTGGTGGAACTGTATTAAGAAGAGTTCCAAATCCTGAATCCATTCCTGAAAATGAGAGGTTAGTTCCGTACCATGCCAAGAAAGATGGCAAGCTGGTGAATTGCTCGCATTATATAATATTTAAGGATAATTATGAGCCAATGTATAACATGTCGCATTTTAAGGCTCTGCCTATCGGTTGGTTGATTGAATGTATAGAGAAATATGAATTATGTGAACCCTGGTAACACCTAGATGGTATTCAAGATGCTGGGCCCATAACCTCAAAATGCTACAGCATCACAAAATTTATTTTCATATGGATGAATTTTTATACTTTAAATAGAATGTATACTTGTAAATAAAATTTTGTTAACAATATACTTTTTTTTATAAATGAATAACTTTTTAAAAATGCAATTCAAAGAATGAACAAGAATAGTGGCAGTTTTTGCTTTAGGCATACTTTTTTTTTTAAATACTCAGAAATGTTATTTCTCTAATAAACAAAAGAATCTTTTTGGGAAATAAATAGAAAAAAAATATATTTATTTTAAATAGACTGAGATACAATAATAATATATTTAAATATTTATTTAATATTATATTATACAATACATTTTTTATATATGTATTTAAAAAAAAACTATTATATCGCGTCAATAAACTTTGATCTTTGGCAACACTTTTAAATTATATTTAAGTGTGTTTATATATTAATTATTTTAGATTTGTTTTTTTAATATGATAAAATTAGGTGTATACGAATGAATTTTAATCTGTAAAACAGATAAAAAATTATTATCAGCTCCACTAACAAATATTTATGAACTTGTATAATATATACACTGTATATATTATCTGTCATTCTAACTACTTAGTACTTACTGGCTTTCTTGGGCCTAGTCGGTCACCAAAAAGAGCGTTCCTTTTAGTTCGTTTTCCAATGGCGAACTAGTTCGCTCTTTTAGTTAGTTGTTTTTTTTAGTTCATTAGTTCGAACGAAGCAATAAAATCAAACGAAAAAAAAACTTTTTAGCCTTGGGCCTACTCGGTCACAAATGAGAACGTTCTTTTTAGTTCGCAATCCAAAGGCGATCTAGTCCGCTCGTTTAGTTCGAACGAACGAATAAAATCGTCTTCTTTTTAGTCTTGGGCTTAGTCGGTCACCAATGAGAGCGTTCTTTTTAGTTTGCAATTCAAAGGCGAACTAGTTCTCTCGTTTAGTTCGTTAGTTCTTTTTTTAAATAAGTTAGTAAAAATAATATATAGAGGAAAAACACATTTATATTATCAAAAGTGAAACACCGATCTTAGAAATATCGATGTTTATGAACTATATTTTGATATTTCTATGACCATTTAAATATATAAGTACATATCGATGTTTAATTGGAAATAATTCACTATTATTTATTACATATTTATGTTTGTAGAAAACAAGTATTGAAGTATGGATGAAACAAGCATGCCAAAGAGTAATTAATTCAATTTAAAAAATAACTAAAAAGAACTAAGAGCGAAATATACGACGAACTAGTTCACCCTAAAGGAGCGCTCTTTTGAACTAGGACGTTCGCGAACTACCCAAGACTGCTTTCTTGGTTTGGTAACACTGATAATAACTGTCAAATCTAAAGAAGACTGAGGATGACGATTTTACAAATTAAAAATAGAAATGAAATATACACTTACACCGAGGTGGTAAACGACATGTAAATATAACAAGATTAAATAAAAAGTAAGTTGAATTTTGTAATATAGTTAACTCTGATACAATTATTATATAAGTTTTGATTTAATCAGCTGTTTATGCCGGCTTATTTAATTCATATTGTATATAAATATTTGTTGTTCTGTTATGCTTTCACGCTAAACACAAGAATATAAAATTAATCTCTTCCTTCGTGTTCAGATTAAAACTATTAGTATTAGTATATGCTACACCATCTTCTTTTTTTCCTTTTGAAATGGGGGTCTGGAAGAAATGGCTACTAAGACTGCGCATTGTACTTTACAATTTATTTTTAATTATATCTAGTTTATTAAGTTTCATTTTGTGGTGTACAATAAAGTTATATAAATAATGAATTCCTAAGTGAGGCTATGAGTAATGGGTTAGTGAGTGAGTGAGGGTTTCACACTTTAATTAATTCTGGATCCAATTCAAAACATTTCAAGGACTTATTATAATTAAGATTAGTTTATTTAAGGCATATTGCCAGTCCTTTTACACGTGCAGCCTGTGGGTTGACTATACAAGGAAAGTATATAGTGGCCTACGAATCCAATACAATAATGCATTTAGGGCACTGATGGGGTTGTCGCGACAGTGTAGCGCCTCGGGTATGTTCGCTGCGGCGGGGGTGGACAGCTTTGGTGCGATCATTCGCAAACGATGTGCATCTATGCTGCGTCGCTTGTGCGAGAGCCCCAACACTATCCTAGGCGCAATGGCGAACAGTTTCGACTCGCCGACGGTGAAGCGATGGGTCCAACTTCATGTTGTAAAAGATTCGTAAACATAGGAGTTTTCACCAAAAGTGAAGTCGGAATTTTCCTCCAATATTTTATTATTTAGTTAATAATTTCAGTTGGTTGTCATTGTAGTTTTTTATCTTTTTGTGTTACTAACATAGTTATTAAGAATACTGTTACTAACATTCTATGGACACCCTGTCTGATTCAAAATTAAATAAATAATTAAAAAAAATAAATAATTTCTTTATTTCTTCACAATATGCAATTTACTTGCAGTTGTTCTGGTGCCTTTATAGACAGTATGTCACCCATGAACATTGACAAAACTAGAAAGTATTTCTAGTTTTGTTGATGCATTGTCTCAAAGATAGAGTGAGGAGAGAAAGAGAAGCTGAACAAGAAGCTAAGGATGGGAGAGGGACTTGGTAGATCAGGCCCACCAGACACTTAGCGTCGGATTCGCATGTTGGTGGTCACAAGCCAGTTGGGGGAACAGATCTCCTACCACCAAGGGGGTGCTGGCTTAGTCGACTCTTACGAGATCCTCGCCCAGCAGCAGAGGGGAATAGTATTATAACCCTTCTCCATACGAGTGTTGAGTGTTGTAATAAATTTGTATAATTTTCAGATGGCATTGTTTATGAAACAAGATTTCACTCCTCCAATACTCTCAAGAAGATGGCTCGCTATCAAGTTCAGGCCTAATATGGTAAATATTTTATTCTTCATTACTGATAGATAAAGTCGAGATCAAGCAAATGGTCAACATGATGGTGGCCGCCGTCACTTGTACATTGATGATATACCCTCTTGTTTTGCCGAGGCATTGCTACCTTAAAGAGGGAGTGAAGAGGGAGAGAAATGCTGCAGTTTTTTTAAATCCAATTGGATTGCCGTCGACTTTTTTTGAGCAAGAGCCCAGAGTCTTCTAGATCCGCAGCATTAATGGGATGGGAGAGGAAAGGGGTAAGTCTGGCCTAAATGTGGCTTGACTAGAATGTGTAGTGGTTGGATTAGCATGTTGGTGATTGCAAACCATTCTGGTAACAGATTACCTACCACCAAAGTGTGCTGTGTTACCCGGCTCTTACGAAATGCTCTCTCAGTGGCAAAATTTGAATCTTATTACTTATACAAACAACAATATTCCCTTTGAGTCTGTAACAGTAATCTAGAGGACCAGAATATGGGTTCTTTGTAAAGGACCTTTTGTTTGCCATGTTTTGAAAAAGTTATGATAACCGAACAGGGGATATGACGTTACTGTTGCAACATATATGTATATAAGCACAGACATATTTGTTAAATACCACATTTATTGTTTTCAGCAAATATACAGCAGAGATCATATAATAGCTATACTAGAAAGCGGTTTATTATTCCGAGAAGACAGTGTGGAGGTGGAACAGGAAGCTCCCGATGCTGAAATTGTGTGGAGACGGTCTGGAGGATGTAAAGGTGGTTGGTTTACTACCGGCGAAAGGAATATGGCGTTACTGGCAACATTAGCTTTGGTTATAGCTGCTCCTCCTAGAAAGTAAGCATAGATACAGAAATTATCAGATAACAAATTACATTAGCCATTAATTAACTAAAGCTTATAACTATATGTGTACCAAGTCCGCCATATTGGATTTAGAGTAAAGTAATTTTATTTCTCGTATTCGTCTTAGCAAACCTCTTCATTTTATACAAAAATTATGTGTGGGCACTAAAGATAATTAGTCCGCCATCTTAGCCCGTCCACCATATTGGATTAAGAGAGATAATTAATTTACCTAAACAAACTATTATTATATATATAATTTTTTTAAAGAAGTTTTATGTAAAAATTCTACATTGGATTCTATTAAAATCGAAATCTCTAGTTTCGATTGAATCGAGCCTAGATTGATTAATCCGACTATATCTCAAAAAAATTCTAATAAATAAAGATGGCGGCTGTGTATAAAAAACAATATGATTCATAATTATGAGATTTTTAATTTAATTGAGCATTTGATTCTCGAAGCTTAGTTTTTTTTTTAAATAACAAAATATAGTTTCATCAGTATCTAAAATCATAATCAAATTGTTATACTGTGGGACACGATTTTTTTACATAATGAGAGTATTGTGTCAATATTATTTTCAGTATTTTTATTTATTTTTTAAAAGCATTTGAAAAACGGGCATAATAGATACATATAGTACCTATATATATGTCGACGCAAAATAAGGGAATCTGTGAACCTAAGGTTAGCTAACCTAACCTGACACTGGATGTGGCAACTACATGTAAGGTACTCACGTGACCTTAATTGAACAGCACTCCAGCACTAACACAACGCTGCATTGCACAACACTAACACTATCCAGGGACTACCTCACTCCTTGAACAGTCAAACTGTCGAGAGCATATAAAGAGTCGAGACTGTCAAAATGACGGAAGTGACTACTATAGGGTAGTAGCTCCATAGATGGCGATGACGATTCAATTATTTGATAATCGTTTATTATTCTCCGAAATATATTTCGCTTAAGTTCGCTTGTGGTTAATTTTTTTGTGAAAGTGTTGTTAATGAAATTTAAATTATCATAACATTATAATGGTACATCTTAAAATGGTTATTACAAAACTGTAAATGAAAGCTAAATTTGACACAATCTGAAACTGCATGGTGCATCGTAATTTGGAAATGATCTGAATGAACAAAGATCTTAAGAACTTCTGTGGGAGGTCATTCTGTTACCACACGCAGGTCTCTACGTCTATGTCATCAGTCCTAGAGTCTAGAACAGATTTTACTCAGCTCTCGTCATCATGCTACCTACACCAACAAATACAATTGTCACACAGTGTTACTACAGTGTTGTTTTAAGAATGATCTGTAGTAATTCTAGGCCCTTTTATTTCAGCCTACAGCGCCTAACACTCCTAAAGCTAGCGTCATACGCGTTAGTCCCCATGGCTATCCGCGCGACCCACAGAGCGTACTGCCGCGGGTCTCTGCGCACACTGCTGTCTCTGATGCGGGACTACATGGCGTTGGTGCGGAGGGCTATGGCCTGTTGTAGGGAATACGCTGCTTTACATGCTCAACTGTAAGTATATAGAAACCTACGACCTTCTCTCCATTTTAATTTTTTGGGCAGCTTTTCTTGTTTATTTGTTTAGTGTTGCTAGATTCATATTTAGTTACGGTTCCGAAACGTGGATATTGAGAAAGGTAGATCGAGAACGCATTGATGCGTTCGAGATGTGGTGCTGGAGGAAGATGTTGCAAATTCCGTGGACAGCATTCCGCACCATCATGTCCATCCTTCATGAACTTTACACTAAAGACAGGCTTTCTGTCTGCGAAGTATGCTCGAATTTTTTGGCCACATCGCACAGAAAAAGGAAACAATTTCGAATAACTCATGGTTACTGGCAAAGTTGATGGCAAAAGACCAAGAGGTGGAAGCCCAATTAGATAGTCTGACCAAATTCGGACAGCCCTAAACTCGAATCTGCACGAGGCACTTCACTACGCCAAGGAACGTCACAGAAGAAAAATCACTTCCTGCAAGGGTAATCACGACCCTCAGTAATGAGGAGCACAACGCGAGGAGGAGGTTGTTAGATTCAAATTACCCTAAAATAAAAATAAAAAGCTTATGGATTATGGATTGAAAACTTATTCCAAATTCCAATTTCTATCTAGGTAGGTATCTATTTTCGAATTAATAATAAATCAAAGCTTTGGATTATACTAAATAAATTTGATTTTAGAATCTGTTTTCATTCCATAATCTATTAATTTCGGTCGGTAGTGTACAAATCTTACAATTTCTTAACTGCGACTATTAATTTCTAGGTATGATAGTGTATTAGACTATGGTATCCTCCCATCTATATCAGTCCCGGATATACCAATTTTTTAAAGCGGAGAAAATACTTCATAGTGACACTGTCCTCCCCCTCTCCCACGAATATATAATCAACTTGTCTCTGAGGTGAAGTATGGGTCAGTTGGTATATCCAATTGCTGTCTTAGTAAAGCCTTCTGTAAACTTGTGATTGCGCCCCCTACAATAGGTTTTAACGCCCCTACCTAGGATGTAATTTTAAGCCACCAATATATTTTAAGGCTGATCTCTTAGGTGCCAACTTTTTCATTTGGATAGTTGACACTATCTGAACCCATCTCGGTGAATGTCTTCTCCATATTTGCTTTAAACTTCACCATCATAGAGTTAACTTAGTTTATCTTTGCAGGGGTTCGTTATCGTCAATAATAGAGTCAATGCAAGCCATGCTCCTCCAGCAGCAGAGCTCCCTGCTGCTCCTCATGTCTCGCGCTGGCTCCTCCTTGCTGGGTAATGTACCCTGGTTGAGAGGCGACGTCGCGGGGCATTGTGATAGTGATAATGTCATGGTAAGTACATTAATCAACCTTAGTTTTTATGTCTATATCTTTTTGGAAGTTCGTTTCGTTTATTTTTCAATTATTATGTAATAGTGGATCCTAAGTAAGACCGATTTTAACTGATCGGATAACCAGGTGAAAATATTATTTTATAAAATACATTTTGTCTCTAATGTGTACCAATAGGGTTGCCATAAAAAATATGGTGAAGGCTACAATTAGGCTATAATTATAATTTAAAAAAACAAAATATTTTTTCAAATTTCATCGAAAAAATGGCCGCACAAATCCTGTCCAAAATAAGGGTTACCACACTTTGAAATTAAAAAATTGGAGCGATCAAATGTATAAAATAGAGGGGGATTTTATAACGTATGGCAACCCTATTGTTATGTGTTCTGAAACAAATTAACCGGATTCGGTTTTAATAAGAATCACCTTACTTGGGAAAGAAATAAAACAAAAATCCCTAAATATTTGAAGGATTTGAATACTTTTGAACATATAGAAGTGTGCCCTTAATATATAGCTGCACTAGCGACCCGCTCTGGCTTTGCTGGCGATGCTAAATTAAATCTGATAATTTGGACTCCACACAAAAAAAATCTATAATGAAAAATGAATGTATAATTTCTTTTCCAGAAAATCCACCACGCCTTCCTCGTAGTACAATCAACGTTACTAAAAAACATCGCACTCGCTCACTCACTACCCACAGCACTCACTCACAAATTATACAAAAACCACAACGAGCGGATACACTGGATACACAATGTACTCATAAACCATCTCATTACAGAGTTTAGAGAAAACTACGAAGCGTTAGAACGGATGTACAGATTATTAAAAAACTTCAACACTAAAGATGGCGGTAGTTTAAAAAAACCAGGTTTAGCTATAAATGATAATTGGTTATATTCAGATGTACATACAGGTGTTGCTAGGTCATGTTTAGAATTGAAGGTAGTTTTAGAAAAGTGTAGTAATTTAGATATGTTTCTTGATTCTTGTTCGTTGAATAAACAGGAGATTGATCTTGAGGTTTTAGATAGAGATGTAGATGAGATTGTTGAGAATATTACTAAGTGTTTGACAACGGTCCAAAACTCGCAGATACGGTTGAAGAAAATGCGTAATAAATTGCAAGTTGTTGATGATAAAGATGAGGAAGAGAAAGAATATGAAGAAAAGACGATATTAAAGATAGAAGATAAAGAACCAGAGATAAGAGATGAAGTTTTTTATTTTATTAAAACGGAAGATGAAAGTGTTGTTTCACCTGTAGGGGATGTAGTTACAGGTCCAGGAGCGAAAGAGAAAGAGACAACTAAAGTTGTTTTAAAAGAATTGAGAAGGAAATTAGTGAAGAGAGAAGATTTGATGCGAGAAAGAGAAAGACAGGCTTTAGCTAAAACTATGCCAGATTTAAAAAACATACCAGAATTTCCTCGTCAAATTAATTATGAAGAATATATTGATAAAAAGGGTTTTATTACTAAAATTAGCAGAGATATAAAAAAAAAGAAATTATTCAGGAAATATAGAATTGGTAAGAGAAGTAGAAGAAGAGTTGTTTATAAATTAAAAAGAGAGAAATATGAAACAGAAAATGATTTGCCAAAAGATAATTACGAAGCAAATGCATTAATTGATGTTAAAAGTAAATTTATAACAATAAATGTAAATAAACATTATTATGTTATTACAAAATGGCTGAAAGTTGTTAAAGGTGATGATGAGGATACTTTAAGTGATTTTTCTGATGCTAATGATGTAAAGAACTTTAGATTTACGAAGAAAGATCTAGAACTTTCTCCTTCATCATCTGATAGTGATCTTGAGCATATAAATAGGAAAGCAGCACTTCTAGAAGATGTTAGAAGATATAGAGCAGTTAGGAAGAAGAATTATCCAAAACGTCAATCCATAGATAATGTAGATGAGAGTCTAAAACCTATAGAGTATAGTTTTGGGACGGGGTTAGCGATGGCGTCGGTGTTGCAAGTGAATAGGAAAATGCCCAGTATGTGTCAAGAGGAAGTTTTTATAGGAAATGGGGAGGTTTCTACTGATAGTGGTAACGATGAAGATGCTTGAAGAAATGTTGCCAGTATCAAAATAATGAGGGAGGAAATATAGATAGTAAGCCGAGCAGGATTTTGCATTTACATTAAGTAGAATTACAGTAGCCGGCAGTTAACTTTAGGTTTGAGAAAAAATAGTGGGGGATAGGTGCGCATTCTGAATGTGCTGCGTTCTATCCTTGACGTAGCAGACGCACGGGAACTGACGCGCGACTCTTACCTGATAGTGACCTCTGCGCATTCAAGGTCAAGCCTATACTTACGTGCCGGTAGCTATACTTTTACTGATCATAAAGAGGGAGATAAAAATATTTTGCATACGTCACTGCAAGGCCTCTTTAACTTTTTTTTTAATTAATACACATGTCATCATGTCATTGATGGGAATTGGGTGAAAAAATGAAAATTCGTTTTGACAAAAAACAATTAAAGACATATGATGTTATAGGTGCTTATATCAAAATTAAATTATTACTAGTATGTTTTAAATTATAATATAATTTATTAATTTTATTGTATAATATCATAGTTTAAGTTATAATTTTAATGGCCGCTGTATTATAAATTAATAAAAAATTTAATTTATTATTCGTTTTATTTTCACTAACACTAATATATTTGACAAAATAGATTCCTTGTAAAAAATGAATAAGTTACCTTCAAAAAGTAGGGCAATTACCTTACTTTTTATTAGCATTATTGTACTAAGTTAATTCATCTACAGCTTCACAAAAATATAAAACTACTATCTTCTGATATTTAAAAAATAATCTTTAAAATTCTAGCATAGTAATTTAATAACTAGAATAATTAAAGGTCATAAACCACAAATGGGTGATTTATATTAATTGCTCTATTAATTATAGTTGATAACACAATCGCGGCCATGATGCACGTCTCTACGATCATGTAAGTTTATATTATATTAGACTACTTACTAAAGATATAAAATCACAAACCTCGACATAAACTTCAGCCCCTATTTCAAACCCTTCAAGCTTTTCTGAGGTTCTACCTCTGTAGGTACCAAATCAGACAGTTACTTTCGATCATTAAGAATTAGTCTTCCCGCGACTTCTAGAATTATGAAGAATTGGAAGATAAGCACCAATTCATTCTTCCAGGATAATAAGTTCCCTTCTTTCCACATGATCTCACCTTTTTCCTGGATAAAAATTAGCCTATCTGTTATCCTGGCTATAAAGTATCCAAATCAATTTTCATTGAAAACCGTTCAAATTGGAATTCCCTCCAATAATTATTTGATTTTTGTATCAGTGTTACCAACTCCCAAAAAATATTCTCCCTAAAGCTTAAGCCATAAACCCCTAAATTATTGTATAATTTTTTTACCACCTTTATAGATTTCCCCCTAAATTTTAGGGAAAATCTCATAATCCTTATAATCTCACAGATGAGATAAACTATTACTAGAGAACATATTAAATCCTCCTAGACTCAGTGATATAAATATCATTTTGTATTATATTTGTATAAAAATTATGATGATATTTCGAAATGTTATTGTATTTCAGTGTTTTTTGTCTTCTTGGTGTGTTAAATGGAGAGAATATAAATGTTACTACAACAGAAAATGTTAATGGTAAATATTACTTTTTTTAAAATTAATATTACGAATACTCATTTAGTAAATAACTTTAAATGGTTGAAATTAATTTTTGAAAGAGTTCTATAGTATGAAGATTGCATATAAAACGTAACAGCGCCATCTATCAGTTTTCAATATAGCTAGTAGCAGATGATGCATTAAGTACACATATATTGACTTAACAATGTTATATATAGATACTGATGTAGTGTTATATAATATATTGCAAGTACGGTTAGTTGCCTTTCCCTTTCAACGAAGCGTTAAGTTTGATCTAAAATGTAAAAGTAGATCAGGGTAAACATGGAGGTAAAATTCTTTGGCTTCAAGTCCCTTTAAATTTTAAATAAATCAGTATGTCAATTTAGAGCAATAATTACGTTTTTTTTACAAAAGGGCAGAACAAGTCAGGTCAAAAACTACTTTTACAAAAAAAAGTTTATAGTTTTTTAATAAAACAATATCAAAGTGTAAGATTCCTTCTCTCATTTATAATGAATATAAATTTTATCTGTGATTTAGTAAAAAAAATTAAAAAACAGAATGTAATTTTACTGGTACTGTATTATTCTTATAGATATAATATATTTTAGTAACAACACCAGAAATGACTTGTAAGACAGCTCGAGAAGTTTCTGGAATGTGCGTGAAGCGGGAGACATGTGACTTCGGCCCAGGAGTGATTGACTTCACGTTATACGTCCCAAGAGGATACAAGAGGTATATGCGAAAATCATACCGAGTACGTTAACTAGCATAAGAGATTTATAATCTGTTTGTTTGATACTATGCGCAATGATATTATCTGTGCACATTTTCACAGATTTAGCGCCAATTTTTAAAATTATTGATAATTTTTTCTTTAGAAAAAAGATTATCTTCAATGAATGAAGTTTAAATATCTATTCAGCAATTATAGTAGGAAGGTAAGTCAAACCAACAAATTTACTTTTGAATTCATATCAAGAACATTTATTTCACTGCAATCTGGTCATTATAACTCTATTTTTGATTAATAGATGGCATTAAGAGTCTGAAACCCAAAGTAATTAAAAGGCAGGGCAAATAGTACAGTGTATTTTAATATGCTATAGTAACTCTGTTTGGCTGTAAGTTTATCACGATCCATAAGATTAAAATTATAATTCAATAAAATATTTTTTTTATTAATAACCAATGTTTTAATATCATTTTTTACTTTAGAATTGAACTTAAAGAGTAGAATTTCTTACATCAATAATTTATATAATCTGCATTCAGCAGTCTTCATATAAATATTGATTTTACAGAATAAGGTATTAGAACTCGATGAAGAAATGCCTATTTGCCCTAAAAGTTCCTTTAATTTTTTTGTGTGTCCGACAAATCTTTTTGATATCATTCAACGTACAACAACAATAGAAATGTATCCTATTAACATCTATGTGTCCACCAATTCTCTGCAAGTTTAGCCATAGTAAATGTTTTATTACAATTAGTACACTTCCAATCAGGCTCCGCAAGATGCTCTCCATCAAAGTGACTCCGCAACTCCTGTATCAAATTTGACTTCGCGTTAAATACACACTTACAAGCTAAACACTTGACAACCAAATCTTTGTACTGCTTCTGTACTTGTCCGAAATAAGTTTCATATTTAGGTGAAACAGTCTCTTCTAATTGTAAATCATACTTTCTTAACCGCTCGTCAACTTTATCTATTTCTTTATATAAGTATCTCACATAAGGATACTTATTGGTGTACCTTTGGTAAGAAGACCTCACATAAACCGTCTCCGGCATCAACATTATATCTTTTTTAATAAAATCCAACAACTCCTTACAATTCGGAAAGCTTTCATACAGTCCATCGATAGAGGATATTAAATCTTCTTGTTTAGCATTTACAGTGTTTGTCGTGCTATTCGTTTTTATATTCTGATCTAACACTGTCAATGGATTAAATTGTGTTAAGAGATTCCTGTTGATCAAGACATGTTTTAGCTCATGTTTCGTATCTCGCTTGTAAAACCAAACATTGTTCAAGCTCAAAATACTAATACTGACATCCCACCAATTCAAAATGGCTTCCAGAGGTAATACATTCACGCATATTTGAGACGGTGTCTTAAAGAGGCTGTTAAATATGTTGTTATTAAAAGTGGGGTGTCGGTAGAACAGCTGATTTAGTTGTGCTCTTGAAGCATATACTTCTAGAACAACTTTCTTATCAGACTCCTCGTTTTTGCTTTTATTCTTATTTTTATTAAGCTTTACTACTTCTAGGGCTGTTTTGTGGGCCCTCTCTCTGGAGGAATCTAACATAACCCTCAAATGTTCTTTTAAATGAACATAATTTGATTGTAAGAATGTGTTGATGCCGCATTTATCGTTCTGGATTTTCAATTTGTTAACGGTTTTATCAAATTCATCCCAACGAGGCCAATCTTTTAGACACTTTTTGACAATAGTAAGATATATGTCCCCTTCCAATTCGTGAAGTTTTGCTATATTTATGTCAAACTCTTTGTGGAGGATGTCAACGATCTGAGCGTTTGTTAGTACTGTGTTTTGTTTGTCGTCGCTTGAGATTAATCTTCTGAACAGCTGGATGATTGGTTTGTCTGAAAGTCAATTGAATAATTAGTGCTTAATAGTTATTAATTCAATTAATTGACCCTGACAGCTCTACTTTTCTATTGGTGTTATATTGATCCCCCTAAAAGTTTCTATATACAGATATTCTATAACTTACAATTCATTATACGTATAAATATCATCAATGGCACAACTTCCTGGGGGGTGTGATCTAAATATTTGAGTAGCTTAGGGTAATGGGAGCACCAATACATAAAAACTTTTCGTGGAAATGAAGTGGACAAGACTTAGAGGAATTTAAAATAAATCCTTCTCCTTTGTTTTTCTATGATTCTCTCGAATAATAACTTTTGTGGGAAGAGTACCCCTTCACCCTCCAGGGTGGTGGATTCTTAAGTATTGTTGGTAAGTTTAGGCCAGGGGTGGGAGGTAAAAGCTTGTAGCAGCGTCATCACGTCGAAACATAACATTAGTTAGTCATATTTAGATATCTTTCTTGTACATGTAACTGTTTTTAACCCAAATAATAAACATGTTATGTTCATAATTACCTGAGTTTTTATCTGTTGATTCATCGTCTTCAGAATCTATCGCCACCACTTCCATTGGCATGGTGTTGTCCGAAGTCATTTTGTTAATTTTTTAAAAATATGTATATATGGTTTTGTTTCAAAAAACCGCAAAACTTTAAACTATACTTTTTTTTTTCTTCCTTATGGCTCTTGATACTGCTTGTTTGTATTCCGCAGTAATTTTAGCTTTAAGTTTTTCGGTGGTTACCAAACATTGATTCTATTTGACATTTCGATTATCATATAAGGTCATCTCTATTCATCGATATTTTTGAAAATAATCGATATATATCGTCGATATTTGTAGGCATTCTAAAAATATCGATATTTATATCTGAGTGTTTACGATTATTTTTTCACAGCTCACAGAGAGAACGCAGCCAAAAAATGTCTAGTTTTTATGACGATGCATTTTTTTTTTACTTCTACATATGGATAATTTTACATCGATATTTATATTTTTTTTCGTTTTGGCTCTTGATACTGCTTGTAGTTCGCAATTCTGCCAATGACGACGTAAAGTGTTGCCAAGTTTGAGGAGGTTGATCGGTGTAATATTTTTATACAAAGACTTTTACAGTGACTTGCTGTAGGACAACATTTAATACAATTTACGCCACAGACACAATAAATCTATATCATCATCAATTATTTATAATATGATAAATGTTTATAATTTAATATTGTTTAAAATATATAAAGGGCTAAAAAATAAGAGGGGTTGTTAAGTATATATAGAATACTTTGAATGTTAATTCGTCGAGAGCTATTACTAGGTCAAGGAGTCATATAAGGAGAGGGAATATATCCATCACTAAATTCTTAATGTCAATCTTATAGAATGTCAGTGTCTATTAAAATTTAAGAAACGTAGATGGCGCTACTTAAGCCAGGGGGATGAAATTAGAATTAGTCTTAGGTAGTTCGCGAACGACCTAGTTCAAAAAAGTGCTCCTTTAGGTGAACTATACGAACTAGTTCGTCGACGATCTCGCTCTTAGTTCTTTTTAGTTTTTATATTTTTTAAATCGAATTATTTACTTCTAGGGATGCTTATGTTTCATTCATACTCGACTACTTGTTTTCTATAAAAATAAATGTGTAATAAATATAAATAGTTATTTATGTCTAATAAAAAATCGATATATACTTATATATTTAAATGGTGATAGAAATATAAATGTATTGTTCATAAACCGATATTTCTAACATCGATTTTTCACTTTTGAGAATAACGATGTTTTTTTCCTTTATTTACTAAATTATTTAAAAAAAGAACTAAAAGAGCGAAATAGGTCGCCACTGGATTGCGAACTAAAAAGAGTGCTCTTTTATTTTAATTAGAATAAAATAAATATTTGTTTATACCTACTTTTTTTAATATCTACAATGGCGACTGTTCTGTTTGGCGTTTGTGTAATTTTTCAAAATCAAAAATACTGTTTTGAGCAAAGGATTAATTTTAAAAAGCAATGATTAAATAGCATTCTATAATAAATAAATAAAAATAGTTTTAATAGACTTGTGTTTAATGCAGACCGTGTGACGTAAGTGAAGTGTGCTGCCCCCTACAACACATCGTCATGGCAGATCCTCTCCCTCCACCTAAAGACGAAGACTTCGAGTTCGACGATGATGATTAAAAAGTTGGAAATTATTTTTTTTATTCTAATCCTACTTCCTCCTTGTTTATTGTTCATCAAATAAAATTGATTTACACACACGGCAGAATTTTAGCCAAGTTCGGACGAATTTCATCAGTGTTGTAAGGTACAAAACATTCCCACGAAAAAAGGGATACGTAAGGAGTTTGAATGTTTGTTATTCAATGACGCAAAAACGGCTGAACGGATTTCAATGAAATTTTGTACACATAACAGTACCTGCGGGATAATAAAAGATTATCGAATAATCGAATCGTCATCGCCATCTATGGCGCTGGACTAAAATAATAGTCACTTCTGTCGTTTTAACAGTCTCAGTCTTACGGGAGGTCTCTCATGGAGTCGATATTATCTGGGTAGTGCTAGTGATAGTGTTAATTGTTGTGTTAGTGTTGGGAGTGCTGTCTTTACAACGTAGTTGCAATGTAAACACAAGGTTATGTTAGGTTTATGTTAGCCTAACCTTAGGCTTACACAGACATGTTAATTATTTTTTTATTAATCTAAGTATTGTACGTGATAAATTGCACCAGGGCTGGTTGACTAGTATTATATAAAAAAGCACTAGTGCGATAATGAATTTATATAACTGACTGATGCTTCGCCTTTAAAATCGCTTAATAAATCTAAAATCATTTTTCAACTGGAACCAGTAGCTCCTAAGATAAGCGCGTTCAAACAAACAAACTCTTCAGTATCATTGTTACCCATTAATAGCCTATTGCTGAGCCAGGTCTCCTAAGAATGAGAAGGGATTGAGCCTTAGTCCACCAAGCCGGCCCAGAGCGGGTAGACAGAGAACATGGATAACTCACCGTTAAAGCAAGTGATATTTAATTGCTTAAACACACAACTCAGAAATGATGACGGCACTGATGGCCCAGTGGTTGAGACTACAAGTCTTACTCGGGAGGTCCGAGGATCGATCCTGGGCACACACCTCTGACTCTGAGTTATGTGTGTTTTAAGCAATTAAATATCACTTGCTTTAACGGTGAAGGAAAATATCGTGAGGAAACCTGCACTCCTGAGAGTTCCCAAAAAGTTCTCAAAGGTGTGTGAAGTCTGCCGACCCGCACTGGGACAGCGTGGTGGACTATGGCCTAATACCCTCCTCATTCTGAGGAGACCCGGCTCAGCAGTGGGCCATTGAAGAGTCGTGATGATGATGACAACTCAGAAAAGTCAGACGTGTGTGCCCAGGATCGAACTCGGACCTCCTGAGTAGAAATCAACGTTTAAACCACTACCCTATCACTGTTATATATCTGTTTGTATATCTATCTTTATTCTCACTTTAGATACTTTAATTAAAACAATACCTTTAAATAAATAGTGATTTTAATTTATTATATCTTGTGTAATATATTTGATGGTACGGAACTTGGCTCTATTTTTCATATTTCTCATAGTTGCATAGACTGCAGTCTGTACAGCGTCGCGTCGGCTTCCTCCCTCGGCGTCCATGTTTAGCTTCCGGCAATTTATATTCGTAGTGGCTGTGTTTCGATCTGGATCTTGATCGTGTTCTGTCATCGATAAAAAAACAAATAATTAAAAAAAATACTTAACCTTTTAAAAAGAATTGAAGAAATGACGTCACGTCTTAGTTAATGTGCAAAATAAATTCTGGTCTTGCCATAGTGTTTAAAAAAATAGCTACGATGGCAGCTGCATCCACAGCTTATACACTAATTGAAGAATGACGTCACGTCTTAGTTAATGTGCAAAATAAATTCTGGTCTTGCCATAGTGTTTAAAAAAATAGCTACGATGGCAGCTGCATCCACAGCTTATACACTAATTGAAGAAATGACGTCACGTCTTAGGTAATGTGCAAAATAAATTTTAGTCCTGCAATAGTGTTTTAAAAAAAATAAACTACGATGTCGGCTGCATCCATAGCTTATACACCAATTGAAGAAATGACGTCACATCTTAGTAAATGTGCAAAATAAATTTTACTCCTGCAATAGTGATTTAAAAAAATAATAGCTACGATGGCGGCTGCATCCACAGCTTATACACCAATTGAAGAAATGACGTCGCGTCTTAGGTAACGTGAAAAATAAATTTTAGTCCTGCAATAGTGTTTTAAAAAAAAATAGCTACGATGGCGGCTGCATCCACAGCTTATACACCAATTGAAGAAATGACGTCGCGTCTTAGGTAACGTGAAAAATAAATTTTAGTCCTGCAATAGTGTTTTAAAAAAAAATAGCTACGATGGCGGCTGCATCCACAGCTTATACACCAATTGAAGAAATGACGTCGCGTCTTAGGTAACGTGAAAAATAAATTTTAGTCCTGCAATAGTGTTTTAAAAAAAAATAGCTACGATGGCGGCTGCATCCACAGCTTATACACCAATTGAAGAAATGACGTCGCGTCTTAGGTAACGTGAAAAATAAATTTTAGTCCTGCAATAGTGTTTTAAAAAAAAATAGCTACGATGGCGGCTGCATCCACAGCTTATACACCAATTGAAGAAATGACGTCGCGTCTTAGGTAACGTGAAAAATAAATTTTAGTCCTGCAATAGTGTTTTAAAAAAAAATAGCTACGATGGCGGCTGCATCCACAGCTTATACACCAATTGAAGAAATGACGTCACATCTTAGTAAATGTGCAAAATAAATTTTACATTAAATTTTTAGAAAAAAAATAGCTACGATGGCGGCTGCATCCACAGCTTATACACCAATTGAAGAAATGACGTCGCGTCTTAGGTAACGTGAAAAATAAATTTTAGTCCTGCAATAGTGTTTTAAAAAAAAATAGCTACGATGGCGGCTGCATCCACAGCTTATACACCAATTGAAGAAATGACGTCGCGTCTTAGGTAACGTGAAAAATAAATTTTAGTCCTGCAATAGTGTTTTAAAAAAAAATAGCTACGATGGCGGCTGCATCCACAGCTTATACACCAATTGAAGAAATGACGTCGCGTCTTAGGTAACGTGAAAAATAAATTTTAGTCCTGCAATAGTGTTTTAAAAAAAAATAGCTACGATGGCGGCTGCATCCACAGCTTATACACCAATTGAAGAAATGACGTCGCGTCTTAGGTAACGTGAAAAATAAATTTTAGTCCTGCAATAGTGTTTTAAAAAAAAATAGCTACGATGGCGGCTGCATCCACAGCTTATACACCAATTGAAGAAATGACGTCGCGTCTTAGGTAACGTGAAAAATAAATTTTAGTCCTGCAATAGTGTTTTAAAAAAAAATAGCTACGATGGCGGCTGCATCCACAGCTTATACACCAATTGAAGAAATGACGTCACATCTTAGTAAATGTGCAAAATAAATTTTACATTAAATTTTTAGAAAAAAAATAGCTACGATGGCGGCTGCATCCACAGCTTATACACCAATTGAAGAAATGACGTCGCGTCTTAGGTAACGTGAAAAATAAATTTTAGTCCTGCAATAGTGTTTTAAAAAAAAATAGCTACGATGGCGGCTGCATCCACAGCTTATACACCAATTGAAGAAATGACGTCACATCTTAGTAAATGTGCAAAATAAATTTTACATTAAATTTTTAGAAAAAAAATAGCTACGATGGCGGCTGCATCCACAGCTTATACACCAATTGAAGAAATGACGTCGCGTCTTAGGTAACGTGAAAAATAAATTTTAGTCCTGCAATAGTGTTTTAAAAAAAAATAGCTACGATGGCGGCTGCATCCACAGCTTATACACCAATTGAAGAAATGACGTCACATCTTAGTAAATGTGCATAATAAATTTTACATTAAATTTTTAGAAAAAAAATAGCTACGATGGCGGCTGCATCCACAGCTTATACACCAATTGAAGAAATGACGTCACATCTTAGTAAATGTGCAAAATAAATTTTACATTAAATTTTTAGAAAAAAAATAGCTACGATGGCGGCTGCATCCACAGCTTATACACCAATTGAAGAAATGACGTCACATCTTAGTTAATGTGCAAAATAAATTTTACATTAAATTTTTAGAAAAAAAAATAGCTACGATGGCGGCTGCATCCACAGCTTATACACCAATTGAAGAAATGACGTCACGTCTTAGTTAATGTGCAAAATAAATTTTACATTAAATTTTTAGAAAAAAAAATAGCTACGATGGCGGCTGCATCCACAGCTTATACACCAATTGAAGAAATGACGTCACGTCTTAGTTAATGTGCAAAATAAATTTTACATTAAATTTTTAGAAAAAAAAATAGCTACGATGGCGGCTGCATCCACAGCTTATACACCAATTGAAGAAATGACGTCACGTCTTAGTTAATGTGCAAAATAAATTTTACATTAAATTTTTAGAAAAAAAATAGCTACGATGGCGGTTGCATCCACAGCTTATACACCAATTGAAGAAATGACGTCACGTCTTAGTTAATGTGCAAAATAAATTTTACATTAAATTTTTAGAAAAAAAAATAGCTACGATGGCGGCTGCATCCACAGCTTATACACCAATTGAAGAAATGACGTCACGTCTTAGTTAATGTGCAAAATAAATTTTACATTAAATTTTTAGAAAAAAAATAGCTACGATGGCGGCTGCATCCACAGCTTATACACCAATTGAAGAAATGACATCACGTCTTAGTTAATGTGCAAAATAAATTTTACATTAAATTTTTAGAAAAAAAATAGCTACGATGGCGGTTGCATCCACAGCTTATACACCAATTGAAGAAATGACGTCACGTCTTAGTTAATGTGCAAAATAAATTTTAGTCCTGCAATAGTGTTTTAAAAAAAATAAGCTACGATGGCGCCTGCATCCACAGCTTATACACTAATTGAAGAAATGACGTCACGTCTTAGGTAATGTGCAAAATAAATTTTAGTCCTACAATGTGATAAGCATGTCATGATTTTTAGTCTGTGATACTAAAATTCGGGGTAAAATTAGTATTGTGAATTGATATCTGATTGGTCAATAAAGTGGAATGGCGATCGTCCGACATTTAATTGACCAATCGGGAAGTTTCCCGCGTAAAGTGAATAAGATATGGGATTCGGCGGGAAAGACAATGAGCAAAGGTTAGTCTTGAAGTTGAGTTTAATTTATTATTAAACATATGAATGATATCATACATTTGACAAATAAAACAATGACGTCACAGCTATACGTCAAAACTTGTGGCGGGAAAATTAAAATTAAAATTTTGTAAGGTAACAAGATTAGATCTTTATCATAGATTAGTTTTTTAAAATCATCATATGTTATTTCTTTGACATAATATGGCGTTTGATTGTTGGCCATATTTAATTATGATTTTTGTTATATTATCTGTAGTATTCGTTTTTTTATAAAACAAAAAATGGCGGAAAAAAGGTTATAACGCAAATAGCTGAACTGTGATCAATTCTATCATTTTTTAATAAAATCCTCCACTGTATATTTTGGCCATGACAGATTATTATTATTACATCGTGAGTAATCGATCAGTCATGCTGTAGCGCTGTGTATAGAATAAATACCTGGATCTTGATCTAGACCGGCATCGCTGGTTGTCCTGCAGTCCAAGTTTCAAGATGACCACTCGATATTGGTAAACCAGATATATTAGAGTAAACAGAGCAGCAACCTGGAAGATATAAACGAAATGAGCTGATAGTCTTCAAACGGGTGAACAGATCTTCACAATACGTAGCTAAGAAGCATCAACATTAAATTACCTATCAAACAAATACAACTTCATCAGAATCGGTTCATTATAATGTGTTCAAAGATGATTGTCGAAAAATGTAGTGTTCATTATGATGTTGGCAACACTAATTTGAGTAGCATCTTGTTATTATGATGTTGGTAGGATTTATATGAGTAGCATTGTTATTCTCTTGAATGTTGGCCAACTGATAAACATCAATCGAAGAAGTAGAGAGTAGAAAGTAACTCTGTCTGTCGTGCTTTCACGCTAAAACTACTGAACCGATTTAAATAAAACATGGTATACACATAGGCTACTTTTTACATAGGCTACTTTTTAATGCGAAAAAAGGGTTGAAAGGGGGGACTATAAGTAAATATGACATTTAAAGTATATAAAAGTTTTACCCTCAAGGTTGTAAAATAACAATAGGGAATAAAGGATGAAATGCGGACGAAGTCACAGAGAATGCTAGTATTCATCTATAGAAACATTTCCACAGGTACTTTTTTTTTAATTGGTATAGGTATAAAGTATAGGTTACATTAACGAAAAATAATTGGTGTAGTTAACCTTTTAAATCCATTAACGAATCAAGGTATAACAATACATCCATTAGTGGACATTTCTTGACCCCTTGCGTCAAATAATTACACCCAAAAAGCAAAACCCATCACGTCATTTAAATATCATTATTTCAACATGGCGGACAAAGTAAAGAAGACACCCACCGCGATATTCAGCTGTCTAACCCGCAGGAACTCCGTCATCCAGTCAATCAGAGACTCCATCGCGAAGGTCTACTCCGTCTACTCCGACTTCTGCAAACAGACCACACTACATGGCCTGAAGCATACCGTTGCTGAGAACTTCTACTTCTTCGAAAGGTATTTGCTAATTTGTACTTTCTACTTTAAATTTAGTTTTTACGTTCTAGTGAAAATTTTGATTGACAGATGTCTGTTTAGAACAATGTATTTTTTATTTTGGTTCTTTTATGGCCAGTGCTTTCCAAATTCTTTTGATGATATTTTGTGAGATAGGTCTGGACGTCCTGTAACTAAAAATCAATAATATAAAGGCTTGGATTTCTGCTTTTTGTGACTGAAAGAAGAGCTAACCAGTAGAAAGTTTTTCCGAAGAGTTGTGGTTTTAGACGACTCAAAATTAAAGCATGGATGCTGCTAAATCCAACGGATTAATGCGAAGGGCGAAGGAGCAGGGAAGCCTGGTATTTCTACCATGCCGACCTGTGACTGTCGTATTTATGGGAATTGAATTTGTAATGATTAGAATTTAACCTTTTCAGGTTCCTCTGGCTTATCTTAACTGTAAGCGCATTTGCTGGTGCAGTCTACTGTGCCCTGAACCAGCTCTCGCGTTACAATTCTGAACCCGTAGTAGTATCTCTGCAAAGAGACTATCGTGGATGGTCTACCGCTTTTCCAGCTGTCACCGCTTGCTTTTTGGAGAGAGTAGACCAGGACAAAGCTAAGGACTTCATATTAAGGTATACCCTTAATTCATTTTTTTCACTATTCAGTTAACTCATAGTAATCTGTTGAATCATCTTCCAGAAAATGGAATATCACGGAAGAATCTGATCACGACAAATATCAATATTACTACGAATTCGTGGAGTTGATATCCGACGTATCTTTTCGGAGCAATTTACAGAACTTCTGGAAATACCAAAACGATGATTCCGTTAACAATATTGATTTACTTCAGTTGGCAATAGATGTCCATCCTGATTATCCTCTGGAAGCTTCTACTTCGCATAATTCTGATGTTAGTATACTATGGAAAGACGTGGCTGTTATCTTGGTCTCATTAGGTTTTTGGCCTTCTGATTTATTTACAAAAATAAACGCTAAAGAATCAAAGACTAATTTAACTCTAGAATGTTTTTAGGTAAAATGGATTTTGGTTATGACTGAAGAAGGATTGTGCAGAACTTTCAATTCAGAATACGCGCAGCATCAGAAGGTAGACAGAAATGTTTGGAAGAAACAGGATCTTATGAAGTGTCATTACCATAGTGAAGCATGCTATGTTAGGATCAATTCAATGGAAATTGGAGTTAGGGTAAGAAAAGATTTAGATGGCATTTTAGCCAGCATGGACATTTCTTGGATTATGCTGATATTTGGGGTATTCCTTAATAAGATACGTACGAAGATAATAAGAATAGAGATAGGATGATATTAAAAGCATTGTCCGTCTTCAAAATTCTAACAACATCTTTATCTTTCCAGTATTTCATTCATTCACCATTTGACATTGCAACAGAAATTTCAAACCCAACAGGAGAAGTTTATCCTGGTGATGAATTAGTAACAGATTTTAAGGTAATAATTGTTTTGCATAATCCTGGATTCTGTTACTTAGAGTATAAATATTTGGGAATCTATTTATAGGTGGTAGAAATTGAGGCTGCAAGTAGAATCAAGGGATTGAGACCTGAACAACGGCGTTGTAGATATCCTGATGAATGGCTTGCTAATACTATCCGGGTAAGAACATAATTAGGCATATAAAACTGGTCTCTCTGACTGAATCTCAACATAAAATCAATACTATGATGAAACTATTAGCGTTGAAGCAATCCAAATGGATCTAATCTTGTAGGATCAACAAAATAGTTGGTGTTCCTTCAATGATCTGGCTTAAGGTCTAATTGATTGAATTGAATGTCCTTTTAAAGGAAATACTAGATACGTTAAATACTAGACCACCATTATGTTGGATTTTGAACTCTTGTTCAATCAGAATAATCCGTGTTCCAATTTAGCCGCAACAGCCGACAACAACATAGCTTGGCTTATACACCAAACTGAATAAAGATGGAGTGATTACTGTTGATGATGATTAAAAGCAAAGCACAGTTCCAATGTTTCAATGATTTTCTCCTTTGTAATCTTTGCCTTGTAACTTTAGGCGTACAGTTTTGGTCTCTGCCAGATGCACTGCCGCACGCGCATGGCTGTTATGTTTTGCGGCTGTCGACCTTTCTTTCATGTTGAAGGCGGTAAGTTTGTCCATCCTTATAAATTATATCATGCAAATAAGCTTTAGCTAGTGATGTTATGCCACTAGTCCAGTGATCGAGGATCCAATTCCAACCCAGAGTTTAATACTCAAGGCATAACAGAACAACTGTTGTTAGTTGTTGTCAGGACAAGGTTTGTATAAATGAAAAAGTGAGTGAGTCAGGAGATCGAGCGAGTCAATGAGATGTGAGGGAATGATCTGAATACACCTCAGCGAAGAGAGGGCGGGTCAGTCAGTAAAACTCGATTTAATCAAAAAGTCTGATTCAATTTGTTAGTTTACAACTACTTATTATCTATGTTAGTAAATTAAAAGCTAATATATATCTTCCCCCCCCCCCCCCCCTTTATAGCAATTAAATATCGCTTGCTTTAACGGTGAAGGAAAACATCGTGAGGAAACCTGCACTACTGAGACTTCCCTAAAAATTCTCAAAGGTGTGAAGTCTGCCAACCCACACTGGGCCAGCGTGGTGGACTATGGCCTAATACTCTCCTTATTCTGAGAAGGAGACCCGGCTCAGCAGTGGGCCATTGAAGGGTCGTGATGTATATATCTTCCATAAGAAATGGCACACCAATGACCCACGTACATACAGTCCAGCCTACTCGCAATTATTCTAAGGATACTGTTGGTACTGCCTTGCAGCCTACGCACCAGGATGCCACATCTCTTACACATTATAGTAAAAAAGCAATTAAACCGCGCTTCTGCGAACATCCCTGATGCACTACAAAAGCGCGGCAGCCCCATCAGCATCCTAAAAGCATTATTATACTGAACACGAAGAGCTTTGTAAGATTTTTGAGTGTATTAGTAACTATCGTTAGATCAGGATGTCCAAATAATTTGTGTAGGACTGAGGGGAGAATTACTATCTCATCTCCCCCAGATTAGAACGGTTAGCGGACAAGCGTAGGTAGGTCGCGGTGTGCTTCGATCTCCTTGCCTTCCATTTTATTCCGCCGAATAGGAACATCCCGGATGGTTTAGCGAGTCGGGCTACCTCCTTCAGAGGTAGTTTTCGACTGTCTCCTTTAGAGGCAGTCACACTAACCCCGAAAAACCTTCCCAAGTCCCTTGGGAAGGGACTTGGGAAGGTATCTGTAAGCAGATTCCTCCGGGTCAACAAAAAAAAGGAAGTTTAAATAAAACCCAATTTGACCAACATTTGCTTTTACATTGCTTCTACTTCGCTTCTCTGAGAAAAATCTATCTTGGGTTAATAAGTCTATTTCCAACATTTTTTATTGCTTGCTAAAGCCGAGGAATTTAAGGTCTCCCTCAATAAGGATCAAAACAAATGTAAAACCACGCGACGGAGATTGAGCGGTATTATTTGACATAAGAATAAAAAATACCTCTTATTAAGTTAAAAGAATAAACAATAGAAACCGTCTCGAAAAAAGTAAAATTGACAAATGACATTGTCATACATCAAAAATAATAATTCCTCTTGAATCCAATAATTAAATTTAAATTGTGTTTATTTACAACGTGCAAGATGGCGACGTGTGCGACGCGCATGGGATGGCGTGCATCGGCAGAAACGTCGAGATCCTCGTCAATTTACCGAAACATCTTGCAAAATGTCCATGCATGCCACAGTGTGAAGAGCTCAATTATTATTCACACACAAAAAAGGTCCTTCTTCGGTAAGATATAAAAACTCATCTCCAAAAAGTACATTACTCACGTGCACCACGCTACCAAACAACACTACCCAATAAGTCTCAATACCTTAATATGTACTGCGTGACTCCACTTGACAGACTAACTCAATCTTATCGGAGCGAAGGTTATATATAATTTATCAACTGTGTTGCCAACTATTGAATGTTCATGCATAGAAGATATTTAATTTATAACTCCTCCGCCGCGAGAAAATGGGTTAGAATACCCTTCCTCCTCTACCGTTGGTAGAGCATCTCGTAAGAGGCGATTAACCCAGCACGCCCATTGGTGGTGAAGGATCTGTTCCCCGACTGTCAAGTCAAGCCAAGTGTCATTGACTTGTTCGAAGAGTCATTCTCTGGTATGTGCGGTGTCCATGGGCGACGGTGGCCACTTGCCATCAGGTGGACCGTCTGCTCGTTTGCCTCTTACGTGTCATAAAAAAAATATCATGTCGGGATCTCAAATACTTTATGGGGCTAGTGACCCAGTAGCAAGCACTACCTTCAATACTTACGAGATGAGACAGCTTCATCTTAGAATGAGACGACACGAGTAGCTTTAGGAAATAGAAGTAGATGCTTTATATAGATGTCATTTTTTCTTTTTTTCAACATGAATGACACCGAGGAGTCTGCAGAAGCAGTGGTGAAGTTCACGCTGATGCCGCCCAAGTTTCGTCTCCATCGAGACATTATCTTCAGTCTTGATGATTTATTTTGTATGTTTTCTTCTTATTGGCTTTTTTTTTAAATTTTATATATAAAAAAAAACAACCTTTAAATAAATTAAATTTAAATTCAATTAGATACCACAAAAAAAATATATAAACTACCCCCATTTTTATGAGGGAGTCTTTAAAAAAATTCCAAAATAATGAATTTTCCAAATAACGTTTAGTTAGTGCTACCAAGAAAAAAAATAGCACTATTTTTTTTTTCTGGTAGCTTCTTAGGTGTGCTATAAAAATAATAGAGTAAACCATAATGTTGCCATGTGGTAGAAAAAAAATAATTAAACTTCTGTCACCTATAGGACACTGGGAATTGATGAGTTAATAGAAAAAGGTTAAGTTTAATTCTATTTAGTATTTATTCCATAAAATGATTGCAATGCCTAAAAAGCATAGAAAAGAAAAGAATTCATTAAATATATTATAGCTTCTCTTGGCGGTACAACGGCTCTCTTCGTTGGCGCCAGCGTGCTCACCGTGGTGGAGACGATCCTCTTCATCATCAGATACACAGTCTCTTATGTCCTTGACTGGCATAATAAAAAGAAATTAAATGTCCAACATTGACTGTTGCGTAGATTACTTTAGGCTACATTAGAAACATTTAATATAAAAATAGTTGCATTGTATACTATAGTCTTTATTATATTTAGTGTTGTTAAATTATAAAGTTTAATAGATAAGTATTCTACTAGCATTTTTATTTCAATATCCTTTTTAAAATGTAATACTAGTTTTGTTAATTTCAAGGAATTTGTATCACAACTGGAACGCTCCCCTAAAAATATTGTTTAATCAAATAGGCGGTGATTACTTAACACCACGTAACCCGACTGCTCGTTTGCCTTCCTATTCTATAAAAAAAAAAAAAAAAAAATAGGCACCTTGAAATAACTGGCATAAGGTTAATATTTGTTTCCAACATGGAAAGAGCAAAAATCGCTGCGAGCAGGACCGGACTAAAGGGGATTTTGTCTCTTTCTTACAGTGTTTTTCTTAAGGTGTTTGTGACAATCAGCCATACAAATAATTTGAAGCAGTTAAATAGACAGAAGTTGATGTTATTAATAACCCAATATATAATTTTTGTCTATTCCTTGAAGCATGGTCATACTCGTAGAAAGAGATGCAATCCCCTAAAGGGGTTGTACTCTTCGGAACGTTTTTTGAGTGCTCGTGCGCATTCTAGCTTGTATGTAAATTCCTTGGTCAATATCTATTTACTAAAGATTTATTTATATATTGTTATTTATTTAAGTCATCATTACCATATTATTACTAAATAATTAGATGTAGTTTTAAAAATCACTACAATTAGGAGTCTCTCTTAAATAAATATTTAAAACATATAAAACCCTTTAAAATAACATTATTTAAATTAAACGATTAATTCATCTGTATATAATGAATTAATCGTTTAATTTAAATAATGTTATTCGAATAATAATCAATTCTTATGAATGTCATAATTTATTAATATTAATAATACTACAATACTTTTTTTATAGTATTTAAATTTAAAATAAACATAAATACAGACATAGGAAACTTGTGCGGTGGTGGATTTTTCTTCAAATAACATTTTTAATAAATATGTTTATTAAAAAGAAGTGTAAGTTTAATTTATTATAATTTATTTTGAGGTTATAACATATTATAACAACAATTAATTAAAACAAAAACTAAACGCAGATCAATTAGGAGAACTGTCAATGTCAATTGTCATCGCCCCTCCCATACTTCTATCCGCGAATCGCAAAAACATTATTTTGAAAATCATAACATAGATAATATAAACGAAGTATCGAACGACCGAAAATATGTTTTTATTTATAATTAGCTATATGTTTAGCGGTATTTATTATATAATATCGTTTTTGTTTACGTTTATATCGACATTACATGCAGTACTGCCGCTGGGGCTGGATGTTGGTTTGTTTGGTGTTGCTGCGTATTACCTGACGAGGTTGCGGAGGCCGGAGCAGGGTAATGTGGAGAGTATCTTCGGTCCGGAGCCAGGGACGAAGGAGGCGGAGATGTTCCCGGAGAGGGTGGTGAAGGGCATCGCTCATAGAGGTGCTGGCTGGGACGCACCGGAAAATACTTTAGAAGCCTTTCGATATGTACATATTTTTTTTTAAATAGAATACATTTTTATAGTAAAAACTTCATTATCCAGATAAATTGATATTTATAACTCTGGATTACAAATTACAAAATAAATTAAGTACAGTAATACCCCGACTTACGCTAACTTCACGCGAATTCAGAAATATGCGATTTTTGTTCAAGTTGTTTTGTTGGTTAGTAATTTAAAAAAATAGATATCAAATTTTACATGAGACGAAAAAATTAACTTGTCAGAAGACATTGTTTCTAAAAAATAAAAAGTGTATAAAAAACTGTACAAAAATATTACATCGATCAATTTCCTCAAACCTGGCAGAATTTTACGTCGTCAATGGCAGAATTACTGCAAAATACAAGCAGTATCAAGAGCGATAAGGAAAAAAATATATATTACGCCTTCCTACTAATGTAAATTGATTTAATATTCTAATATGTTGTTATAAATTCTTCTTTTTCTTTATAGTCGTTTCCTCATGTCTGGAGTTGTGACCACAATGGTCAAATCTCTGTATGAGCACTCGTCAGGACTCACTAAATTCTACCTGTTTTAAAGCGGGTTGCTTAATCTATAAATTGTAGTTTTCTTTAGCCTCTGTTGAAGGTCACGGTTGAACACCGACTATCTCTTGGTCTCGCCTATTGCGTAAGTCTACTGTATTACTGTACAAAGTTTTCCTGTTTCTTTATTAATACACTTAGCACGATAAATAAAGTAGTCAAAAATTCATTTTGAAACAAATTATCTATCCATTTATTTCGAAAACTATTTCATTACTTAGATAGCAACATTATCGCAAAGATATTAACGTGAAAGGTTAGGGTATCGGATACATGATAGTCAGGATGTGCATTAACATCCCGGTATCCCGGTTTTTTGTTTCCAGTGTGTAGAAAGCGAGTGTAACTTTGTGGAATTGGATGTAAGGTCAACTAGAGACGGTCAGCTGGTGCTCCTCCATGATCAGGGTTTGGAGCGACTTACATGGAGCTCGGAGATCAAGGATGTGAGGCAGACAGACTGGGAGAGTATAAAACATATTGATATAGGTGCACTACATGTTAATCGGTATGTTTATCTCAGTGTGAAGCGATTCTATTGGTTCCTAACAAATATATCCCTCGATACGCTTCCTCGCATAGCTGTTGTGGAAACACGGCCCAAATTTTCCAGAACAGATTATTTCATATTATATAATTGATCTTGGTATTGGCATCAATTTTTTTTTTACAATTTTTTTTTTCTAGGCATAGATTCAAAGAGGTACATCTATGTCTATTGGACGAAGCCGTAGAATATCTCTTGTCTAAGAATGCTAAAATGATTATTGATGTCAAAGGACAAGATAAACAGGTAAATTAAAAAAAATTATATAAGCATTTTATCACATTGAACGTTATTAAAATCATTTTAAATTAGTTTTTGTAAATAGTGAAATAAAAAAAAAATTTCCACACGTCGTGACGTCACTGTGTCTGTTGAAGTAGTATCAAATCAGTTTTAAATCAATTGAGAAACATTTATCATTAATTTCCCTAAATTCTCAAAAAAAATATATACAAGTATTTTAATTATATAAAATCTCAAAAAAAAAAAATATAGCGATCTGGAACTTTTTTTTTTATTCCAGGTGATAAATGGTGTTCTAGAAGCATTCTCATCTCGACCACTTCTGTACAAACATGCCGTTGTGACCACATTCAATCCTTATGTATTGTACCAGGTAAATATGTGTAGTGACAACATATATATATATATTTATGTTATATGAAACTAGAAAAAAAATAAATGGACACGTATTTTTTATTTTTTCAAAATGTGAGCTCGGTGATGGTTAAAATCAATTTTGAAATTTAATCTATTCTAAAAAGACGTAAACGCCGAATGACGTCATAGATACGGTTGAATAGCTATGTCTGCTTTAACAAACTGCATATCTGACGTATGTGATTGTTTTTTTTTTTTCAAATACAAATGAACTAAAAAATTAAATTGATTTCTTGTCTTTTAAACTTAACTTGTCTGTTTAACATGTACATTTATGTGCTGCTGTTTTGTAGAATTTTCCCCCCTAAATTTAGGGAGTAAATAATTTAAATACTAATTTCTAATCATTCATTTTTAGGGGGATTTTTAAGTAAAAGCTGTAATTTTAGAACTCTTTGACTAAAGTTTTAGGGAGAAATATTATTGAGAGATGGCAACACGATGTTTTTTTATCTTTATTTGAATGTCATCATAAGTACTAACAAAAACATCATCAACATTGCATTCCGGACCAAAGGGAGAAATGCTTTTCCCTATTTCAGGGGAATGTTACGATAATTGTGACGTCACATATCTATTTTGTGCAGATACGTAAGAAGGATCCACACATAGTTGGAGCAATCAGCTATCGGCCATATTGCTTCAGCGCTAAAGAGTATGATGCGGAGAATGGACCGAGACATCCCAGGTACTATACAATACCCTTACTGAGGTATAAAGTATTTTTAATTTTGGAAATAACACTCAAAAGGCTACAATAATATACAATCTAGACGGAAGAGTGCCTGGGGCTTGCAACCCAGGTGCAGGATTAAAAGGCCTACCTACAATGCATCAACACTTTCACTGCTCGACCTCCTGACTCAAGCTTCTAGCTCTAACAATGATGATACTTCCATGCAACTTTTCATCCCCCTTTTCAACCAATTACAACCCTTTTTTCGCATTAACAAGTAGCCTATGTCCTTTCTCAGGCTCTAGACTATCTGTATACCAAATTTCATTTAAATCGGTTCAGTAGTTTTGGCGTGAAAGCGCGACAGACAGACAGAATTTAGACAGAGTTTGAATGATATTTTTTATATCAGATACGACAATCTGCTGTACCACATGGCGTGTCGGGTGCTGGACATAGTGCACGCGCTGCTGTGGCGCTACTCGGCGCGCTGGTGCTCCGCCAGCGCTGTGCTGGTGCACAAGGATATTGTTGCTCCGTGAGTAAAGCTTGTCTATGGACTCCCCTCTCCCTAAGCTACTAAGCAAACAATTCAGACTTCCTGATACTGCAGTAGCTTTTTAATACATAATACGGTTGCCCCGGGCTACATCATTATCCATCATCACCCGTTAAAGGCCCACTGCTGAGCTCTTCTCCTCAGAATGAGGAGGGATTGCGGGTTGGCAGACTTCACACACCTTTGAGAACACGGAGAACTCTCAGGAGTGCAGGTTTCCTCACGATGTTTTCCTTCACCGTTAGCTAAAAACACACATAACTCAGTGTGCCCAGGATCGAACTCGGACCTCCCTAGTAGACATCTATCCCCGGGCTACAGAGGTCCCTAACGTGTGTAAGCAAAAATTAGTACAATGTCACTTAACGGGATTAAGTGACCTATAGAGTTTTTACTTTAGAAATGATAAAAGTCAAAAAAAAGAAATTCCTTTTTTTCCCGGGTTAAGTGTGCGCCCAAAGTTGACAACATCCTACATCTGTTACTGTGGGATTCCCCCGTTTTATTCATTCACTTAAGCGGGGAAGTCCCGCAATAACTGATGTTGATACACATGATGGTAAATGGCCACCATCACCCATGGACATCGACAAAATATGAGATACTCTTGTTTTGTCGATGCCTTGCCTCCTCGAAGATAGAGTGGGGTGGCGCTGCTGTTTCAGCGGACCCTGAGCAAGAGCTCAGAGTCCACTAGATCCGCAGCATTAAAGGGATGGGAGAGGGAGGGGGTAAGTCCTACATGCGGCTCGATACAAGGTCAAACCTGTTATTGTGATTTTTTTTTGTAGGAGTGAAGTGTCGTACTGGCGGTCGTTGGGTGTTCGCTGTATAGGCTGGAGCGTGAACCGTCCCCTGGAGAAGCTGTACTGGCGTGGGGGGTTGAAAGCGCCCTACCTCGCTAACACCCTACTCGGTGAACCAAAGGTGAGGAGTGTCATTAAGTTCAAATTTGTTTCTAGAAAATTATCTAATTTAAATTTAAATTCTATTTTTGATCTACAATTCAAAAATTTTGGATTACAGATTAAAAATATTCACTTGACAGAATATACGACATATTCTGTCAAGTGTGAAACACAATGTGACGTCATGCAAAGTACTATTGTTGTGACGTCACTCTACGTGTTCGATACTAAATGTAAATGAACTACTACTGCAAGAATATACTTCTGATTTATCTCTCTCTCTTTCTCTCTCTGGCACTTTTAATAGCTGATATAAATGGCTGATTAAACGATAATATGCTCGTGAAGTTTTCTTACATTTTCTAATGTCCCGCGATACTTTCTTAATTCTTTCTTACACAAGAACCTTCTGATAATAACAAACACAACACAAAAAGAAATAGCGAAATTGTACTAACCGTTCACACGTGATGACGTCACTAAGGGATACAGATTCATTTATATATATATTTTCAGGTGGAACATAAAAAAGATCACCAGACAGAAGACTTATCCGGACCGATAGTTGAAAACGCAGCGAGGTCACGTTGAAAATGCTGTAACAATTTTAGTGCAATTTAGTTTCTTGCATTTTATTATATTTACATATGTGTGAGAGATTTTGTCACGAAAGTCTGATTATTACAAGATCTTACTACCTTTGCCTATTTTATATTTAAAAAAAAGCACGTTTTTTAATGTGTGTCGAATGCAATATTACTTTTAAGAACAAAAGAGGCTTTTATAAATTTATTTATGTACCTGATGACGTCATACGACGCAATATTATTTATTATCTGTGGTAATGTGATACATTTGACAGTCCAGCAATATGTTGTCTGTGGTTATTTATTTAAAAGTATTATTTTAACCAAATATAGTTTTATTTGCACAAATTGTGTTTTTAATAAATGTTATGTAGTGATTGTTTGTTTTATTCCGCCATTTTTATTTACGTGACACCCTACAAACATCTAGTGATAGACGCGGCAAAAATTAATAGACAAAAAAATAGTTAACACATTTCGATTATATTTTTTCTGTTAGTATAGAATAAAATCTACCTTTGGGAGTCGATATTAACCACTTTGGGAATCACTGGTTCTATAAAACTCATTGACCTAAATCACGTTGTCACTTCAAAGTAAGACATCTTCATATATAGTAATGATGGACATTTCAAAACAATGTAAACTTAATTACAAAGTCATAAAGCACATTTTCTGTCTTACAAAATTGTTAAAAATAATGACAATTCGATCTTTATGGTATAAGAAATAAAAGCTACATTAAAATCACAACTTGTGTTCATTACTGTACAAATCTCAAATCAACCTTCACAAACAATTCAATGGATTTTATTTCTTTTCTAATATAAACTTACTTGTTAATGACAGTATTTAGCTCCAAATACATAAGTCGTCTATAAATTAATTACACTTTTTTACACAAAAATAAATGGTAATTTGATCTTCATACCATTTATAATAAAAGCTACATTTGCCTGCATATAATGTACATTGAAATCACAACTTGTGTTGACTACCACGCAAGATCTCATTAGATCAATTTACACAAACAATTCAAATGATTTTGGTTCTTATCTCTATATTAATACAGCGTATATTAGAATGTAGTGGTTTTGAAATCAAACTATACTTGTTTGTGACGGTTTATTCCTATAACTCAGTCGACATCAATATTTTAGCGGGAATGAATGTGTTCGAATTTTAAATTTACTCGTGAAATGTGTTTGGAATAACTTTTTAATAACGTGAGTACTAGACTTTTAAGATTTTTGTTATTTAAAAAAATATTTAATTATATTTCACATTTTAAATTTACTATATTATTTATTAAAATAAATAAAACAATATTAAATAAGATAATAAATTAAATGTTAGCTAATGGCTGTATGCAGTGACCTTTGACTGTTTAAATATTTATAAATGCTAATGACACTAAATCGTGATTAGAGAATTGATGTCAATTCAATTAATTTATTATTAAATTAATTATATTTTGCACGTAAGACTTACATTATGATTTTTTAAATTAAAAAAAAAATAGATTGAATGGTCACGCAGATAATAATTAGGTTAAGGGTGAGTTAATCATTAACTTTCTTATCATTCTTTTATCGAAAAAAAAATTAAGCTAAGGTTAACTTTTAAAGTGCCAAAGTCAATGAGATTATTTTTTACAAGCAAATATTATTTTCCTTATATTATTACTATAGGTTATAGTTAACATTTGTAAGGCCTTGTGGTTCATAATGGAGGTTATTGACAGAAGTCGAAAAAAAAAACAAGTTTGAGTGGTCAAACGTAACACCATTTTTTACCGGCCAATGTCTAAACATCCATGAATCGATAGACGATGACGTCACGATTTAGTAAGTTATTTTTGAAATTGATATTTATATTTAAAAACAAAATTATTATATTATAAAAGTTTTATTTAATGAGAAAATGACGACATGATTTATTTATACAATTTTTTTTATTACTAAATAATTTTTTATAGCTTGTGTGTACTGTCACATTTACGCGCCAAAAATCTTAACGTCTTAAATGAGAAGACAGCATGAGTGCGTTCTAATTTCAAATAAGCAACAGTGAGCAGTGACTTGTAGTTGTCAATTAAAATTAATTATTTTGACAGATATACAGTATAATTATTTGCTGCCAAATTATAAATCATCTTCTGCGCCTATTGTATGTCTGTTACTATAAAATGAATAAAGAATTAACCTACTAAAGACAAGGCTGTACGGTGTAATACCTTTGCCTTTTACATAACAGAAAAAAAAAACGAAAAAGTGTCACTACTAAATACAAGTCTACGGTGTAATGCGTTTGCCTTTTCCATTACGGAATAAAAACAGGAAAAAGAACAAAATAGTGTCATGATTAAATACAAGTTTGTACGGTGTAATACCTTTGCCTTTTCCATTATGAAATAAAAAAAAGAAAAAAACTTGTGATTAAATAAATATTGATAGAAGAAAAGTTTTGAAAAAAAAAACTATTAACAGCTCTATAAATTGAAGATGTAATTTATATTGTTTACTGTACAAAATTTTTTAATGTTGACACTGTAAGGTTGCCATTATCAAAATTTAGGCTTGTTATTGATCATTATTAATATTTATTTAAAATTATATTTTTTTTTCTAATGTTAGTACAAGGAAATGAACAACTGAATAAACGTCAGGGAGAGCGCGGGAGTCTCCGAGCGGAGCTTTTTGGTGACGTCTCTATAGAAAAAATGAATAAAGAATTAATCTACTAGACAAGGCTGTACGGTGTAATACCTTTGCCTATTCCATTATAGAATAAAATCAGAAAAAAAAGAATTAACCTCATAAATTGTTTAAATAAAGCAGCGAATCGGATTTGTTTTTAACAATATTTGCTGTCGGTTAACGATAGTAATTACTAATGACATTTGATGATTACATAATGACAAATGTCATTAACAAACACACAATACAATCATTATTGTTAATAGTTACAATCAATTAAGATAACTGCGGTCGTTGACATAAAAAAATTAAACAAAATGGAGCTCTATTAAGTATTTTTTTAATTTAATTAAATAATTGTTGGCATTGACAGATAATATAGAAAAAATATATTTTCTCATAATCTGTTTATATGAACGCTTTTTTTTTAATTAATAGATCCCTTGGCCTTACACTTAAAAAAAAATCGAAATTGACTGATAATTTAAAAAAAAATATTCATAATCTGTTTTAATAAATAAACATATTAAACTTTTCTGGCAATGTAAATGTAACGAAGAAAATGTTTTTTTTTTTAATTAATAGGTCTCGACATTCAAGAAAAATCGTAGTCGACAGATAATATAGAAAAAGATAATCTTCATAATTTGTTTTAATAAACAAAATATTAATTTTTTTTGGCATAGTAACATTTTTTTTAATTAATAGATCTTTTGGCTTAATACTAAAAAAAACATAAATTGTTGTATTAATATTTTAATTTAAATTGAAAATATATTAACCTACTAAAGACAAGGCTGAAGGTGTAATACCTTTGCCTTTTCCTCTATGAAATAAAAACAGAAAAAAAAATAAAACTAAACTTTTTTTGTTATTGTGACTATTTTTCTTCTTTTTTTTTTATTATTTTTCCTACCGCATACTGTAAAGAATTCATACTGCATAGTAACAAAAACTTTAGACAGAAACCCTAACAGTGCCTGGGGCTTGCGACTCGTCATACAGTCGCTGATATAAATACTACAGTAATAATCTAGTGAAGGAAGGCGCCATTCGCATTATAGTGCGCTATTAATTTCATTATCAACAACACTCATTACAACAAGTGGATATGATAACATTAACTGAACTAGCGACTTTTCCCGACTTCGCACAGGCGCAATGTACTGTTAATAACCATGTTAATAAGACCAATGTTGCCACAGAAGAAATATTAAACATTTCAGATGAAATTGTAAAAAAGTAAAAAATATTCAGAACAAGCTTTTAAATATATAATTATTAATTACTTAATCAACAACTCAAATTTAATTTCGTGAATATAAGTATTTAAACAATTACGAACAAGTTTTATGATTTTGAGTTTATATTATATCTTAATTTTATATTTTGTGTTACATATTTAAACTTTCATATTTCAAGTTTCATCTTTAAACTTTTATATTTTAAGATTCATCCTTAAACTGTTATATTTTAAGTTTAATCTTTTAACTTTCATATATTTAAGATTCATCTTTAAACTTTCTTATTTAAAGTTTCATCTTTAAAACATCATATTTTAAGTTTCATCTTTAAACTTACATATTTTAAGATTCATCCTTAAACTGTCATATTTTAAGTTTAATCTTTTAACTTTCATATATTTAAGAATCATCTTTAAACTTTCTTATTTAAAGTTTCATCTTTAAAACATCATATTTTAAGATTCATCTTTAAACTTTCATAGTGTAAGATTCATCTTTAAACTTTCATATTTTAAGATTCATCTTTAAACTTTCATAGTGTAAGATTCATCTTTAAACTTTCATAGTGTAAGATTCATCTTTAAACTTTCATATTTTAAGATTCATCTTTAAACTTTCATAGTGTAAGATTCATCTTTAAACTTTCATATTTTAAGATTCATCTTTAAACTTTCATAGTGTAAGATTCATCTTTAAAACATCATATTTTAAGTTTCATCTTTAAACTTACATATTTTAAGATTCATCCTTAAACTGTCATATTTTAAGTTTAATCTTTTAACTTTCATATATTTAAGAATCATCTTTAAACTTTCTTATTTAAAGTTTCATCTTTAAAACATCATATTTTAAGATTCATCTTTAAACTTTCATAGTGTAAGATTCATCTTTAAACTTTCATATTTTAAGATTCATCTTTAAACTTTCATAGTGTAAGATTCATCTTTAAACTTTCATATTTTAAGATTCATCTTTAAACTTTCATAGTGTAAGATTCATCTTTAAACTTTCATATTTTAAGATTCATCTTTAAACTTTCATAGTGTAAGATTCATCTTTAAACTTTCATATTTTAAGATTCATCTTTAAACTTTCATAGTGTAAGATTCATCTTTAAACTTTCATATTTTAAGATTCATCTTTAAACTTTCATAGTGTAAGATTCATCTTTAAACTTTCATATTTTAAGTTTAATCTTTTAACTTACATATTTTCTGTTTCTTATTTTAAGTTTTTTATTTAAGTTTATTAAGTCATCGCTCACAGACTAATAATTTTTGTATAGTCAAATGTTTCATCTGGGCCATTGGCCACTCGCCTCCCAAGGCTAATGTCAAATCGTGGCCTTCGCACTTATTTAAAAAAAAGTACTGTTTAAAAAGAACTTCTTATGTATATTATATTGATGTCTCTACTATAATATACATGTATACATATAAACTTATTCAATAAAATCAATTTATAGAAATAAAATGAATCTTGTTCTAAATACATTCTTGACTTGAATAACTGGTTTACATAATATCCAAAAATTAAATGGCGGAGGTGACGCGGAAGTCATACATGTTTTTAAATTACTTGATTTAAATCTAGATATTTTTATATTATAATCTAGACTAAATATACTCTCGCTTCCCTGAGAAACCCTTTATTAAAAGGTTACTTAAACCTCTAAGTTTGATAATTTTATCATCTTGTTTTATTTCATAACTAGACCACCCGCCCTCGCTTCCCTGAGGGGTATTCAATCCCTATACTCATATCTTCATTTATTCATACTGTGCCCTACAACTACCCTGCAACTATGAGTATACTATTTACGTTGAATGTCTATTCTATAATGCGTAGTATGTCACACAGTGCACACCACCATCTCTAAATTTTATGACCACAGATTACATCAGATATTAATTTTTTTATTAAAATCAAAATATTACTTTATTTTTATTATATTTGACAGTTTGATTTTTTATAATAATTAATCATATATTATTCTTAAAAAGAAAAATTTTAAAAAAGCAACTTTTCGCGATCTGCAATTTTTTTTAAATATTTATCCTGAGAACTTATCCTACTCATTCATTCACCAAATCACTCACAGATTAGAAAAATTAAGAACATTCTGTTTCACGTAAATAATTAAATTAATTCTTGAACATTCTAAAACCATCATGGCAGATCTTTTAATGAAAATATCCCTTTTCTTCCAGATCATGAAGTTCTTCATCCTCCTCCTGTCAGCCATATCAACAGCATACAGCTACAAAATATTATGCCTCCACGCAGTACCTTCGAAGAGCCACTACCATCTGATGATGGGGCTGGTCAAGCCGCTGGTGGAAGCTGGACATGAAGTACGTGTATCCCATTAGATAGTTGTGTGTTACACTGTGTTACACTATGTTACATCCTAAAAAAGAAACAGTACCAAGTAGTTTTTTTGTATCACGACCTGTTTATTAGGTATGATGACAAATAATTTTTAGGTTACTGTTGTCGTAAGGTTTCTTTTAGGTGGGTAGTCATCGTCAGGAGTGGAAGAAAATCCGGAACATTCTTAGAATTATATTGTCTTAATTCTTTTACATATTTACTTACTGCAGAGCCGGATGTCTTCCTCAGATTGAGGAGGGATTAGGCCATAGTCCACCACGATTGCCAAGTGTGGGCACACACACCTTTGAGAACATGGAGAATTCTCAGGAGTGCAGGTTTCCTTACGGTATTTTTCTTGAGGAGGAGGAGTGAGCTTTGCGCAAGGTAGGGGTAAGGTTCCACAATCTTTGGTGATTAATTCCCATGGAGTCAGCGAATTCCGGAACGTGTTACGTGAGTTGGGTTGTTGGTAACACGTGAAAAAATAAAGAAGGGGTCTAAAAATGTTAATTCAGTCATTCTCCTGTGTTAATTTACTTAAATTAAAAGAAAACCATAATAGCAACCACTTTTTCGGATATGAAAATCGTGTCACACAGTGTGATTTTTAATTCCTTCAATATTCCTCTATAATCCAGGACTTTAGAGGTCAAAAACTCGCCAAATTATGACACATTTTAAAATTAACATTTCCTGTCATATAGATGGCAGGGTCAGTTAGTTTATTGACACAAAAGTTCAACACATTGCAACACATTGGCAGCATTGATTGCGCTATTGTCAAAGCTCACTTTATAAAATGGCGGACATTTGTCAAGACACCTTTTATTACATCGCGAGTTATTTTCTAGTGAAGCTTTACGGCTATTTGCAGCCAATAGATGGCGCTGTGTTAAGATTTGAAACGTTCATACATATTTTTTTAAATTTACAGATAACGTTAGTGACAACGTTTCCAGAACTAAAAGTGCCAAAAAATGTTAAAATAATAGACATCAGTGAAAATCTAAAAGTAACGACACATAGTAAGTATTGACTTAGATCTTTTCTTCTCTTTCTATCCTGTTAGATCACAAACTTTGTTCTCAGTCGTTAATTGTACTACTATATTCAGAGGCATCCAAGTATACTTCTAGTAATTAGACTAGTAGACGTCGTGGATTGAACTACCTATACAGACACGCAGCATGCTCACAATGCACATCTATCCCTACTATGGAAGAATCTAGATGGAGTTTTTGACGTTGATTATTGATACTTATTTCTACGTGGTTCTACGAAATCGCTTCATCTCTTTCTTCAAAGGCGGCCTTATCACTAGAAGTGATCTCTCACAGGCAACCTCTTACCTAGGGAACTTATGAAAATACCCATAGTGTATTATAAATACGTAAAACAGAAGAGGGGAAAGTACTCCACCTTGAGGAACACCAACTCGGAGAGCACATGTTGATGAGATGTCATTGTTAAATCGAATGCATTGTTGGCGATTGTACAAATATGACCTGATCCAGTTTACTGTATTAGATGAAAGGTTAAGATGTTCCAGAATTGCTAAAAGTATGTCGTAGTCAATTGTGTTGAATGCGTTTGAGAAGTCGAGTAAAGCTATAATAGTAACTTGACGCAGACTTTAATAAGCGTCGTTACTGTACTGTGACCAAGCCTGAAACCAGATTGGTATCTACTTAAGAGGTTATGTTGAGTAATATGGGAAGAAAGTTGATCCGTTCAACAACTTTTGATAAGTTTTAATTCAGTGTTATATAAGAGATATTTTTTTTAATTTTAGTAATGAACATGACAATGTCCGAGCGTACGAAGCAGAGCTTGTCGCTAGTGAAGTCGTTCGGGAGGAATATATCGCTGTCAACGATAAAATCTCCAGCAGTGAGGCACGCGCTGGTCAATGAAAAGTTTGATGCTGTCATCTCTGAATGGTTCTTCTCGGAAATTGATGCTGGGTATGTAAATATATTTAATTTACCACAAATTAATAAAAAAAGGAAATCTTTTGTCTATTAAAATATTTTTTTTCTTGAGTGAGGATTGCAAAAAAAAATGAAGACAAATTGTTAGAAATCTACAATGAGAATAAAAATCAGCTGTCAAGATATTGTGTAAGTTTGAATATTAGGGTAGGTCAAAAATTTTGAATTTTTTTTCTTTAGTTACCATGACCATATTGTTCAAGATGATGAAAACAAGTTTTAGCTTTTAATATTAATATTAAGAGGTGATATATATGTCGGGGATTTTGAAACGATGTGAAAGGAGATGGAAGGAGGGAGATGGGGAATATTGGGGAACACTAAAAGGGGGTGATGGTATTGAATGGAATATTGGGTAAACGCGACGTAGATACTCCTATTGAACCGATAAATGATCAAATATGATCTCCAATAATTACGAGAGAAACCTAAGCAGTGCCTTGGACTTGTGACCAAGGTGTAGGCTTAAGGTCGTCCTTTAAATGATCATAACACTCGCCTCCACTGCTCAGGCTCTCTGTTTAAACCCAAGGTTAAACGCACATAAACCGAATCTAACACAAGGCTAACCTAACCTAAGGCTAACCTAACCTAACATTGTGTTTACTTAACCACGTGGCAATTACATTGTAAGGACTTACGTGACCTTAGTTGGACAGCACTTCCACACTACACTGCACTTAACACTATCACTATCACTAGCACTACTTAGATGATGTTCACTTCTTGAGAGACCGCGCACGACTAAGACTTCAGTTAGACTGTCGATCGCATATAAAGGGTCGAGGGTAGATACTGTCTAAACAACGGAAGTGACTACTACCCCACTCCAACGCCATAGACAACGATAACGATTCGATTAATCGACAATCTTTTACTATGCTCCGACATATATATATATATATGGTGATTACTTTTAATCATTCTTCTAATCCAGACTATAAAGTATTGTATGTCAAATTTAGTATCTTCGATGTCAGAGATTAATAATAAAATAAAATAATAGTATATTATGAGACAAACATAACAGTTGACTAATCGTTACTCGTTTATCAGTCAAACGTAAACAAACACGAAACAAATGTAAATACTATCGCGAGAGCATTCATTGTTTAAATGCACATTTTATAAAAATATAAGGAAACTGTATGTAACGTCAATTTATATATAGGGGAAATGAGGGATACTTGATCCCAGGGACGCGTCGAGCATCTTTACCGCCGTCGTGCAAATCACTTATGAGCGCCTCTATTTGAAGACAAAAAAAAATTAATTTCTTAATAACAGGAGAGCCGAGTAACCTAGCACCCCCTTGGTGGTAGGGGATCTGTTCCCCGACTGGCGTGCGACCACCAGCATGCGAATCCGATCGCCAAGTGTCATAGACGCGTTCCGGTTGAGCCGCATGTGGGCTAGACTTACCACCTCCCTCTCCCATCCCATTAATGCTGTGGGTCTAGTGGACTCTGGGCTCTTGCCTAGGGTTCACTGAATCCGCATCATTTTTCTTCTTCATTCCCCCTTCCCACTCTATCTTCGGGGATGCAACGCATCGACAAAACGAGAGAGTGTTTCTTGTTTTTCCGATGTCTATGGGCGTTATCTATTATATAAGAGCTATCTATATATAGCTAATAATCTGATGTGGAGGGACCACCCCCAACAATGTTGTTAGTCTTCGATTGTCACGCTCTTTGGACCAACTTTATTTTATTCGAATCATACTATATTTTCATTATGACTCCCCCTGAAAACTTCACGGTGCCTTTTCTGCCCTCGCGCCGTCGTGCGCCGCATGACTTTGCATGTACGGTCGGGTTTCCCTCGGGAGACATGATACAGTCACTTTACCAAGCTAGATATCTCTAGTAGTCAAGCAGTTTCAATATGACGGGTGTGTGATTTCGCTTATTTATATCACACATTAATGGTTCATTTTTTTATGGGAGACCATTGTTAAAGGTTTTTTTTCTGGCGATTGCTGGATAAATTCTGTATAAAATAGTAAGAAAATATTCTTGAAAACTCTTTCATTACTTTAATTAAACATAAAAAACAAAAGGGTTTCTTGGTGGTAGGGGATCTGTTCCCCGACTGGCTTGCGACCACCAGCATGCTATTCCGACCGCCAAGTGTCAATGCTGTGGATCTAGTAGACTCTAGGCTCTTGCTCAGGGTCCGCTGAAATCGCAGCATGTTTTCTTCACTCCCTCTCCCCACTCTATCCTCGAGGAAAAGATTCTAAAAAAAATAGATAACCGCACTCTATATTTTAACAAAACTCTATATAGCGTCATTTTATTTAGCGGCGAACTTAAACATAATAATAAAGTTCAATCACCGTTTTTAGCTACGCAGCAGTCCAGCGCATACCCTGGATCGTCCTGGGCGGCATGGTGATGCACACCCACCTGGAGTTCCTTGTAGACTGCGTCAGGACTGTGCCAACCATCCCATCATTGAAGAATGAGGATCCTATCCCCATGGGATTTATGGGGAGACTGTCCAACACCATCGGATATTTGTTCGTCATGGCTGGATTCTGGTAATTAAACTCACGTATCTCACTCACTCAGTCACTCACACACTGTATAACCGATATAGTTGCTACGCGGTATAAACATTATTTGCACTCACTCAATCATTCACTCTCCCACGAATAAACTCACTCACTCCCTAAGCAAACATAGTCCATTTGATACAGTTATTTCTGTTGAGTTGTTCTAATGTCGATGGTAATTAAGTGAGTCAGTCTATCACATAGGTTTCAATTTAAATTTATAAATAAACGATCAGACAATTAAAATATACAAATACTTTGTATATATTGTTATCACTTATCATAAATCTGTACATATATACAAGATGATAATGGTATTATCATTTATTTATATTGTCTGTGATTACATGTAAAATACTTATAAATACTAATCAAGGAAATATGTGCATGGTTACAGACCGGAAAAAAATGTAGCCATACGAAAATACCTTCCATTTATACCAACTTACCCCGCTCGCCCCTCTAGGCAATCGACTCGCCTCGGTATACAACGTTCCTGCTATAGACATAACATGACTTAGTTACCTTTTCTTGGTCTTAACTATACAATCCATAGCAAATCTAGGGCCCTGCGATTAGCTAATTCGAAACTACGCAAAGGCGTGGTTGTACAGTTAGGAAATTACCAACCAACAATGTATCTTTTATATATATCCGGCTCGAAGGACCATTTATTGGAGTCGTATAATAATGCTGAAGTTGATTAATTCGATGTTTATTTTGACTGATAATATGTCTTCTTGGCGGATGATGATGAGAGAGATTCATACAGATTTGACAGCTATTGCAGTTAGTGTTGCTATATGAATAATTTAAATTACCCAATAATGTTTATGAAATTTAGTATTTTATCAATTTATTTATTCTAAACTCTTGAGTAAATATCACATAACACTGTCTCTTTCAGAAAACAGTCATTCACCCACTTTAGTATTTTTGCAATCGTTTTCATGTGCATACAGTCAGGAAGTTTCCCATTAAAGTCCTACAAAATCAAAAACAATGTGAATTGACTAAAATAGAATTGGATCTCTTTCGTTTTCTAATAGATCTTCTTTTTTAGGTCAGACTACCCTACCGTGAAATCAGACTACGAAACCCAATTTGCCCCTCTCGCCCAATCCCGAGGAGTATCACTCCCTCCTTTTTCAGAAGCAATGCACGACATCTCCATAATGTTCACGAATTCCCACTCCTCCTTCGCCCCCGCACAGAGTCTACCCCCCAATGTGGTGGAGATTGCCGGTTACCATATTGACACCAAGATACCACCGTTACCTAAGGTAAATATTCAATTTATTCATCATCATCCTTGAATGGCCCACTGCTGAGCCGGGTCTCCTCCTTAGAAAGAGGAGGGATAAGATAAGTAAGCAGTGCTAGCTTAGTGGTCAAGACGCTGATGTCTACTCGGGAGGAATAAAGTCTATTAATATGGTGTAAAATGTACCGAAACGAAACTGATGGGATTTAGAATCATATGCAGGGACGTGCCGTCCATATGTGAGAAGACGTAGGGCGCGCGACGGCGCCAGGGCAGAAAAGGCGCTAAGAATCCTTCTGGGGGCGCTAGATCGAAAATATAATATGACATGATTTAATTAAATAAAAGTTGGTTCAAGGGCCCCAATAATTGTTAGACGCGCAATACAAAAACTACTGGAGAGGGGCAAATATATTATTGTTTTTTTGCTCTTCAATTCTTGTTGATGAGCCTAGATAGTACCTATTTTTGTTTTTCAATTCTTGTTGATACCCTAGATAATTCCTTTTTTTGCTCTTCAATTCTTGTTGATGAGCCTAGATAATTCCTTTTTTTGCTCTTCAATTCTTGTTGATGAGCCTAGATAATTCCTTTTGTTTGCTCTTCAATTCTTGTTGATAAGCCTAGACAATTCCTTTTTTTGCTCTTCAATTCTCGTTGATGAGCCTAGATAATTCCCTCTTTTTGCTTTTCAATTCTTGTTGATACCCTAGATAATTCCCTCTTTTTGCTTTTCAATTCTTGTTGATACCCTAGATAATTCCCTCTTTTTGCTCTTCAATTCTTGTTGATACCCTAGATAATTCCCTCTTTTTGCTTTTCAATTCTTGTTGATACCCTAGATAATTCCCTCTTTTTGCTTTTCAATTCTTGTTGATACCCTAGATAATTCCCTCTTTTTGCTCTTCAATTCTTGTTGATACCCTAGATAATTCCCTCTTTTTGCTTTTCAATTCTTGTTGATACCCTAGATAATTCCCTCTTTTTGCTTTTCAATTCTTGTTGATACCCTAGATAATTCCCTCTTTTTGCTCTTCAATTCTTGTTGATACCCTAGATAATTCCCTCTTTTTGCTCTTCAATTCTTGTTGATAAGCCAAGATAGTTCCTATTTTTGTTTTTCAATTCTTGTTGATGAGCCCAGAATATTTCTTTTTTTTTGCTCTTAAATTCTTGTTGATGAACCCAGATAATTCTTTTTTTTTGCTCTTAAATTCTTGTTGATGAACCCAGATAATTCCTTTTTTTTGCTCTTAAATTCTTGTTGATGAGCCTAGATAATTACTTTTTTGCTCTTAAATTCTTGTTGATGAACCCAGATAATTCTTTTTTTTTGCTCTTAAATTCTTGTTGATGAACCCAGATAATTCCTTTTTTTTGCTCTTAAATTCTTGTTGATGAGCCTAGATAATTACTTTTTTTGCTCTTAAATTCTTGTTGATGAACCCAGATAATTCCTTTTTTTGCTCTTAAATTCTTGTTGATGAGCCTAGATAATTACTTTTTTTGCTCTTAAATTATAGATAATTAATATATAGATAATTACTTTTTTTGCTCTTAAATTCTTGTTGATGAACCCAGATAATTCCTTTTTTTGCTCTTAAATTCTTGTTGATGAGCCTAGATAATTACTTTTTTTGCTCTTAAATTCTTGTTGATGAACCCAGATAATTCCTTTTTTTTGCTCTTAAATTCTTGTTGATGAGCCTAGATAATTACTTTTTTTGCTCTTAAATTCTTGTTGATGAACCCAGATAATTCCTTTTTTTTGCTCTTAAATTCTTGTTGATGAGCCTAGATAATTACTTTTTTTGCTCTTAAATTCTTGTTGATGAACCCAGATAATTCTTTTTTTTTGCTCTTAAATTCTTGTTGATGAACCCAGATAATTCCTTTTTTTTGCTCTTAAATTCTTGTTGATGAGCCTAGATAATTACTTTTTTTGCTCTTAAATTCTTGTTGATGAACCCAGATAATTCCTTTTTTTTGCTCTTAAATTCTTGTTGATGAGCCTAGATAATTACTTTTTTTGCTCTTAAATTCTTGTTGATGAACCCAGATAATTCCTTTTTTTTGCTCTTAAATTCTTGTTGATGAGCCTAGATAATTACTTTTTTTGCTCTTAAATTCTTGTTGATGAACCCAGATAATTCCTTTTTTTTGCTCTTCAATTCTTGTTGATGAGCCTAGATAATTACTTTTTTTGCTCTTAAATTCTTGTTGATGAACCCAGATAATTCCTTTTTTTTGCTCTTCAATTCTTGTTGATGAGCCTAGATAATTACTTTTTTTGCTCTTAAATTCTTGTTGATGAACCCAGATAATTCCTTTTTTTTGCTCTTAAATTCTTGTTGATGAGCCTAGATAATTACTTTTTTTGCTCTTAAATTCTTGTTGATGAACCCAGATAATTCCTTTTTTTTGCTCTTAAATTCTTGTTGATGAGCCTAGATAATTACTTTTTTTGCTCTTAAATTCTTGTTGATGAACCCAGATAATTCCTTTTTTTTGCTCTTCAATTCTTGTTGATGAGCCTAGATAGTTTCTTTTTTTTCCTCTTTAAGTATAGGCGCTACTAAATAGATTGAAAGATGGATGGAGGTTTGACCTGGAATGGAATGTAATTTGTTTAAATAGGCTGGTATTCTTTCAGGATCTTCAAGACCTTCTTGACTCATCACCCCAAGGAGTGATCTACTTCAGCATGGGCTCAGTTCTCAAATCATCAGAACTAGAAGATCGTACAAAGAAGAGGCTGATAGAGATGTTTGGAGAACTACCCTACACTGTGCTGTGGAAATTCGAGGAGAAAATTGACAATTTACCCAAAAACCTCCACATCAGATCTTGGATGCCGCAATCTAGTATACTTTGTAAGTTTTATAGTTTTTTATTAAAAATTGCGTCTCTAGAAAGTTCTATTCCATCTTCTTTTTATGAGCAATAGACGCCATTTTGTGACTTCGTATACAAGTTAGCATCGCTGTAATAGACAGGCACAATAAATACGGTCAACGCGTCACTATGGACCTGGCCGCCATTTTGATTATAGTAGATAGTAAGATCAAAATGGCGGCGGGAAAAATAAAGAACTTTGAAACATAATTATCATGATATTAAGATGCAACTTTGTGGTTTATGTTAAACCCTACGGGTGCGGTACAGTCGGGAGATTACCGATCGAAGTAAAGCTAACCATCGCGATATTTGCTTACGCTACCTAAGAGCTTGTGGTGTATTTTAAATATGAATTTACTTTAATTTCTCAGCTCACCAAAACGTCAAGGTCTTCATAACACATGGAGGTCTCCTCAGCACGCTGGAGTCCTTGCAGTTTGGGGTCCCAATTATAGCGATCCCAGTGTTTGGGGATCAGCCAAGCAATGCGCTGCGCAGTGTGAGGTCGGGTTTTGCGCTTAGGGTCACTTATGCTACGGAAATGGCGGACGAGTTGAAGGTCAAGTTGGATGAAATTTTGAATAATGATAGGTAAGCCAGCTATCGGTACGTTTGAGTAAAAGTAGCATAGGTAGTTCAATCCACGACGTCTACTATTGTGACACAAAAGACTTATATAACTCAAAAAGCTGTGAGCTTTTTTGAGTTATATAAGTGTGGGGGGTAGACTAGTTGGACTATATTTCTGATTATATTTGATTGTGTTTCAGTTATTACAAACGAGCAAAGTACTTGTCGAAGTTGTTCACAAGTCGTCCGGTGTCGACCACCAAGCTGATACAGCACTACGTGGAGCTGGCTATTGAGAGTGGAGGTAAGACGGTTTTAAATACATAATACTGTATCCACTGTTGTCAGGGACGCGCCGTCCCTAAGTGCGAGGTCATGCTGCACGACGGCGCCAATTTTTTTATTACCGTTTTTACCTTTACCCCTCATAGTAAGCTAACAAATAGCTTGTGTTAGGAGTGGGCCACGCCAGTAGTCCAATGTCTGGGATTTGAACCCACGACTTGTCGATCGTGAGTCCAACGCCTGAACCCTTTAGCTACTGACGCTTCCCAATATAATATAATATAATTAAGTTAAGGACTCAATCTCCATTTTTTTTTCTCAAAAACTAGAGACGGCGCATTAGATTATTGTGGGCGCGCAAAGACAGCAATTGCATTTTTTGGTCCTCTTTAAAATTTAGACGCTAATGCGTATTTTGCACGACGGCGCGACCTTGGTTGTTGTTATATTAAGAATAATACTTAAAGCGCCAAATTTATTCAACTTTAATTTAAAATATATTTTTTTAATTGATTTGAATCAAGAACGCAATTTCGTCTGTATGGAATAGCGATAGTTGCATACAACTTTTTATCCCTTTCAACCCTTTACAACCCTTTTTACGCATTGAAACGTAAAGTATGTCCTTTCTCAGGCTCTAGACTATCTGTATACTAAATTTCATTTAAATCAGTCCAGTAGTTTTGGCGTGAAAGCGCGACATACAGAGGTACTTTCGCATTTATAATATTAGTAAGGATATAAATCCATTTTGTAGGATAATCGACAGTCTATTTTTAGGAAAAAACAGATAAAATTCAATATTGATTTTCTAGTGTAAAACATCGATTCACTGTATCGATTTAAGCGCGAAGATTTTTTTTAATGATATGTAAGATTGACTTGTTGAAAATCGATTTTTAATTTTTTCTTACCCCTACTCCAATCAGAACCATCGCGGTCTATGTGAACCAAGTATCCCCAATCTAACAGATTGACTATGATAGCACTATCTCACACATATAACGCCTACACTGCCGTACATCGACATGCAATTTTATAATAGCTGTGCCAGCGACTTCGTCCGCGTGGTATAGTGTTGGTAGCATTTTTACAAATAAGACACATACGCATCTCTTGTCGCAAAGTTATAAACCTTACATATTTCCGTGCAAAATATAATCCCCTATCCCCTATTGTTATTTTACACCCTTGAGGGTAAAACCTTTACAAACTTTGAATGTCATACTAGCATAAAAACACACCAAAAAAATAAAAAAGCTTCTAGCTCTAAAAATGATGATACTGCCATACAACTTTTCATCCCTTCCCTTCAACCCCTTATAACCCTTTTTTCGCAATAAAATTAGGCTACGTCCTTTCTCAGGCTCTAGACTATCTGTATACCAATTTTCATTTAAATCTATTCAGCAGTTTTAGCGTGACAGCGCGACAGACAGACAGAGTTATTTTAGGCGGGAAACTCTTACATACAGACTATCACAAACGCTGCGTTCAATTTAAGGAATCTGTCAATTTTTTTTCAGGCGCCCATCACTTGAGGTCTAAGACCCATCTATACGCGTGGTACGAAGCCTGGATGCTGGACCAGCTCGCGCTGCTCCTCATCACAGTATACGTCGTACGAAGATTATTCATAAAGATACTCAGTCTATGTAAGGGACAGAAGAAAGAAGTGAAGGAGAAGAAGAAGAAACACTGAATGTATTATTATTGTTAATAAATAGTTACGTTTTTATATGTGGTTTTATTTTAGTAGTCTACGTATTATTCTGAACTAGCTGATCAGCCCTCGCTTCGCTGAGGTATGCTGTAATCCTATAATCTATATATATAAAAAGGAATCCCTATTTCCTTTGGTGACGTCATCGCGCGTATACGGCTGGACCGATTTCGCGAATTCTTTTTTTATTGTGTTTGTTATTGTCAGGAGAAGGTTCTTATGTAAGAAAACATTAAGAAAATTTGGTGTAACATTAGAAAATGTAAGAAAACTTAAAGAGTATATTAACGTTTTGTAATGTAACGCAGCCCAGCGAGCCCTGATTCAGAGGTGGAAGGAGGATCTGAGGGGACCTCCGGGTCGGCGACTGAGGACGCGATTGGTCCGCACCTTAGTCGCTGGCTCGGCAGGCGGCTTTTCGTCCTGACTCATGCAGATACTCACCAGGTATGGCTGTTTCGGAGGGTATCTGCATAAGATAGCTCAAGGGAAGTGACGCCAGTGTATCACGAGTGTGGTGCGGCGACATACCCTGGCAGAATGCTAAGCTTAGGGAACTCAATGCCAAGCCATGTCGTAAATTATTGACGGGGACCTCTCGTTGTCGAGCGTGGTCGAAGCCATGCTTGAGAACCTGAGGAGCTGATTGGCGGTGGCTACTTTTAGAGAATCTGTGATCTCGTTGAAGAGGTCGCGGAGAGGGAACGTGAGGCTGATGCTCTCGCCGACTCTGTCCGCATGCGTCGACCGGAGGAAGGAGACGCCAATACGCACATCTTCTTCATCTCCCGGACCACAGTGTGGCACTAGGAAAGGCAGGCCTGCTTTTAGTATCGCAGTAGTTTTAGTGGGAAGGATGGATCTTATCGCTGGCGAGTCCCACATAACCATTTGATCCCGCCAAAAGAACGGATGGGATGCATTCCCATGCAGCAAAAAAAATACGTATAGCTCCCAAACAAAACAAAAAAACCTTGAAACATTTTTCTTTTTATTTGTTAAATAACTTATTTGATTTTTTACAAATATAACATATGAAAAAAAATGTCAAGGTTTTTGAAAAAAAAATACGCGTGTATGAGTATTATTTATTTAAAATGATTCAATAAAAATAATTATCGCTTCTTCTTGTCGCTAACTTTACTTCTTTGTTTTCCTTGTTTGAATACATTAATCAGTTTTTTTATTAACCACCAGATAACGTACAACACGACTAGAACGAGCGCCAACTGGTCCAGCATCCACACTTCATACCAGGAGTAGAGTAGATCTTTTGACCGGATGTGATGCGCACCTAAAAATGGCATAATAAAAATTGACATTTACAGGTAATGTTGCCAATCTTTTAGCTAGATACAAGGTCGTGCGACTCACGACGGCGCCAGAGCATAAAAGGCGCCGTAAAGTTTTGAGGAGGCGCCAAAGTGAGTATATAATAAAGTTGATCTAAAAAGCGCGTCGTTTTTTTGCCCTCATCTCATTATATATTTGTGATTTAAAGTAATTCTAGACAGGAGCGCCAAAAACTACTGGAGGGTATGCAATCAGATTAAGGTAGGGTATTTTTAATAACAAGGGTTAAAAAGATATAGGACGAGTATATAGCACGACGGCGCAGAAGATGCTTGGCGTGTCCCTCGCTAGATCTCTAGCTAAATGTTTTATGTTTTTTTTTAAAGGAATCAAAAGGTTCCCTTGCTATATTCCGCGGCAATCTGAACAACCAGACTCGTACGGCACAATCCGGAACATCGACAATCGACGTACGTTTCGCTCCCTAACCGAAGCATCTTCAGGAGGTGTTGACTCTACAAGCGTCACTTACTAAGTGCCTTGTAGAGTCAACACCTCTGTTGCTCTCTGGTGCTGTTCTGGGTTGTGCCTTGATTCCTTTTAAATCATGAATTCTTTCTCTCTTTAGAAATATTACTTTATTGATATTATTTATTTATATAATTACCTTTAGTCTCTATCGCTAGTTCCACATAATGTTGTATCAGCCTGGTGGTAGACACTGGACGGTTCGCAAATAGTTTTGACAAATATTTTGCTTTTTTATAATAACTGAAAATAAATTAAGTTTGATAATTGTTAAAAATGGAAACGAACAATCCTTTCATAGACGAAGACAGAAAATGACACTATCATATTGACTAGTATAGCATTAGTAATTTATACATCTAAGTTGGCGTCTTTAGAAGATTTCCATAGCATTAAATTTTAAAGATAGCGTCCGAGTATAACTTTTAGGGAGAAATATTTTTGAGAGTTGGTAACACTTTATCTGTCACATTAAATTTGGCGGGAAGAGCACAACGGAGAATCGTTGCGTTTAGTTTCTTACCTGTCATTATTTAATATCTCATCAAGTTTCTTCTTCAACTCCTCCCCCATGTCTGGTCCAAAGGTAATTCTCAAAGCATGACCAGCTCTTTCACTTCGCATCGCATTTGCGGGCTGATCTCCAAATATAGGAATGGCAATTAATGGGACCCCAAATTTTAAAGACTCCAGAGTAGATAGAAGACCTCCATGGGTGATAAAGACTTTTACATTTGGATGAGCTGGAATTATTCAATGAAATTTGGCACACAGGTACTTTATAACCTATATTAACATATAGGCTACTTTTATCCCGGATAAATTCATAGTGTGTGGGATAATCAGAAAATGTAAGTTTAACGCCTCAATATTTTAAGTAGGTACACGTTTTCCCAATAATAATTGTAATAAATTATTTTATTAACAAGGAAACTCGATTACATACTCGATTTAATACAAAATCGATTCTAATACTTTTGATTTAAATCGATTCTTTATAGAATCGCTAATTCACTCTACAATGTCTCAAGCGAGAGGTATCTTCAACAGTATTTCGTCTCTTTCTAATGGATTTCATTGACTAATGTAACCATATTCTCAGTAAATTATGGATTTTACGTAATTTACTTTAAAAAAAAAATCTAAAAGGATTTTGTGACCAAGTAGTTATGAAAAGTGCTAAATTAAGTCTAACAAAATCTATTAAAAAGAGACATCATAATCTATTAGAAAGAGACAAAATTCTGCTCTACGGTATTCTTTAGTAAAAAATATATCAATGAAATATCACGTGTTGATTTCATATCCGGCTCGAAGGACTACTATAAGTAAATGATATATTTTTCATTAAAAAAAGCTATTATTATTAACGTGACATACAAAGTATACTAGCTTGCGGCATCCAGGATCTGATGTGAACATTTGTGGGTAAATTCTCAATTTTTTCCTCAAACTTCCAAAAAACAGTGTAAGGTAGTTTTCCAAAAATCTCGATGAAATCCTTTATAGCACGATCTGGAAAATCTGCTGATTTTAATACTGATCCCATGCTGAAATAAATTACTCCTTGTGGTGAAGCGTCAAGGAGATCTTGAAGGTCCTGTATGACAAAATAATTATTATTATTCTAAACAGATATACTATATCTTTCTGTCGTATATATCTATCCCTTTTCTACTAACTTCGGTATAACATCCACAATCTATATATTTGGGAAAATGTAGTGGGAAGTCGCGCATTGTGAGTGTTCGGCGTGCCTGTATTAGAAGGTATTTCAATCTACGACGTCTACAATTGGGGTGTCACCCACTTAGGGATGATACTCGAAAGTGAACTGGAAATGAAAATGTAGCAGATTGCATACCCGCCACTAATATAATAATATATAAAACAATAAAGTGTAGGTGTTTTGCCTTGTAAGTTATTTTTCTGCGCATTCAAGGACAGAAGTATACTTAGATGCATTTGACTATACCAATGTGGCGTAGATGGCAGCACTTGGTAATAGTAATAAAGTATGTTCATATTTACCTTAGGTAATGGTGGAATATTTGGATCAATATGGTAACCAGCAATCTCCACGACATTCGGAGGTAAACTCTGCGCTGCAGTAAACGAGGGATGCTGATTTAAAAACAATATTGAGATGTTGTGAATCGCTTCTGAAAATGGAGGAAGGGGCACTCCTCGGGATTTAGCGAGGGGGGAAAATTGAAATTCGTAGTCTGATTTTGATTGTGGGTAGTATTTCCTGTAGACAGAAATAATCTATAAATACAACTAGAACCAGATGATCACTAGGAGACAGCTGTCAATGCTAGGCTACTGACAGAGTTTGCCAAAATGGTTAACAATTAATAATAATAGCGACCATGTGTAATATATTAATCATAATCTATGTCTAAGATTCGCAATTATTAAGTGACCAGCATATGCAGGGACGCGCCAAGCATCATCAGCGCCGTGGTGCCAAATACTTAGGAGTGCCTAAATTTGCTTTTATATTCTCTTTGGACCGGAACCGAAAAACTTCACGGTGCCTTTTTTGACCATGCATGTATGGACGGCGCGTCCCTGAGTATATGATTAAATTTTTGAATTGGGGCCATTTTAATGTGATCTAAAAACCAGCTTTTATCTACTTTAAATTAATACACATTTGGCCATCATTTATGTCATCACTCCGACAAATATTATGTTTCCTAACTATCAAAATAGCAGTCGAACGGCGAAACCAAACCGAACTAGGATTTAACCAAATAGCTGCGCCATTTATCGGCAGGTCAACAATGAATATCCGTCTGTAATTTTGAAATTTTTAGTTTCATTCTGATTTGTCTCAATTTGTATTGTTTCATAATTTTATTGTCATTTTGTTTTCATTTAACATTCGGGTGCATTCGCATTTTTTCAGCTCCTAAATAAAACTCTAATTTTTTCGAAACTTTGGAATTACGTAAACGATTTCTGTATATTTTTTTGTCAAACTCAAACCCTTACCAAAAATTAAGCATCATCATCAAATATATAAAGGAGTTTTTCAATCTGTCACAAAATCCCATAGGAATTGGTGCGTTGTTCATTAGCGATGGGATTGTTGGTACACTCCTTACTCTATCTATGAGGTACTCTATGTGTGTGTGCATCACTGTGCCGTCCAGGAGAATCCAGGGCACTTGTTGTACTGCTGCATAACTAGAACAAAAAATCTGTTAGTTATTTGTAGTAACATCTCATCTTCCAATTAAGTAACGCCTCATCTTGTCTCTCTGTCCTAATTCATTTTGTAACGTTTCGTATATGTTGTCTTGTATGGTCTATTATAGTATCGTTTTGTCTCTTATCGTCTCGTATATAATATTCTACTATGCAGGTTTGATTACAAACCAAATTCCATAAACAAGGCTGGCGTATGAGATAAAATAATAAACTCATTTAAATATTAAAATAACTATTGAATCTAGATCACAAATATCAAAACTGTTAATAATCAAGTGGCAATCAATCTTAAAGTTTCTACTGATATAGGAATGAAAATATACTTTGCAATAATAGATGTATAATTGCGACGCTTAATGAATGCAGTTTCAGTCTCCCGTACGGAGCGCAGTCTCCCTAATATGAAACGACGCCAGTCTGTCAAAATGTAGCGTCCCACTAAACGGCCCGTCCCCTTTCCCAACGAATCAGCATAACCATCAGGTCTCTTGCCATCATTACAACTGATCCTTAATGGCTCAATAAGAGTAGGAACGTCAGTGGTGGCAAGAGCCCTTTTGATAGTATTGTTCAGGGAGCTGTGGCAAGAAAAACAACCCAAACTTCTTGGGCAAGAGAGTCTGTGCAGTCCTAAGCTATTAACCTGTCATGTCTCATGTCTGATATGATCTAGGCAGGTTTTGTTTTTATCTGCCTGTCTTCACAATTTATCTAAGCTATAACTTACCCAGCTTCAATATCAGAGAGGAACCATTCGGACACAACAGCGTCAAACTGTTCATTAACTAATATATCTCTTACAGCAGGAGTTTCTATTCCCGTTAAAGATACTTTTCTGGCAATTTCTTTTATTAATGTCATGTTCTGTTTAGTTCGATCACTCATGGATATATTTAAATCTGGAAAATATTTTAAATAAAGATTATTGGCGCCATCTGTTGAATTAAAGACATTAAAAATACTATTCAGATGCTAAAAACCGTCAAAATGGCGCTCCTATAGTTAGAGGGAAACTTAAAATTTAAGAAATATATGAAATAAAGCGTGAATAGAACTATAAAGAGCTGGAGACCATTAGGAGCAGCTGTTGAAGAACCAGAATTAAAGTGAGGGCTAATTAAAGCTGGCCTAAATCGTCGGGTTGGTTTCAATTTGGTTTCTTTAAATTTTACTATCTAACTTCAGCAGCGCCATCTATATTTCATATATATTAAGGGACACTTTTTAAATACAGAGATACTTCTTATTTCAAAGCTCTATTATTCTGATTATTATTCTGATTTACTACTTGAACGATAAAAGACAATAGATTAGAAAATCAATAATAAACAATAAGTACAAGGTTACTTGAAAGATGAGATTGTGCGGTGTAATGACATTGATTTTTAAGTAGGGTAAACACACATTTGTAAAATTAGGTATAGGTACGATCCGTACGTAATTCACGTATTTGTTCTGTGATATCGTATACTGTATTTGAATTTCGAACGACGAATTGAATCGTAACAAAATATATGAAGAATCGGTTTTATTATTTAGATATTTGGTCACAAGTCCAAGGCTCTGCTTAGGTTTCTCTCGTAATTGTAAGAGATCATATTTGATTATTTATCGGTTCAGTAAAAGCATCTACGTTTCGTTTACCCAATAGTCCATTAAATACCATCTCCCCTGTTAGTGTTTTCCGATATTTCTCCCCTTCCTCTTCCTTCTCATCATTAAAATCTCGACATATCAATAAGAAAAGAATGAAACTCAGCTCCAAAATTTGGAGAAACTAGTTCTCAATTTCAAAACAAAACAAAATGAGAAACATAAGAAAGATGATTATCAAGTGAAAGACGAAAGACCTCTGTATTAGACAAACAGACAGTAGTAATAATAGCATAAATAGTTTACCTCGCATTATATTTTGTATGTGACTCACATCAATCTGTGTGACATTGTTCGGTAGTTTATCTTCAGGATAAGCTGTTATTAGTGTTATCTAAAAACAATAATTATTAGTTATAAAACTGAACATGATTGCATTTATGACATGGATAACATTTCATTTTATTTCTTTTTTTCGTTTCGCAACTCTCTTCGTGGCGAAACGCGTTTCGTCGCTGCTGATTTAATCTAAGTCGTTGTTTTTAAAGAGTCCTGTCTCATCTTATTGTAATACAATCGTAAGACTTGTCTTTTCAAACCTTTTTATTTTATTATATCTTGTCTCGTCACACAGTATTTTTTCTTTTTACCTTATCAGATTTTTGTCCAGCCTAACTTTTGTTTTATTGTGTTACGTAACTTGACGAAGAGGCGCTCTGCCTACCTGACACATCGAGTTCACTATCGTTATCTGCTTAGTTCCCTTATGTTTCTCATATTTAACTATTTCATCACGTCACGTCACGTTTCATCTCATCTATTTATGTTATCTCGTCTCAGCTTAGCAGTCCTTTTTATTTTATTTTTAAAACATCTCGCATCGTTTGTAGTATCTAATCCTTTTCTATTCTGCCACATTTTCTTTCTCACCTTATCCCTCATCTCATTTAAGCAGTTTAATAGTTTTTATTATTACATACCTGATGACCAGCTTCTAATAGTGGTGTTACCAGCCCCATCATTAAACGATGGTGGCTTTTTGAAGGTGCTGTTTGTACGCATAGTATCTTGTAACTATGTACTAGTACTGGCAGTACTGATATTAGTATAAGTAGTTTCATTATGTTATAATTCTGAAAAAAATCATTTTGTTTCTTATTACCATCTAAAGGTAAGAAATAACAAAACAAGAAATTTTATAATCCGATCCCAACGCCATCTATCAGCTTCAATTATAAGCTATTCAAACAATTATATTTAGAAAATATCAAAAACTCGAATGACAATGCAATTTACATAAATAATTATTGTGACGTCACAAAAATAACAGTTGTAGTCTATACGCTGATTTACAGCATGACAGCTAGAATATCCTCCTGGGGGTTATTCTTCAGACACAGTTCTTCAGAGTTACTCCCAGACTACCGTCATGCAATAATAATGATTCTCGTGACGGCGTATTAATTTTGGAGTTATTCACGTCTTACGTCACGGATGGAACTGCCAATACAGGAACGCAACAGACCCACGATGCGTAACCTTTACCCACTATTTTTTCACAGACCTAAAGTTAGCTGCCGGCTACTATAAGCTCGTGGTTAAATTTATTTAATTCCACAACTCACCCTCTCGCCGTGCTGTCGTTATATCACAACACGATATATCACACTCGTTCTTGTTTATTATTTAATTTTAAGGGAGCGCACGCATATCGTGTCGTTTGTTTGATTTAGCATGTCAAATCGTGGGTCGTTGTGAGCGTTGCAAAATGAGTGATCAGTAAAAAATATGAATATAAATTAATTTAACCAATAATTATAGACTTAACCTCTTGAAACTATTGCTTTATAACTCGCCATCTGAATTATTTACGTTAACGCGCAAAATGCTCAATTACTCGTTCCACTTGGGCTTACGATCGTAACGCTCGCGGACAAGTGGAACGGGCACAACCGCGGTTGTGAGTGTGGGCGTTGAGATCGCTTAGTGAAACGCAGGGTATATTTTTTCGATGTATATCGTCTTTGTTGGCCAATACTTCACAATTAGGTCAAAAAACGATTGTATGCATGACGATAAAATTTTTGGACTAGTTTAATAGTTTGAAAATAGATACCAAATTTGATTTTTATAGACAATTTTGAATTTGTAACCTATCTCCAATTTGTAATCTAAAGATCCTAAATATTTTATTAAACAATATATTTGTTATCAAAAAAATCAATGTTCAGGACTGTCTTAGTATTTAATATTATGTGTAATCCCTACTCCGCCGTTAGTCAAACTTCAAGGTGAATTGTGATTAGTGCCTCTAAGAGTAAACATATCGTTCTTATGTTTGTTTAAATCTTTTGAATAAAAGTATATCCTGCCTTTATTTTACTAGTTGACCCGCCCCGGCTTCGCTCGAGCTTAACAGTAACATATTCTCAATATATGTTATCCCGCAGGAACTGTAAATTATTCTGGGATAAAACGTAGTCTGTAGTCTGTTTCAATTGGCACAGATTATGTATTCAATAATTTGTAAGCAGAAGACTTTTATTCTTCGACCACAGATAATACAGAATTAACTAAAGACAAGGCTGTACGGTGTAATACCTTTGCCTTTCCCATTATGAAATAAAAACAGAGGAAAACATTAGTTGTGAGTACATGGGGTTATAGTCTATAAATTACTAGCTAATAATTAATTTAATTAATACTTACATTAGATTAATAATGTTAAATCACAGCTACACATTGTTCGAAATTTAAAATTCAAACATCGAACGCGTCCGTGTTTGTTCGAATGTCTGAAAGTATATTATTATCATGCACAATCTTGTGAACAAGATAAGATCGACTCGAATTGATTTTTGTTTTATAAGTAGGTAGACTTCTTATAGAATAATAGACTTTATTTCATTTTAGCTAAAGTCTTCAATTAATTGATTTTTTACTGTATGGTTAGACCAACTTTTTATAGAAAAATAAACTTTATTTCATTCGAACTAAAGTCTTCAATTAATTGATTTTTTACTGTATGGTTAGACCAACTTTTTATAGAAAAATAAACTTTATTTCATTCGAACTAAAGTCTTCAATTAATTGATTTTTTACTGTATGGTTAGACCAACTTTTTATAGAAAAATAAACTTTATTTCATTCGAACTAAAGTCTTCAATTAATTGATTTTTTACTGTATGGTTAGACCAACTTTTTATAGAAACATAAACTTTATTTCATTCGAACTAAAGTCTTCAATTAATTGATTTTTTACTGTATGGTTAGACCAACTTTTTATAGAAACATAAACTTTATTTCGTTCGAACTAAAGTCTTCAATAAATTGATTTTTTGTTTCATGATTAGATCGACTTTTTAAAGAAAATTAGACTTTATTTCGTTCTATCTAAAATCTTTAATTGATTGATTTTTTTTCTGTATGGTTAGATCGACTTTTTATAGAAAAATAGACTTTATTTCATTCTACCTAAAGTCTTTAATTAATTGATTTTTTGTTTCATGATTAGATCGACTTCTTATAGAATAATAGACTTTATTTCATTCTAACTAAAGTCTTCAATTAATTGATTTTTTGTTTCATGATTAGATCGACTTCTTATAGAATAATAGACTTTATTTCATTCTAACTAAAGTCTTCAATTAATTGATTTTTTGTTTCATGATTAGATCGACTTTTTATAGAATAATAGACTTTATTTCATTCTAACTAAAGTCTTCAATTAATTGATTTTTTACTGTATGGTTAGACCGACTTTTTACAGAAAAAAAAACTTTATTTCATTCTACCTAAAGTCTTCAATTAATTGATTTTTTGTTTCATGATTAGATCGACTTCTTATAGAATAATAGACTTTATTTCATTCTAAATAAAGTCTTTAATTGATTGATTTTTTACTCTATGGTTAGATCGACTTCTTATAGTATAATAGACTTTATTTCATTCTATCTAAAGTCTTTAATTGATTGATTTTTTACTGTATGTTGTTTGTTTTGAATCTACTCCCGGTTCCTCAACGCGTACCATCGGTATCTCAGGGTTCTCGTGTGGATGCATCAAAGACCCGTGGTTAGCACAAGGGTAACACTTGGTATAGCTCAGAGGTACCACTCTCCCGACATTGTTGGAAATTCACGCATCCGTGTTTATGTTTACTCTTCAATTATATTTTAATGGGTTAGCGTCGTCAGGAGAGGAAGAGAATCCGGGACGTTATTCTTATAACTATATCTTAAAGCTAGAAGGTGAGCCTAGCGCGAGTTGGGGGCTAAGACTAAATTAAGTTTGACAAAGTTCGTAAAATTCCTGTGGTGCCTTATTACCTTGCGTAGCTAAAGAGAAGTCACTATATAAAGCAGTTTCATCAGGTACCTATACCTTCATCCACGTGTAGCTCCGCTCCTATTGGTCTTAGCGTGATGATATATAGCCTAAAGCCTTCCTCGATAAATGGGCTATCTAACACTGAGAGAATTTTGCTCTTTCTTATATTTATTCTCCCAATACAGTCTACAAAGCAGCACGTTGCTACAATCACTCATTTAGTTTTATACATTTTATCAATCAACTACAATTTTTTTTTACACTTTAATCAAGACTTACTGAAAGATTATGCAAAAACACTATTTAATAAACAAATATTAGTGAAATCGCTCTTCGGCGCGGCACTCGCATAATTTAATAAACCTAGTCAATACATTTGGATTGCCGTCAAACTCGGGGACAACGCGGAGGTCCTTGAAGTTGATGTCAGGGTCAGCTAATTGTTCCTGTGCCATTTATAATTGAAATAAACTTTCTAGATTACAATCTAAATCTAATATTCTATTTCTATCTGCTAATTTACGGCGAGCCTGACGAGATTCAGGCTCCCGAGACCATTTATTATATAGAAATATTGAATTATTTTTTAAATCAAACCTTATCATCAATATTGTATATTTTTAATAATAAACACGTTTAATTTTGATGCATTATGTTTATTATATTATATATCTAGAGCTAAAGGGTCGCTCTAAAGTAGTGTTAATTAATAGGAGTTGTAGTCCATACGCAGACTAACAGTATGACGGATAGAATATCCTCCTGGGGATCGCTATGATGACATATTTATTTTGCTAATGCTAGCTTTCATCTTTGCGTTACTTCTAAATAAAATGTTACTCAGATTAATCTCAAAACTTGATGGAAATAATATTGTTTAAATTTCATGATATTATCTGAAATTATAGAAATGTGAAATTGCTAATAATATAAGCACTTTGTGTTTGTGAAAAAGACAAAATAATGAAGATAATTAAATACATGTAATATGAGTATAGGTATAAATAAACTAATAGATAAATTTAAATATAAATAAAAATAATTATTTATATGTAACACAAGTCTCTCAAAAATTTAATAATAGTTTCATTTGCCTAATATAAAATTAAACCCTAACAATGTCTTACTTAACTGTAAGGAGCCTCCCAAAGGTCGGGGGCTACATTTAAAAAAAAAAATACCAAATATTAATTAACCAAAAATTAAGGGCCTACTTAACAAAAACTGCCAATGTTCAATCTTGGCTAAAATAAATATAAAATAATAATAAATAATTGGTCTAACATTAAAAGTTTTTTTTTTTTTTTTTTTTATTGCTCTTTATTTTACACAAATAAAACACAAAAAATACACTGAAAATAAAACTAAACTAAGACGAGTACAATGGTGGACTTATTCCAATTAGGAATCTCTTCCAGTCAACCTTGAATTGATTGAAAGGAATAACAAAATTAATTAGGGTAGTATCAGTGAATACTACACAAAAACGTTTGTGTACATTTGAAATACAAAACAAAAAGAAATATATAACATTAAACATAGAAAAACCATATTATATATATGTTATACATTAATATTTTACATACATTAATACATTCACACACATACCCACATATATACATACATACCTACATATATACATACATACATACATATATACATACATACCTACATACATACACATATACATACATATATACATGCATACATACACATTTCGACATTTTAATATGTTGGTTGTAGTGATGTCACCAATATTACTTTAATATAGCAGATCGATAAAATTTCTTTAACTTATACTTAAATGAAGCCAATGAGGGAGATTTACGTATGTCAACTGGCAACTCATTCCAGAGGGTCACTGATAAAAAGGTGAAAGACCTAGCGTATGTTCGTGAGGAACATACGGGTGCAGCAAGGGTAAGATTACCAGAAGATCTTAGCCGTCCATCACTGTCTTCAGCCATATATCTAAATCTTTCACGAAGGTAGTGCGGGGAGAGAGGATTAAAAAGAACGTTATATAAAAGGGATAAAATATGCAAGTTTCGCTTTAATCTAACAGGAAGCCATTGCAATTTATTACGAAATTCCGTAATATGTTCAAATTTACGCAGCCCGTAAACATATCGAATAGCTACATTCTGAAAGCGCTCCATTTTGTTTACCAAATCTTCCGATGCGTCCAGAAAAACAACGTCTCCATAGTCTATATGAGGCAACAAGAGGGAGCGAGCGAGCAAAATCTTAGTTTCGAGAGGAAGGAAATTCTGGAGACGTCTAAGTGCGTGTAAAGATGAGAATAGTTTGCTACCAATATAAGATACGTGAGGAGCCCATGACAGCGTCTGGTCCATAATAATTCCCAAATTTTTTACCGTAGAAGAGTAAGCTATAGTAGTACCATTATATATAATGGGCGGTAAAGTGAAATCTTTTAATTTGGAAATAAAATGATGACTTCCAATTACGATAGCCTGAGATTTCGCTGGGTTAACTAATAAGCCAAACTTACGGCACCACACCGCAATTTTTGCCAGATCATCATTGATTCTATTTGTTGCACTCTGAAGATCAAGAAAGGGCGCTGCTGCGTAAATTTGAACGTCATCCGCGTATAGATGAAAGGATGAGATTAGGGATGAGGTAATGCCATTAATGAATAGGGAGAAAAGTATAGGTGATAATATGCCTCCCTGCGGAACTCCTGCCAAGCGTGTACACCATTCGGAACGATCTTGATCTACTTTTACGAGTTGTTTTCTTCCAAAAATATATGATTCAAACCAACTAATAACTTTTGGAGAGAGATTAAAAGTTTTGAGAGTTTCTATAAGAATATCAAGATCTACAGAATCAAAAGCCCCGCTAAAATCCAAGAGTACGAGGAAAGTTAGTTTTTTATTTTCAATGTTATAGCGGATATCATCAGTAACCTTGACCAAGGTGGTAACGGTGCTGTGACCAGCTCGAAAACCAGACTGCAACGGGTTAAAAAGTTGGAAGTGTGTGAGATATGCTGTGAGCTGATTACTAACAAATTGTTCTAGGACTTTTGACATTACTGGTAAAATCGATATTGGTCTAAAATGCGAAAACGCGGAAGGATTAGACTTTTTAGGCAAAGGTATTACGTGTGCTGCTTTCCAAGCAGATGGGAATCTGCCTGCTGAAAGAGAGGTATTGATAATATGCGCTATGAAAGGAGCAATTAAGTTTAGAATAGGAGATATCATCTGTAAACCTAAATTGTCATCTCCAACTGCGTTTGTCTTAATTGATTTTATAGTTTTCACTACATCTATGGCTGTTACCTCTTGAAATTCAAAGCTAGGCATTATCATATGAAGGGGAGTTTCGTAGCTCAGATATACTTAACTCTTTTACTCGCGGATGTAAAGAGATCGACGAGGCGCAGAAATGTCTGTTTAAAGCGTTCAAATCTACAGTACCTGAGTAGTCAGTGGAAGCTTTACCGACACCTAATGATTTTAAAAATTTCCACATATTTTCTGGAGGTGCGTTATCAATAGCGGAATGTATATACCTTCGCTTAGCTCTTCGACAGAATTTATTGCACAGGGTCTTAAGCGACTGATAAGCGTCACGATTGGTATCTGATGAATCCTTACGAAACTTCTGATGTGCTCTGTTCCTTTTTTGCATTAAATCTTTAAGCTCTGGTGTAAGCCATGAAGCAGGATAGTGTTTCACACGAACAGAGCGAAGGGGAGCGTGCTTATCATAAATTGAAAGTACGATTTCATTAAATTTGTTGACCTTTGTATCAATTTCCGATGCTAATAAAACAAGATTCCAATTCGCATTGCAGATGTCAGTTTTGAGAGCTTCATAATCTACATTACGGAAATCTCGTAAAAATAATACCTTATGTCTATGTTTAGGTGGGCGAATCTTATAGGATGCATATATAAGGTCGTGTCTGGAAAAGGCGCACGCATTAAATTGTCCAAAAGATTGAATAAAATCAGGGGAAGCAGTTATCACTAAGTCTAAAAGGGATGGAGGACCATTGTGTGGGAAGTGTGTTGCATTGAGCGGTAAGCAATGAAGATTAGTGGTATTCAGAACTGAAAAAAGATTATAGGTACGGTGGTCTTTTTTAATAAGACACGTGTTGAAGTCGCCCATTAGTAAAATATGGTCAAATTGAGGTCTTAAATTTGTAAGCAATCCTTCTAATGAACTAAAATAATTAATGTTGGAATTAGGACTGTAGAATACCCCGAGTAGAATTTTACTATGATGAAGCGTAACATTTAGTAAAAGATATTCAAGATTATTGTACACTGAAGTTGATTGAGAAATTATGGTACAAGGTATATCACTCCTCAAATAGATAGCTACACCGCCGCAGCCAACTGTTGCTCCACTATCAGGTTTCTGATAGGTCCTATCGTTTCGAACGAGTCTGTATCCTGGTAAAGAAAAAAGCACCGAAGAAAGCGAAGGTTTAAGGAAAGATTCGGATATTAGGATTGCGTGAATGTGTTTGCTAGAGAACGAAACAAGCATATCAGTGTAATGGGCAGGAACACTTTGTGTATTTAAATGTACTACGTTGAAATTTTTTGGAAAGTTTGAAAATGTGTTATGTAAATTAACCCCTAAATTTGACGAATTTTCGTCATCACTTATAGCACTATGAAGACTCTCAGACGATGAGCATAGTGAAAAAAATTCACTATCTGTAGTACTATTCATCGATGTGTCAGACATATTTATGTATGTAATATCATAAAATAAAAAATTGTAATTAATAATATATTATTATAAATATATAATACAGTGTGTCTAATGTAAATATATATGCAATATATATATATATAAATTTTATATATGATATACTTATAAATAAATTATTTAAAATGTACTTAACTCTAAATCAACTAATATAATTTATATTTATTAAAACTTTACAATTATTAATCAGCTGTTTTCTATATTTTAAACAAAGTAAACATGCAGAACATATTTTCATGCCATATACCTATATATATTTTAATTAAGAGAAAAAGAAACGGAGGTTATAAGAATATGAAGTCATACATTTTTTTGAAAAATATTGCAACAAAATCTTTCGAATAAAATATATCAAGTAATTTGTAATAGAATATTAATAACTACAGCAGTAAGTAACAAAACGCAGTATTAAGAAGTCTGACAAAATATGATTGTTAATTGTAGGTAGAAACAGATAATACATTGTTTACGTTTGTTTAATGTTTTGTTTTAAATATGTAAGTACCGCTGTAAAATAATTAACCAAAATAGTAAATATGTATCAAATAAACTGTGAAAGTGTTTATTACAATACAACCGCTATATTGTAGTGCAATGTGCAGAGTGTAAAATCGTTATACAAGTAATTATTACTTAGTTTTCGATTGTAATCGGGCAGTGCGGGTTTTATTATTACGCGGTTTATCTTCTGAAGATCCGGCTGCATCACGAGTGTTGAAGGTGCCTGAAAGCAACTGGTTTTTTTCATGCAAAGAGCGCAGTTCCTCCTTGGAAATTATTTTACATCGAGAGCCATCGTTGCAAACTACAATAATTTTTCCGCCGCTCGTCCAGCAACCCTTGACTCCAACCAATTTACGAGCTTCCATAAATACGGCATGCCGTGTACTTGTCAAGAATTCGGAGAGTGTTAACCCAGTATTTTTCAAGTTTTTCTTAGAAGACCAGACTTCATCACGGCTTTTCATATTTGTAAATCGAAGAAGAATTGGACGTGGTTTTTGAGAATTTGTTGTTTTGCCTAACCTTGAACATGACATAAAAGATTGAGACGTTATACTTGGAAGATTTAGCTTTTCTGTGCATAATTTAACTACATTTTCAGTTACACTTTCATTAGCCAATTCAGGCTCTCCGTGGAGTAGAAGGATATTAGACCTTGACTTCATTTCATGTTCATCTAGGCATTTGAAGATTATCTCAATTTGTTGTTTTAAATGGGATACTGCCTTCCAGATAAGAGACTTAAATGTGTGGAATTCGCTTGCTATATTAAGATTGATATTAGCTGGAGTGTTGATGGAGGTCTCAAAAGTATTCATTTTGGAGGTGAAGAGCTCAGCTAGCTCATCCATATTACGCTTTAACTCCGCAATGTTATCCATAGTGAAGACGCGGTAGTGATCAATAGGATGTTAGTTTACCTTAGCTTGAATTGGTGTGGTAGAGAAGAAATAACAGCTGATTATAATTGTAAGTAGATCCTTACTTCATTCTATCACAATTTTGCACTAATATATGTAGAACAACTAATATTTCTATATTTAATTAATAAAAGGCGAGGAACAACGTGTGTTCACGTTTACGCCTACCCGCGAAAATTTTCGTACCACTTATATAATAAGGCATTGGATCTAATGTGGAAGGCTCCTGAAATAAATAAAAATAAAATAAAAATGTTAATGCGTGGAAGATATTTAAGATAACTCAATATGAACACTATCCAATAGGAAAAAGTTTTTGTCTTTTAAATTTTTTTAGCCCAGCGCAGCGAGTATATAAACGGCTATAAATAAATTATAAACTAAAATTAAAATTTAATTTTTCACATTATTTTGATAGTATAAAAATATTTACAAAATAAAATTAAATAATTTTTTGACATCTTTGGGGCCATTGTAATATTATGCGTTGTAATATTATGTTTCAACCAGAGACGTGCGCGCATGCTTACCGAACACATCCCTCGTACATCTCTAATTTAAACGCAGCATAAGTGAGAGGGAGCACTGTTTCTGAATAACTTGTATAAGAACTTCACTCTCTTAGTGTAGCTGAAACAAAATAATTATTATTTAAATAAAACTACAAAATATCAAAAACGCGATAATTGATATCCACACGACATCGATGTAGAAGAATCGATATTAAGTTGTATAAGTTGATTTATTGTATTACTGAAAACAAACTAGAGAACATAGTATAAAAAGAAGAGTCAATGTAGTTGCATAGATTTAAAAAATTAATGAAAAACGTAGTCAAGTGGTGGCGCCATCTATTAACGAATTGCTTAAGGCATCACAACCACTATAATTCAAAATAATATTCTATATGTATATATACCTGTCATTAACCAACATTTTGTTCAAGCCATCTTTTATCTTGATCACATCTGACTGATATATCAGCATTGAAGAGCTGGTCTCCGAAAACAGGAATGGCACTCCATATTGTAAGAATTCCAGGGTACTGAGGAGAGCGTGGGTTTTAACATTTTGGTATTTGGGTGAGCTGAAAAAGATAAAAAGAGATCTGTAAAATTGACAGTGTCCCAAAAATACAAAATTTGAACAGCGACTAGGAGAAAAATTATATCTTAAAAATACTATGAAAGAAACAAAAAAACAAACTTATTTGCATAAAAAAATTAAAATGACGCTTAACTTCAGAATATGCCAAAAAATCTATTTAAAGATAAAGGAAATATCTAATTTAAAGGCAGAAAGCTTACCAAGAACTAGTCCATGGAATCTTACATGTAGGTTGTTTGGTAGATTCTCAATATCTTCTACATATTTTCAAAGCCACTGTGCTTTGGGAGATTTCTCAACATCATGATGAGCTTCATCTTCTTTTCTTCAGGTAAGGCGGAAGATTTTACAACGGATACTAAGCTAAAAAATATCACGCCTTGCGAGTCATTTACGGTTTTTGAACATCCTGCAATAACCAATTTTTTGAGAATATAAAAAAAAAGGATTTGATTTTGTCGTGTACACTTAACTTTGATGATTATGGAAGAAATGAAATGAAAGGAGAAGAGCTTGTAACGCATCGGCACTTAAAATTGTAAAATAGTGGTTGTGAGTTAAACTTTTTACTGCTTGAATAAGAAGAAGAGGTTGAAGAAGGAATCCATAGGTTAGTAAGTTTAACAATACATACCTTTGGTAAAGCTGGAGTTACTTCGTTAATATGATATCCTCCAATCTCGATCACATTAGGAGGTAAACTCTGTGGCGCGGAGTAAGATGGGTGAGAATTCACAAATAATATGGAGATATTGTGTAGAGCATCAGTATATGGTGGAAGATTCACAACCCAGGCTTTTGCGAGTGGGGTAAAAGAAGATTCGTAAAATTCTGCGTTAGATGAGCTGTCTCTCCTATAATTGATAAATAATATTTTGTCATCGTCAAAGTTATTTCCAATGAGGTTCTAACTCTTTTTCTGACTTTGAATTCTTCTTAGGTGGCTCCTAGGATGTAATTTGTCTATAAATTAGGTTCACGGTAATAGATATGTTCTTATAAATTTAGACCTAGATCTAATCTAGCAAATACTTACCCAGCTTCCACATCAGATAAGAACCACTCAGAAACAACAGCATCATACTGGTTGGTGACCAGCGCTTGTCTTAGCGATTCGTTTTGTAACGCCGCTTTCGTAATTTTCTTGTTATTTAAAATATGACTTTGATATTCTGGTTCTGGAGATCTTTGAGGTATCGAGAGCTGCAATTAAAAATTACAATACTTTATAAGTTTAAGAAGTTCCGGAAAAATTAATGACAATAGAAGAAGTAGCAATACAAGGTGAAAAAGTAATAAGCGATGGTAATCAAAAATTTGTATAGAAAACTGTTTAAATACCAAACTATTATGAAAGAAAACATCTTTCAGATAATTTTAATGTCCTTTCTATTTATGAATCGTGACATCATCACGATGAGGCGCCAAATAAAGGACATTGAATCAGCGCTATTTTTTTACCTTTTATCCTAATTTTTACGACTTTATCGGCTTTGTCTTAAATGTCTACTATAATTGTATTTTGTGTTACTGATAATTTTTATCACATAAGGTGTGAAGCCAAAATTTAGTCAATAACATTGATATTATTGATGCATAATCACTACATTATCTAGTTAATTATATTATTTACTAATGATAAAAATTGCAAGAATGGTACAGTGGCATGTGACTTACATGCATTGATAGACAAACCTTCAAAATTGTGACATGTCTATTCATATAGATTTATTTTAACTCTGACTCAGTTGTCCAAGAGATTGAGAGAGTTTAGTGTAGTGGTGCTAAGGCTTCTTGATTAGAGATCATGTGAGTTTTATTACTTAAGTATTTAATCAATTAAAGACACCCCCTTACCTTACCCCTACAACTATTTTGTGTTTTATACTTGAACGGCCCCTAAAGTATGTTTAAAATGAAATTTGAAATGTTTAGACGTCCATATGAAATGTTTGTTTATAAATTAACATCGATAAAAAAAATTAATGTTTACAAAAATGAGTGAAGCAAAGACTTCTTCCTTTTTTGGTGCTTACATAATACTTGAATTATTCATGTAAATAAACGATATATTGAGTAGTAATAATAGCTTTTTGTCCCCCTTTCCCCAAACGTTACTCAATCAATTTTACTAATGACTTCTGAATTAATGCAGATAAAAATGAAATATAGAATTAACAGATAATATTGCTAGCAGGTATGTAATTTTAATTTTAGTTAATTATCAAAAATGTTGGTGCCTTCATAATACCCGAATGGCTTCTAATTGGGACTTTACCGTGAATAATAATAATTATTAATTGTTCATTTTTACAGATACAATTAGCAGATAATAATGAAGCTACCATGTCTACTGCTGACCATCCTGAGCAGCATGACAGTGGTGAACACCTACCACATTCTGTGCTTGCACTACATACCTTCCATGAGCCACCATTACCTTGGCACCGGAATTGTGAAGTCTTTGCTAAAAGCAGGTCATCAGGTAAACTACAATTCTGAACTATTAAATTATTATATAATTATAAAAATGAAAGCACCAGTTAAATCATTTAAATAAGCTTTAGCGTGATCAGCATGATGATGACGTCACGATCTATGAAAAGAAAAGAGCTAAAAGATTCGGGTGCTGTTTTGGTGTACACTGTACATGGTTTGACGTCATGATGATAACAACAGTAAACAGATCCTATCAATGTTTATTGTCAATGGGACTGTGTGATATATTATCAATATTGCGTATTTTATTAATGTATACTGCGACGTCACACGACATAACGTACGCAATATTGCATTTTAACTAGTGCAAAAATTATCTTATTAAGATTATTTTAGTCACATTCTTAACTGAGGTAGGGCACAGTAGCAAACTTCCTGCACAAATATGGAGCAGCCCGACTGGGGTAGTACCTCGACCTTACAGAAGATCACAGCTAAATAACACTACTCTAAAGCAGTGTTGTGTTCCTGTTGGTGAGTAAGGTGGCCAGAGCTCCTGGGGGGAATTGGGGATAGGGTCGGCGACGCGCTTGCGATGCTTCTGGTGTTGCAGACGTCTATAAGCTACGGTAATCGCTTACCATCAGGTGAGCCGTACGCTTGTTTGCCGACCTAGTTACATAAAAAAAAAAGTCACATAATAATTTACACAATAAATAGACATCGCAGTTTTAATGAATCATAATATTTTTTTTAAAGGTAACTTGGGCGACATCATATCCAGATAAAACACCTAAGGATAAGAATTTAACTGTGATCGATGTTAGCTCTGTACAAAGAGCTACTGGATGTAAGTATATTATTTATTTGATATAATGTGATAATGAATTTCCCACCGCTGGACAAAAATGTGAACTGTATATTTTTACAAGCTGGTATTGATATTATAGTCTCGTTAGGTAAATTACTTATATCTGAATGAATCATAGGAGAGGACGACATACCATATCCTTGAGGTCAAGATTAAAAAGCTGCTGCAAATAAAATTCTTTCATTAATTGTCTATAAGATCTTTTCTTCCATAATCTTTTCATATTTTACCTTGTTACCTTGTATTACTTCTTCTCCTATTTGTATTAATATTTCCGGAACTTCTTACACTTATAATGTATTGTTATGTTTGATTACAGCTCTCGATGCAAAACTAAAGAACCTCAAAGCCTTATCTGAAATCAAAGAAATAACAAGAAATATAACGAAAGCGGCGTTACAAAACGAATCGCTAAGACAAGCGCTGATCACCAACCAGTATGATGCTGTTGTTTCTGAGTGGTTCTTATCTGATGTGGAAGCTGGGTAAGTATTCGCTAGATTAGATCTAGGTCCAGAATACACCAGGATCTAAATTTATAAGGACCTATTTATGACCCTAAAACTAATTTTTCAGGTACGCAGCAGTCCAAAAAGTACCCTGGATCCTGCTCAGCACTATCATGATGCATCCTCACCTGGAGAACATGGTAGATACCGTCAGATCAGTACCAACGAACCCCATGATAATGTTGAATTTCTCCACGCCCATGACACTGGCGCAGCGGCTTATAAATACGGCTGTTTACTTGTTAACATTGCTGGATAGTTGGTAATTGAAATTGTAGTTTTTTTCTATAGATCGTAGGCTAAAGTACATCCTAAGCACCTCTAAGAAGAGTTCAAACTTAGAGAAAAAGTTAGAATCTCTTTGGAAATAACTTTGACTATGACAAAATGTTATTTATCAATTACAGGAGAGACAGCTCATCTAACGCAGAATTCTACGAATCTTCTTTTACCCCACTCGCAAAAGCCCGGGGGGTGAATCTCCCACCATTTACTGAAGCTCTACACAATATCTCCATATTATTTGTGAACTCTCACCCATCTTACTCCGCGCCACAGAGTTTACCTCCTAATGTGATCGAGATTGGAGGATATCATATTGACGAAGTAACCCCAGCTTTACCAAAGGTATGTTTGGTTAAACTAACTAATTTATGGATTCCTTCTTCAAAATATCCTTCTTCTACCTTGACTCTCAATTGGCTTACAATGCTCTTCTTTTCTCTTTCATCTTCTTACTCTAGAAGTAAAACGTTTAGCTCACAACCACTATTTTACAACTCTAACTGGCAATGCGTTACATACAAGCTCTTCATCTTTCCTCTTTTCATTTCTTGCATAATCATCAGTCAAGTGAACACGATAAAATCTTTTTTTTTATTAATATTTTTGATAAATTGTTATTGCAGGATCTCCAAAAAATCCTGGATGACTCTCCTCAAGGCGTGATATTCTTTAGCTTAGGATCCATTGTAAAATCTTCCACCTTACCTGAAGAAACGAAGATGGAGCTCATCAAGATGTTGGGAAGTCTGCCATACACTGTGCTTTGGAAATATGAAGAAGACATTGAGAATCTACCCAAGAACCTGCATGTAAGGAAATGGATTCCACAGACTAGTGTTCTTGGTAAGTTTTTAGCATTTAAATTAGAGTTTTTTTTACCTTTAAATAGATATTTTTTGGCATATTCTGAAGTTGAGCGTCATAAATGAAAATTTATTATGGAAATATGTTTGTTTCTTTCATATTATTTTTGAGATATAATTTCTCCTGGTCACCGTTCAAATTTTGATCTCTGTTTATCTTTTTCAGCTCACCCAAATACCAAAATATTTATGACCCACGCTGGTCTCCTCAGTACCCTGGAAGCCTTACAATATGGAGTGCCAATGCTGGCCATTCCTGTTTTCGGAGACCAGCTCTTCAATGCTGATATATCAGTCAGATGTGGGATTGCGGTCAAAGTAGATTTTGCACCGGATATGGTGCCCAAGATAAAAGATGGCTTGAACAAAATGTTGGCTAATGACAGGTATATTATATAGAATATTATTTTGATTTATTTTATCATGTTACTTAAGCAAATCGTTAATAGATGGCGCCACCTCTTGACTACTTTTATATTTTATTTTCAACAATACAAAACTTCGACTTATACAAATTAATATCGATTCTTCTAAATCGATGTTGTGTGAATTTCAGTCGGAGGTCATTTGAATAATAATTGTCCTGTTTCAGCTACACTAAGAGAGTGAAGTACTTATCCAAGTTATTCAGAAACCGCCCAACTCCTCCTTCCAAACTCATCTCACACTACATAGAGTTAGCTGTAGAGAGTAAAGGTAAGGTATCTTTTAATGTGTTCTCTCTCTTTCATTTGACACTCATTGTTAAAACACCCGAGAAATCAACCAAGTAATTTTAAATTAAAAAAAATATATGTGAAACTAGCAAAAATATCAGACTATATGCATGCTTAACGAGGGATGCGTTTGCTAGGAACCAATAGAAGTGGTCATGTACCAAGCCTCGCTCAGTATCAAATGAAGCGTTACTATTGGTTCTTAACAAACACATCCCTCGTTAGGCATGCTCGCACATCTCTGGTTCAAAATCACAACACATAATATTACAACACATAATACTACAATGCATAATATTACAATGGCCCCAAAGATGTCAAAATTTATTTAATGTTTCTTTGTAAATATTTTTATACTATTTAAATAATGTGAAAAATTAAGTATAAATTTTAGATTTTTTAGTTTATAATTTATTTATAGCCGTTTATATTATACTCGCTGCGCTGGGCTAAAACAGGATAACTTTTTTCTCTTGGATGGTGTTCTCTTTAAGTTATCTTAAATATCTTCCATATTTTTTTTTATTTTATAATTAATTTATTTTTCTTTTTTTTTCAGGAGCCTTCCACATTAGATCCAATGCCTTATTATATAAGTGGTACGAACTTTTAATGTTAGACCAATTATTCGTATTTATTATTATGTTATATTTATTATTTAAGATTTTAAAAAATATTTTTATATTAATTAAATATTTAATTAGTATAATTTTTAAAAGTAAGCAAAAACAAAATTAATGTTAATTATAACATAAATATTTTTTTCAATAAATAGTTTTATTTGCACCCTTTTTAGAAACAAAAATACCGTGTTTCGGAAAAAAATTATTTGTTAAAGCAAAGCCGTATATATGACGTCATTTGTCGTTTACGTCTTTATAGAATAGATTTAATTTCAAAATTGATTTTAACCATTACCGGGCTCATATTTTGAAAATTTAAAAAATACTTGTCTTTTTATTTTTCTTCTAGTTTCATATAACATAATAATATAGATAAGTTAAAAATATGAAATGAATTGAAAGGAAAAGGAATGCCTTTGACACTTTAATCTTACTCTTCCAAATAGTAGAAGATATTACTCATCCGATTTGTAGTCCAACTCCTGGAGCTGGCTCCTGTTCCTCTTCAGATTTGAAGTTGTCATGAAAAATAAACAAAATGCGCGACACGTAGTACCGCACCAAAGTTTTGAATTTCGAATGCGTGCAGCAGTGTTGCAAACTGATCCACTATCTTTGTAGCAAGATATATTGCAAAAAGTAGCTAAATTTATTTTGAATAAATTTAAAAAAATGGGGCGTAAATAATAAAAATAATTTTATAATACATTTTTTTTGCCAAAATTGTTTAGTTATGTTGGCAACACAGATCTAAGCGTCGCGTTAGTTTAAGACGAGCAATGCCATCTAGTTGCAGGGCGAGCAAAACAAGTCTCATGATCCGTTAGAGCAAGATCGAACATCCGCAATTTTTGTTAATATTTGGTACTGGCAACACTGATTTGAATGGCAACCTGTTAGTTATGATGTCGGCAACATTAATTTGAGTAACATTTAATTTTCGAATTTACGTAAAGATATATACGCCTTCTTGAAGCAGTGGCCCAGTGGTTGAGAATTCAATGTCTTACTAGTGAAGTCCGAGTTCGATCCCCCCCACACGCTCACACCGACGATTTTTTTGAGTTATGTGTGTTTTAAGCAATTAAATATCTAAATAACGGTAAAGGAAAACATCGTGAGGAAACCTGCACTCCTGCGAGTTCCCTAATGTTCTCAAAGGTGTGTGAAGTCTGCCAACCCGCACTGGGCCAGCAGCGTGGTGGACTATGGCCTAATATCCTCCTCATTCTGCGGAGGAGACGGGTCAGCGGAGGAGGAAGCCAGGGCTCAGCAGTGAGCCATTGACGTGATGATGATGAAATATGTATTCATAGACATCGTTTGTATTATATCGCAATTTAGAGCGACCTACTTTAGCTCTAGATATATAATATAATTAATGCATTAAAATCAAAGACGTATATAATTAAGTTTTTATATTAAGATTTATTTAAAAAATTAATGCAGTCTATTATAGACCTTATTTTTATAAAGATAAGGTCAATTTTTCTATAAAAAGATGTAATCTGATTTGTTTATTAGATAGTGAATGATTTGACGAGTAAACATAAACACGGATGCGTTCGATGTTTGATTTTTGAATTTCGAATTGACGGTGTGATTTAATAATATTTTAATCCAATGTAATTATTAATTTTAGCAATTATTAAGTATACGTCCGATAGTAGCGCCATCTATTGGGATCAACTGGGCTTCAGTTTTGTTTAAAAGGCGGCGTAATAATCTTTTTAGCTTTTATCTTTGCAGCAGGTTGCCACTCAAATCTCAACAACTAGATGGCGTTGCGTGCGTATTATCTTTGGAACGAAATTTTCAACTTTGATTATGAAAAACACGCTTCACCCTAAACAAATGGTACATTTTAAACAACATCAATGGCAACACTTTTATTATTTAATCGAATAGGCAAAGGTATTACACCGTACAGCCTTGTCATAGAGAAAAGAAAATATGTGTAACGGTAACGTACATTGGACACATTTTAATTCTCTGTTTTTATTAAATCGAAAAGGCAAAAGTATTACACCGTATAGCCTTGGCATTCCTTTTCCTTTAAATTCATTTCATATTTTTAACATATCTATATTATTATGTTATATGAAACTAGAAGAAAAATAAAAAGACAAGTATTTTTTAGTTTTTCAAAATATGAACCCGGTAATGGTTTAAAACAATTTTGAAATTAAATCTATTCTATAAAGACGTAAACGCCAAATGACGTCATATATACAGCTGTATAGCGATATGTCTTTGCTTTAACAAATAATTTTTCTCAGAAACACGGTATTTTTGTTTCTAAGAAGGTAAATGTAAATAAAACTATTTATTAAAAAAAATATTTATCTTATAATTAACATTAATTTTGTTTTTGCTTACTTTTAAAAATTATACTAATTAAATATTTAATTAATTTAAAAATATTTTTTAAAATCTTAAATAATAAATATAAAATAATAATAAATACAAATAATTGGTCTAACATTAAAAGTTCGTACCACTTATATAATAAGGCATTGGATCTAATGTGGAAGGCTCCTGAAAAAAAAGAAAAATAAATAAGTTATAAAATAAAAATGTCTGTACATGGAAGATATTTAAGATAACTTAATATGGATAAAAAAAATTGTCTGTTAAAATGTTTTAGCCCAGCGCAGCGAGTATAATATAAACGGCTATAAATAAATTATAAACTAAAAAACCTAAATTTAAAATTTAATTATTCACATTATTTTAATTGTATAAAAATATTTACAAAGAATTATTAAATACATTTTGACATCTTTGGGGCCATTGTAATATTATGCATTGTAGTATTAAGCATTGTAATATTGTGTATTGTAATTTTGAACCAGAGATGTGCGAGCATGCTTAACGAGGGATGTGTTTGTTAAGAACCAATAGTAACGCTGCGAGCGAGGCTAGTTACATGAAGCGATTCTATTGGTTCCTAAATAACACATCCTTCTCTACACATCCTCGCATATCGTAAAGTTGTTAATTAACTAATGGATAACTAATTGAAAAATCACGATAAAAATTTTTGGACCACGGAGTATTGTTCATTGATACTTCCTGTAGGCGCCTGAATTATTTCAGTTCTTTATTTTCATATTTAATACGTAAAATAATATTTATTTGTTAACGGTCCGAAGTTAGGAAGTAACTCTGGGAAAATTATAAATATTGGTCTTAAAGTTCCGGTATTCGAGACCCGAAAAAAGTTGACCAAAAAGGCACTTGTTGACTAGAGTATATAAACAGATTAAAATACTCTATTTCGATATTTTAATCCTCAACATTGTTTAAAATTAACCACTACCAAATTATGTTTTGGGTTACTAGGCTTAATGTTTGATGAACATCAACCTATAACAACTTAGGGGCCGTTGTAGTACTACGCAGCACTAAGGGGAGTCGAGTGTAATATTGTAAGAAATTTTATATCGTTATAAAGTTAAAATTACTTGGTTGATTTCTCGGGTGTTTTAACAATGAAAGAGCGAGAACACATTAAAAGATACCTTACCTTTACTCTCTATAGCTAACTCTATGTAGTGTGAGATGAGTTTGGAAGGAGGAGTTGGGCGGTTTCTGAATAACTTGGATAAGTACTTCACTCTCTTAGTGTAGCTGAAACAGGACAATTATAATTTAAATGACCTCCGACTGAAATTCACACAACAACGATTTAGAAGAATCGACTCGTATTATAAAAACTTATTATATTATACAATCAGCAGTCAAGAGGTGGCGCCATCTATTAAAAATTTGCTTCACTAACATGAAAAAAAAATTGATACGATTGAGCCTCATCGGTGTTATAATGCCTCTTGTGTAACATATTATTTTTCATAGAACAAAAAATTTAAATTACTAGAATGTAAAATTATATGTTTAAGTTATTAATTACTGTTAGCTTAATATTGTACATTTAAAAAAAAATTAAATACCTTAAATTTTTTTTAACCATTTCTTAATATTGAAAATTAAGTAATCTCTGAATGATACAGAACCAAAGCTAGTATAAAACAAAGCATTGTAACATTTAGCCTATTTTTAAAAACTGAGGTAGATGTTTTATTGACTTATAATAAATCTCATCCCCCTGAAAAACTTATTTTCCCGCCTGCAAACGTCTCTACTTACGGGAGAGTAGTCTTGCCGTAGCCTCCCAAAGGTCGGAGGATACAATTAAAAAAAATCATGATAAAAATCAAACCTGTCATTAGCCAACATTTTGTTCAAGCCATCTTTTATCGTGGGCACCATATCCGGTGCAAAATTTACTTTGACCGCAATCCCACATCTGACTGATTTATCAGCATTGAAGAGCTGGTCTCCAAAAACAGGAATGGCCAGCATTGGCACTCCATATTGTAAGGCTTCCAGGGTACTGAGAAGACCAGCGTGGGTCATAAATATTTTGGTATTTGGGTGAGCTGAAAAAGGAAAACAGATATCAGAAAAGTTGGCTTTTAGTATCCCAAATGATACAAAACAAACCAGGAAACAAATACAAAATAATATGAGGTAAGAAAATCCCTAAATGCTGAAAACTTACCAAGAACACTAGTCTGTGGAATCCATTTCCTTACATGCAGGTTCTTGGGTAGATTCTCAATGTCTTCTTCATATTTCCAAAGCACAGTGTATGGCAGACTTCCCAACATCTTGATGAGCTCCATCTTCGTTTCTTCAGGTAAGGTGGAAGATTTTACAATGGATCCTAAGCTAAAGAATATCACGCCTTGCGGAGAGTCGTCCAGGATTTTTTGGAGATCCTGCAATAATTTCAAACATATATTTAAAGAAAGAGTTTGTCATTTTGGATGGTTCACTTGGTATTGATGATTGTGGAAGAAATGGGAATGGAAAGAGGAAAGCCATACACGATTTAAGGTAGACGAAGAATATTCTTGAAGAAGGAATCCATAGGTTAGTCAATTGAACAAAACATACCTTTGGTAAAGCTGGGGTTACTTCGTCAATATGATATCCTCCAATCTCGATCACATTAGGAGGTAAACTCTGTGGCGCGGAGTAAGATGGGTGAGAGTTCACAAATAATATGGAGATATTGTGTAGAGCTTCAGTAAATGGTGGGAGATTTACCCCCCGGGCTTTTGCGAGTGGGGTAAAAGAAGATTCGTAGAATTCTACGTTTGATGAGCTCTCTCTCCTGTAATTGATAAATAATATTTTGTTATCAGTCAATTTTGGAAATCTTTTCTTGTTTATCTTCTTGCAAAATTTGAACTGTTCTTTAAGACTTTTATTTACTTATTAACCTACCATTTACAGAAACAACATATAATTTCAATTACCAATTATCCAGCAAAGTTAACGAGTAAACAGCGGTATTCATGAGCCGCTGCGTCAGTGTCATGGGCGTGGAGAAATCAAACATGGTCATGGGGTTCGTTGGTATTGATCTGACGGTATCCACTAGGTACTCTAGGTGAGGATGCATCTTGACAGAGCTGAGTAGGATCCAGGGTACTCGTTGGACTGCAGCGTATCTGAAAAATTAGGGTCTGCTGAAAATGTTATGTATGACATACCAAAAAACCGATTTAGATGATCCACTCTAGATCTAGATCTAAGCAAGCGAATACTTACCCAGCTTCCACATCAGATAAGAACCACTCAGAAACAATAGCATCATACTGGTTGGTGATCAGCGCTTGTCTTAGCAACTCATTTTGTAACGCCGCTTTGGTTATGTTTCTTGTTATTTCTTTGATTTCAAATATGGATTTGAGGTTTTTTAGTTTTGTATCGAGAGCTGGAATCAAACATTAGAATACTTTATAACCGTAAGAATTTTAAGTTAATTTTATTTACAGCAGCTTTTGATCTTGACTTCAATGATCGTATATCGTCTTCACCTATAACTCATTCAGATATAAGAAATTTACTAACTATAATATCAATATCAGCTTGTTAAATTATACAGTCCACATTTTTGACCAGCAGTGGGAAAGTAATTCTATATAAATTAAATAATATGCTTACATCCAGTAGCGTTTAGTACAGAGCTAACATCGATCACAGTTAAATTCTTATCCTTAGGTGTTTTATCAGGATATGTTGTCGCCCAGGTCACCTTTAAAAAATATTATGATTCATTAAAACTGCATTTTTGTATTAGTTAAAATGCAATATTGATATCATGCAGTCCCATGGACAATAAATATTTATCGGATCTGTTTACGGTATATCATCATGACTTAAAACCATGTGTACCAAAACAACACCTGAAATTTTTTTCTTTTTATGGATCGTGACGTCATTATCATGCTGATCACGCTAAAGCTTACCCGTGGGGGGACGGGTTAGAATACTATTCCCCTCTGCCGCTGGGAAAGCATCTCGTAAAAGGCGAGTAGCCCAGCACCCCCTTGGTGGTAGGGGATCTGTTCCCCGACTGGCTTGCGACCACCAGCATGCGAATCCGACCGCCAAGTGTCATAGACACGTTCCGGTTGAGCCGCATGTGGGCCAGACTTACCCCCTCCCTTTCCCATCCTATTAATGCTGCGGATCTAGTGGATTCTGGGCTCTTGCTCAGGATCCGCTGAATCCGCATCATTTATTTTCTTCACTCCCCTTCCCTCCCTGTCTTCGGGGATGCAACGCATCGACAAAACGAGAGAGTATCTCTTGTTTTGTCGATGTCCATGGGCGATGGTGGCCACTTACCATCAGGTGGACCATTAGCTCGCTTGTTACCTTATCTACTATAAAAAAAAAAAAAAAAAAGCTTATTTAAATGATTTGACTGTTGTCCTAATTTTTATAAGAACATGTTGATAATGGCAGAAATAAGAATTTTATATCATTACAAATAAACCTATTTACATTTTGATACAAATGCTCGTCCAGATCCAAGGTTAGAGATAAGGTAACTTTATTAGTAACTAGCTGACCCGCGTGACTTCGTCTGTGTTACATAAGAAAGAGAGAGAGAGAGTTAGTACCTGGAAAAAAATTCTAAAGGAGCTGAAACTTTGTTTAATCCGCGTTTACGCAGCATATGCAACGGAAGCTCATTGATGCATTGCTCCTATGGGTCATAGCGTGCTAAATAGCTTGTATCTCTCCTCGATAAATGGGCTATCCAACACTAAAGAAATGGTACAATTCTAACCAATAGTTCCTCAGTTTAGCGCCTTCAATGAAACAAACTCTTCAGATTTATAATAATAGTTCAGAATTGTAGTTTACCTGATGACCTGCTTTCAGCAAAGACTTCACAATTCCGGTGCCAAGGTAATGGTGGCTCATGGAAGGTATGTAGTGCATGCACAGAATGTGGTAGGTGTTCACCACTGTCATGCTGCTCAGGATGGTCAGCAGTAGACATGGCAGCTTCATTATTATCTGCAAAAATGAACCATTAGTAATTATTATTATTCACGTAAAGACTTCCTTTGCTTATTATTAATGATAACAGAATTAGAAAATTTATTGAGTAACTAGGGTAAAATAGAAGGGGGGATAATAAAGTAAGAATAGCTTTGTAACTACTACTCAATATATTTTTTATATAAATGAAAAATTAGGGGCCATTCAATTATTATCTAAGCACCAAAGAAGAAAAGCAAACGCTTTGCTTATTTATGAAGACATTAAGTATGATGAGATAGTTTTTTTTTTCTTGGCCTTAAAATTATAACCAGCTCATTAAAAAATTGATCGATGCTCGTTTATTCCAATTTCAGTGTAATCACAATTTAGGGGCCGTTCAAGTATTACTTAAACACAAAATAGTTGTAGGGGTAATTCTTTAATTGATTACATTTATTCTCAACTATCAATACCTAAACATTTAGGGGGGAAATGGAGTTAAGTGTTTCCTCCATTTTCTGACAATTAGAGTTCATATTTGAATAGCACTTCACTTACTTACATGAAGAGCACCACTACACTACTCAACACTATAAAATCGTTTGGATGACTGTCTTAGATCTATCGGGAACAGTTGTCACATTTTATCGAGACGGGGGGTATTCTTAAAATAAATCTATATAAATAGTTTTTTTTTAATGCCAGATAAAGTGAAAACGAGCAGATGGTCCATCTGATGGTAAGTGGCTACCATAGCCCATGGAGGGCTCTTGTTTTGTTGGAGTCAGAGTCCACTAGATCCACAGCATTAATGGGATGGGAGTAGGAGGGAGCAGTCGGGGAATAGATCCCCTACCACCAAGGGCGTGCTTTGTTACTCGGCTCTTACGAGATGCTCTCCCAGCGGCAGAGGGGAATAGTATTCTAACCCGTCCGCTCACGGGGGAAATTTCTTTAAATTAGTTTCAAAATTTTGAAGGTTTGTCTGTCAGTGTATGTAAGTCACACTTCACTGTACAACGTGTGCAATTGTTATCATTATGCATAAGTGACGAATGTAATTGATAAGATAATAATGTAATTATGTATCAATATCAATGTCATCGACTAAACTTTGGCCAAACGTCGCAAAAATTATCGAATAATCAAGTCACACAAAAGACAATTACAGACAGAAAGCCGAGCAGTAATTGAGACTTGAGATTAAGAAGCTGGTTTATGGAGTTACTTCACTTCTAAATTAACTAAAATCAGTCAATCAAACTACGAGTTTACTTGTCAAACTACCCCTAAATGTGCGGGAATGAGTTTGTAAGATGTTGAGTTGGGAGTATTTTATGTCATCTCATGTTACTCTAGATAGAAACCGAGCAGAACCTGATGCTTGAAACCCAGGAGCAGGTTTTATGACACTCACATGCTTCTCGATAACAGAGGCCTAGCAGCACGCCATTAAACAACACTACACTACTAGATTCACTACTTTAATATGTACCACTTGGCATACTAACAATCCTATCGAAATGAAATATTATCTATAATAGCACATTTTGTAATTAGTTTAGTATAAATTATATATAGGCCCTTTAAATATAATGTAACCAAATATTTGATATTTTTTTACATTTTAGGGGAACTGGAAGATTCAAGGGGTCTAGGCTTTGCTAGGCCAAGGCTCTTGTTTCCTTAGTAATTGATATATTTTTCTGTTAAGGGCCATTCAAGTATTAACATATATTTTTCTTTTAGGACTTAGGGGTCATTCAAGTATTACATAACTAACATGTTAGGGGCCATTCAAGTATTACATAACTAACATGTTAGGGGCCATTCAAGTATTACATAACTAACATGTTAGAGGCCATTCAAGTATTACTAACTAACATGTTAGGGGCCATCTAAATATTATTTAAGTAAAAGTAAAACAAAATAATACAAAAGAGGGTAGTTTGACAAGTGATTTTAAAGCTTTAAAAGGTGTTATTGTATCTATTTAACATTGCTTGTTTCACCGGTTATAGCGCAGTAATATAGTCTATAAAGCGTCTATTTATAAACACTCGACTTTATTGTTGTTTTACACTACAATTATGTGAATTAGCTTATCGTTCACGTTTGTACAAACTGAAACCTGCATTTATTGTCTATATTGATATCATTAAAGGATAATTTGATTTACTATACTAGTCGATTTATCCTGACTTCGCTCGGATGCAATTTACGTATAATTTGATTAAACAAAAACATTTTAATTTGAATATATTGCATTATAAAAATATTAGTAAAATTTAGAGGTTTATACCGCAGGAACTATATATTTTTCCGGGATAAAAAGTAGTATATATATAAATCCAGGTTACAAAGTATGTATGTGCCAAATTTCATTGAATTCCGTTCAGCCGTTTTTGTGTGATTGAGTACCAAACATGCAAACATATAAATTTTCTCATTTAGAAAATTAGATTTTAAATTAGTTTAAAAACGTAAAAAAATTATTTATAAGTACCTGTACTATGATAGACTAAGTTCACTCTATGAAATCTTGAAAGTGAATAACGTAATATTACCACTAAGACGTGCGCACACAGAAAACGCAACAACCACACTGAGTTATCAAATTATCATTTATGTATATATCTGTTTTGTGTTTAAATTTGTATCTAGAAAATTCAAATTTAATATCTTCGATTAGATTGTATTAAAAAAAGATTCCAAATTCAAATTTATCTACAAAATATATTTTCGATTGTATTACAGATTAAAAATAGATTCCAAATTCAAATTTGTGTCTTTTAAATTTTAATTTAAAATACATTTTCGATTGTATTACAGATTAAAAATAGATTCCAAATTCAAAATTTGTGTCTAGAAATTTCAAATTTAAAATATATTTTCGATTGTATTATTACAGATTATAAATAGATTCCAAATTCAAAATTTTTGTCTTTTAAATTGTAATTTAAAATATATTTTCGATTGTATTATTACAGATTATAAATAGATTCCAAATTCAAAATTTTTGTCTTTTAAATTGTAATTTAAAATATATTTTCGATTGTATTATTACAGATTATAAATAGATTCCAAATTCAAAATTTTTGTCTTTTAAATTCTAATTTAAAATACATTTTCGATTGGATTACAGATTCAAAATAGATTCCAAATTCAAAATTTGTGTCTAGAAATTTCAAATTTAAAATATATTTTTGATTGTATTATTACAGATTAAAAATAGATTCCAAATTCAAATTTGAGTCTAGAAATTTCAAATTTAAAATCTTCGATTGGATTATAGATTAAAAATAGATTCCAAATTCAAATTTATGTCTTTTAAATTCTAATTTAAAATACATTTTAGATTGGATTACAGATTCAAAATAAATTCCAAATTCAAATTTGAAATCTATTTTCGATTGGATTGCAGATTCAAAATACATTTAAAATTATACACGAATATACAGCGACGTCTATACTAATATTATAAAGAGGTAAAGTTTGCGAGGTTGTAGGGGGTAAACTACTGAACCGATTTTGATAATTCTTTTACCAATAGAAGCCACATTAAGTGTGGGTGTCATACGCTATATATTAACCCGAACAATGAAAAGACTTTTCCGTGGTAGTCGGATTTGCTGCAGTAAGACTTTCCGATCTTTCCGACGTTTGTAACGAACGCTGCCTTATCTCTCTGAACTATGAATCATATATCTCTCATCGAGAGATATATGTGTGAGTGAGTGAGTGAGCATTTGAATACACCTCAGCGAGGCAAAATGAATTAACTATGACGTAGGTATTCAGATGAAGGCTGCTTGAATTTTACGGATTTTGGCGTCACAGGGTTCCTTATTTTAAAATGAAAAGGAACTTTATCGATCTTAGGTCGGTACGATCGAAGGTCTTTTCAGGAACACTTGAAAGTATTCTCATCAAATATTCAGTTCTATAACAGCCAGAAATTGTGGTTAAGGGGGTATTCAATTATTACGTAGGCAGATTTTTTGCAATGCAAAACGTAATTACCATGCAGACACCCTCATCCCCCATGTCATCAATAATAAACTAAGCAACGACACCTCCTTTAATGATACTTGAACGGCCCCATAATACTTGAACAGTCCCTAAGACCTAACAGAAAAATATTTTATTTACTAGGGGGGGGCAAGAGTCTTGGCGTAGCAAAGTTTAGATCCCTTACATCTTTCAAGTACCCATAAGAATGTTAAAGAAATATTTAATTTCTGGTTACGTAATATTTGACTGGCTAACAGGAAAAATACTTATTAATTACATGGAAGGTAAGGCGATGGCGTCCATTAGATCAAATATTTGATCTAAAGTACACATTTTTTACTCACAAAAATATATAGTCAAAGTCAAAATTTTTTATTCAATGTTGGAATTTACATTCTCTTATTGAACGTCGGAATCTACCACCCTTTCGGAAACGACCTAACCCAGACCTGAGAAGAATGGGCGCAAGAAACTCAGCGGGACTGTTTCTTTTGGATATTTTTTATCTTGTGATTTTTTAAACGCCAATTTTTATAACAAGTATATTTATACATTGAGAAAGCCTGGAGCGAACGCATCATTCCCAAGGCGTGACATCTTCCAAAAAATCTTTAATGTTATAATAGCCTTTGTCACACAAACGTTTTTTAACTAACTTTTTAAATTTTCCTATAGAACAATTTTGAACGTTTTCTGGAATCCCAACAAAAGAATTACTAATTCTACTCAATCGAGTAGTAGGAGTAACAAGTTTGTGTTTGTTCCTAGTATTAATGTCATGCAAGTCACTATTTCTAATAAAATCATTAATATTTTTACGTACATACATAACATTTTCAAAAATATATTGTGAAGCAACAGTCAATATATTAATTTCTTTGAATTTATCTCTTAAAGATATTTTAGGGCCGAGACCATAGATTGCGCGAATAGCCCTCTTCTGCAGTATGAAAATCGTGTGTACGTCGGCTGCGTTATCCCAAATAGTCTAGTCAACAAGTTCAAAAACGTGCGTAGAAATAAAGCTCCTAAAAATATGTGCGATAGCGATTCGATTCGGAATGACGTCTAGAAAAATGTTTTTTAAGGGTTTATTAGCACATAAAAGTTGCGATTGTTATTAACAAAATAAGATAAAAAAAGGTATTTAGTTTTTCGTTAATAATTTCGAAAATAATGATATTTAAGGAATTTTGAAAAAAGATGCTGAAAGACGAGGAAATTTCCAATAAAAAAGTCCGTACTCCCGGAACTCTATTTCTATTATTTATAATTTTTTTTTAACGCTGAAAATAGGACTCCGCGAGGTCGTTACGGCATAGGCGCGTCGTCTAAAACAGCCGGTATATCACCTAAAATATTTTTTTGTCATATTAAATAACAATATAAAAATTTGAATGAATGATGGTGTAATCTAGACACTTGAACGAAAAAAAACCTCGGTCAAAATATATCAGTTAATTGGCGAATTTTCCTAACCGTGTATACTGCAGAGCTGAGTCTATTGGCCAATCTCTCAATATGGGGGCCCCATTGTAATTTAGAATCAACAGTAATGCCCAAAAATACGGTAGATTCCACTGGTACCAACTCCTCTCCATTTATAAATACACCAGTCTCTATTTTTTTAACAATAGGTGTCGTAAATTTTATATATTTAGTTTTCTTACTATTTAACATTAGATTATTAGCACTGAACTAATGTACAATATCAGAGAGAGCATTGTTTACATCGTCATATTCAGTTTGATGGCGTTTCACTTTAAATATTAGTGAAGTGTCATCAGCAAACAATACTATCTTGTTCATTTTTTCTACAAGGTTTGGCAGGTCGTTTATATAAATGAGAAGAACCCTGGGGGACCCCTATATCCAGACGAGCCCCAGAAGATCTCTTGCCATTCACGTCAACCCTTTGAACTCTATTGTGTAGATAGGAGTTTATAAGGTCGAATGCAGTTCTTTTGACACCATAGTAGCGTAGCTTTCTGACCAGAGTTGCATGTTGTACACAATCGAAAGCCTCAGATAAGTCACAGAATATTCCAAGTGCATTCTGTGATGCCTGGGGGCCTCGAAAATATTCTTAATTAATTCGACACCGGCATCCGTTGTTGAACAACCCTTAGTAAAACCAAATTGTTTCACATGGAGAAGTCTATGTGAATTAAAATGAATTAACAAAGTTAATTTTTCAAAATTTTTACTAAGCGTTGGCAACACTGAGATGGGTCGAAAATTATTTGGGTCAGTTATACATCCAGATTTGAATATAGGCGTTACTTTACTATGCTTCATCAGGTCAGGAAACACGCCACGTTTATTGCAATTATTGAAAATAGTAGCTAGATACGGTGCAATGGCATCAATAATGGAGTTAATTATTTTAACAGAAATACCCCAAATATCAGCAATTTTCTTCATATCTATGGTTTTGAATGTTTTAATTATATCTTTTACATTTTCCAGCAATAATGATTCAGCAACGTCCCATGGAACCAACGACCATCAGTAGTTATTATAGTGAGAACTAACAACTTTTACAAACAAGTAGTAGTAGTTTTAAAGTCTCCATAAGATTTAGCAAATGTTGGAGTGAATTTATATTAATTCACAATTATTGATATCAAACTTAGAGCGCACCGAGAAATTGTTAGCGAGCATTGTTGCTATGCGAACTATCTGGATCCTTAGTCCTTTCGATTGTGACACTTTATGTTGTGTGTTCTTTCAATTGTGTGTCCTTTCGACTATTTGTCCTTTCGATTGTGACACTTTATGTTGTGTGTTCTTTCAATTGTGTATCCTTTCGACTATTTGTCCTTTCAATTGTGACACTTTATGTTGTATGTTCTTTCAAGTGTGTGTTTATGTTGTTTGTCCTTTCAATTGTGTGTCCTTTTGACTATTTGTCCTTTCAATTGTGAAACTATGTTGTGTGCTCTTTCAAGTGTGTGTTTATGTTGTTTGTCCTTTCAATTGTGTGTCCTTTCGACTATTTGTCCTTTCGATTGTGACACTTTATGTTGTGTGATCTTTCAATTGTGTGTCCTTTTGACTATTTGTCCTTTCAATTGTGACACTTTATGTTGTGTGCTCTTTCAATTGTGTGTCCTTTTGACTATTTGTCCTTTCGATTGTGACACTTTATGTTGTTTGTCCTTTCAATTGTGTGTCCGTTCGACTATTTGTCCTTTCAATTGTGACACTTTATGTTGTATGTTCTTTCAAGTGAGTGTTTATGTTGTTTGTCCTTTCAATTGTGTGTCCTTTCGACTATTTGTCCTTTCGATTGTGACACTTTATGTTGTGTGTTCTTTCAAGTGAGTGTTTATGTTGTTTGTCCTTTCAATTGTGTGTCCTTTCGACTATTTGTCCTTTCAATTGTGACACTTTATGTTGTGTGTTCTTTCAAGTGTGTGTTTATGTTGTTTGTCCTTTCAATTGTGTGTCCTTTTGACTATTTGTCCTTTCAATTGTGACACTTTATGTTGTGTGTTCTTTCAAGTGTGTGTTTATGTTGTTTGTCCTTTCAATTGTGTGTCCTTTCGACTATTTGTCCTTTCAATTGTGACACTTTATGTTGTGTGTTCTTTCAAGTGAGTGTTTATGTTGTTTTTCCTTTCAATTGTGTGTCCTTTTGACTATTTGTCCTTTCAATTGTGACACTTTATGTTGTGTGTTCTTTCAAGTGTGTGTTTATGTTGTTTGTCCTTTCAATTGTGTGTCCTTTCGACTATTTGTCCTTTCGATTGTGACACTTTATGTTGTGTGTTCTTTCAAGTGTGTGTTTATGTTGTTTGTCCTTTCAATTGTGTGTCCTTTCGACTATTTGTCCTTTCGATTGTGACACTTTATGTTGTGTGTTCTTTCAAGTGTGTGTTTATGTTGTTTGTCCTTTCAATTGTGTGTCCTTTCGACTATTTGTCCTTTCAATTGTGACACTTTATGTTGTGTGTTCTTTCAAGTGTGTGTTTATGTTGTTTGTCCTTTCAATTGTGTGTCCTTTCGACTATTTGTCCTTTCGATTGTGACACTTTATGTTGTGTGTTCTTTCAAGTGTGTGTTTATGTTGTTTGTCCTTTCAATTGTGTGTCCTTTTGACTATTTGTCCTTTCAATTGTGACACTTTATGTTGTGTGTTCTTTCAAGTGAGTGTTTATGTTGTTTGTCCTTTCAATTGTGTGTCCTTTCGACTATTTGTCCTTTCAATTGTGACACTTTATGTTGTGTGTTCTTTCAAGTGTGTGTTTATGCTGTTTGTACAATTATGTGTCCTTTTGACTATTTATCCAATTTTCTCAGGATCAGTGAAGTGACGGCGAATGTTTAGTATAGTTAATAGATTTAGAACTTCTTATAGTTAAGAACTTAAACCGGAAATGTTATCTTATAGATTACATAGTTTTAACTTTTGTCTGCGATGATTATTATGATTACTATTAATATTAGTCATATTTATGTTTACAGATATAAATAAGATTAATATTATATCGGAAGATATAAATATGACTAATACTGTATGAGTCATAAAAAAAATTAAAATCGATTTATTTAAATCCTATATAGAGGCAGATTAATGTTAAATCGATTTAATTTTAGATTACTGTTACAAAATTACTCGAATTTAAACTTTTTCAGATTGATCAAAATGAGTCATGACGATGCATAATTTTGTTTTTGTTACCAATAGATGGCGCCAGTTGTTGGATGGTGAATAATTTAATATTAAATAAAAAATAGTTGGGTTATAGTTTTCTTTTTTTTTCGAGGTAAGAATAAAATAGTGGGCGCAAATAATTGTAGACAGGGCGCAGAATAAAAAACTACTGGAGAGGGTCAACCACATCAATGTAGGCGAGCCTAGATAGAATACTATTTTTGGTCTTCAAGTAAGATGCTTGTTGGCAAGAGCGGAGACAGATTTCCCCTTTTTTTGCTCTTCAAGTATTCAAGTATATGCGCTAATAAGTATTTGACTATTTAACACGCCGGCGTAAAAGATGCTTGTTGGCGCGTGGAGGAGACAGTATTTTTTTTTGGTCTTCAAGGAAGAAGATGCTTGTTGGCAAGAGCAGAGACAGATTTCCCCTTTTTTTGGTCTTCAAGTATTCATGTATAGACGCTAATAAGTATTTGACTATTTGACACAGCGGCGCACAAGATGTTATCGGCGAGTGGAGGAGACAGAATTATTTTTTTTGGTCTTCAAGGAAGAAGATGCTTATTGGTAAGAGCAGAGAGAGATTTCCCCTTTTTTTGCTCTTCAAGTATTCATGTATATGCGCTAATAAGAATTTGACTATTTGACACAGCGGCGCACAAGATGTTATCGGCGAGTGGAGGAGACAGAATTATTTTTTTTGGTCTTCAAGGAAGAAGATGCTTATTGGTAAGAGCAGAGAGAGATTTCCCCTTTTTTTGCTCTTCAAGTATTCATGTATATGCGCTAATAAGAATTTGACTATTTGACACAGCGGCGCACAAGATGTTATCGGCGAGTGGAGGAGACAGAATTATTTTTTTTGGTCTTCAAGGAAGAAGATGCTTATTGGTAAGAGCAGAGACAGATTTCCCCTTTTTTTGCTCTTCAAGTATTCATGTATATGCGCTAATAAGAATTTGACTATTTGACACAGCGGCGCACAAGATGTTATCGGCGAGTGGAGGAGACAGAATTATTTTTTTTGGTCTTCAAGGAAGAAGATGCTTATTGGTAAGAGCAGAGACAGACTTCCCCTTTTTTTGCTCTTCAAGTATTCATGTATATGCGCTAATAAGAATTTGACTATTTGACACAGCGGCGCACAAGATGTTATCGGCGAGTGGAGGAGACAGAATTATTTTTTTTGGTCTTCAAGGAAGAAGATGCTTATTGGTAAGAGCAGAGACAGATTTCCCCTTTTTTTGCTCTTCAAGTATTCATGTATATGCGCTAATAAGAATTTGACTATTTGACACAGCGGCGCACAAGATGTTATCGGCGAGTGGAGGAGACAGAATTATTTTTTTTGGTCTTCAAGGAAGAAGATGCTTATTGGTAAGAGCAGAGAGAGATTTCCCCTTTTTTTGCTCTTCAAGTATTCATGTATATGCGCTAATAAGAATTTGACTATTTGACACAGCGGCGCACAAGATGTTATCGGCGAGTGGAGGAGACAGAATTATTTTTTTTGGTCTTCAAGGAAGAAGATGCTTATTGGTAAGAGCAGAGAGAGATTTCCCCTTTTTTTGCTCTTCAAGTATTCATGTATATGCGCTAATAAGAATTTGACTATTTGACACAGCGGCGCACAAGATGTTATCGGCGAGTGGAGGAGACAAAATTATTTTTTGGTCTTCAAGGAAGAAGGTGCTTGTTGGCGAGAGCAGAGACAGACTTCCCCTTTTTTTGCTCTTCAAGTATTCATGTATATGCGCTAATAAGAATTTGACTATTTGACACAGCGGCGCACAAGATGTTATCGGCGAGTGGAGGAGACAGAATTATTTTTTTTGGTTTTCAAGTAAGAAGATGCTTCGTGGTAAGAGCAGAGAGAGATTTCCCCTTTTTTTATTCTTTAAGTATTCATGTATAGGCGCTAATAAGAATTTGACTATTTAACACAGCGGCGCACAAGATGCTTATCGGCGAGTGGAGGAGACAGAATTATTTTTTTTGGTTTTCAAGTAAGAAGATGCTTGTTGGTAAGAGCAGAGACAGACTTCCCCTTTTTTTGCTCTTCAAGTATTCAAGTATAGACGCAAATAAGAATTTGACTATTTGACACAGCGGCGCACAAGATGTTATCGGCGAGTGGAGGAGACAGAATTATTTTTTTTGGTCTTCAAGGAAGAAGATGCTTATTGGTAAGAGCAGAGACAGACTTCCCCTTTTTTTGCTCTTCAAGTATTCATGTATATGCGCTAATAAGAATTTGACTATTTGACACAGCGGCGCACAAGATGTTATCGGCGAGTGGAGGAGACAGAATTATTTTTTTTGGTCTTCAAGGAAGAAGATGCTTATTGGTAAGAGCAGAGACAGATTTCCCCTTTTTTTGCTCTTCAAGTATTCATGTATATGCGCTAATAAGAATTTGACTATTTGACACAGCGGCGCACAAGATGTTATCGGCGAGTGGAGGAGACAGAATTATTTTTTTTGGTCTTCAAGGAAGAAGATGCTTATTGGTAAGAGCAGAGACAGATTTCCCCTTTTTTTGCTCTTCAAGTATTCATGTATATGCGCTAATAAGAATTTGACTATTTGACACAGCGGCGCACAAGATGTTATCGGCGAGTGGAGGAGACAGAATTATTTTTTTTGGTCTTCAAGGAAGAAGATGCTTATTGGTAAGAGCAGAGAGAGATTTCCCCTTTTTTTGCTCTTCAAGTATTCATGTATATGCGCTAATAAGAATTTGACTATTTGACACAGCGGCGCACAAGATGTTATCGGCGAGTGGAGGAGACAGAATTATTTTTTTTGGTCTTCAAGGAAGAAGATGCTTATTGGTAAGAGCAGAGAGAGATTTCCCCTTTTTTTGCTCTTCAAGTATTCATGTATATGCGCTAATAAGAATTTGACTATTTGACACAGCGGCGCACAAGATGTTATCGGCGAGTGGAGGAGACAAAATTATTTTTTGGTCTTCAAGGAAGAAGGTGCTTGTTGGCGAGAGCAGAGACAGACTTCCCCTTTTTTTGCTCTTCAAGTATTCATGTATATGCGCTAATAAGAATTTGACTATTTGACACAGCGGCGCACAAGATGTTATCGGCGAGTGGAGGAGACAGAATTATTTTTTTTGGTTTTCAAGTAAGAAGATGCTTCGTGGTAAGAGCAGAGAGAGATTTCCCCTTTTTTTATTCTTTAAGTATTCATGTATAGGCGCTAATAAGAATTTGACTATTTAACACAGCGGCGCACAAGATGCTTATCGGCGAGTGGAGGAGACAGAATTATTTTTTTTGGTTTTCAAGTAAGAAGATGCTTGTTGGTAAGAGCAGAGACAGACTTCCCCTTTTTTTGCTCTTCAAGTATTCAAGTATAGACGCAAATAAGAATTTGACTATTTGACACAGCGGCGCAGAAAATGCTAGTTGGCGAGCGGGGGAGACCTCCATTTTTTTTAATCGCTTTAGTAATCAGTAGTGTAGGCTCTATTAAACATATGAAAATACAAACTTTCCCTTCCCTTCGATTTATCTTCGCGTAACTAAAAATGAAAACAGCGACATCTTTATTTTTTAATCCAATTTAGCAAATAGTTACAATACTGGCTTGATAGCAACGATAAGTTTAATATTAGGAAAATAGATGGTGCTGTTGTCGATGTCGATTATTTGATACAGATAACATAAGTTGTATTTTTTATTAATTTGTGTGTCTATGGTGTCTTTTTATAAAATGCTCCTCAAAAAGATTTTTAATGTCTGTGGCAACTCGTTCTTGACAAGCTCGTAATAAGTGAAAAGGATAAAAAAAAGATAAAAAAATTACAAATTATTTAATTTAAACAATAAACTTAAAACTAAAGTAACGCTACATATTTATTAAACAGTTCCAGCTGATCTTCTTCCGCCATTTTGTATATTTGCACTTCGTCTTGCGTCAGCAAAGCCTTAAAAAAATACTTGTCTATGATACATGTATATTTTGGTAATTTTCAATTAGCGATATCGACAATTGAACATCTAGTAATTAATTAGCAAATTGTTAAAGTGACACATGTCAAAAAAATAACTTTTCAATTGGCGGGAAAGTTTATAGTTACCATAGACAATCCACTAGTGACGCATCCATCGGCTTGGTACGCGCTATGAACTCGTGAGTCGCTCTGTGCTAACTCCCACGTGAGAACAGTGTTGCCATACACTGCTAATATTCTTAGAGGATGTGTGTGTGATACACTTGTTATAGTCTGTGGATATTAAAAGAGTAGCACTTAAAACATAAAGAGTGAGTTAAATACAAATATATTTATTTTATTTATATTGCCATCAATAAAAAAAAGTATAAAAATTATTTAATATATCCTAAGGCACTCTAATAATGTTAATAATAGCAACACTAATAAAAATTCCAGTTAAAAATGAATTATCGCTGTAACAAAATATTATTATAAATATAAAAAAAATTAAATAAGAATTATTACTAAAATGAAAATAATAAAATAATGTTGCCATGACAAATAATAAAAAAATAAAAATTATTATCAATAAAGTAATTAAATTTTTAGATATCGTAGTATTATGTAGGTTGTATCAGCGTCCAAAAGATGGCGCCTCTATCACTTACCATAGACTCCATTTTTGAATTTATATTCTGTGTCTTCGTTATGGTTCCAACAAATCTCCCTTTCTCATCACTTTGATATTTCTCTGTTATTGAAGTTGGTAAATTTCTAAAAAAAACATTTAATTGAGAAGACATGACGTCACTCTGACGCCATGATATTTCTTAGGGTTTTTCGAAATACAATTTTATGTTTCAGAAGCTTAGAACATTCTAGAAGCACGTATGTGACGAAGAAGTAGTTCGTATAGTCTACAGCTAGAATCAAACAAACCTGCAGTCCAATGTAAGTAGAACTCTGAATTCTTGCAGTGAACACAAGTTGACAGTCCCACAGTCAGTGGCCGCTAGAAAGTATGGTAGATTGTTCGGTGATATTTCAAGACATGTTATTGATGAGGCTGAATCTGGTAAAACATAATCAATAATGAAAACAGCGCCCTCTACATAATATTAATAAAATACTTCCAAATCCACCGATTAACTTACTTGCAACACTAATCCTTTTTATTTTTAAATTCCCCATAATCTTCCTACAACACAAAACTTCTCCAGAATTCTTCGCCACCAAATAATGATCAGCATTCTTAAAATTTATTATTTTCAAATGGCAACACAGCACATGTTCCCAGAAATTCAAATTTTCTGCCAAACTTCTATTTCTTCCACTGGCAGCACTGTACGGTCTGTCAACGTCAGATTTTGAGCTGCTTTGGCGGGAAAGACTTTTCAATAAATTCCTCTCTTGTCTTTTATTAATTAATCTCTTTTTAGCTGAATTTAAATTAAAATTTGTATTTAATTCTGTATTTATAGAAAGATCTAGAAGTTGAGTTAGATCAATAGTTTGGTTTCTGTCTAACTTCATTTTAGACCAAAACGCTTTGCCTAAGTCTTTTGTCGTGTTTTTAGTCTTCTCTTGTATTATTGACCATATTGTTATAATTCCAGTGCGTTGCAATGAACAGATCTATAAATTACAATAAAATATATTAATCTAAATACTCTTCTACTTCTCGATCTGCTTCGATCTCTCTGTGTCTTGCATCTGTTATCTGATCTACTTCTACTCCTGTTACTAGTCCAGCTAGTACTTCTACTATTACCTTCCCTACATTGTCTACTGCCTCTTCTACTTCCGTCTTTACTTCTATTCCCCCATTCCTTCTCCCTATATTTATTTCTCTTTACATTTCCTTCTCCAATTTCATCTATTCCCACGTTACGACTACAAGACATGTTAAGGTATGTGACTTTTATGCTTGGGGTTGCCTTAAAAGACTCTTTTCCATAATTTTGATACCCTTTCCTACTTACTATCATTGATTAAAAACTTTTAGGCTCCTCCCCCACTTTAAGCAAGATTACGCGAATTTCTTACCCCTTCTCCTATTTTTACGCTGAGATTGAGAATCGGACGTCACTTCTTCGCAAGGATGAATAATCAATCTCGTAGACAACTAGACTCCCAACATCAAAAATTCCCCTCCTCCACTTCCAAATATAATTCAAATCAATTTATTTTTAAAAAAAATTAAGCTTACCTGTCTTACAATTTTCCTTCCGTTATCCAAATTAGCGGAACTATGGTCACCCAAAAACTCCAAACCAACAACAGCGTCAACTATTTCATTATTGCATACATTAATTGCACTGCTTGTGTATGCGCTTGCTTGTAGTGTACATGTTACCTAATTTAAAAAAAAAACTTAACTTTGTTGTTACAGTTATTGAGGGTAGATAGATATCAAAGATTACCTGACTCTCATTACCAGCAACACTATTATTTTTATTCCATTCTCTATCTTTTTCTACTTGTATCAGATGGTTGGTTTTATTCGAATCAACTTCTACCATTTTAGTAGATTTTGTATTTATGGCAACATCGTTGCACCATGTTGCTTCTTCTGACAAATCCCACAGATGTATAGACCTAAAAAATTGGGATTTAAAAATATTACTGTTTCTACTAATGGTATAAGTAAAGATACCTTTTTGATTACTCACCCATCTTCCAGAGCTCCAACAAAATATCCATCGGTGTTGCCCCTAAATCTTCCAATTTTCACATTATCTGTGGCTATAAGAATTTTAATTGGCTCTCGTTTGGCCATACTATAATCCCACAAACACATTACACACTTTTGACTGGCAACACTAGAATTATTTTTATCGTGTACTGTCATTATTAAATTATTTTTCGTATCAGAAAAAACAGCGCCAATAATTTTCGAATCTTTTAAAAAAGATGTTTTTTCTAAATTCCTTTTCGATATCGATATATACCCATTACTAAACGAAAATTTTGAAGTCTTAACTAAATTTGACATATCAGTGTTGCCAGTATTAACACTTAATACATTACTAACTCTACTCTCAACTTTCTTTAAGAACTTCCTTAATTTTAATACGTCATACTTATTATTTTTTAATTTCAAATCATATTCTTCTTTAGGTAACATTGCATCAGGACCAGCGCCATCTTTTTGTTCTAGATATATTCTTAATGGATCATTTTTGTAATTATCACTGACTTCACTTTGATTACTCATTTTATTAGAAAGGAATGTAAATTCTAAATCTTCATTAACATTAATTTCTTTATTATCTGTATTTAAGTAAATATCATTTTTCGAAAATTCAACAGGACATTGTGTCCATTTATTATTATTAAAAATTTCGTCAGTCTGAACTTCTTCAGTGATACCATCATCATATGTCTGTGCAGCAGTTTGCTTGTAATTAAATCTACCATATGTTGCCATATACAATTCATATGGAATTGGCGCCATTTCAAATAAATTGTATGACATTTCGTGTAGTGTTACCATGCTTAGTATATCCTGTGCACGCTGCTTTAATCTTTCGCATATTCGCTTTTTTCGTCTATTCTCTTTGGATTTTGTAAAATCTATAAATAGTGGCCTAAAAAATGGAGTCTTGTAAGAATTTATAATTTATTAGTTTGTTTTTTTTTTAAAATTAACAACGAATCTTACCTTTCCAGAACATCAATATGAAGAGTCTTCATACTTGAGACTCCACTTGACATATCTTGGAAACCTTCATCAACGAGAGACGCCTTTTTACCTTCATCATCAACAATGACTTTATCACCCTCTTCAGAGTCTTCGGTGATAAAGTCCATGGGTTTGGACTTAGAGGCTGATCGAGGATCACGAAGTTCGAAGTTACCTGAAAATTATAGTTTAAAAAATTAAGTTACATTAATTTTAACTATTAACCACTTGATAAATGTATTACCTGAATCCAACATTCTTTCTTCCTTAGAATTTCCTTCATCATCATTATCTGCTTGTATTTCAACAGCTCCATCAGGTTCATCATCACAAGCATATTTGTCATCATTATCAGTTGTATCATCACTTTTAGTTTCACTATGATATGAATCGAAATCAGATTCATAACTTTCAAAATCATCTTCATAGCTTACCTCTTCATCACTGGATTTGTCTTTCTTTGTCTACAAAAAAGTTTAATTGTAAAATGTTGTGTATTTTAGTAGTACTTAATCTACTGTTATCTATATTTTTACCTTATCTTTTTCATCATCTAAATCAATAAAAAAAGCTTTCGGTTGAGCTTTAAGTTTATTACTCAAATTAAGCAGTTCAGAATTATTTTCAATTACATTTGGAGTTAAAACTTTTATTTCTTCATCATCTAATGTTCGTGTTTGTGTTCGTTGTCTTTCTGGTATATTTTTAGGGGTTCTAAGTTTATCTGTATTTCTATCTTTTTTATTTAATTCTACATCTTTTGTTATATATGAATTAGCATTCCTTTTACTTTGTTTATCTATTTGATTTTTTGAATTTGTTTCTGTATCTTTTCTTTTTGCAACTGGAGAACTTACTGTTACATTAAATGGCAACTTCTTAGTCACGCTTTTCGTTTCTTTAGCAACAGCAGGTCTGGCTGAATTAGGCGTTTTTGTATTTTCGCTTTTGGTTCTAAAGCTTTTAGTGCTAACGGATGAAGGTGATGATTTTAGGAAATCTTTCATTGGAGATGCATTACTTTTGTTTGTAACTTGAGTCTTCTTAGGTGCTTTTGTTTGCGCATTTTTTGCATAAATGTCAGCAGTTGTAGATTTTTGTATAAAAGTCCTAGGTGTTGATACGCTATAGATGCTCTTTTTGAGTTTCTCATCCGGTTTCTTAGTAAGATCATCTTTAGGTACTTCACGCTTACTTTTCTTATCAACAGCTTTTCTTGCAGATTGCATTTTGTCTGAAATCTATTCTAATGAAATATTAATGTAAATCAATTAATTATTACAATACATTATTTCTTTGTAACACATCATTGAACAGACAGTAAGTAGTCTCGTGGACAGTAAGTAGTCTCGTGGACAGTAAGTAGTCTCAACATGGAGATGGTAAGGGGTTATGTGATCAAGAGCGAGACAGAAAAGAGTCTCGTGGTCGATATCGGGGCGGCCAAGTGATCAAGATTGAGGTAGTTAGAGATCTCGTGATCAAGACCCAAACAGAAAGAAATCTCAGGTCAAAATTGAGACAAAGGGTTACGAGTACAAGATCGAGACTGTAAAGGGTCACGTAATCAAGATCGAGACTGTAAGGAGTCTCATGGTCAATATTGAGAGAAAAAAGTCACTTGATCAAGACCGGGACAGTTAGGATTCTCGGAGTCAAGATTGAGACAGTAAAATGAATGGCATCATTATAGTAAGAAGAGGATGCCCTCCAGGGGGTTTGTGAGATGTCGTTGGAAAGCTTAGACCATGTGGTATACATATATGGTGATATGCATGGGACTTCCGGTCCAAAAGTTATGTGGGTCAAAGTTGAAGACGATATCCCGAAAAATTATCTTTTCCTCAATAAATTGAATAAATTTTTAAGCTTTCGATGGGAAATTATTTTAAGGGGTTTTAACATTAAGTTTGAGGGAAAATTTTGACTACCTTGCATCTGTTTGTGATAATTATAGTAGCCTGTCTGATATTATTGATTAATTCACTCAAGACAAACAATAATAAATTATTCATAGCTCCTTACCTCGTTAGTAGGTCAACATTTCGTCACATAAAACACTTAAAAAACAAACATACAAACACCATTATTTTATTATATAACAATTTAGCTTATTATATAATAAATCACATTTTTAAATTAATATTTTTAGCAATTTTTATCTAAAAAAGCGTTCTCATGGCATTGTTGCGTGACAGATATTAATGTGTACTAGTTACGAGTTCGGTTGCCATGGTAACGACATCTGACCAAATAATAGTTGATGATGAAGTTGTATGCTCTATGATCTTTGGTTTCCCTATAAAAAAAGCCGAAAAAGCGCGGGAGTCTTCGAAAGGTATGGGCTTTTTGGGACCATAAATTATTTGTTTTTATAAGGCCCGCCTTTTTCGGGGATTCCCGCGCTTTTTCTTTGACTTATCAATTTATTAAAGCCCCCATAAATATTTAATTCTGTTATTAATATTTGTTGTTATAGGGGCAACAGAAATACATCAGCTGTGAAAATTTCAACTGTCTAGCTATCACGGGTCATGAGATACAGCCTGGTGACAGACAGATGGATGGACGGACAGCGGAGTCTTAGTAATAGGGTAAAGAAGGATTATTCTTAATGTTTTCAATATTCTATTACAAGCTATTCTCAATATAGTATAATGCTTGTAGCGCCATCTGTGATCGTTCTAAAGTATCATCTCAGAATATATTAGACATTGCAAATTAATTTAATTTTTTTCAATGCAGTAAAAGCATTGTTTATATACAAGGAGGCGAAGATAACACTTTGTAAGGCCTACTTTCACACTTTCTCTTAAAAATATAAGATTGTTACAATTACTTATTTAATTTACATTACAATTTTTTTTTTAAATTGTAATTAAGAATATAGTGGATATTATTTAATAACAGATTCAGAGTACTGTTGGGGATTTCGCGATCGTTCAGCGTCAGTCATATTCATGTGACAAGAGCGGACAGATGACGTTCAAACCATAATGAGAAAGAGAACATTTTCACTCCTGGCAAGACTGCGGGTAGGCCCCAATAGTATTCTGAAGATATTATCGGTAGGTAACGGTGGGTGGAAGTGTGAATAATAAATTATCTAAGATATAATACTTAATAATTTAAAATCCTTTGACCTTTTACAAAACTAATGAGGGTTTGTTTAGAAGAACTTCAAAGAAATGGCGGTTGTGTACCAAATGAAACAAAGTCAACAATCGTCATAAAGGAAATGTACTTTTATTATTATTTACTTACAACTCGATAAATAATACAATACGCGAACAAACGGACGTGTTCAATAAATACGAACAAAATACAGACGCGACAGGCATCAACTACTCTGAGTAATTTACAAACAAACCCCAACTGCGAACATAAACGACGGATTAACAAAATGGTAACTTGGTTACAATTTAGAAGCAGCCAGGGCACGTGACATCTTACAACCCTGCTACGATCGTCGCCGGGTCTTCTACACCCTCCTTGATCTTCCTGAGGAATAGCACTGCTTCACGACCGTCGACCAGCCTGTGATCGTACGTCAGCGCGATGTACATCATGGGTCTGATCACCACCTGGCCGTTCAATGCTATCGGTCTCTCGAAGATGCCGTGCATGCCCAGGATGCCGGACTGTGGAGGGTTGACGATGGGTGTGCCCAGTAACGAACCAAATACTCCTCCGTTACTGATTGTGAAGGTACCACCGTCCATTTCTTCAATGGTTAGCCTGCCTTTCCTCGCCTTTTCTGCTAATTCGGCAATTGTTAACTCGATGTCAGCGTAGGTCATATTCTGGACGTTTCTTACCACTGGCACGACCAAGCCTTTCGGCGTCGCCACGGCTACAGAGATGTCGACATAGTCGCGGTAGATGATCTCGTTTCCTTCGATGACAGCGTTGACCACGGGCTGGTCCATGAGAGCGTTCGCGGCTGCCTTCACAAACGGCGACATGAGACCTAATTTAACACCGAATTTCTTGGTGAAAGCATCCAAATGCTTCTTCCTGAACGCCATTATATGGGACATGTCAATTTCGTTAAAGGTGGTCAATAAGGCGTTGGTGTTTTGCGCTTCTTTAAGACGTTCAGCGATGCGCTGTCTCATCCTGTTCATTTTCACGCGCTGTTCGCTGCGGGTGCCGACTATTTCTTTACTGTAGTCCGCAGGAGGAACTTTTACTGAGGCAGTTTCGATAGCTTGCGCGTGGCGGATAGCGGCGACTGGAATTGATGAGATTGGTGCAGCTGGTGGAGGAGTTGATGGTTTAGGGGGAGCTTGTGGTGGTGGTGTTGGTGGAGGAGCTGCTGCCGCTGGAGGTGGTGGTGGAGGTGGAGCCGCTGCAGCTGGAGGTGGTGGTGGAGGAGCTTCAGCTTTGGGGGCTTCAGGCGCTGGTGCCGCTGCTGCCTTCTTAGGTGCTCCACTCGTAATTTCAAGTCTGAACAATTTCTGACCAGCTTTTACAGTGTCACCATCCTTAACATAGAATTCCTTTATGATACCATTATCGGGCGCCATAACGGGGATAGCGGTTTTGTCTGTTTCAATTTCTAAGACCACTTCATCAGCAGCAACAGCATCGCCAACTTTCTTATCTAATTTAACATCACCCTCTGAGACGGAATCGGGGAAGCTTGGTGTATTTACATCTTGTTCAGCGAGGAGGGGATTTGTGAAGTGTATGCTGGCGACTTGATTGTGAGCAGCAGTGACCCTGGGCTTGAGAAGGCGGGCCCCTTGAGATACAGCACAGATCTTGGGCACCTCTGTTGACCGAAACCGGAGGCTTTGCCCTTGCCTCCGGTATATAGTCTGCAGGTGCTTGGAGCAGCGTCGTAACATTTTGATTCTCTTCTCTACCCTGGAAACAGAGAAATAAGAACGTGTCAGTCAAATTGACAAAAAAGAGTTCAAGAGAATCTATTAACTGGAGACTTGCTTACTCTTAAGGATATATTTACATCAGGACAATTTAAAATTTGCCAATCGGGGATTTTTTTTCTATTCAAATGTTAAAATAAATAATGATAGGTTAGAGCAAAGCAATGGTTTGTTAGCTGTATTATTTAATATCTAATCTAGAAGAGGAAGAGGTGTGTCTATCTTCAATATCAGATTTACAGTTGAGAGCACTGAGATTTTTATGATTACTAAACAATATTAGATAAAGTTATATGAAGTACATAAAATTTTTAACATTGCTGCTTATCTATAACAGGATATACTCGATATACAAATATACATTTGATAACAGTTAAACACATTTTAATTAATCAGCTAACATGAGTAATGTAATAGCATTGAAATTGCACATTGAATTACCAGAGAATCGGGTAATTTTCCGCACATTGACAACACTGAATAACATACAAGTACATCTTATCAAGAAGTTTTTATTTTTTTTTATTTACTTTTTTTATTTACGCATTTTAAATTTTAGATATCTATAAATTAGTAGTTTAGTAAAAAAAAATATAAGAAATTGTTTTTGAAACATTAACAGATAATAAATTAAAGTTTGATTTATATTTTAAAAAGATCAAATAGTAACACAGATAATAAATTAACGATTGATTTATATTTTAAAAAGATCAAATAGTAACACAGATAATAAATTAACGATTGATTTATATTTTAAAAAGATCAAATAGTAACACAGATAATAAATTAACGATTGATTTATATTTTAAAAAGATCAAATAGTAACACAGATAATAAATTAACGTTTGATTTATAATTTAAAAAGATCAAATAGTAACATAGATAATAAATTAACCTATGATTTATAAATTAAAAAGATCAAATAGTAACATAGATAATAAATTAACCTATGATTTATAAATTAAAAAAAATCAAATAGTGTTACAGATAATAAATAAACATAACAAGAACACAAAATACATAAAATTAATAGCTTTGAAATAACATTGAGTAGAACTATTTATGTTGTACAAATGGACATGCAAACAGACACAATGGATAACTAGACCAGAATTAAAAGCCAATGAAACAAATAATAATACTTTCATTTTTGCTCTACATACTAAACCAGTTCTAGAACTATCTAATGTTATTGGAAAAAGTAAAATAAAGACATTGACATCTGAATAAGCCGATCCCCCCCAATTTGATATATTATTGGTAGTGAAGTATCAAGTATTACGTAAGCATTAATGAGGGGCGAAGCTTTGCTTATTTTTGATGACATGGGGGATGGGGACTCCATGGTAATTACATCAGCGATAAAAAGTTAACACGCTGTTCATAATATTGGACAAAAATGCATACAACATTGTTAGCATAGGGAGGTAGGCTTGGCTGACATGGTGGCGGAGGGATTGATAACTGCAAAAATATCCCCAAATTCAAGTATGAGACATTCTCTAACAGGAAACTCCAATCATAGTTATTTTTCAGAAACCAATTCAGATTCATTAAAGATAATTGAGGTAAAAAACAGTATGATAAATTTGCCGAGTGCAGATGTCCCGGTATTATTCAGGAGCCATTCATATATTATTTAACCACCAAGAGTCACACTCACTCACTTCACCAAAGCAGCAAGTAAAGCCAATCTTGATTACAGTTAAATACATGAGAAAATGCCTAAAGTCAAGAGAAAATTAAATAAACAGAGTTATTGTATTGTATGTAGGCTGCTGTTGCCGCACTTAGACTCTAGTTCAGTCCATTGTTTGTGCAAGGATGACTGGCTATACTAGCCAGCCCAGTTCCTTCAGGGCTGTCTGTCATGCTTATAATAAATAGAAGTTTGTTAAGTGGGCAGTGTCCCGACATTACTCCCACCATTAGACAGAGATCAATGCAATTTAGACTGAGCAGTTTTCGGGACAAGGTCCTTGACAAGGCAGGGACGGCTAGTTTGAACTGTCGACAGTCTGTTGCGTTATTCCATCTCGCATTATTTGTATCTAGGGTGATTGAACCGTGCAAGGATGTGTAGCGAAGGTTGTGTTTGTAAAGAATCGATTCTATTGGTTCTTAATAAACACACCCTCGCAGCCTCAAAGCGAGATAATCTCTGTAGTGTGTAAATGAGAAGTATGCTCAACAAAGCACCTTTATGCAATGTAACATATATGACATTACATATTACTTATTATAGCTATTGTTAATTTGTTGAAGGGAAACTCTCAGTGAAGTGAGGGCAGTCAATAATTACAATTATTATATACTTTTTTATAATCATTATCCATCAAACTTGTTGGCTTTTGTATCTGTATATCATTAAAATATATTTTTTATATGAATTTATGAAACTGAACAGAAGATAGTCTGAATATGAATCTTCTTTTCTTTAGTATATGCTAAGACCCCACACCCCCTGTTTTCACATAGTAATTTAAAAAAATGGTTTTAAACCATTTCTCGCTGTCAGAAAGTTAAATAAAAATCATTTAGCTCATGTACAGCCGATCGAACAACGACAATATAAAACTGCACTGCACTACACTCTGTTAGTTCATCATAATTTATCAAATATTATTTTATTGGTTTTATAATTTTTCTTTCTCTACTAAGCAAAGAATACAAAATGTACAGCATTTACTAATATTATATTTTTTTTTCATTTGTGGTAGTAATAAAAATTTCTACAATTTAATAACACTTGTTTAAATACATAAATGTACATTAATACTCCAATTACATCATCAAAGTAAATGTAAATTGTGTCACTTGTTAATATATTGAGCAAACTTTCAAGTAGTAATAGTCATAGATGATAATCATATTATATAACTAGTCGACCCGCCCGAGCTTTGCTTAATACTTTTATATATGACAATTTAAGTCCTGAACTATAAGTGGATTTTTTGGAAGTTAATTAAACATTTGCAGTGATTTCCTCGTTGGAAATATCTCCTGCTATATTAGGGTATTCAATTTTAGGATGTTCCATTACTTTAGCCATAAAATAATAACAATAAAACTTTGAAAAGTAATCAAAATTAAAAAAAATTATTGGCGGAAATTTTTATGAATCAAATACAAATGCAGATAATCTATCAATAAACATTGTAATTAAACCTTTTTAAATTTTTTTTTTGCAAATTTAAGTCAATGATTGAGAAAAGATAATTATTAATTGGTTGTTAAATGAACATTATTGGATTAGTTGAAAAAAATGCTTATTATTAGCGGGAAATAATATTAATCAAATTTTAACTCAGATAATAATCCAATAATCAGTCACATAAATTGTTATAAAACCTCTTGTGTTTTTTCATTATATGTGACACTGGTTGAATGTTTTGTGCATAAGCACATTCAAAGCCATATTAAAAAAAATCAGTTATAAAATCTATTTTTTTTAAATTATAAGTTTTATACTAATAACATTTCTGCTTACAGCCCATTAAAGTGACAGAAGATACAATTCTGCAGATAAGTGGAAATAAAATAAACAATTAATTATGTCACAATCATTATAAAACCTCTTTTATTTTTTTTAATTTTGCAGTTCTACAAGTAAATAGGAATAAACAATTATTAATTGTAAAATAGATTAAATATTTATTAAAATGATTGTTTATTATTATTGGCGAAATTTTTTTATAAATCGTAGTAATACAGATAATCAATAATGTCACATCAATTATACAACCCCTTTAATTTTTTTTAATTATACACTTTTAGGTAAATGACAATTCTGGCTGTAAAAATGACAGAAGATAATTGTACAATTTAAAAAAGGAGATTACGAGTAATCAAATAATAAACAATTAATGATTAATAGCATGATAAAAAAATGAGGTTGTGTCGAACATATGCAATGAAAATCAAGGTTAGCCATGTTAATCTGTAAATGATAAAACTTACCAAAACCGAAGTAAACAATGTTTAGCTGTCGATAAGTTATTTTCAGGCGAAAAATGTTACATAAGCTTAAAATTCATGACACGGGTGGTGGGATCGATTAGAGAGAAGACATTGCCAGAAAGGTTTGCACGTATAATAAAACTGATACTTCACTTGTATTTTACGCTGCTTTTTTGTAAATATGAAGAGGGCCCAAGATCTACATGAATTTGTTCGATCTTCGCCTTGGAATCTAGCTGGTGGCGGCTGTCATGTGGCTGCTGATCTCCGTTTCGTTTCTACTAATTCTGTGGAAGGTATTTTTGTAAAAAAATAATTAATATTATTCAGTAATAATAATGCAAATTACACTAAAATTAAAACAAAAATTATTGTAAATTTTATATATTTAATATTTTAAGTTTTATTAGAAAGTTGTAATAAATATTTTTAAAAAACGTTTCGTTTTTGCTATAGTAACTTTATGATCTTAAAAGCTATGAATATATTCTGTACGTCTGTTACAGATAATAAAATATATCTTACATAGATTATATAACTTGATAGTTTAATAATAATAAAATTACTTAATTAAACCATATTACAAATATTAAATTATAAATCTAGCTCTTATTAATTACACTAATATTATTTTTATTCTTAGTACATGCTACTCCCCACTAGATGGCGTCTGCGTGGCACGTACATCTTTACATAGTATAAAACAAAGTCGGTTCCTACTGTGTATGCTTAGATCTTTAAAATTACGCAACGGATTTTGATGCAGTTTTTTTTTAATAGAAAGAGTGATTCAATAGGAAGGTTTATATGTATAATAGGTTTATATATATATATTATAATAGAGAAAGAAACCATGCGAAGCCGGAAACGGGTCGCTAGTTTATTCTAGATGCCCAATCTGCTTCTTTACCCACCTTTAATTTAAACAAAATGGCGTATATTCAGCTGATAAGCAATGATAATACCATTTTTGCCCCACAAAAGCTTTATTTCGAGTGGAGTGTAGAATTCGACGTTCCTTTCGACGCAGTCGGTAAACCTGTCAAGCGCATGAAGATGCACGAATGATGACGTCACACCTTAGACACTAGGGTTGCTGCAACAAAATTATTTAGATTTTTTTTATTTAGAAAGCTATGTCAATGTTTGTTATTATAGTGCGCCTAATATATCTTGAATTCGAAAAAACTTAATTACACGGCCACAGGAAGTCAATTAATGTTGACGCAATTCTGGTAATTGAGGAACAGTAATCTGCTTTTATTATAATTAAAAAATAATTACATTATAATTATTATTTAAGTGGTTTTAAATTAAACTTTGTACTATAATAAATTTTATTATTTTTAAGTTATTTTATAAGAACGAAATATCATTTTAATTATGTCAGACATTTTCAGGGTCAGTTAAAAAATAAACATGACAAGTTTTCATTATTTTTTTAATTATAAATAATAGTATAATAAATATTTGTTATCTGTTGGTGAGTGGCAACCCTACAAATGAGATTTTTTCGGTGATTTGGCACCTCCGTCTGCACTTGTGGTGTGTGGTGTAAGTTATAACATTAACGAGGTTAGAAAATATAAAATATTCTAGATAGGCAAAAGTAGTTCAATAGAGAAGGTTAAATGGTCCTAAATTTAAGGGAGAACCTTCCCGGTTGTTCTTTTTAAATATATATTGATTATTTTTATATAATAAATAGTCTGGATTTAAAGGCCTTTCTACTACTAGGGAAGGTTCCTCCATTGCTCGACCTTATGACCCTAAAATTTAACACTCTTGATGGAAAGTATTTTATATAATAATTCGAGGGCATCTCCATGGGCGATGGTGGCCATTTTCCATCAGGTGGCCCGTCTGCTTGTTTTTCTATTATCTGTCAAACAAATCGGCAATATGAGTATAAATATATGTATGTATCACACATTGCCGATGTGTTGACACCTTGAATATTAAGTGTGAAGTGGGAGTGAAGAGAAGAATGCTGTGGTTCCACTGGACTCCGAGTAAGAGTCTAGAATCTTCTGGAACATTAATGAGATGGGTGGGTTGATATCTTCACTATAATAACCAAAAGTGGGATCGTGTTGCCAAGTTTATCTTCAAAATCTCCTTTTGGCTTTAAAGAGTGTTACTGTGCAGTACAGCTCTCATATAGATAACTAGACGATCGCTTTCGCTTCGCTGAGGTGTTTTCAAACTATTCACTCACTTATCGTTAAGGCAGCGTTCGTAACAAACGTTTCCGACTGACTGCAGCAAATCCGACTACCACGGAAAACTCTTTTCATAGTTCGGGTTAATATATAGCGTATGACACTCACACATAATGTGGCTTCTATTGGTGAAAGAATTATCAAAATCGGTTCAGTAGTTTACCCCCTACAGCCTCACAAACTTTACCCTCTTTATATTTCTTGTCCATTCTCCTATAACTTGTAACACCGCAGCGCATCGTCTGCAGAAGTATGAAATATGGTGTTGCCCTCAAAGAAATAAATGCTATTATTGATTATAACCTGTATTGTGAATCCAAAACTTAACATATACTATACGATGATCCAAAACATACAAATCAAGGGAGTAAAAATAATTTATATTGTTGTATATTGTCAGTTGAATCCAGTAGATGGCGCTGAGATTGTTTTCTCGGATATTTTTTTTTAATTAAATTAATATTTTTTGAATTTAACAAAAAATAGGATCCGCAATTTTGAGATCTTAATCTGTTTTTTTTTTATTTTGAAGTTTAACTATAAGTGTATTCTTCTCTTTTAAATGGAAGGCAATTACCTTACTTTTACATTGCCATTATAATTCCATATTCTAACATTAGTACATGATAGTTTGTTAGTCAATCACACAAAAATGGCTGAACGGATTTTAATGAAATTTAGCACACAGATACTTTATAAACTAGATTAACATATAGGATACTTTTTATCCCGGAAAAATTCTTAGTTTTTGCTTGATAATAAAATATAAATATTTATTGAACACCTAAATTAAATATTTCAATATATTGATGATTAAAATGTTTTTGTTAAACCCGAGCAAAACACGGCAGGTTGACTAGTACTCTAGTTTTTTTATAAAATAGGTCGATCTAATTAGTGTGACAGATTGACGCGTCACTTTATTTTTAGTAGTTGTGTAACGAAACGTTAAGATTCCGTTGTTGCCACGAATAAAGGTGACCTTTATTTGAAATAAAGCTTCCTACACACTGATGCGCACGCGCAAGGGGTCACTTAGCCAACCGCAGCTATGAATGAATATATAGTGCTAGTTCGGACACGGCGGGAGCCACGCGGTTTTAAAATCGCGTGGGAACCGCGCGGGTCGATTAAGACTTAATCGTCGCGGTTACCTCCACTCAATCGCTAGAAAATCGTGCTGCGTCCGCGCGATTCTATTACTATGGAAATCTTCCTCAGCGTCAGTGTTGCCAACTTAGCAACTTTGTAGCTAATTCTGGCTATTACAAATCCATGAGCTACAAACCAAAAGAAAGGGTGGCTAGATTATTTTTTCTATCAACTTTGCAGTGATGGCCCAGTGGTTGAGACTTCAAATCTTACTCAGGAAGTCCGAGTTCGATCCCCCCCACTTGCTTTAACGGTGAAGGAAAACATCGTGAGGAAACCTGCACTCCTGAGAGTTCCCTAAAGTTCTCAAAGGTGTTAGAAGTCTGCCGACTCGCACTGAGGAGACCCGGCTCAGCAGTGGGCCATTGAAGGGTCGTGATGATGATGATGATGATCAACTTTTCAACTGATCACATTGTGTGTTACTTAATTGTTTAACTAATTTTAGCCAATATCTACTTTTTTTTCTTATGTCAACATTAATTTTATTACCAATTATTTTTGTTTAAATATGTTCAAAATAAATTTAGCTATTTTTATTTTCCTTTTAGACATTTCTAGGTACTTTTTGCAACTGATCTAGCTACAAAGATAAGGTCAGTTGGCAACACTGCTCAGCGTACAGTAGGGTTGCGGGTACCGCGCGTTTGTTGGTTGGTGAAGACACGTTGGAAATGGAAATGTGCCTTTTCCTTCTTTTCTTTATATTCTGGAGTAACCACACGTTAGTTCCTCTTCGACTTCAATACTGATCGCATCGCCAACTAACGAATCCGACCGCCAAGTGTCTCATTGGTGGTAGGGGATCTGTTCCCCGACTGGCTTGCGACCACCAGCATGCGAATCCGACCGCCAAGTGTCTCTGACGCGCTCCGGCCGAGCCGCATTTGGGCCAGATCTACCCCTCCCTCTCCCATCCCATTAATGCTGCGGTTCCAATGAACACCGACTTCTTGCTAGGGGTCCATTGAAACCGCAGCAGTCTTCTCTTCGCTCCCCCTCCTCACTCTACCTTCGAGGCGGCAACGCATCGACAAAACAAGAGATACCCTCTAGTTTTGTCGATGTCCATGGGCGACGGTGGCCACTTTCCATCAGGTGGACCGTCTGCTCGTTTGTCCCTTATCTGTCATTAAAAAAAAAATAACCGCCGAAATTTTTGCGGTTCAAACCGCATGATCTGACAATCGCGCGATTATCGCCATGTCTGTACTAGCCCTTACTGTTGTATGTGTGGGTTGCCAGAAATGTTGAATGAAAGATAGCTAGTCCTCGCAGGGAAAAAGCCTAGACAAAAAACTCCACACACTGTTGCCAACTTAACCCTCAATGGGGGGGTTTTATTAAATAATTAAAAGTTTTTGGGAAGAAATATTTTAGAGAGTTGGCAACACAACTAATGTGATGCTATAAAATCCTTGTCTTGACGATAACTACAACAGCAGTCGATAGTGTATAGATAGCCTTATCCGTGAGATAGCATCGATGGCTTCATCTGAACTTTGCTTTAGATCACGCTTAACCTTTGCCTGGGTCTGTTTACCTATTTAACTGTTACTCTCTATACATCTCTCTCTCTCTCTCTGTCTCTCATGTAATCCAGATGAAGTCACGTGGATCAGCTGCTAGTCTTTAATTCATTTTTTTCTATACTCTCTGGTCGTAGTGATGTAACAGGTCAAGGTGATGTTATCGTACGAATAACAAGAGTCCACTATACTCAGTAACAACACTATCTACACATTCGCTTATTTATTACAACTCTGCGTATAATGTCACTTTGTTGTCATAACTACACAGTTGTTTCACATTGATGCTCTATGTTTATATATAGGGTTGCCAGCCTTACTATATTTATTTAATTGTTTACGCCGGAAACGTTCTGATTGGCCAAAATAATGGAATGTAAAAATGGCGGACTGTCCAGGATGGCGGAATAGTTACTTCATGATTAAATATTACATACACGTTTAGATTGAATGATTGATGATAGCCCAAATCCAATATGGCAGACAGTCCAAGATGGCGGAATAGTTACTTCAAGATTAAATATTATATACAAGTTTAGATTGAATGATTGCTGATACTCAATATTCAATATGGCGGACAGTCCAAAATGGCGGAATAGTTACTTCAAGAATAAATATTACATACACGTTAAGATTGAATGATTGTTGATAGTCCAAATCCAATATGGCGGATAGTCCAAAATGGCGGAATAGTTACTTCAAGATTAAATATTACATACACGTTAAGATTGAATGATTGTTGATAGTCCAAATCCAATATGGCGGACTGTCCAGGATGGCGGAATAGTTACTTCAAGATTAAATATTACATACACGTTAAGATTGAATGATTGTTGATAGTCCAAATCCAATATGGCGGATAGTCCAAAATGGCGGAATATTTACTTCAAGAATAAAAATTACATACACGTTAAGATTGAATGATTGTTGATAGTCCAAATCCAATATGGCGGATAGTCCAAAATGGCGGAATATTTACTTCAAGAATAAAAATTACATACACGTTAAGATTGAATGATTGTTGATAGTCCAAATCCAATATGGCGGACTGTCCAGGATGGCGGAATAGTTACTTCAAGATTAAATATTACATACACGTTAAGATTGAATGATTGTTGATAGTCCAAATCCAATATGGCGGACTGTCCAGGATGGCGGAATAGTTACTTCAAGATTAAATATTACATACACGTTAAGATTGAATGATTGTTGATAGTCCAAATCCAATATGGCGGACAGTCCAAGATGGTGCAATAGTTACTTCAAGATTAAATATTACATACACGTTAAGATTGAATGATTGTTGATAGTCCAAATCCAATATGGCGGATAGTCCAAAATGGCGGAATATTTACTTCAAGAATAAAAATTACATACACGTTAAGATTGAATGATTGTTGATAGTCCAAATCCAATATGGCGGATAGTCCAAAATGGCGGAATATTTACTTCAAGAATAAAAATTACATACACGTTAAGATTGAATGATTGTTGATAGTCCAAATCCAATATGGCGGATAGTTCAAAATGGCGGAATATTTACTTCAAGAATAAAAATTACATACACGTTAAGATTGAATGATTGTTGATAGTCCAAATCCAATATGGCGGATAGTTCAAAATGGCGGAATATTTACTTCAAGAATAAAAATTACATACACGTTAAGATTGAATGATTGTTGATAGTCCAAATCCAATATGGCGGATAGTTCAAAATGGCGGAATATTTACTTCAAGAATAAAAATTACATACACGTTAAGATTGAATGATTGTTGATAGTCCAAATCCAATATGGCGGATAGTCCAAAATGGCGGAATAGTTACTTCAAGAATAAAAATTACATACACGTTTAGATTAGACGATTGATGCCATCTTTTTCAACCACTCAGTTCGATCTAATGTTGCCATTCGAGGGAATATTAAATTATCGAGATTGCCATATTAAAAAATTAAACCATGGCAGTGCTGATCACTTAATTATATCAATTTTGCTGAAGGTTGCTTTTACTATTGAATAAAGTCTCTGATAGACAGAAGATAATTTACTTATAATATAGGTTTTTTTATATTTTTTTCCATTAAAATTAGCGGAAAAATCTATACATTTCAGGGAGTTATTGTGACTTATGGCTTAAGCTTTAGGGAGAAACATTTTTGACATTAGTAACACCGAACGATAGTGAACGCAACCTATTCTTTGGGCCAATCAGATCGTTTCCCGCGTAAAGGATCAAAATGTCGCTTTGAAATTTGAAAGTACTTTTTATACTTTAAATTCTCAATGTCAAAAAGATCTCGCCCGATCGAAGCATCAAAGTGTCGTGATACTAGGACGCCATTATGAAGTTTGTATGTGGTCTCCTGTTTCCGCACTTAAGACTCAAGTTCGGTCCATTGTGTGTGCAGGGATGACTGCCCAGCTCCTTCCAGAAGCGCAGAAGTTTCCTGGGAACTTCACAGGCTTCTTGGAGCGACCTCATGTCCTTGAGGATTTGTGCCCGTTGTGTGGCGACGCCCACGCATTCCAGGACAACGTGGGCAGTCTCTTCTGGAGGAAGAGCTTGTTTAGACTGCCGACAGTACACCATGTCTAGGGTGAGCTGATGCAGCCATGAGCGGAAGGTACTGAAAGGGTACACCTGCCACTGTGGTTATTGATCCTTATGAAGTTTCCGTGTATATTAGTCTTACGTGTTACTGTGTTGTATAATAGATGTCCTTTTGCATTTTGGAATCCTTTTTACTTCCACCATATTTAAACCAGTCCTTTATAAGTGTAGTGTGGCTGTGTATGATTTATTTTGTATTATAACAAGTATTCATTAGATTAAAGGACATACAGACAGACGGATTGATAATCAATTTAAATTTAAAATCATTTAGGATTTATTTAAGAGGTCTGCGATCCTTTCTTTCTCACGATTCACATTTTATTACGAACTCTTTTGACCATGAACATGTATTTACTGGGCTTGGATATTTTTAGAGCCATATTTTAATTTCTCATTAATTCTGTAATAGTTTTTAGTGTCCTACCGACTGCGCCATACACACGCAATCTTAACAAACTGATTTTTTAAACAATCTTATTTCCTTTACTGGTTTTATTGTCAACCTTACCTGCTGATGTAAAACCTTGTCCTGTTCCCTACCGACAAGGTGCAAATGAGCAAATGGTCCACCTGATGGTAAGTGGCCACCATCGCCCAAAGGTAGTGGGGAGGGGGAGTGAAGAAAAAATGCTGCGGTTTCAGCGAACCCTGAGTCCACAGACCACTAGATCCGCAGCATTAATGGGATGGGAGAGGGAGGGGGCAGGTCTGGCCCACATGCGGCTCAACCGGAACGCGTCTATGACACTTGGCGGTCGGATTCGTATGTATATGTGATTCCATAATCAAATTTAGATTTAGAAGAAGAAGGTCAATTACTTAATCTCAATAGGGTATGCAGATGTAAGGCATATGTGATAGGTAGAATCATGCACTCAGTAGAGAGTGCATACCACCCTCTGGCAAAGATATCTGTGGAAGCCGGCTTTCAGGTTAATGCGACAAAAACTAAATATCGTCCAAAGAACAGCGCATATTACCGAAAGTTTGACTGGGTTAACAAATTCGTGTATCATGGCTCTCTACTTGCTGGTAACGGATGAAAACGATATATCCAAAGAAATATGGTAGCTCGGATATCGGATAGGAGGATATCCCATAGGAGAAGAACTATGGTAGCTTATAAATGCTAGTTTAGCTTATTAAGATGCATTAAACTTTTCCTTTATAACACCTTCTGAGCTTATACCAGGCCCAAATTCGTCCGGAATATTACTGAATCACTGGATTCGATATATCGTCGTGCTAAGAAACTCATAGGAAATGAGGACCTAGTACGGCGAAAACTCCAAAATCTGGAGCATCGTCGGAAAGTGGCCTCCCTAACGATCCTCTACCGTATATACTTTGGCGAGAGCCACTGAACTACCAGACGCCATGAATGTCTCCACCCCTTCGTTATCAACATACCACCGTTTCGCTTCATCCCTTTTGATCCGAAAGGCTAAGGAATGGAACGCTCTATAGGCGTCTATGTTTCCCAAAACCAATTTTACAGAAGCGCGCCACATCTCAGGCAGGCATGCACCAAGAATATATTTGAAGACCAAAAAAAAATGAAATCTGTCTTGCTTCGCCTACAATGATCTGATTCTTTTAACCAACTTTTTAAATACAAATCACATTATTATTTTTCGTGGCGTCCCCCACACGTCCCCCCATTCTCACGTCGCCTTTTCTGCCCTAGCGCCGTCGTGCGTCGCACGTCTTTGCACATAATCTGCGTCTCTGATCTTAGGCCAGATCAGAATGCTGGGTGTTGAGCAAAAAGGAGGAGTTATTGTTGATTGAACGCATTTTTGGAGCAGTTGGAAGAGGAGGGTTGGTGAACTAGTATAACCACGAGCTCTATCAGATCTATAATGAGCCCATCAAGATCATTAAGGTCGGACGCCTCAGACGGGTAGGACATGCCGAAATGATGGGTGAAACCAAGGTCAGGCAAAACTTAGATGGACTGAAGAGCCTTTACTATCCGGAGGCCAATATCCGCAGATGAGGGGCACGTAGGCGCAATGGAAGGTGGGTGGTGGCTGGGTTGCAGCGGAGATATGCATCAGTATGGCAGGTTGCAAACCCGTTCGAGGGGTAGCCACTCAAAGGCACAGCCGAGCTCCATGATCGGGGGGGGCAGTCAAACACATCTGATGCCGAGGGGCACGAAGGCGTCATGGTGTAGCGCTTACCGGGATTTAACCTGGGGTGGGGGGGGGAGTAGACCAGCGCTTATCACTGGAAGTCCGACATAACCCCTTTAAGGGGTATGCGTAAATGCAACAAGACCCATCCGGAGCTGTAGCGCCTTAGACGATGGTGATGATCAAATTTGGGATGGTGATTTATTTAAGTGTCCTACAGACTGCGCCATGACGCATACTTACATTCGATTGATTAAACACTTATTATTTATGTACCATTTTTTTTCCTTGAAGTTATTGATTGTCAATGTTTAGTTACTAATAACACCTGACATGAGATCTGGGTCACACAGCCCACACAATACCGTTATGTGTTCATTACCTAAGAACAGATCTAGAGTACAATTTTACTTGATACATATAACATTACATTTATATCTAGGCTTTGCGTGAACAATGCCTGGAATTAGTCCTATATCGAAAGCACTACAGTTACAGTCAAGAGATTACCGATCTAAAAACATCCAATTATTGTACTCTTTTACAGTTATACTTGTTAGTCAAGTCTAGAGCTCAAGTAGTACATGAAACTAGTCACGTGTTCAATGCTATAGGTGATGTATGTACAGTCAGGAGATTACTGATCGAGACCTAAATTACAATCAAGGGTTAAGGTATTTTTTAATACAGTGCAACATACGGGTATGTCAATAAGGTATGACAGTGTAGGCGGTGGTTGTTATTGGGTGTGAATATTTGGCACGATTTGTTGTAGTAAGAAATTAGCCATGAAGGGTTGTTGTTTTGTGAGTAGCAAAGCATAGGTAGATACAGTCAGGAGATTACCGATCGAAAAATAATAAATTAAACTATTGTTTTTTTACAGTTACACTGTACAGTCAAGGATGGAGTGCGAGCAACACTTGGAACTGGTGACCCAGGTAAAGTGCTATAGGAGGTCTACATACATAAAGACACAGACAAAGAAAGTCTGAGAAGAGCGAAGTGAGTGAGTAAACAAAGTTAAAATGTCATTTTTAGGAATGGTCAATATATTTAAAGGAAGATAAGTATTTGTTTAGGGTTGCCAGCTACTACCTGGGAGGCCGTATAGTGGAATTTTAATTACTTTACTTTTTTTTTTAATTTGAATCACTACATAGTATAAAACAAAGTCGCTTTCTCTGTCCCTATATCTCTATGTATGCTTAAATCTTTAAAACTACGCAACGGATTTTGATGCGGTTTTTTTAAATAGATAGAGTGATTCAAGAGGAAGGTTTATATGTATAATACATGCATAATTTAGTAGAGCAACACTGATAATTGTAGAGGTTTCTAATGTGACGTCGTAAATAAACACATTTTTTTGCGCTTACATTGCAAACACTGGCTGAACCCTACGAGATAGATCAAAATAATGTACTGCAGTATTGTACACCTTAAAAAGGTCTACAAAAAAGTCCGCAATGGTATATGTCTATCTCTTAGAGATAACCCACAATAACCATTTATTATCCTTTACTTTTTACAAAAAATAATGGCTTAGTTACGAAGCTATTTTAAGCAATACAGCATTAACCCTTATCCAATTAAGTACCTTAAGTACATTATGCATTTAATATAGATCAATATGGCCCTTTACAGCATGAAATTTAAATGAATATTTTGGAAGATATTACAGATTTAAAGTGCAGGGACATAGCGGTTACGGCTACATACACGTGTTGAATTGCACCCGGGCGAAGCCGGGAGGGGTCTATTAGTATAATATAATCCAAAGATTTCTGTGTAAGAGTGATTACACTGTGTTACAAATTACAAAAAAAATTCTTTTTTTTTTTTTATTACAACCTGTCTATGAAAATATCAACTGTATTTATTTATTTGTAATCAATTGTCTTAATGTTTTTACCAATCCAACTTAAAAGCTATTTTAATAGAAATGATATATAACTTAATAAGAGGGGGGAGGGGGGGGGGGATATTAAATGGAGTATTGGATAAATAACTAAACATTATGATCTCTCTCACAATATTCCTGTATTGACAACTAGCGGACTTGCGCGTCCGTTTCGTTCGCGTGTAGCTCCGCTCCTATGGGTCGTAGCGAGATGTTAAATAGCCTAAGTTACTCTTTGTTTCATCAGCTATATGTCAGTAAAAGTTTCATCAAAATCGGTTCAGCCATTTCAGAGATTAGCCTGAACAAACAGTTGAAGAGAAAAAAATATGTATACATCCATATGCACTTAGTATAAAGCGATTATTTTAATATTACAAACAGACACTACAATTTTATTTATTTATATGTATGGATTATAACAATCTCGTTACCATGGTAACCATGGCAACGCACTCACGCTGCTTAGACTGAGTACACATGAAACGGTATTTATATATATTGTTTTCACCAATACAAGTTAACTTGGTAACTGTATTATTTTTTTTTTAATTTAATAGTTTAATAACAAGTTTTAGACGATCTCACTTACACTCTTTCTATTATAAGAAAATAACAATAAGTATTCATTTTTTATTGATACAATAGGACAAGGTGTTGCTAGATGGGACAAAGTTAGAATACCTTTTAATATTATGGTTCCGTTTAGATTTAAATGTATTAAATTCAAGTCAAGTTAAATAAATTTAAAAAAAATCTTTTGGCAGTAAACTCACTTTATTTGTATTATTACTTGCAATAAGAAAGATAATATTTACTCTTAGAAATCAATGAACATATAATACGTCTCAGAAGTTATCAATTTTTAAGTTTGCAACACAGTTTTTGAATTTCAATCTTAGTTATTAATGTCAATATTTGTATGTTTAGATGTTTGTTAATAATACAAAAACGGCTGAACAAATTTCAATGAAATTTGGCACATAGATACTTTATAATCTAAGCTAACACATAGGCTACATTTTATCCGGGATAATCATAGTTAAAGTAATAATAATACGTTTATTGAACAGCTGATTCACATATAAGGGTTAGAAACTTGAAAATTTGTACAGGGGTTCATTTTATAACGTAGAGAACCACTAAAAAAGGATTTTTGAAAATTCACCCCCATAAGGGGGTAAAACGGGGGTGTAAAGTTAATATGAAACTTAGCCGTTTTTGAAGTTATTCAGTATGAAGGTTCATTGAAAGTCATGAAACACGTGAAAAATATTTTTTCGAAAGCCATCCTTTATGGGGGTAAAAGGGGGGTAAAAAGTGAGTATGAGTACCTCATAAAATGATTAAATGTGTCTACAGACGATGCACTGTAGGTTAATTAACTACCTCAATATCACAATCGAAGAATAAATACGCCATCATGAAAGAAAAAAAGCCAGGGTTCGTTGTCTAGTAAATAATACACAAGGAACCCTATTCAGTGGTGTCAATGAAAAGACAGTGAATTAAAAGGACAACAAAATAAGTCAGTGAAGTGTAACTCCATTGATTATATCGTATCTTCGTCTGCTTCAATAAATTGCTTCTCTTTATTATTACTTGTATTTATATTATAGGGTGAAACACAGTCGTTTTCTTGACGTCTGTATATGAGTTTCGTTTTCAACTTTTCATACCCCCCTTTCTATCGGTTACAACCTTTTTTTCGTATTAAAAAGTAGCATATCTTCTTTCTCAGGCTCTAGACTATCTGTATACCAAATTTCATTTAAATCGGTTCAGTAGTTTTGGCGTGAGAGCGCGACAGACAAACAGAGATATTTTCGTATTTATAATATTAGTAAGGATTTACTAGCTCCACCTCGCGGTTTCACCCACTACATTTTGGGTAATATATAGCCTATGTGTTATTCTGATTTTTAAGCTATATTATTGTAAAGTTTCATCAAAATCCATTCAGTAGTTTTTGCGTGAGAGTAACAAACATCCATACATACAAACGTTCGCGTTTATAATATTAGTAGGATTAATTTAATACTAATGTCATGACATTATTTTGTGTTATGGCAATCGCAATGATTTGATAAATCTTTTTATGCCAAGCCTTTAAATAAATAAAAAAAAAAAAAAGATAAATATTTTAGTGGCAACATTAGTTCGTATTTGATTAACTAATGTCACCTTTGTTCGGAGATTCCCGCGCTTTTCTTTGACTTTAATACAATAACATTTATTACGACAAAGAATTTTACAGCCACAAGGATTTAGATAATTATATTATGACAAGGCTGTACGGTGTAATACCTTTGCCTTTTACATTATTGCATAAAAATAGAAAATAATGTCGGAAGTCTCCCGCGTAAATAATAAAAATATAGTTTCGTATTTGTAGAAAAGACAAGGCTGTACGGTATAATTAATACCTTAGATTATTTTATGAAAAAGTGACAAAATAATTGTAAAATAACACAGATTTATAAATTATGATTTTTAAAAATTTTTTTTAATTTTCTAACTACAGACTAAAAAAAAATTGTTTTATTCATCTATCTAAGAAAAAAAAACTCAATTTTTGACCTCACTAAGGCTGTACGGCTGTACGGTGTAATACCAATACATTTTCCATTATGGAATAAAAACAGAAAAAAAAATTGACTTGATTTGTAGCCCAGGTACCGCTCTACCCGCACACATGACTACTTATTGCGAAAATAAGATAAATAGTACTAGAAAGTAGCCAAGTAGATAAACTAGATCACATAGTGTTCAACATACGCCTAATTAAATCTTTATATGGATTGTCCTCGTATTAAGAGGCTATACTACGCAATAACATTACTCACGTTCTCCTCGATAACGGAGACAAAGCACCACGCCACCAACACTACACTATTAGTCTTACTACTTATTAAAGTAATGTACTGTACCAATCCTATCTGAACGAAAGTTATATTGTCCGCGCGACTTCGTCCGCATGTAGCTCCGCTCCTATTGGTCTTAGCGTGATGATATATAGCCTATAGCCTTCCTCGATAAATCGGCTATCTAACACTGAAATAATTTTTCATATCAGACCAGTAGTTCCTGAGATTAGCGCGTTCAAGCAAACAAACTCTTCAGCTTTAGCTTTAGCTAGTATAAGATTAATTACATTACTCATTGCTAGATAACGGAAACCTAGCACCACGCCACCAACACTACACTAGTATCAATACTTTAAGAGAGAGAGAGAGAGAGATAAAGAGAGTGTAGCGTAGACACCTATAATATAATTCTAAAGGAGCTGAAACTGTTTAATTGCACTTTACGCAGCGCACGCAACGAAAGCTCATTGCTCAACTCCTATGGGTCGTAGCGTGTTGTTATATAGCCTATAGTCTTCCTCGATAAATGGACTATGTTACACTAAAAGTTTTTTTCAAATCGAGCCAGTAGTTCCTGAGATTAGCGCGTTCAAACAAACAAACTTTATTCAGCATTTACTCAGAATCCATACTGCTGCTTCTCAACAAACACATCTCTCGCTACGTATCCTCGCGCATCTTTGGTGGAAACGCAGCCTTAAATATGGACAAATCGACGAACATAATATATATATACAGATTATCTAAAGTTCTAAACAAATTTAGAAGGAGATCCGCGTCCGCGTGCACATCTGCGAATTGTAAAACATCTGTGTATGCAAAACAATGGACGTGTTTTCTGGGAACCGATTATTTGTTGTTTTCTTATCCTTACTAATATTATATATTAAAATAACTCTGTCTGTCTATCGCGCTATTACGCCAAAACTACTGAACCTATTTAAATGAAATTTGGTATACATATAGTGTAGAACCTGAGAAAGGACATAGGCTACTTTTTAATGCGATAAAAGGGTTGTAAGGGGTTGAAAAGGGGGATGAAAAGTTGTATTGAATAATAGAAGTCTGAGAAAAAATAGTGGGGGAAATTTGAGGCTTTAATTAGTGACTTTTGTACACTCAAGGTCAAACCTATACTTAGGTGCCGGTAGCTTTAGCTACCCTCGATACAGATACAAAATATTTTTACAGTTTAAACTTTAGTTAACGAGTTAGAGGACTTTGAAAATTTGCGAAACCGGAAGAGGTGTCTTACTTTAAACCTTATTTACCATTTTAAAAAAAATAAAATTTTAAAAATTAATAAATTTAATTAATAGTTTATTAAATAATTTTTTTAAATACATTTTTGCATTTTAAATTTTTTCGTTATTTATTTGAAAAAAAAATTGTGAAATTTTAAAATTTTATTTTCATAAACTTAAACTTAAACTTTCTATTTATATATTTTTGTTTCAAGTAGCTAATAGTGTATAATTAATTAATATGTAAGTCTGTCTGTAAGACCCTGAACGAGGACCTAAAGTCCACTATAACCAGGCGGCAGCATTAACGGCATGGGTGGGGGAGGTTGAATTACAAACATTTCTTATTAATTAATTGATTTTTAATATTTAATATAAATTAGAGGTTATGTTTAAGTCTACTTTATTCCCTCCATTTAGTATAAGGTGGTTAAACAACTGTACAGTTTGTTGCGTGGGATTACAACTGCAAGTACAGAGCATATGCAAGGCATCGACCTGTGCGAAATGAACATTATTGTGACAGAAACTTGCATACTAAAACGGCAATGAAAAAGGAAGGTAATTGCCCTACTTTCAATCACTAAAGTATGTTGATAAAATACCTGTAAATTATGCATAATTAAAATTGTTTTTTTTTTAATACATGTATGTAAACATTAATTTATTACATAAACATAATGAATATATAAGATAAAATATTTAATTTAAATCATTGTCCAAAAATGGAAGAAGCCAATGCCATTTTTTAGTTCACTTATAAAAAAAAATAAGTCTGACCTGACTGATGTTCTAATAAAATAAAAAAAAATTAATAGTAATATATAATTAAATAAACAAATTATTAGTGTAATTAAAAATATTAAAAATCATGTACAAAAATGCAAGATGCCAATGCATTTAAAATTAAAAAAGTAATGAATGTGTAAATATAAAATGACAATTAATCTGTGAGCCACGTGTGCCACAGGTAAGAAAGACCGGCGAAAGCAGTTTTTTTTTAATCTCGATCATACGATACGATGACCACGCTGGCACAGGCAACTGGCAGTATCGGCTGAACGCGCTCGAGCGGCGGACGTATGACGTCATCACGCGACATCGCGCCAAAATTACGATCAAATAAACTCTTGTGTCTAAATTGAAAATTATAAATTAAATAAGTGAAGTGATTTGTGGTTTTTAAGTGATTAAAGTGAAATTGTATAAGTGAACTTTGAACTGAATTGTGGAAAGGTAACTTTTTTTGATTCATGTGCATGCTAAGGATGAATATTTTACAGCCAAGTTTTTTATTTTAAATTGCAAAAAATATACGAAAATACTTCATTTTAAAAAATTAAATAAAAAAAGCTAGACTTTTTACTTCTGATTTAACTAATTTTAATTTGTTATCTGCAGTACTTGGTAAGTTTTATAATTTGTTTATAAATTATAGATATTAGAATAAAATGCAAACTTACACAATTGCATTAATTATTGCTAACGTGTAAACAAATCGACCTACATTCAAATCTATTATTTTTGACATAATGTCTTAAAGAATCTGTCCCTTTGCCATTATGGAATAAGAGCAGAGGAAAAAAAATTAAGAGTGTCAAGTCAAGTTATACTCAGTGCAAGTTAAAATACACGATTTGGTTTAATTGAAATACAGATTATAAAATACTTAAGCGCAAGTATTTAAGCATGTATTCAAAATATTAAATACAAAATACATGAAATGAAATTTTTGAAGGTCATTCCATAAGAATTATTTGAAAATATTAAAGGGTCATTCCATAAGAATTATTTGAAAATATTAAAGGTCATTCCATAAGAATTATTTGAAAGTATTAAAGGGTCAGTCCATAAGAATTATTTGAAAGTATTAAATGGTCAGTCCATAAGAATTATTTGAAAATATTAAAGGGTCATTCCATAAGAATTATTTGAAAACATTAAAGGGTCATTCCATAAGAATTATTTGAAAATATTAAATGGTCATTCCATAAGAATTATTTGAAAGTATTAAAGGGTCAGTCCATAAGAATTATTTGAAAATATTAAAGGGTCATTCCATAAGAATTATTTGAAAGTATTAAAGGGTCATTCCATAAGAATTATTTGAAAATATTAAATGGTCATTCCATAAGAATTATTTGAAAATATTAAAGGGTCATTCCATAAGAATTATTTGAAAATATTAAATGGTCATTCCATAAGAATTATTTGAAAATATTAAAGGGTCATTCCATAAGAATTATTTGAAAATATTAAATGGTCATTCCATAAGAATTATTTGAAAATATTAAAGGGTCATTCCATAAGAATTATTTGAAAATATTAAATGGTCATTCCATAAGAATTATTTGAAAATATTAAATGGTCATTCCATAAGAATTATTTGAAAATATTAAAGGGTCATTCCATAAGAATTATTTGAAAATATTAAATGGTCATTCCATAAGAATTATTTGAAAATATTAAAGGGTCATTCCATAAGATTTATGTGAAATTAAAAAAAATGTTGCCAATTAATTATAGACTGATGTAACTTTAAGACACTTATTTTAGGGTCCAAAAAAACAAAATTTGCAAAAATTTTATTTTTCCAAACAAATTTAATTTATTTTACAATAATCACACATTCAGTGTTGCCAACTAATTTTGACTGTAGCGATTACAGCGACGCTTTATTAATCATCAATGATGTATTAAATGTATTTTGATGCTATAAAGTATTTAAAATACATATAACTCAAGAACTGCTGAACAGATTTTGATGAAATTTTGTTAAGATTAAAGCTTGGGAAAAAGAGGATGAAGTGAAGATCTAAGTGATCATTTCGTTTGTGATATTAGCCCCCCTTTTGCCCTCCTTAAAGGATGATTATCGAAAAAATATTTTACACGTATTTCATGACTTTCAATGAAAAACCTTCTACTGAATTTTATTTGAATAATTTCAAAACAGCATAATTTCATACTAACTTTGCACTCCTTTTTTACTTCCTTAGGGGGTGAATTTTCAAAAATCCTTTCTTAGTGCTACCCTACGTTATAAAAAGAACCCCTGTGCAAAATTTCAAGTTTGTAACCCTTATAGTTTAGGCCCTATGTTGATGTGTCAGTCAGCTTCTCCTTTTATATATATACTAGTCGACCCGGGTGACTTCGTCCGCATGTAGCCCCGCTCCTATGGGTCGTAGCGTAATGATATATAGCTTATATCCTTCCTCGATAAATCAGCTATCTAACACTAAAAGAATTTTTCAAATCGGACTTGTAGTTCTTGAGATTAACGCGTTCAAACAAACAAACTCTTCAGCTTTATATATTAAGTATAATTAATGTAAATGAGCTGTTTGTTTATAAGGAAGGAAATTATTTATATTTTAAAATAACTACAAGGTAATAACCATTATATTTCAACATCCAGAAATTATTAACCCTTAACAATGCCGGATTTTTTTTATGGTCTTTAAAATGGCCAAGTGCGAGTGGTAGTCGCGCACTGAGGGTTCCGTAACTTAACTTTGACGTCGGAAAACTGTTGTCATACATCAATATACGTCACAATCAGTACATCTGAGGTTATTTCATAAAATATCTTATGGGATAAGATAGGATATAATGTATCCCGGATAAATATATACTTCTTGCGGGATAATAAAGTACTATGTTTATGAAGTTGTAAGCACTTGGTAATCTATACTAAAGTTATATAAAGGTAAAGTTTGTGAGGCTGTAGGGGGTAATGTACTGAACCGATTTTGATGATTCTTTTACCAATAGAAGCCACATTACTTGTGAGTGTCATAGGCTATAAATTGACCTGAACAATTAAAAGAGTTTTTTTTGGTAGTCGGATTTGTTGAAATGACTCGTAATTAACAAACTGTGAGAGTATGATTCATAGTTGTGTGAGTGAACAGTTTCAATACACCTCAGCGAAGCGAGGGTCGGATATATAATGATTTAAATATAAACAATGAATTGTGTGTCCTTGTATAATTTATAGTTTCATTAAACGCTTTTTACGTTAGACATTTTTTGATTGTCATGTTAATGAAGTGAACTTTGACAAGTCACTGTAAAATTACTTAATCGGAAAATATTATTAGTGGCAACGCTTTTTTGTACTATCCTACTATTCTATCCCACGGCTTTGATGGGATAAAAAGTATGTAATGTTTAAATGATGCTTCTAAAGTATCCGTGTGCCAAATTTCATTAAAATCGGTTTAAGCGTTTTAACGTGATGTGTGCACAAACACGGCAACACGATTTAGAAAGATCTCTATTAATAGTTTTTTTAATGGTAGCCAATTTAGGGTTAAAAAATCGATTACTTTAAAAAAAAATATTTTAATTAAAATTGTTATTATTCAACAAAATATATTTCAATTAAAATTGTTATTATTCAACAAAATATATTTCAATTAAAATTGTTATTATTCAACAAAATATATTTCAATTAAAATTGTTATTATTCAACAAAATATATTTCAATTAAAATTGTTATTATTCAACAAAATATATTTCAATTAAAATTGTTATTATTCAACAAAATATATTTCAATTAAAATTAATATTTTTCAACATATTTTAATTAAAATTGTTATTCTTCAACAAAATATACTTATTTCAATTAAAATTAATATTTTTCAACATATTTTAATTAAAATTGTTATTATTCAACATAAAATATATTTCAATTAAAATTAATATTTTTCAACATTTTTTAATTAAAGTTGTTATTTTCTAACATGGAATATATTTCAATTAAAATTAATATTTTTCAACATTTTTTAATTAAAGTTGTTATTTTGTAACGTGGAATATATTTCAATTAAAATTAATATTTTTCAACATATTTTAATTAAAATTGTTATTTTCTAAGATGGAATATATTTCAATTAAAATTAATATTTTTCAACATATTTTAATTAAAATTGTTATTTTCTAAGATGGAATATATTTCAATTAAAATTAATATTTTTCAACATATTTTAATTAAAATTGTTATTATTCAACATAAAATATATTTCAATTAAAATTAATATTTTTCAACATATTTTAATTAAAATTGTTATTATTCAACATAAAATATATTTCAATTAAAATTAATATTTTTCAACATATTTTAATTAAAATTGTTATTCTTCAACAAAATATACTTATTTCAATTAAAATTAATATTTTTCAACATGTTTTAATTAAAATTGTTATTATTCAACATAAAATATATTTCAATTAAAATTAATATTTTTCAACATATTTTAATTAAAGTTGTTATTTTCTAACATGGAATATATTTCAATTAAAATTAATATTTTTCAACATATTTTAATTAAAATTGTTATTATTCAACATAAAATATATTTCAATTAAAATTAATATTTTTCAACATATTTTAATTAAAGTTGTTATTTTCTAACATGGAATATATTTCAATTAAAATTAATATTTTTCAACATATTTTAATTAAAGTTGTTATTTTCTAACGTGGAATATATTTCAATTAAAATTAATATTTTTTAGCAAAATATATTTTAATTAAAATACATTAAAAACAACGTTTTATATATAATCCAATAAAGCATAATTCGGCCAAGTGCGAGTGAGGAACTCGCGTACTGAGGGTTCGGTACAAAATCAATTGAGGGACAAACACTATCAAATTTAGATTTTCGTAAATAAAGTAAATAATCAAAACTATATTATTAATGACTAGTAGCAATACAACTGTCATAACTATATCCAATTTGGTTCAGCAGTTTTTGCATGATGTGTGTCTAAAGGAACAGACAGATAAACAAAAATTAAAAAAAAAGTGACATTCAATTTTAAAATAAAAAAATTCGGCTAAGTGGGAGTAGGATACGCGTACTGAGGGTTCCGCACATTTTGAAATAATGGACAAACTTAACTTTGCAGTCGGAAAACTGTTGTCTCCATACATCAACATCGTCACAATCACTTTACCAACTGTTGTTTCTTTCTAAATTTGATACATTAAATATATTTTTAGTTCGTAAAGTATTGATAGTGTAGTGTTGGTGGCGTGGTGACTAGACCACCGTTATCGAGCACGTGAGTAACCGTTATAGCTCCAATACTCTTAAGGGTTCCCTTTCTTTTCAAGGAACCCTAAATATAAATGATTGTTGTGTGAAAATGATGTTTATGTGTGCACTTGACCGCGTGTGGATGTCACCACTCCTCACTACACCTCTCCACGTGAGAGGTTTCGATCACTAAATAATATTTATTTTATACTACCCGTCAACATAATTAATATGACATAAACGGTCGCAAAGCTCGACATGCACTCCATCCCCTATTTCAACCCCTTAAAGCCTTTTCTTCGCAATAAAAACTAGTATATGTCTTTTGCCAAACTATAGTCTATCTCTGTATCGAATTTCATCAAAATCGGTTTAGTGGTTTAAGCGTAACAGACAGACAAAGTATCGTAATACTGATCTAATAAAATGTATTTATGTTCACGTTATATAATCATATACCTAAGGGGGCGTTCATCGTTCTCCCCAAAGATTATATGAAATTCGGCGCGGCCTCCCCCCCTAACCTTCCCCCCGAAATATCGATCTTTCATCATCTCATAGGATTTATCTAAATATTATTGAAATAAATTATAATATTACAAATAATTATTCAATTAAATATATACACTACAGCTGCGCCCCGGTTTTACTTGCTGTACTTCGGATAATTCGCACTATCATTATAAATTATAGCCTATGTGTTATTCTGATGTGTAAGCTATATTATTGTAAAGTTTCATCAAAATCCATTCAGTAGTTTTTGCGTGAAAGAGTAACAAACATCCATACATTGTTACACGCTTTCACGTTTATAATATTAGTAGGGTAAGATTGTTATGTGGCGAGCAAATAAAATGTCTTTTAGAAACTATTTGATTTAATTCGAAGTAGTAATATTTATATTAACACAATTTAAAAATTATAACTAAAAGATTTAGAACTAACACTAAGAAACAGAGTAACGAGTTAGTGGTAGTGAGGTAGAAATGTAATGTGTGAGTTCTGGGATGCGGGAGCATTTAAGGGATTTAGAAAGTTGGAAGGGATAAAGATATTGTGTTGCGCTAAGAGGTGTAGGACAAGGGTTAGTCGTTATTTTGACGAGGGTGGTAATTACTTTATTTCACACTTCATAACAAAAATACTTATTGGTATGTTAATGAGTTCTTACAATCTGAAGTTTAGTTAATACTAACCATTAGTACTGAGTGTGAGAAGATATTTTGACAGGGGTTAGCTATTACTTTATTTACACTTAAATATAGGAATATTTATTGGTACATAACGATTTCTTACAGTCTAAAGATTAGTAAATAATGAGGTTAGTATTCGGTAGTATTGTTGGGAGATTATATTGTTGGGAGATTATATAACACCTCCCCCCTTAGAATAAAGATCGGGCCTTTGGTGCACGCGATCTTGAATTTGAAGTTGACGGCTGTAGTTCCTCGTCGTCCTCTGAAGTTGAGCTTGAATGGGATGCAGTTATCGGGATGCTCTGATATCGACGAGAATTGTCAAAACAATTATTATATATTTGCATGTATCCTCTAGTTTCGTCGTTTAATGTTGCTGGGTACCGTCGATTTCGTGACCATATGCAGTGCCAGGGGAAGAATTTGTATAAGACACAAATGATCAATATTATGCCCAGTACCATAAAGGTAAAAGAGAATGTGGAGATATGTTTCGTTTTGAAGGAGTTTTGTTGTTCCTTCAGAAGATGGTTTTGAAGTTGTATCTGGTCTTTTATTAGATGTAATGAATTTAATGGAATGTTTCTTAATTTTATAGATTGAAACTCTGGTGAAAATTGTTGCTCTGGTGTAGTTGTGCTGGCGTCCTCGATGTTTACCACGATGATTGGATGTGTTATGTTTCTCGAAACATCTTCTTCTGCATTGAGTGTTACGAACGCAGTGTAGAATTTGCATCCTGGGGCTACGGTAACGATTCCAGATCCTGGTGATATTTCTTGATGTTGGGAATTTTCACCGCATTCGACGACGTATGGAGTTTTTAATTTTAAAACAAATATCCATTGATTATTTCCTAATGGTTGGAAAATGGCAATGTGGGCTGAAAATGTTGCTAGTTCGCAGTTTTCTGGTAATTCCTTTCTTGTTGACTGGAGAATAGTCATTTCACATATTGTTCTTGAGTTGTAGTTGTATACAGGAAGATCTTTACATACTCTTGTTTGGGTTTGAAGGTCTTGCATTTTTCTAAGGAACTAGTAGTAATGTAGCGTTATCCTGTTGTGGAAGTGGCAAGGTATGTTTGCTCAGGAAATAAAGTGGAATAGAAAGATGAATTAGGATATTTTATAGGGATAGAATACATATGGTATAAATTGAATTTATCATTTTTACTAAAGGAAATTCTAATATATAAACTAATTTGTTAAGATATATGTATGAAGTGAGTGTTGTTGATTCTAAAATACTGTGAATGTTTTATGAAGTTATTGATGCAACTAAGTTATTACTATTTCTCATATAATTTGTAGCTAAAAGTTCTTTATAAATTCGAGCTGTCGAAATAATAGAAGGATGGATTGCTCCAAACTTTATGAACAATATGCTTGTAATAATTTCATCTAGTTCTTTTTTCTAAGGCGAATACAGATTCAAGAATATCGATTGAAACAGACGATATTTCTTCTGAGATTTACAAATCAAAAATGATCTTGTTAGTTTTATTTAAATGAGAACTTAATTTTTGTAAGTTATCGTTAATAGTATAATTCGAGAGATAGTTTCATTGAAATTAGAGACGGCTGGAGAGATTATTTGCAGTTCCTGATTTAAAATTTCGTTTTGATTTAATCTTACTAGTATAACTTATTTTAATGAAAGTATATTATTTGTAAAATATTAAAGCTAAATGTAAAGTAATAATTTAATTTTAAAATAAAATAATTGAATACATAATAAAGATTAAATAGGTGTTATTCGTAGAACTTATCTATTCGTAGTACTAAGTTAGTGACGTCGTAGAACATACTTATTTCGTAGAACTTAGTGATTTCGTGGAACTTAATTACTATTTTTCTAAATTAGGTAAGATACATGTAGTATTTCTAAATTATCAATCTTGTAAAGGTCTAAGGCGATTGCCATGAACTAGTTGGTTTTTACCAGACTTCCTTATGATATAATTTTCATTAAATCCTTTTCTTATAATTTCGAATGGCCCGTCCCATTTGATATCTAAGTTATTCGGATTAGGAACGCGGAGCATGACTTTGTCGCCTAATTGAAAATTAGCTATGTTTTTTATGTTGTTATCGTAACGAGTTTTAGCTTTTTCTTTCATTATATCAAGATTACGTTGAGCAATTTCACGAGAGATTTTAAGTCTTTCATTAAGATCGTAGAGGTAATCGTTTGTCGTATATTCTCGTGTTTCTTTAAGGGTATAGAGTAAGCGAGGTTTGTAACCGAATAGTAATTCGTGAGGCGTAAAGCCTGTCGATTGATTAGTCGATGTGTTGTGGCACATAATTGCAAGAGGTATTATTCGGTCCCAATTATGAGAATTTTTTGTTGTGTACATACGAATATGATCTCTAAGTACTGCGTGAAATCGTTCTAAAGCGCCGTTGGTCTGTGGATGATATGCTGTACTAAATGTATGTTGAGATCCTAGTAGTTTGATAAGATGTTTTAATATATTATTCACGAATTCACCGCCTTGATCAGAATGAAAGCGCTTTGGGATGCCATAGTGTTGACAAAAAGTCAATAGTGATTTTGCGATGGTAATCGCTTGTTTGTCGGGAATAGGATAGGCTTGAACAAATCTAGTTAGATCGTCTTGTAATGTAAGTATGTATTTGTTAAAGTCACCTGTGATGTCAGAGTATGATACTAAATCAATAGTTACTCTTTCAAATGGTTCTGAGGGAGAGGTGGTAACCACCATGGGAGCTTTGTACGTTTTTCGCTGTATTTTATTACGTTGACAAACTTTACAATTGTTTATGTAATCTTTAATATTATCAGTCATACCTTTCCAGAAATATTCAGATCTTACTTTTCGCATTGTTTCTATTATACCTCGATGTCCTGCTAAAGGATCATCATGAAAAGATTTAAGAATTTCAGGGATTTCATCAGATGTGGGATATTTTATTTTGTTTTCGCAAATTGTGATCTTACATTTGTATATATCTGCTAGATATGCTGTGATATGTAGTTGTTCGTTTCCCAAAAGCTTACACGTAGGGTCATTACTAAGTTTTGGAACGTAGAGTGTTTTTAAGTCGTGGGTTTGAAGGCAATTAAGAAGTATTTTAAAGTAGCTTTCTGAATTCCAAGGATCGAAATGAGTGGGTCTAGTACAGCCGAATAAAATGTTTTGGTTTTTGTTGCTTGTTAATAAATCAACGTCATACAGTACTCTTGATTTTTCAAGATATGGTTGAACTTGAGAACACATTGAAATAGCTTCGTTAAAAAGGATGTTTTTATCAGAGATTTCACAAGAAATGGGAATAAATATATTTTTATGGCGTTCGTTTAAAAGGTTATCGGGTGAAGTATGAAGGTTTGGAGTGTCGAAACTATAAGAACTTATTTCAGTGAAGTGTTGATAATTGAGTTCTAAATAGTCGTTTGAATTATTATGTTTGGTATTTGGGCTCTCGTTATCATTAGTAGGATCGATAACATTGGTGTGAAGTATTAAAGGATTTGAGGACTCGTCAGTATTTGAGTTATTTAGAGGAAGACGTGAAAGAGCATCGGCATTAGAGTTATTTTTACCAGCTTTATAAATTACTTCATAGTCAAACTCTTCTAATTTTAGCCTCCATCGAACAAGACGACTACCTGGATCTTTTATAGAAAATAACCACGTAAGAGGCTTATGATCTGTTACGATTTTGAATTTTCTGCCAAAAAGGTAAGGTCGGAAATGTTTGACAGCCCAAACTATGGCTAATAATTCGCGCTCAATAGTAGAGTAATTTGATTCGGCTTTATTGAGAGTACGAGAAGCATAAGCAATAGGTAAGTCTTTACCTATTTGACCCTGAGATAAAACTGCGCCGATAGCGTATAACGAAGCGTCGGTAGTTAGTATGAACTCTTTTGTGAAGTCGGGATATTGAAGAATAGGAGGACTAGTTAATATTAACTTACATTCATTAAACGATTTTTGCTGAGATTCACCCCAAATGAAGGGAGTGTCCTTTTTAAGAAGGCTAGTGAGAGGTTTAGTAATTTTGCTAAAATTTGAGATAAATCGTCGATAATAACCTGTGAGACCTAGAAATGCCTTAATATCTTTACAACATTTTGGAACGGGGAAATTTTTAACAACTTCTATTTTATCAGGATTGGGTTTTACGCCTTCGCTAGAAATAATATGACCTAGGTAAGCTACTTCACGACGAAGAAATTCGCACTTATCCGGTTGGACTTTGAGTTCGTAATTTTTGAGTCTAGAAAACACTTCACGAAGCTTTTGTTTGTGTTCCTGTAAGCTTGATGCAAAAATGACAATGTCATCTAAGTAAACAAAGCATCTTTCTCCTTGTAATCCACTAAGTACAGAGTCCATTACGCGTTGAAACGTAGCAGGGGCATTTTTAAGTCCAAAAGGCATTCTTTTGTATTCATAATGACCGTAAGGCGTATTAAAAGCTGTTTTAGGAATATCTTTTAATTCGACTTCGAGTTGATGGAATCCTGATGCGAGATCTAGAGTAGTAAAGTACTGAGAATGTCCTAATTTATCTAAAATGTCTGTGATATTGGGAAGTGGATAGCTGTCACCTACAGTTATGTCGTTTAATTTCCGATAATCTATTACTAAGCGCCACTTTTGTTTTCCGGAGGCGTCGCGTTTTTTAGGAACCACCCAGATAGGGCTACTCCATGGAGAAGAACTAGGTTGAATGATATCTTGATCTAACATTTTCTGGACTTGTGTTTTAACTTCGTTTTCATGAATTTGTGGAAATCTATATGTTTTAGTATGAATAGGTATATCTGATGTAGTAGGAATTTGATGTTTCGTATGATTAGTAAATGTGAGCGAGTCGCCTTCGATGAAGAATATATCTGTGAATTCGGAAATTATTTTATCTAAAGACTCTGATTCCTCAGAATTTAAGTGTTCTTTTCTTATCAAATTCATGACTTTATTTTGCCTGTCAATAGTGTTAAGATGGTTAATTATTACGTGTTGTTGTGATTCGTTAATGTTTGTTTTCCTATAATTATCTTCACTGAATGGAATTGCATTAATGATAGGAGTAGCAATTAACTTGTCGGTCTTATTGGTGTTAATACAACTGATTGAAAAAGAGTTGTTTATGACATTAACCAATGCGTTGGGAATGATAATGTTTTTAGCTAAAATTTGTTTTTCTATAATGGCTAGGCCGGAGTCAATATTATTTGTTTTACATTTAATTACAGTTTCTGATCGGCTAGCGAGAAATTGTTTATCTAAACTGTAATTAGTAACGGGTTCGTTAAGATAATGAAGTTTGTAGGTCTTATCGTGTATACGCATAGTTTTGGATTGTATGTATAATTTGACATTAAATTTCGTCATAAAATCATTTCCTAAAATACCGTCTGCTTTAAGGTTTAAGCTAGCTATGTGAAATTTAAATTTAGTAAAGCTATCTAGAGAGATTTCAGCTGACCCTAAACTCGTGATCGACGTTTTTGTGTTAGAAATTCCAACTATAGATACTTTGTCTAGGTTATTTAGTTGAGCTGTACCTATTTTATCTGGTTTCAATATTGATATGCCTGCGCCGGTATCTATGAGAAGAGTCACAGGTTGATTTTCGATAAGAAAAGTGGAATGTAATAAGTTCTCTGGAGGAACGTCATTTAAAGGTGATATAGAATAAGATTGTATATTAGGTTTATGATTAGTAGAAATAGTAATTTGAGATTTAGGATTTGGTTTAGGTTTTGAATAAAGTGATTTGGTAGGTTTGGAATGTTTAGAGGATTTAAGAGATTTGGAAGGTTTAGTACTCGATTTAGGAGAGACAGTGGATCTAGTATAGACAGAGGATTTTTTAGTGTTAGTAATTGTAGTACTACGGGTTTGGGGCTGGTTACCCTGTTCATGAGTTACCGAGTTTGATGAAATTTGTGATACAGAGTTCGAACATATGGGTTCTTTAATAGTCTGTGTAGACGCATCTTTGTATTGTCTCCGATAGACTGGTGACGCATCGTTGACGACTTTAAAGCCCTTTGTGTTGTGTCCCCGATGGACTAAATTTTCTTGGCTTAGGTGTTGATTAGATATGGATAGTTTTCTTATACGAACTGGAGGCTGTCTGGGTTCAAATGTGATGTTGGAGACTGTATCGCTGAGCAAGGGGCTGAAGCGATTTCCAACGAGTTGCTCATCTCGCTGGTCGCTTCGGAGTTTAAATTATTTATATGTGATGAAAGAGTACGTTGTATTGGAGGACGATTTTGTGTTGGAACGGCTGGTAGAGCACGTTGTGTTGAAAAAGCTGACAGATTATTGCGCAAGTTATTGTTATAAGCTCTTTTACGACATTCAGATATTAGATGCCCAAGGTTTTTACAGTAACTACAAACTTTCGTAGAGGGTGATATAGTTTGATTGCTACGAATGCTCGAATTGTTTTTAAACTGTTGTATGTTGTTGCTGGGCTTGTAGCTATTAATATTTTTAAATAGTACTTGTCTAGCTATATTCATGGCTCTAATTTTGTCTTCTTCTATTGCAAAACGGCCTGCCTCAGATAGACTACGAAAACCTCGCGTTCTAAGCATTGTCCCTATTTCGCTGCAAAGACCATTTACAAAGACACTTAGAGCGGTCTCTTCTGTTGTTGCCATACGACCTAATAAGGTACCGTCTTTAATTTCAGTACTCAATTTCTCAATTATCTTACTACGACAAAGATCTATTCTATGAAAATAATCGATAACGCTCTCAGAAGGTTTTTGAAATATCGACTGTAGTTCTAGATTGAGATGTGAAATTGTTTTAACGTTGGAAAATTTTTCGATAAGGTAGGACTTAAGGTCCTCCCATATAGCATATTGTCTACAATGGATATCGGAAGAGCCTGTACCCGTGATATTATTAAGTGCATAAACAAGTAAGATTGGTTTGTTATCTGAGTTAGCTAATTGAAACGCGGAATCACATGATCTAATAAATCTATAGACTTGTTGTGTCTGTGAAGTGTCAAACGTAGGAATGAGTTTTATGAGAGTGTTGATATCTAAAGACATGTTTGTATAAGGTGTCGTTTGTGAATATAAGAAATATGTTACATATATAATAAGCTTATTAGCGTTTAGGTATAAGATTAATAGTACAAAATAAATTATAAAATGATACACAGGGAATAAAGGAAATGAGCAGACAAATTTAGCCACTTACCACATTAACACGATGAACAGGAACATTTCGCAGGTTCGGCGAACACTATCAAAAGCCTACGGCTACCGTGCTTTTTCTTGAAGAACACGTTAATTTTCGTCTTTATTTGCGAATAAATCCTACCGACTGCGCCAAATTTGTTATGTGGCGAGCAAATAAAATGTCTTTTAGAAACTATTTGATTTAATTCGAAGTAGTAATATTTATATTAACACAATTTAAAAATTATAACTAAAAGATTTAGAACTAACACTAAGAAACAGAGTAACGAGTTAGTGGTAGTGAGGTAGAAATGTAATGTGTGAGTTCTGGGATGCGGGAGCATTTAAGGGATTTAGAAAGTTGGAAGGGATAAAGATATTGTGTTGCGCTAAGAGGTGTAGGACAAGGGTTAGTCGTTATTTTGACGAGGGTGGTAATTACTTTATTTCACACTTCATAACAAAAATACTTATTGGTATGTTAATGAGTTCTTACAATCTGAAGTTTAGTTAATACTAACCATTAGTACTGAGTGTGAGAAGATATTTTGACAGGGGTTAGCTATTACTTTATTTACACTTAAATATAGGAATATTTATTGGTACATAACGATTTCTTACAGTCTAAAGATTAGTAAATAATGAGGTTAGTATTCGGTAGTATTGTTGGGAGATTATATTGTTGGGAGATTATATAACAAGATAACACATTTTTTTAATTCATATTTAAATACCTTTTTTATTACATTGACGTATAATACTATGGACATTAATGTGCTTTTTATGCTACAATTTTTTTTTTCACTCCCACTTCGAAATTTAGTGGGAAATACCTACCTAATAAAAACCTGAAAATTTGACCATGATTTTTTAATTTATTTATTTATTATAATTAATATTAGGATTTATTCAGAATTAAATGCTCTACAAAAGTGTCCATTGCGGCGTAATCGTAACTCGAAAGGGGGGGGGGGGGGGGGCATGACATGAGCTACAGAAAAATCCTATATATAAATCGGCGCGTAAGTTAACCTAATCTTAGGTTGAAATAGAGAAACTGGGCAGTGGGGGGTAGTGTTTCAATTGAATAACATATCCTTAAGCCTACACCTTGGTCACAAGTCCAAGGCACTGATTAGGTTCCTCTCGTAATTGTAAGAGATCATATTTGAGTATTTATCGGTTCAGTAGCACTTCATTTAATATCAACCTCCCCCTCTCCATCTCTCTTCACATTTCTCCGAGTTATATATCCCATAAAAAAGTTCCAGAGCACTAAATTGCTGGACATACGATAGGTAAGAAATATGAGGGGTATGGTGCTGGAATAGGGGGGAGTTATAAAATGAATCATAATTCATATCCCACGGCTTGTTTTATCTTTAAGCACTTAATTCAAGCATTTATAGTTTATATGGAATGTTATCAATCACACGTAATTTTTCCGTATTCGTGACGTACATGGCGTGATATACGCTCAATGACGTCACAGTACTACATATTACAGTTTATAGCCGAATACGGCGGTAGCGTAATTTAAACTAGGATTTTACCTTCTACTGACTGTTACAGTATAACGAAAGAATTAAAGGGGATCGGGAGGAGGGCGGGGTCCTTACTTTGCTTATTTTTTATGACATGGCAGATGGGGGGGTCTGTATGGCGATTACGTTAGCGATAAAAAAGTAAACCCATCGAAACATGAATGCATCAATGTTTATGTAAACACGGAGGGCAGGTTCGGGCTTTGTCTACTTTTACTGACATGATGTAGGGGGGATGGGTTTAGGGTAGTGGATAATTGTCTGGGTAAATACAAGAGTTTATTACAAAAGAATTAAAGGGGATCAGGAGGAGGGCGGGGACCTTCCTTTGCTTATTTTTGATGATATAGCAGATGGGGGGATCTGCATGGCGATTACGTTAGCCATAAAGAAGCAAACACATCGAAACATGAATGCATCAATGTTTATGTAAACACGGAGGTAGGTTAGGGCTTTGTCTACTTTTACTGACATGGGGGGGGGGAGGGGGGGATAATTGTCTGAGTAAATACAACAGTTGATTATGAAAGAATTATAGGGGATCGATGATATGGCAGATGGGGGGCTCTGCATAGAGACACTCACAACGAAACGATGAAAACGAATGCATCAATGTTTACGTAAACGGGGGGCAGGATTAGAGCTTTGCCTACTTTTACTGACATGGCTGAGGGGGGAGGGAGATAATTGTCTGAGTTAATACAACAGTTGATTGCCTTGACTACATTAATGACGATATCTGATGCAATTATTATTATAAATTAGTATTCAGGTACAGTTATTTCATAGAGTGAATAATGTCTATCGTAGTGCAGTGAAAACATGTTTAAGGATAAAAAGGGTATTAGTATTAACATGAAAATAACATTTATTTCGTGGAAGCGATTATTATGTAATTTGTTTTCCTTCTCAATAAGTCTTATTAATAAACTTTTAGTTACTGGGAAGAATGAATCAGAGTGACGTAAGTGATATAAAACGCTTCTGAAAATATTACACACACATATAAACAGACAATGGAGTCCCAGCATCACGACAACACACCACTGCACAGCCAAATCTATCGATTTTTTAAATATTTTTTTTAATAATTTATTATTTAATTTTTTTGTTTTTTTTTTTTTTTTATATACAACTGATAATTTATTTCTTATTTGACGTATAATAATATGGACGTCCTTATACAAACGTGACCGACCGCACACAAACATTTTTTCGGTCTTTTGATATTTCGTGGGTATTCATAATATCTGTCTCTTTCTAACTACTGCACTGTTCAGTTCAATAACAAGAACGAAATGTATAACTTAGTTTGCCTTGACTTTTTTTTATAGTATACGGGGGCAAACGAGCAGAAGGTCCACCTGATGGTAAGTGGTCACCTTCGCCCATGGACATCTACAATACACGGAAAATTGCAAATGCGTTGCCAACCCTACTTTACTTTTTAAGGAACCTGTACACTCGGCGCTTAAAGACCCCCAAATTAAAGCGCTCTGGGAAAACCTCTGGTGACAGATTATTCCACAGCCTCCACGTGCGTGGGAGGAATGATCTTGACGCACGTACATTGCTGGTATGCCACGCATCCAAGTGGGGTGGATGGAATCTGTCCCAGCGGCGTAGAGTGCGATGGCGGAAAAGTATCGGGGGCACTAACTCGAACAATTCCTGTGAACATTCCCCATTGTAGAGACGGTAGAGACCACACAGAGATCCAACGTCTCTCCGGAGACTTAGTTCATCTAAACCGTCTGTGAGAGTGGGGTCGTCGATAATGCGAACAGCTCGTCGTTGAATGGAGTCAAAAAGGAGCAACTGGTACTTAGGGGCGCCAACCCAATGATGCGAGTACTCCATATGCGGACGGAGGTCGAAGTACTGTCTCGCTGTGTTTAGTACGCCCAGTTTTTTTGAAGCCAGTTTTTGCTTTGCTCTCCAAATGACCGCGAAATTTGACCTCGTTCGATATATCGACTCCTAGGATCCCAATATAGCTGGTGCTGAGGGGAATGTTCTGGAATTTAGACGCTATAATAAAGGAAGTTTTTTTTGCGGTAAACGCGCAAACCTGGGTCTTCTTAGGGTTAAATTGGACAAGATTATGTTTTCCCCATTCAGAGACCTGCTCCAGGGAGGTCTCTATTGCAGACACCAGGTTTTTTTTGACTGAAACGGAATTGGATCTCCTTTAGTGTTTCGGGCGAATATCCTCCGACCTGAGAGATTAGAGGCAGCACCAGTTATTTGTGCATATTGTCTATCGTAGTGTAAGTGGTGTAAGACGACCTCCAAGTACAGAGCGTAACCTAATTGTCTTTAAACATTTAAAAACAATACGTGAAGCAACTCATCAATATATTACGAAACGATTCTAATTGTTACAAATTAATTTACTCAAATATTTCCCTTCGCTGAGGATGAAGAGCTCACCCATCATCCTCTCCTCTGCCCACACCTATATACACATAAACACAGTTTATGAAACATTAAATGACTGAGTACTGTCTGAAGCTTGTAACCCAAGTGTAGGTTTAACATAGTCTAACCTGACGTTGTGTTGACTACATTGTAAGGACAGAACTCCCAGCAGTAACACAACACTGCGCTTAACACTTTCACTAGCACTACCCAGATAATGTCCACTCCTTGTGAGACCTCACGTAAAACTAAGACCGCAGTTCGACTGTCGAGGGAATATAAAGAGTTGAGACTACGATGGAAGTGATGATTAATTTACACTAGCACCATAGATGGCGATGACGATTCGATTTTCACTCTGTCTACTGAATCTATATATATAAAAGGGGAAGGTGACTGACTGACGACTGAGTTAGAAACTTAAAATTTTGCACAAAGGTTCCTTTTATAACGTAATAACGTAAGCGAGCACTAAGAAAGGATTTTTGAAAATTCACCCCCTAAGAGGGTAAAATGGGGGTGCAAAGTTAGTATGAAACTTTGCCGTTTTTGAAGTTATTCAAATGAAATTCAGCAAGAAAGTTCTTCATTGAAGGTTATGAAACACGTGTAAAATATTTTTTCGAAAATCATCCCTTAAAGGGCAAAGGGGGGGGGGGGGAGGGGGAATTGCTGGAGGGAGTTTTTATGACTACCTCATGAAATTAATAAATATGTCTTTAGACGATCTACTGTAGCCTAATATAACTATATACCTCAATATTGCAAACGAAGTTGCGGATATAAGCTAGTCTTAGTTTATTTTTTTATTTTATTACGCACTAGCCGACCCGCTGTCGCTTCGCTGAGGATTCATATGTTCATTTATACTCTAACCGCAACTATGTATCATATTCTACTACTATTATAAACGCCAAAGTTTGTAAGAATGTATGGATGTGTGGATGTATTTTTGTTACTCTTTCACACAAAAACTACTGAATGGATTTTGATGAAACTTTGCAATAATATAGTTTACACATCAGAATAACACATAGGCTATAATTTATAATGATATACTGTGAATTATCCAAAATATAGCGAGTACAACCGTGGGACGCAGCTACTATCTCATCATTTAGGCAGCGTTCGTAAGAAATGTTTTCGTTCTTCGACTACCACGAAAAACTCTTTTCATTATTCGGGTTAATATAGCCTATGATACTCACACATATTTTTTTTTTTTTATGTAACTAGGTCGGCAAACAAGCGTACGGCTCACCTGATGGTAAGCGATTACCGTAGCTTATAGACGTCTGCAACACCAGAAGCATCGCAAGCGCGTTGCCGACCCTATCCCCAATTCCCCCAGGAGCTCTGGTCACCTTACTCACCAACAGGAACACAACACTGCTTTAGAGTAGTGCTATTTAGCTGTGATCTTCTGTAAGGTCGAGGTACTACCCCAGTCGGGCTGCTCCATATTTGAGCAGAAAATTTCCTGCTGTGCCCTACCTCAGTTATGTGGCTTTCTGTTGGTGAAAGAATTATCAAAATCGGTTCAGTAGTTTACCCCCTACAACCTCACAAACTTTACCTTTTTATAATATTACTATCGCCTAGCGCCACTAAAATTTTTTATCTAGTAGTCACAATCCGTTATGTGTAAGATAAGATAAAACATGTCATAATATAGCCTACTTAATTGTTTCTGATAAAAAAAATTAAAGTAGATATAATCAGCACAATATTAGCGCCTAAAAGTATTCCAAAAGAGTTTCTAAACGGATAAGGAGATCCAATTCTGTTTTAGTCATTCACGACAGTCTCTATGAGAAGCTATACTACATATAAACACGTAAAAGACAATAATAATATCAGCATCACGATACACGCCATAAAGTAGAAGAAATGCGAATATAAAGTTATTATAGATGTTGGTAACTAATGTCTAAGTAGTGCTCGTGTATAGTAGAACAAATTTCGCGCGTTTTCGGATACTTCTAAATCCAAGCGCTGACTGTGTGTCCATATTATTATAGGTCGATGAATGCCTTTACTTTGCTACTAAAGATATATAACATCTAAGCTAACTAAAAACGCTGAGTCGGTTATGTTGTATGAAATATGATCAAATGTTCATATTTCATATATTCAACTCAGTACAATCTGATATTGTAATAAGATGTTTGTTATTATTGTGAACTAGTCGACGTATCCTGGTTTCGCTCGGGTGCAATTTACCACGTCTATTTATATGTTTAATTGTCAACATATTTTGCTGTATTTATATTTAAATATGTGATGAAATTCCAAAGACTTAAACGGTCACACAGCACATGAACTTTATCCCGTATTTCAATTCCTTCAAGCATTTTTTTCAAAATAAAACTTAGTCCATGTCTTTGTCCAAGCTCTAATCTATCTCTGTACCAAATTTCATCAAAATAAGTTGGGATTATAATACTATATAACAAATTATTATTTAAACATTTGTTTTTATGATATAATCGACCCGCCTCACTCACACACTCGCCACCTTCCTCATGCTTTTTTAGTTCTCAAAAATTTTAGTCTCATCCCATCCCAGTTTAGGTGCCATCCCATCCTAGTTTAAGTGACATGCCACCCTAGTTTAGGTAGCATCAAATAATTATTTAGTTCTCATTCTCATCCCTTACCAGTTTATGTGCCATCCCACCCCATTTTAGGTGCCATCCTATCTCAGTTTAGGTGCCATCCTATCCCAGTTTAGGTTGCATCAAATAATTGTTTAAATTTTATCCCATCCTAGTTTAGGTCCCAACAAATAATAGTTTAGTTCCCATCCCATCCCAGTTTGTGTGCCATCCCAGCCTAGTTTAGGTGCCATCCCATCCCAGTTCAAATAATTATTTAGTTCTCATTCTCATCCCATACCAGTTTAGGTGCCATCCTATCCCAGTTTAGGTTGCATCAAATAATTGTTTAGTTCTCATCCCATCCCAGTTTAGATGCCATCCCATCCCAGTTTATGTGACATCCCAGCCCAGTTTAGGTGCCATCGCATCCTAGTTTAAGTCCCAACAAATAATTGTTTAGTTACCATCCCACCCCAGTTTGTGTGCCATCCCATCCCAGTTTAAGTCCTAGCAAATAATTTTTTTTTTCAATTTTCATTTGAGTCTCATCAAAAAACTGTTTTCCTTTTCTTGACCTCAATTCAGGCCTACTCAATCTTTTCTATTTTCGATTTTGATTTCGATCTCATTAAAGAATTATTCTCTCTGTCGCTAAATTGAACCTATAGAGGCCTCTTATACCCCCCCCTCCCCTGTTTACAAAATACAATATATTTTAGAGATTACTATGCAAAAATAATCATGTTTACAATATAATTGTACAGATAACAAAATCCACAATATATTTTGATACTCTTGACATTCAGATATTACGACTTTGATAAAATATATTATATCATAATCTATACGCATTATTTATATACCTCAATATCTATATATAACATTTATTTGTTTGAATTCCTTTTCATTATATACTTGTCGACCCGCGCGACTTCGTCTGCGTGTATCTCCTCTCCTATGGGTCGTAGCGTGATGATATATAGCCTATAGCCTTCCTCGATAAATGAGCTATCTAACACTGAAATAATTTTTCAAATCAGGCCAGTAGGTCCTGAGATTAGCGCATTCAAGCAAACAAACAAACTCTTCAACTTTATATATTTTATTATATATATGGATTAATATATGTCGGAGAATAGTAAAAGATTATTGAATAATCGAATCGTCATCGCCATCTATGGCGCTGGACCCCAGTCTCGACCCTTTATATGCCTTCGACAGTCTGACTATGGTCTCAGTCGTCCGCGGTCCGTCAAGGAGTGAAATAGTCTCTGGATAGTGTTAGTGCAGTGTTAATGCTAGGAGTGCTGTCCGATTAAGGTCACGTGAGTACCTTACAATTCAGTTGCCACTTGTCTCGGTTAGGTTAGGTTTATATGAGATTAACCTTGGGTTTCAACAGAGAGCCTAAGCAGTAGAGGCGAGAATCGTGATCACTTAAAGGATGTCCTTAAGCCTACATCTTGGTCACAAGTCCAAGCCACTGCTTAGGTTTCTCTCGTAATTGTAAGAGATCATAATTGACTATTTATCGGTCAGTGGCAGTAACTACGTTGCGTTTACCCCCCTTTTAGTGTTTCCCAATATTTCCCTCTCCTCCTTCCTTCTCATCATAAAAACTCTTGAAACTATAGTAAAAAAGATTATTAAAACACTAAGAATTTAGCAAATGAAAAATAAATTAAATTAATACAAATGTACTAATTTTCAATCTGTTTCCTCAAATTGTTAAAATATCTTTTCTACCTGTCGTTTATACTTTTACCACAGAGTAAGTAAGGTTTAAACATTGAAACATATCTATTATCTGTGGTTTTTACTATTAATTAATTACTATGTTTGTTATATTTTTTTGACAGTAAAAGTTGACTGTTTTGAGTAGAAAAAAAAAAGATGTTTACTATGTTATTTAAAAAATATATTAAATTAATTGTAATTTTTAGCACGCATTAATTCCTCTCTTTAAGGGTTGCTTGGAAGAGATTGCTTTAGCAATAAGGGCGTCTATGTAATAAAGATTTTATCTTTCATAGTTTTTCACTATTTTATCTTAGGGTTTTTTTATTGATCTTGCTGCTACTGCAGCGCCACCCTAATTTAACATCTTTTGACAGACACTTTTTTCATACACACAGATTATAAAAAAACAAATTCGTTTTTTATTATGAGAATATTGTTTTAAATATTTGATTCATCTTTTTCAGATCAGTAATGGAGTTAAAATCACCAAAAGCCAAGAAAAAGTCAACCATATCCTGGAAGAAGATGCTACGTACCCCCGTCCTCCTTCTCCTCCTCCTCGGCTCCATCAACTGTGATAGTGAGGAAGATACGTCAGTGAAACTGAGACATAATAGTGATAGATTAAGTGACATTAAATATTTGAGACGCCATTTAAATAGGGAAATAGTGAATTTTGTGATGACGGATTTCTTGGTGGATGGTGAAGTGGAGAATCGGGTTCATTTTAATGGTGTCACTGCTAAGGAGACTTGTGTTGGTGCTGATGGGTAAGTTGTTTTACATTACCCTTTTTTTTTTAAAAGATTCCTTAACCCCTCCAACTAAGCTATTTAGCTTGTCCGAAGGGGGCACGTTAATAATCCAATGACTGGGATTTGAACCTACAACCTCTGAGCTACTGACGCTTATGACATGATGTTGACACATTTTTCAAGATGGCGGAGATTTTACAAACAGAACGGTTCTAATCGTAATAATATTAGATCCCAATTGATTTACCGAATCACAAATATTATCGACACGACTTTCGTCAATTTTCGAATACCTAACCTAGTTTAATGACGTCATATATGTGGTTGAATAGCGATATGTCTTTTATGTATAAGTGACGTCATCACCTATGTTTTAGTTTTTATTTTTTTTCTCCGAAACGAGTGGACAAAAAATTATACGTATTTCATGATTACGTAAAACTATCGATATATTTGATCGAAACATTTTTATTATGGACATAACTATTTCTGTCATCTGTCAACTGTCATCTGTCAACTGTCAGAGCTGATATCATATCTTTATCTCCTTTTTTTATCAAGTTTATTGTCATGACTAGATGTCTCTTCAGAGAGAGATAGCCAAATATATTATGGGAGTTATCAAAATAAGTTTACAGTTTTGGCGGGAAACGTCAGAAATAGCAACTTCGATAGTGTACGTTAAATATGGCGGAATGTAAATAATTGTTATAGTAATCTAACATTAGGTTTAAACCGAGAACCTGGGCAGTGGAGGCGAGTGTTTCAATTAAATGAAGGAGCTCCTTACACCGTATCAGTTCGTGTCCTAATCGTAAGAGATCATAATGTTTAGCTATTTATCGGTTCAGTAACAGTATCTTACGCAAACGACCAGATGGTCCACCTGATGGTAAGTGGCCACCATCGCCCATGGACATTGGCAAAACAAGAGATACCCTCTTCTTTTGCCGATGCGCTGCATCCTGAGCAAGAGCCCAGAGTTCACTAGATCCGCAGCATTAATGGGATGGGAGAAAGAAGGGTTAAGTCTGAACGCGTCTGTGACACTTGGCGGTCGGATTCGCATGCTGGTGGTCGTAAGCCAGTCGGGGAACATCCCCTTCCACTTAGGGGGCACTAGCACTTACTCGGCTCTTAAGAGATGCTCTCCCAGCGGCAGAGGGGAATAGTATTCTAACCCGTCCCCTCACGGGTAAAATCTACGTTGCGTTTGCCCAATAGTCTATTCAATATAACCCCCCCTCTCTTTCTCACTTCTTATATTAGTGGAAATACAACAAAATTAAATAATAATAAATAATTAAAATAAATCAATGTGTAAATACTAAATAATGAAGCCTACGCAACATCGACCCAATAACAGTGACCTCATTGGTTCACTGGCACAATGAACTCGATCATACGTCTATCTGATCTATCCATAGACAACCGTATATAATACGACAGTGTTGCCATGCCAAAAATGCAGCTCCAAACCTAATATGGACTTCAACACCAATAGAAACCAAAATAATAATTTTTACAATTTTTGTCTGTTTGTCAGTCAATATTTATTCTATGAAACTACTCGTCATACTGCATCGCGTTTTCAGCTTATTAAAAATACTTTATATATTATCTATACTAATATATAAAGCTGAAGAGTTTGTTTGTTTGAACGCGCTAATCTCAGGAACTACTGGTCCGATTTGAAAAATTCTTTTAGTGTTAGATAGCTGATTTATCGAGGAAGGCTATAGGCTATATATCATCATGCTAAGACCAATAGGAGCGGTGCTACACGCTGACGAATTCGCGCGGGTCGACTAACCTCTTTTCGAATAACAATGACCTTTGTCATCTGTCACTTTGACATTTAAAATGTCGAATGAGGCTGAGTTATTTAAGCTGTTGACATATTTAAACAGTTATATAAAAAAAAGTTACTTTTGGATACTATTTTAAAAAGTTAAGTAATAATTTTTTAACCTTTAACTGCTGATTTTGTGACACTAAGACTGACGTGGGGTCTTACAGACCGTGCTAAAGGTTAGCAATCACATTAAAATGGCTATGATGCAGGGCCTAAACTATAAGGGTTAGAAACTTGAAATTTTGCACAGGGGTTCCTTTTATATCGTAGGGGAGCACTAAGAAAGGATTTTTACAAATTCACCCCCTAAGGGAGTAAAATGGGAGTGCAAAGTTAGTATAAAAATCTGCCGTTTTTGAAGTTATTCTAATGAAATTCAGTATGAAGGTTCTTCATTGGATGTCATGAAACAGGGGTAAAATATTTTTTCGTAAATAATCCCTTAAGGGGGGTGCAAATTTAGTATGACTACATCATGAAATTATTAAATACTAGGGGCCCGTCCCAGCTTCGCACGGGTGGATAATTTTTTTTTAACATTTTCGCTCCCGCATTCTGTCGCTCCCTCTATCGCTGCGCTGCGAGGCACTCACGCCACACCGCGCCGGCGGCCCGTCTGGGATTATTTTTTATTTATCTTGATATTTTTATTTCGTAATATCTTTTGACTGGAATGTCCGATTTCAATAATTCAAAAAGTAATTAACAGATATTGAAACAGTATTTATTACGAAACAATTTATTTGGATAAGAATTAATACAAAGGTATGGAAAACATGGTCTGATTTTGATAGGCATTTTTATCAACTTTTAAAATGTAAAAAAGTAGTTATAGTGACTTAACTACAATAGTTGGACATATGGTCTCGCGAAGTTTTTTGTAGATATTGATACGTTCTATAATATTGTAAAACATTTTTTTGTTCTATCATCAATACTTTTCGCAGCGCATGCGATGAAAGATATTTTATGGCTAATTTTTTTGCACCTTGTGTTGGTTTTAGTGAGAATTTCTGAGGATCTCTAATTTTTTCTTGTAATAAATATAGCCTATGTTACTCAGGGATAATGTAGCTTTCTAATGGTGAAAGAATTTTTGAAATCGGTCCAGTAGTTTTTATGTTTATTCGTTACATACAAAAATACAAATTTTTCCTCTTTATAATATTAGTATAGATGTCTACAGACGATCTACTGTAGGCTAAGCCAACGAAGTTGCGGGTAAAAGGTAGTCATTTGGAGTGTACCCACGTGTAGATAATATATAACCTTTAGTGCGATGGATTAGAGTCAGTCTCTCTGGAGTTGTCGGGCAGTGTACATGGAAGTTAGTGTTATAGTGTCGTGGTTAAGGTCACCCTTCTTGAAGTCCACGTATGTTAGCTTTATCTATTTAGTGTTCGGGTAGTAAAGGGATGCGTTGGGATGGTCGCAAGGTCAAGGCTTTTTTGATACATATATCCTGTGGAGGATATATAAGGTCGTCAAGATGGGTAGAGCCCTCGAACTCGGATTTTGATTAAATTTAATATTTAGCGTAGCTCAGTGGCTCATGCGTTGGATTCACGATCAACAAGTCGTGGGTTCAAATCCCGGACATTGGACTACTGGCGTGGCCCACTCCTAGCACAAGCATTTTAGCTTAGTTGGAGGGGTAAAGGGAATACTAGTAGTATGTGATCCATACTACTCTATATATATATATATAATAAAAAAAAAAAAAAAAAAACAAGATATTGCAACGGGTAACACTAACGTTAAGTAATTTATTTACATTTAGGTAAAAATGATGATACTCAAATAGATGTAATGGTAAGAGTAACATTAGACGCAGGCGCCGGTAACTATCCGTCGTCGATTGATTATAAACATTGGTTTGTTCAAACGTGATCCGATTTATGTTTTTGTTTACACTTTCATCTTTGACAGCTGCGCCGCCTTGCTCTGTGCTGTCTATGGCCATTATTGCATTAGGCTGCTGTTACACATGCTAAGTAGCGTGAAAGCATGCTACCTACTAGCGTATGTCAACCAACTGAAACACTTCACTGGTTAAGAGTCCTAAAGTGACGTTGTATATATGGGAATTAATGGTATATAAATATGTAAAAGCGCAAAAAAAAAAAAAGGAAAAAAAAAAGAAAACATGAAAATGTTAACTCCCTTTTTCTGGAATGGTTAAGAGTCCTAAAGTGACGTTGTATATATGGGAATTAATGGTATATAAATATGTAAAAGCGCAAAAAAAAAAAAAGGAAAAAAAAAGAAAACATGAAAATGTTAACCCCCTTTTTCTGGAATGGTTAAGAGTCCTAAAGTGACGTTGTATATATGGGAATTAATGGTATATAAATATGTAAAAGCGCAAAAAAAAAAGAAAAAAAAAAAGAAAACATGAAAATGTTAACCCCCTTTTTCTGGAATGGTTAAGAGTCCTAAAGTGACGTTGTATATATGGGAATTAATGGTATATAAATATGTAAAAGCGCAAAAAAAAAAAGGAAAAAAAAAGAAAACATGAAAATGTTAACCCCCTTTTTCTGGAATGGTTAAGAGTCCTAAAGTGACGTTGTATATATGGGAATTAATGGTATATAAATATGTAAAAGCGCAAAAAAAAAAAAGGGAAAAAAAAGAAAACATGAAAATGTTAACCCCTTTTTTCTGGAATAGTTAAGAGTCCTAAAGTGACGTTGTATATATGGGAATTAATGGTATATAAATATGTAAAAGCGCAAAAAAAAAAGAAAACATGAAATGTTAACCCCCTTTTTCTGGAATGGTTAAGAGTCCTAAAGTGACGTTGTATATATGGGAATTAATGGTATATAAATATGTAAAAGCGCAAAAAAAAAAAGAAAAAAAAAAAAAAAAAAGAAAATGTTAACCCCCTTTTTCTGGAATGGTTAAGAGTCCTAAAGTGACGTTGTATATATGGGAATTAATGGTATATAAATATGTAAAAGCGCAAAAAAAAAAAGGAAAAAAAAAAGAAAACATGAAAATGTTAACCCCCTTTTTCTGGAATGGTTAAGAGTCCTAAAGTGACGTTGTATATATGGGAATTAATGGTATATAAATATATAAAAGCGCAAAAAAAAAAAAGGGAAAAAAAAGAAAACATGAAAATGTTAACCCCCTTTTTCTGGAATGGTTAAGAGTCCTAAAGTGACGTTGTATATATGGGAATTAATGGTATATAAATATGTAAAAGCGCAAAAAAAAAAAAGGGAAAAAAAAGAAAACATGAAAATGTTAACCCCTTTTTTCTGGAATAGTTAAGAGTCCTAAAGTGACGTTGTATATATGGGAATTAATGGTATATAAATATGTAAAAGCGCAAAAAAAAAAGAAAACATGAAATGTTAACCCCCTTTTTCTGGAATGGTTAAGAGTCCTAAAGTGACGTTGTATATATGGGAATTAATGGTATATAAATATGTAAAAGCGCAAAAAAAAAAGGAAAAAAAAAAAAAAAAATGAAAATGTTAACCCCCTTTTTCTGGAATGGTTAAGAGTCCTAAAGTGACGTTGTATATATGGGAATTAATGGTATATAAATATGTAAAAGCGCAAAAAAAAAAAGGAAAAAAAAAAGAAAACATGAAAATGTTAACCCCCTTTTTCTGGAATGGTTAAGAGTCCTAAAGTGACGTTGTATATATGGGAATTAATGGTATATAAATATATAAAAGCGCAAAAAAAAAAAAGGAAAAAAAAAAGAAAACATGGAAATGTTAACCCCCCTTTTTCTGAGTGCAAATCCTCAGCTGTATCAAATAGCGGCTGGACTTTTTTTTTTCTCTATCTACTTGACTTAATAGTATATCATTTATAAGTGACGATTCAATAATTATACAGAACAAACTTATTTTGATAAAAAAAAAAAAACTAGCGTACACATACGCTACTATTGGACAGGACATGCTACTATTAAGCATGCTTTTTAGTGGCATACTGGATAATAGTACGCCGTGCTATCTTTAAGCATACTAGTTGATGCGGGGGTGGAAGAGGGGAAGGTAATAGCAAGTGTGAACGCGTGTGCTTAATGAGCATGCTTGTTTGCAAGGTGCACGTGCTTCCTATTCCTCTTTTTCCTCTTCCTAGCTAAGAGAAGATTTTGGATGCTTTGCATGATCAGTAAAAGAATTGCATAGTTTTGTTTGAATTGGCAGAGAGCATGCTATCAAATGGCATGTGTATTGGAGTGTTTGCTTTGAGCACGCTTATTCAGGAGCATACTAAAGAGTAGCATGCTTATTGCTAGCAAATGTAAACAGTTCATAAGTTTGCTCATATTAAGCATACTTCTAGTTCGCATGCTATTTTAGAGCATGTGTAACATTAGCCTTATATATGTACTAGCGGCCTGCCCTCGCTTCGCTCCGGGTATTTGAAGAACTATTATAATTGATGTCCTTAAATTGTCACTCCGCAATTGTTGTAACTTTTCATTATTTGAAATGCAGAAAGAAAGAAAGAGAAGAGAAATAATGGAATAGCGAGAAGAAAAAAACAAAGATAAAAATGAAAGAGAGATAGATAAATGAGAGAGATTATAGAGAGAAGCCTTGGGAATAGAGGCAAAATGAACAGAGATAAAGATATAATTTAAAGAGGGAAGATGAGAGAGAATGAAAGTATAAAAAATTAAGACGGAAATATAGACTTCTCTTAGTGAAATTTTTTTTTATCATCAGTAGCAACAAAATGGCCATATTCCAATAATTAAATGTAACTATATGGCAACACTACATCAGCTATGTCACTTAGGAATAGTGTAGTTTTCTATCAGTGAAACAATTTTAAAAATCGTATTAGTAGTTCCAGAGAAAACCTTTGATGTACAAAATGGCCACGTTATGGCCTTTAAATGACCATATCTTTTCAATTAGAATTTTAACATACAATCAAAGTGTTGAAATTGAAACTTTATTAAAAAAAAAAAAGTAAAGGGATGTAATACATGTGCTTTGTTGGTCTTGACGTAGGCACAGTCGTGACACCTTATGCCTTATTTCACCCCTTAATTACTCAAATTTGACACTTCAGATTTTGTAAATTAATCTCATCGAACGAGGATATGTTGCCAGTTATAAAAATATAAACTAAACATCTGATTAGATTTGGCACTCGCGAAGACATTGACATTGACCGGATCAATGCCATCGCTTGTGTAACAAACTATTTTAACACTTTGTATTTGTTACATAATGAGCTTGGTTACGCTAAGATATATATAATAAGTTATATATGTCGGGGATTTTAAAACGATGTGAAAGGAGATGGAAGGAGGAAGATGGGGAATATTGGGGAACACTAAAAGGGGGTGATGGTATCGAATGGAATATTGGGTAAACGCAACGTAGATACTCCTATTGAACCGATAAATGATCAAATATGATCTCTAACAATTACGAGAGAAACCTAAGCAGTGCCTTGGACTTGTGACCAAGGTGTAGGCTTAAAGATATCCTTTAAATGATCATAACACTCACCTCCACTGCTAGGCTCTCTGTTTAAACCCAAGGTTAAACGCACACATACCGAATCTAACACAAGGCTAACCTAACCTAACATTGTGTTTACTTACGCACGTGGCAATTACATTGTAAGGACTTACGTGACCTTAGTTGGACAGCACTTCCACACTACACTGCACTTGACACTATCACTAGCACTACTTAGATGATGTTCACTTCTTGAGAGACCGCGCACGACTAAGACTTCAGTTAGACTGTCGATCGCATATAAAGGGTCGAGGGTAGAGACTGTCAAAACAACGGAAGTGACTACTACCCCACTCCAACGCCATAGACAACGATAACGATTCGATTAATCGATAATCTTTTACTATGCTCCGACATATATATTAAGATATATATAATAAGATGTTAGGGGTATTAAAAAAATAAAAATTTCCAGTAATTTTTTTGCCAAAAAATAGTTTTATAAATAGATAATCTTGTGCCTTCCTCAATATGCCTAAGGTCTGTCCGGTCCACATTGTCACATGATCATCCATCATCATCCTTCCCAGCAAATAGAATTCCCTGGGCCTAGCTCATTCTAGAAGGTTCTACCTGGGCCTTCCTTGAGCTTGGGTCTCATCGTCAGATTGGTTACTCAGTCTGCAAAGATTTCCTAACGTTTAAGTACGTGAACTACAACATTTTTGAGGCCGTTCGCGTATTTCGTAAGCATTACAGGAGGAGTGAAGGGGGAGGGTCCATGCTTTGCTTATTTTTCATGGCATGGGGGCGGGGGATCCGCATGGTGATTAGGTCCATGAATATTCCTGTTCAGAATGAGGAGCAAAATGCAGACATCAATGTTTAGTTGTTTACGTAATCATGTGGGAGGGGTTAGGGCTTTGCTTACTTTTGCTGGGGGGAGGGGGGTTGATTCAATTTCTCAATGTACAAAAAGCCCAAGAAAATACTGATTATTTTAGTGTCATAGTAACTAAGTAATATTAATCATTTTAAGTAAGATATGATTTAATTTAAATTTTAACACCTGGGTCTTAAAGACCTACAATGCGTAGCGTGTAACTTATTACTAAAAGGCATGCTAAGGGTTAAAAAAAAATTAAATCTGCAGGCAATGCTCCGTAGTTGCGTAATGGCGTAAATCTGCTTGTTTTTGAGTTTATTAAATCAAATTGATATAAAACTGTTTAATGTTAATCGGCAACGGAAGCCGACGACTTCCTTTAACAGTGAAAGTGTATGTAATCCGTTCCTTTATACGTACACTAATTATAATACACACTATATAACGACACTCTACATAACGATACTATGTAACGACTCTATATAATGTCACTCTATATAATTACGTAACGACTCTATATAATTACACAATGTAACGACACTCTACGTAACGATACTTTGAGTAATGACACTATATAGCGACACTATATATTACGATACTCTATAAAACGACACTCTACGTAACGACTCTATATAATGTCACTCTATATAATTACACTATGTAACGACACTCTACGTAACGATACTTTAAGTAATGACACTATATAGCGACACTCTTTATTACGATACTCTATAAAACGACGCTCTACGTAACGATACTTTAAGTAATGACACTATATAGCGACACTATATATTACGATACTCTATAAAACGACACTCTACGTAACGACTCTATATAATGTCACTCTATATAATTACACTATGTAACGACACTCTACGTAACGACTCTATATAATTACACAATGTAACGACACTCTACGTAACGATACTTTGAGTAATGACACTATATAGCGACACTATATATTACGATACTCTATAAAACGACACTCTACGTAACGACTCTATATAATGTCACTCTATATAATTACACTATGTAACGACACTCTACGTAACGATACTTTAAGTAATGACACTATATAGCGACACTCTTTATTACGATACTCTATAAAACGACACTCTACGTAACGATTCTATATAATGTCACTCTATATAATTACACTATGTAACGACACTCTACGTAACGACTCTATATAATTACACTATGTAACGACACTCTACGTAACGATATTTTAATTAATGACACTATATAGCGACACTCTATATTACGATACTCTATAAGACGACACTCTACGTAACGACTCTATATAATGTCACTCTATATAATTACGCTATGTAACGACACTCTACGTAACGACTCTATATAATTACACTATGTAACGACACTCTACGTAATGATACTTTAAGTAATGACACTATATAGCGACACTCTTTATTACGATACTCTATAAAACGACACTCTACGTAACGACTCTATATAATGTCACTCTATATAATTACACTATGTAACGACACTCTACGTAACGACTCTATATAATTACACTATGTAACGACACTCTACGTAACGATACTTTAAGTAATGACACTATATAGCGACACTCTTTATTACGATACTCTATAAAACGACACTCTACGTAACGACTCTATAAAACGACATTATAAAACGACACTCTACGTAACGACTCTATATAATGTCACTCTATATAATTACACTATGTAACGACACTCTACGTAACGACTCTATATAATTACACTATGTAACGACACTCTACGTAACGATACTTTAATTAATGACACTATATAGCGACACTCTATATTACGATACTCTATAAGACGACACTCTACGTAACGACTCTATATAATGTCACTCTATATAATTACGCTATGTAACGACTCTATATAATTACACTATGTAACGACACTCTACGTAACGATACTTTAAGTAATGACACTATATAGCGACACTCTTTATTACGATACTCTATAAAACGACACTCTACGTAACGACTCTATATAATGTCACTCTATATAATTACACTATGTAACGACACTCTACGTAACGAGTCTATATAATTACACTATGTAACGACACTCTACGTAACGATACTTTAAGTAATGACACTATATAGCGACACTCTTTATTACGATACTCTATAAAACGACACTCTACGTAACGACTCTATATAATGTCACTCTATATAATTACACTATGTAACGACACTCTACGTAACGACTCTATATAATTACACTATGTAACGACACTCTACGTAACGATACTTTAAGTAATGACACTATATAGCGACACTCTTTATTACGATACTCTATATAACGACACTCTACGTAACGACTCTATATAATGTCACTCTATATAATTACACTATGTAACGACACTCTACGTAACGATACTTTAAGTAATGACACTATATAGCGACACTCTTTATTACGATACTCTATAAAACGACACTCTACGTAACGACTCTATATAATGTCACTCTATATAATTACACTATGTAACGACACTCTACGTAACGACTCTATATAATTACACTATGTAACGACACTCTACGTAACGATACTTTAAGTAATAACACTATATAGCAACACTCTTTATTACGATACTCTATAAAACGACACTCTACGTAACGACTCTATATAATGTCACTCTATATAATTACACTATGTAACGACACTCTACGTAACGACTCTATATAATTACACTATGTAACGACACTCTACGTAACGATACTTTAAGTAATGACACTATATAGCGACACTCTATATTACGATACTCTATAAAACGACACTCTACGTAACGACTCTATATAATGTCACTCTATATAATTACACTATGTAACGACACTCTACGTAACGACTCTATATAATTACACTATGTAACGACACTCTACGTAACGATACTTTAAGTAATGACACTATATAGCGACACTCTTTATTACGATACTCTATAAAACGACACTCTACGTAACGACTCTATATAATGTCACTCTATATAATTACACTATGTAACGACACTCTACGTAACGACTCTATATAATACACTATGTAACGACACTCTACGTAACGATACTTTAAGTAATGACACTATATAGCGACACTCTATATTACGATACTCTATAAAACGACGCTCTACGTAACGACTCTATATAATGTCTAAAAAATAATTTTTCAAAAATTTTTAGTCATATATAAATATTTTAGCCCAGAAATTGGCTTAAGCATTTTAATTTAAAAAAATATTTATTCTTTAAATATTGCTCATCAAATCTGGGAGGCCTTGGGGTCCTACCTAGTTATTTATCAATAGACAACTTTCCTGTTTTTTATTAGCAATTTCTGTTTATTTTTGATTCGATTTAACCTACCGCCAAGTGTCTTTGACGCGTTCCGGTCGAGCCGCCTGTAGGCCAGACTAAACCCCTTCCTCTCCCATTCCATTAACGCAGCGGATCTAGTGGATTCTGGGCTCTTGCTTAGAGTCAACTGAAACCACAACGTTTTTGCCTTCACTCCCCCTAATAAACTTCCATCCATCTTCAAGGTCGCAACGTGGATCTGTCTATCTACCACAAAAAAGTAAAAAAAAAATTTTTACCTGTTGTACATAGTTTAGGTCATAAGCCTCATACTTTCTAGACCCTAATAGCTAAAGATATAAAGACGCCATTTTATTACATGTATGGATTATGTTGTATGGTGTGATGTATGTCATAATCATAAAATATACATGTGCAATTAATTTAATGTCTGAACGTTAATGTTCATACTTTAGGGTCCCGTAAAGATTTCAAATTATTACATTTCAGCTTTAAACGTTTATCATTTTGGTGCATTTAGTGTGACGTCACGAATTTTCAATCTGTATTTTTTTATACATTTTATCTGCATTACTAGTGAGAGGCTGGATGCTGTATTAGGAGATTTAATATCCCGTGACCTCGTCCTATTAGCAGTGAAGTGAATCATCCCGGAGGTTTAGTGGGTCTGTCTGTTTCCTTCTTAAGTAGATCCCAAACCCACACATCCTGAGTCTCCGCTTGGGATGGTCCTGCCGGGTTAAAAAAAAAAGGAGACCTGTACGACAGACAACCAGACTCGAACTCGATTTAAATGTTTTGCATATGTATTTATAACATAAACTTTATATTTATTTTAATTCAATACATATTCCCTATATGTATGTCGGGAGTAGTGCACCTGCGCGTACCACCTGCACGTCAGGTGGTCGAACAGGTGCGTTTCAGTAATAACTTTTGCTATAAAATTCCGAGCGCGTACCGGACTTCAGTAGTCTTACTCAAGCCGCCGTAGTGATCGGATCGCCTCAAAGTTGGACGTCTCCGAATATGGATCATGTGAGTTCTTACCTCTTTATTGTGAGTTTAACGTTAGGTTAGGTAAGCCTTGTGTTGGGTTAGGCTAATCTTAGGTTTAGACAATGAAACTAAGGAGTGTTGTGATCACTTAAAGGAGCTTCTTAAGCCTACACCTTGGTCACAAGTCCAAGCACATACGATGCTTATTATTGATTGTATATCCCTTTTTTTGTTGTAAAAATATTGGTGTTTTGGTCTATGACGTCACAGTGATATTGTGTATAAAATCAATTAAATCAAAGTACAATTGGCTGTTATTATGGATCATGTTGTCACACTAAGCTTACCAAACAGTATGTTATAAAAACGCATATTCCCTATTATAGCAACACTGATGATATTCTTGATTTAGGATTCAGTTGACTCTAATTAGAAAATATTGTTTATAGCTAAATTTATTTATGGAAGTGCCTGCTGAGTGTTGACAATTCTAAATTACTTTTTCTGTCGAATTAAAAAAAAAACTTAATAAAAAATTACATGCTAGATGAAGTGGTGTGTATGTGTGTTTGTGTATGTGTAAATATCAAATAAATGTTTATAAAAAATATAATACGGAACCTCCGATGTCTTACTTTATCTCGAACTTGTATAAATTTTTTCACTTAGAATATAAAAAAAAATATTAATTCTCGCAAGTGAATGTCGAATATCTTTTGATTATAAATTTAATTATTTAAAGGGAGATTTTGAATATTAACTTGGCAACACTGGCGACCCAACTTTTGCCTATTATAGTGGAGAGATGAGGATGGTATCTTGTATTATAAAAAGGTTATTTCTACGCAAGAATGTTTATTTTGGTGGATGAGTATTCAAAGGTGAGTGTTTTCTGGTAGTTTCTACTACCTTTAATCCTGTCCCTGGGTCGCAGGCCCCAGGCACTCCTCGGCTACCGTTTATGTCGTATATTATTGTATTCTTTAGAGTGATATTATACACTCCCGTGAATGTCGTTTAGTCCTCCAGTAAATTTCATTTAACAGCGAGTGAGTGGGTTACTGAGTGGCTACTGATATCATTCATCTAATACTTTGTAGAAGGTTGAATTTTATATAACAGTGAGTGAGCTGGTTACTGAGGGACTACTGATCATTCATCTAAACTTTGCAGAAGCTTGAATGTCATTTAATAGTGAGTGAGAGGATTACTAAGTGGCTACCGATATCACTAATCTAATACTTTGTAGAAGGTCGAATGTCATTTAACAGTGAGTGAGTTGGTTACTGAGTGACTACTGATATCATTCATTTAAACTTTATAGAAGCTTGAATGTCATTTAATAGTAAATGAGAGGATTACTAAGTGGGTACCGATATCACTAATCTAATACTTTCTAGAAGGTCGAATGTCATATAACAGTGAGTGAGAGGGTTACTGAGTGACTCCTGATATCATTAATCTAATACTTTGTAGAAGGTTCAATGTCACTAAACAGTGAGTGAGAGGGTTACTGAGTGACTACTGATATCATTAATCTATTACTTTGTAGAAGGTTCAATGTCATGTAACAGTGAGTGACTGGGTTACTGAGTGACTCCAGATATCATTAATCTAATACTTTGTAGAAGGTTCAATGTCACTAAACAGTGAGTGAGAGGGTTACTGAGTGACTACTGATATCATTAATCTATTACTTTGTAGAAGGTTCAATGTCATGTAACAGTGAGTGACTGGGTTACTGAGTGACTCCAGATATCATTAATCTAATACTTTGTAGAAGGTCGAATGTCATTTAACAGTGAGTGAGTTGGTTACTGAGTGACTCCTGATATCATTAATCTAATACTTTGTAGAAGGTTCAATGTCACTAAACAGTGAGTGAGAGGGTTACTGAGTGACTACTGATATCATTAATCTAATACTTTGTAGAAGGTTCAATGTCACTAAACAGTGAGTGAGAGGGTTACTGAGTGACTACTGATATCATTAATCTATTACTTTGTAGAAGGTTCAATGTCATGTAACAGTGAGTGACTGGGTTACTGAGTGACTCCAGATATCATTAATCTAATACTTTGTAGAAGGTCGAATGTCATTTAACAGTGAGTGAGTTGGTTACTGAGTGACTCCTGATATCATTAATCTAATACTTTGTAGAAGGTTCAATGTCACTAAACAGTGAGTGAGAGGGTTACTGAGTGACTACTGATATCATTAATCTAATACTTTGTAGAAGGTTCAATGTCACTAAACAGTGAGTGAGAGGGTTACTGAGTGACTACTGATATCATTAATCTATTACTTTGTAGAAGGTTCAATGTCATGTAACAGTGAGTGACTGGGTTACTGAGTGACTCCAGATATCATTAATCTAATACTTTGTAGAAGGTTCAATGTCATGTAACAGTGAGTGACTGGGTTACTGAGTGACTCCTGATATCATTAATCTAATACTTTGTAAAAGGTTCAATTTCATTAAACAGTGAGTGAGAGGGTTACTGAGTGACTACTGATATCATTCATCTACTGCTTTGTAGAAAGTTGTCATTTAATAGTGAGTGAGAGGATTACTTAGTGACTACTAATATCATTAATCTAATATTTTGTAGAAGGTTGAATGTCATTTAATAGTGAATGAAAGAGTTACTGAGTGAGTGCGTGTTATGAACCAATAGAATTGCTTCATTTGATACACTGAACGAAACTAAGTACAGGTTCCTAACAAACACATCCCTCCCTCGTTACACATCCTCTCTCCATAACTCTCTCTTTCTTCAAATAGATTATAGAGACATTATTTAATATATTTGAACTTCGATCTATTATTGTCCAAAGTTTTGCCGACATTATGCATTTATTTTAAATAAAACAGATCAACCTTAACCAATTGTAATAAGATACGTTATTGATTACTGGCAACACTAAAGTAATAAGGTTTATTTTCCTTTAAATTGCATTAATAGTAAGTTTATAAATACTTTATGCATGTTGCCAACTCGGGACAGTGGCGTGATGTGACGGATTTTGTATTTTAGATTTTGAATCTTATTGTCGGATAATAAAATCTAAATTCATTTATATTTTTTTTTAATATTACATAGTGACTAATGAGTAATGTATACGATAAAATAAGAAAACTTTTTTTATGAACATTAATGAAGGTTATATTTTATCTATACTGCACTATAGTAACATGAAATTTAGACAGAAGTCGAGCAGTGTCTAGGGCTTATAACCTAAGACCATGATTAAAGGCGTCATTACATTAACCATCGTTTAAAGAATCTAACTTATAGTTTAACCAAGGGTCATACTTTAAGCCTTCACTAACTCCTAATTAATACTCAAAATTACTCGTCACACTGCCGCGGATCTTTTTTAACTGAGCTTTAAATCGACGTCGTTTCATAACACGCATATTTATGGCTTGATATTGTATATTTTTTGCTACATTATGCCATATGTTCTTTGTGCCATATATCCAACTGTATGAAGCCAGACTGAGAGGCGCCTGCTTATTTTTTTAAAATTTATTACACATCCAACATTATTTAAGTACTCTTACTTTTTACATCTACTCACTTGTACACACTCATTACTCACGTTTACAGTAACACACACATTCACTAGTTCACTTACACTAACTCATGAATGAGTTAATTAACTCGGTAACCCACTTACTCACTGTTAAATGACATTCAACCTTCTACAAAGTATTAGATGTTCAAATATATTAAATTACGGCGTCTATATAATCTAATTGAAGAAAGAGAAAGAGAGAGAGAGAGAGAGAGATGAGAATGAGGAAACTAGTTTACATCCTTATCCTGGATTTTCAGGAGGACTGAGCGAGCATGTCTATTCTATTAGTTCATTACTACTCACTGTTAAATGACATTCAACCTTCTACAAAGTATTAGATGAATGATATCAGTAGTTACTTAGTAACCCACTCACTCACTGTTTAATGACATTCAATCTTCTACAAAGTATTAGATGAATGATATCAGTAATCACTCAGTAACCCACTCACTCACTGTTTAATGACATTCAATCTTCTACAAAGTATTAGATGAATGATATCAGTAATCACTCAGTAACCCACTCACTCACTGTTTAATGACATTCAACCTTCTACAAAGTATTAGATGAATGATATCAGTAGTCACTTAGTAACCCGCTCACTTACTGTTAAATGACATTCAACCTTCTACAAAGTATTAGATGAATGATATCAGTAGTCACTTAGTAACCCAATCACTTACTGTTAAATGACATTCAACCTTCTACAAAGTATTAGATGAATGATATCAGTAGTCACTTAGTAACCCGCTCACTTACTGTTAAATGACATTCAACCTTCTACAAAGTATTAGATGAATGATATCAGTAGTCACTTAGTAACCCGCTCACTTACTGTTAAATGACATTCAACCTTCTACAAAGTATTAGATGAATGATATCAGTAGTCACTTAGTAACCCACTCACTTACTGTTAAATGACATTCAACCTTCTACAAAGTATTAGATGAATGATATCAGTAGTCACTTAGTAACCCACTCACTTACTGTTTAATGACATTCAACCTTCTACAAAGTATTAGATGAATGATATCAGTAGTCACATAGTAACCCACTCACTCACTGTTAAATGATATTCAACCTTCTACAAAGTAATAGATGAATGATATCAATAGTCACTTAGTAACCCACTCACTCACTTTTAAATGACATTCAACCTTCTACAAAGTATTAGATGAATGATATCAGTAATCACTCAGTAACCCACTCACTCACTGTTTATTGACATTCAACCTTCTACAAAGTATTAGATGAATGATATCAGTAGTCGTTCTCAAGTTATGGCGTGACCCACCAAAATAGGGATTTTTGTATACAGGGATTTGTCACTTACTCAACCATTTTTAGAACCAATAGAATAACCAGTGAGAGGACGGGCTAAAATACAATTCTCCTCAGCAGCTAGGAGAGCATCTCTTAAGAGGCGAGTAACCCATTGGTAGTAAGGGATGTATTCTCTGACTGGCTTGCAAGCCAAGTGCTGCATGTGGGCCTCTTTCTCTCCCATCCCATTGATGCTGCGGGTCCAGTGACCACCGGGTTCTTAATTAGGGTCCTTTGAAACCGTAGCATTCTTCTCTTCGCTTCCTCTCCTCACTCTATCTTCGAGGCGGCAAAACAAGAGATGCTCTCTAGTTTTTCCAATGGCCATGGGCGATGGTGGCCACTTTCTATCAGGTGGACCGTCTGCTCGTTACTCCCTTATCTATCATTAAAAAAAAATATCTTCACTTATCTAGCCTCGCTTAGAGCGTGTCAAATGATGCGAATCACTTGATTCTTAACAAACACATCCCTGACTACAAATCCTCGTTCATCCCGGTGGAAACACAGCCTTACAGTGGCAATAAATATGGAATATAGTTTATTTAAAAATGAAATTAGTCTGTTAATGTATAAAAAAGTATAAAAGTTAGTTTACGACGACGTATGGCAATCGCGAATAAAAGATAAAAGAGCAGTTGGCGCTACTTCCGTTCTGGAGTTATTACAAAACTGGACCATAAACTTTTACTTTTTTATTGACATGGTCTCTGGTTATTTAGGAATTATACTTTTAATTTTATTATTATTATAACGTTTCATCTACGGGCATAGTAGTGCTCCCGCCAAGACGAGCCGAAACGCTTCGTCGTTTTTTTTAACCCCAAGTTATAGCTACCGGCACGTAAGTATAGGTTTGCCCTTGAATGCTCTATTAGGGCCTTTTTAGCGGGAAACGCGGGACGAGAGCAGCGCGTTTTAGTCCCTGCACGTCTACTACGTCACGGATAGAACGCAACACGCTCACAATGCGCAACTATCCCCCACTACTTTTTCTCAGACCTAAAGTTAGCTGCCGGCTTGGGTTTGGATTATAAGTAAATAAAAAAATTTTTTTTTAGGGTACTTCTTGAGTTCTGAAGCCTCCTTCCTAAGTCTATATTGACTAAGGTGTAGAGGGCATATAGAATTAAAAGCTTGGCTCTACATAAGATGTATGGTCTCGTCTTAGCAACATTTTACATGAAAAAAATTAGTTTACTTAGTAGCGACATCTTGTAGAGTTCATATGAACTTCGTTAACTGAATGAAACGTCGAAATTCCTATACCATTCTATTTCTATCCGAACTCCTAGAATAGTCATATTTTCGGGATAAAAAGATTATGTACAGATATGGGGACGTACGTTAATCTTCGCGTACAATGACAGCTCGTCAATAGCCGTCGCCTCTATCAAAATTATGGCTTTAATAAAAAATTGTATATTTATTTATAAATTCATGACTTATGAGTGGTGAAAGAGTATAATAAAAACTGAAATGTATTGGATAAGTACGTATGTACAAATAATGATAGAGTCACACCTTATCAATAGATCGCTATTTGTGCATTGTGCACATTCATATGTAAAGTATTGTATGCATTACGAATTTAAATCATTCATTCCTAACATCGATTGAAATCAGATCCTGGAACTCAACACATTTTGTACATAATACATTACACAGGTCAACCATTTTTTTTTAATAATTAAAAAAAATATTATCCACTAAAATGCATGGAGTTCTTAGTAAGCCCTACGAAAATTTTAGTAAACCGTACGAAAATTCTAGTAAACCCTACGAAAATTTTAGTAAACCCTACGAAAATTTTAATAAACTATGAAAATTTAAGTAAACCTTACGAAAATTCTAGTAAACCCTATGAAAATTCTGGTAAACCCTATAAAATTTTTAATAAAATACGAAAATTTTAGTAAGCCCTACGAAAATTTTAGTAAACTGTACGAAAATTCTAGTAATCCCTATTAAAATTCTGGTAAACCCTATGAAAATTTTAGTAAATTACGAAAATTTTAGTAAACCCTATGAAAATTTTAGTAAATAACGAAAATTTTAGTAAACCCTATGAAAATATTAGTAAACTATGAGAATTCTAGTAAACCTTACGAAAATTTTAGTAAACCCTATGAAAACTCTAGTATACCCTACGAAAATTTTAGTAAACCCTACGAAATTTCTAGTAAACCCGACAAAGATTCTAGTTGATCCTACAAAGGCATAAAGATTGTTGGCCTTTAATTTTTTGTTAATATTATTATAATTTTGTTAACATATGTGCGTATGCGTAGAACATACTTCGAGCGTTGTAAACAACTTGTGTCAAACTAAATGTTATATACATTTTTTTTTAAATTAATATTTGTATAAAAAAATCTACGTTCTTATCATCTAAAAAGTTATTGCATCATAAGAATATGCATAAAACATTCTGTTGTTTTTTATAAAAAAAATGTCGCCATTAAAAAAAAAGGTTGTACTAACAATTTTTTATTTTACCAAAGATGGTATTTATGGTATAAGATTTTAGATGCTATTAAAAATATTTGGTGTTGCCGTACAAAAATTTTTTTTTCTATTTTTCTAGAAATTTATTTCTCTTATATTATTTACTTAATTGGTGTTGCCATACCAAAAAAAAATGTTTTTTTTCTGTTTTTCTAAGAATTTATTTCTCTTATATTATGTACTAATTTGGTATAAAAGTACTGGTGTTGCCATACCAAAAAAAAAAGTTTTTTTTCTGTTTTTCTAAGAATTTATTTCTCTTATATTATGTACTAATTTGGTATAAAAGTACTGGTGTTGCCATACCAAAAAAATGTTTTTTTTCTGTTTTTCTAGGAATTTATTTCTTTTATTTTATGTTCTAATTTGGTATAAAAGTACTGGTGTTGCCATACCAAAAAAATGTTTTTTTTCTGTTTTTCTAGGAATTTATTTCTTTTATTTTATGTTCTAATTTGGTACAAAACTAATGCTGTTGCCATACCAAAAAAATATTTTTTTTTGTATTTTTCTAGAAATTTATTTCCATTATATTTTGTTCTAATTTGGTACAAAAGTACTGGTGTTGCCATACCAAAAAAATGTTTTTTTTCTGTTTTTCTAGGAATTTATTTCTTTTATTTTATGTTCTAATTTGGTACAAAACTAATGGTGTTGCCATACCAAAAAAATATTTTTTTTTGTATTTTTCTAGAAATTTATTTCCATTATATTTTGTTCTAATTTGGTACAAAAGTACTGGTGTTGCCATACCAAAAAAATATTTTTTTTTCTATTTTTCTAGAAATTTATTTCCATTATATTTTGTTCTAATTTGGTACAAAAGTACTGGTGTTGCCATACCAAAAAAATATTTTTTTTTGTATTTTTCTAGAAATTTATTTCCATTACATTTTGTTCTAATTTGGTACAAAAGTACTGGTGTTGCCATACCAAAAAAATATTTTTTTTTCTATTTTTCTAGAAATTTATTTCCATTATATTTTGTTCTAATTTGGTACAAAAGTACTGGTGTTGCCATACCAAAAAAATATTTTTTTTTGTATTTTTCTAGAAATTTATTTCCATTACATTTTGTTCTAATTTGGTACAAAAGTACTGGTGTTGCCATACCAAAAAAAAATTTTCTGGTATACTTGGAAATTAGTTCCCTATATATACTAAAGACAAAATAGCAATACGAGTTATTAATAATAATACCTTTTTTTAATAGGCCACGGCTATCTCACATTCAGCCTCGTATTAAATAATATTTCAATTAACAGATTTCTCATAATCCGTAAAAGTTAAACCAATACTTTCACAACTCCACGTGTTTTAACGGTCAGCTAAATTCTTGCTCGTTATCTACACTTACACTATGATATACACTCTTTACATATAGTAATAAGATTCAAAATCCATTGATAAAGGTAATTCTTTGATCAGTTAAATAGTTATATTTAAATTTGAACTTTAATGTATTTAAATAAGGTTTAAGATGTTTGGGATTACTAAATTGTTATATTGATCAAAAATAATATGGACACTCAGTCTTCATACTTTCGTTAAAGTGTCCATAACCATACATATTTAAATTCGTATGAGTAGCAAGAGATAGGTTTGACCTTGAATACGCAGAAGTCACTATTAGCGAGGGCAGTGCGTTTCAGTTCCCGCGCGTCTGCTACGTCACGCATACAATGCGCAACTTTCCCCCACTATTTCTTTCTATATCTATGTTAAAGCTGAAGAGTTTGTTTGTTTGAACGCGCTAATCTCAGGAACTACTGGCCCGATTTGAAAAATTCTTTCAGTGTTAGATAGCCCATTTATCGAAGAAGGCTATAGGCTATATATCATCACGTTAAGACCAATAGAAGCGGAGCTACACGCGGATGAAGTTGTGCTTACTGTTAATTATGATATTGGCAACATTACATAACATTTGATTTTAGAAGTTGGCACAAACTTAATATCATTCGATTGTGCCAACGTAAAGATAAAATAGACCAAATAATTACGCCGCCATGATGGAAATTCTAGCTGTAATCTGAGTTTAAAGTATAACCCCCAGAATATTCTAGTCAAGCCGTCATATTGTTAGTCTGCGTAGAGACAGCTGCACGTAGGGAGACGACAGAGGCCTGCCATGAATGTGGTACACACATAGATACCGTGGACTACCCAGCTTGGGAGCCACAACGCTTCCAGCTACAATGAGTGGTTGGTGAGGACGTGTCGCGGACGGCGCTCGTAGGGAGTATGTTGTCGAAAGAGAGGAAGAGGAAAGCCGTGACTGCGTTTTGTGAAGCTGTGACCAGAATAAAGGAGGGACCCCGTGAGGGGACGGGTTAGAATACTATTCCCCTCTGCCGCTGGGAGAGCATCTCGTAAGAGCCGAGCTCCCTCTCCCATCCCATTAATGCTGTGGGTCTAGTGGACTCTGGGCTCTTGCCTAGGGTCCGCTGAATCCGCATCATTTTTCTTCTTCATTCTCCCTTCCCACTCTATCTTCGGGGATGCAACGCATCGACAAAGCGAGTGTTTATTGTTTTGCCGATGTCCATGGGCGATGGTTGCCACTTACCATCAGGTGGACCATCTGCTCGTTTGCACCTTATCGGCGCTTCTCGCTGTGAGTTCCACATACCCCCTCAACTCAGAGGGGATGCGTGAAGAGCAACTTTAAGCGCTACATGTGAGTCCATTGTATTATTCGTCAATGTTGTAGTGCGTCACAATAAATTAGTATACAGGTGTACCGAAATCAATTGTCAGTGTAAGTCAAACTTTATTTCAGACTCGATAAGGTGCATAATGCATTATGAAGTAATGTTTAATTGGAGCAAATCTGGCGAGCTATTATTATCAGTTTTAGTTTTTTTTTAATTTAATCCATTTTTAGAGTTCCGTACCCAAAGGGTAACGGGGTCCTATTACTAAGATTCCGCAGTCCGTCCGTTCGTCTGTCTGTCGCCAGGCTGTATTTCATGAACCGTGATAGCTACACAGTTGAAATGTTCACAAACGATGTATTTCCGTTTTCCCTATAACAACAAATACTAAGGACAAAATAAAGTTAATATTTAAGGGGGGTTTCCATATAACCAACATGATTTTTTTGCCAACTATTGGTACGGAACCCATGATTTCCTTCACCGTAAAGCAAACCAAGTGATATTTAATTGCTTAAAACACACATAACTCAGAAAAGTCAGAGGAAAAATGTGGGGGGAAAGGGCCATCACTGCTTGTTAAACCACTGCATACCCATAATGGTCACCAGACGAGCTCCGTTTGAAAACTGGTTCAGCCTATCAGAACAGAGGTTATATACAGTTTTGGAATAAAATAAAAAGTACTTTACTCGGAGATTATCATTAAAAAAAATATTCTTCATCTCCACATCCCACTTCTGACATAAACGTCTATAATAAAACAAGCTTGAGAAAATGCAGAAAACTTTTGTCTACTATAAAAGACTTAATAAACTCTATTTAAATAACCAGAAACAAAAGAAAATGGCAAAATAAGAATAAATAAACTATCAGTCACAATATCAGTGGCGGTGCTAAGCGGCGAAAATTCTGAAGGGACCTCGCAAAGCTCTTAACTCATCTCGACTTTATGGCCCAGTGGTTGAGACTTCAAATCTTACTCGGGAGGTTCCAGTTCGATCCCCCCACACGCACACACCTCTGAGACCCAGCTCACCAGTGGACCATTAATGGGTTGTAATGATGATGATGATGTGGTGACGTGATACTGGGTCCCCATTGTCTTGTGCGTGTTACTGAGTGTTGTAACTTAGCGAGGGTAGATCTAAATGTGTATTTACTGTTTTAAAAAATGGCTCCTGACTTTTAACCTAATTTAGTATTAAAATAAAAAACAATGAAGTACGCGCGGAGACTGGAAGGGTGTCACGTGTCAATAGAAAGCGTTGTTGGTTGTCAGGGGTAGATTTAGGCTGAAAAATGTTAGTTATTAAAAAAAAAAAAACAAAGAATTAGTCCACGGAACTATAGATTAATTTCCTAAAATTATTTATGACAGTCTCACGTCAAGCTACGCCATTTATTTTTAGTATCAAAAAAATATCGGAATTTTTTTTTTCATAACAAAAAAAAATTTTTTTTTTTTACAACCAAACCAAATCTTTGTTAAATAAAAAAAGATTTTGTTTTTTTAATTTAAATATTTTACAACGAAAATTGTTTTTTTTTATTAGTAGCAACCCTGTTGCAATGAAAGTGAGTCGTAAATGTGAAGGGCCGCCCTACGACTATATTATATGGATACGACTACACTATTTATACAAACAATTATTATTAATATAAGTAAGTTATCGGGATGGAAGTTATATATTGTTTACTCGAAATAAGATAAAATAAACAAGTTACGTGATTTTTTTATCAGAATTATAATTCGCCCTTGTCCAGTGTTTTTGTATACTAAAAAAAATTATAAATAAATACTTTTGAGGTCAAAATACTTAGCAGTAGAATTTAATGACGGTCACATAAAATAAATATAAAATTAACATCTTAAATATAATATAGTTGCTGGCAACACTGTTAATAGCATTGGATTGGCTAGTACTTTCTGTTGTTTATTTTAAATATACCCCCACGAGCTGGACGGGTGGAGGCGTGAAATTTTGTTTTATTACATACTTATTTTAATGTTAACGAGATCGAGTAGTATAGGCGAGAGTTTGTGAATAGTCTAAAAGTTATTTAATCCTGCTCGTTTAAATTCTAAAATTACTAAAATAACTTACTTACCGGTAAGGAAACGAATTAGAAGCATCTCAGGTAGGGGATCTGTTCCCCGACTGGCTTCCGAGAGTTTTTGACGCATTCCGGTCGAGCTGCATGTGGGTCAGACACACCTCTCCCCCTCCTATGCCGTTATGCTATGGTTCAGGGTCCACTGAAACCGTAGCATTCCTCTCTTTATGCTCTTCCTACCTCTAACTCCGAGTTTGCAACGCATCGACAAAACAAGAGTCATTCTCTTGAAGTCTGGAGGGTCGTACGCTCGTTTGCCCCTTAACCGCCTTAAAAAAAAGCATAAAATGCAGTCCACTTACTCAATAATAACTTTGACATTCAAATGCAGTTATTAGTATTGATCAGGTTTTATAAAAACATATTCCTAAAATATACAAAAATTATGTAAAGAATTCTGGTTTTAAAGGTTACGAAACTAAGGTTAAGTTTTAGGATTTTGTTAAAAAATACACTTTTCTATAAAGAGCTGTATATTCAGAGCTGATGGTACTCGTAATATCAGGCACTTTTTGACTTGACAATCTATACTAACATTTTAAAGAGGTTGTAGAGGGTAATCTCTGAATGCACTGAACTGATTATGTGTGACTGTACAGACCATATATTACCCCGAACAATGAAAAGACTTGTCCGTGGTAGTCCGTACAGTCAGTCGGAAACGTTTCTTACGAACGCTGCCTTAACGATGAGTGTGTGAGTGAGTCAATAGTTTAAATAAACCTCAGCGAAACGAGAGCGGGTGGATTGGCATTAATGTGATTGGAGAGAGTGAGAGGAAGTCTGACTCATCACGGCGCGTTTATTCGCTTGTAGATGCTCTCAGGTCCTGAGCTAAATAGCCGCTAGGCTGTCCTGGGACCTCCTCCTTCTCTTCCTCACTCTTACTTCGCGGTGGCAACACAGGCTGGATCATCATAATCAAAACACTGATAACCTATGAATTGGCTTTATTTAGTTCAGCGGCAGTTTCATTAGTAATTTAATGGAGTTTTTAAATACTAGGAGAATGTATCACATACTACTAGTATTCCCGAACCCCTCCAAGTAAGCTAAAATACTTGTTTTAGGAGTGGGTTACCTCAGTAGTCCAATGACTGGGACTTGAACCCACGACCTTGACGATTATTATTTACGTGTTTCTATGAAGTATATTTAATACTCTAATAAATTATAATTTGTAGGTATAGTCCACATTAATATATACGAGCTAGATGAGCAAAGCGGTCAGAAAGTTTTCAACTAGCGAATGGCGCGTCACAGAGCAATGAGTTCGTAGAGCTAATTACAATAAAATAATATATATTTTTATCTATGCTGTAAATCTTTAATTTACTCTTTTCCTAGTCGACCTAGCCATGCACTTAGTTATCTTTTTAAATAAAAATCGCTATATCTTCTCTTATATTTTTTTTCGCGATAAAACATAGCTTATGTCCTTCCTCAAGCTCTAAACTATCTCTGTCCCAAATTTCATCAAAATCGGTTTAGTGATTTAAGTCTGATTGAGTAACAGACATAAAGACGTCAATAGATGGCGTAAGTAGTGAGTTCGTTCAAGTAATACGTAAGCAGACTTTTTTGCAATTATCAATCCCCCGCCCGCCATGTCAGCAAAATTAAGCAAAGCCCTAACCCCCCTGTATTTACATAAACATTGATGTATGCATTTTTCCTCCTCATTCTGAGCAGGAATATTCACGTTTCGATGTGCGCTTACTTTTTTTCTCGCTGACGTTATAACCATGTAGACTTCCCCCCCAATCCTCCCCCCATACCTCATGTCATATGCACGAGATTGTATTTGTCTGTACGGTTGAATGAGTGAGTGAATGAAAGTATGTCCTAAAAGTAGAGAGTAGAGAGAAAGAGAATATGGGATATAATGAAAGTATAAAAGAAGAAGAGAGACGGGAATGCTATAGACTTTTCTGTGTGAAAGAATTTTTAAAATCGGATCAGTAGCAACAAAATGGCCATATTCTATTTATTAAAAAATATGTATATATATTATATGGCAACACTACATCACCTATGTTCAGGAATAGTGTAGTTTTATATCAGTGAATGAATTTTTAAAATCGGATTAGTAGTTCCAGAGAAAACCTTCGCTTTACAAAATGGCCACGTTATGTCACTTAAATGGCCATATCTTTTTAATTATAATATTTATGGCAACACCACATAGCCGATGTTACCCGGAAAGGATGTAGCTTCCTATCGGTGAAAGAATTTTCGAAATCGGTTTAGTATTTTTGAGCCTATTCGCAACAAACAAACATACAAACAATTAAATCTTTCCTCTTTATATAATAGTCTATACAAGGTTAGTATGAAACATCTCTCCGTGTTAACCTGTGCAGCACAGCGTTGGAGCAGTGTAGGCGCATTGTGTTTGTGTGTCGGTGCGTCACAACTCAGCAACACAGTGTGACGGCTCAGCGAGTTCATTATCTGCAAAGATGACGATGGAGGAGAATGGGAGACATATTGTTTGCTTTTAATTTATTATTTGTTTTTGGATAAATATAATGCTTTGTAATTTTTTTTAAATAAATAACATCGATTAAATATGGACTAGATATACAGTCTCGTCTATACTATCATAATAATTAATCGCGATGTAATAATAATTATTTCTTTTATGCCGGCGTTGTCAAATGGTACTCATATCAATGTTGCCAACGTCATAATTACTGCTGCTATTATACTCTTCGTTTTGACAAGAGCTGAGCAATACTTGGGGCTTGTGAATATAAAAACAATCAGCACCAGTTACACTGCTACATTAAACAATATTCGCTGCAGTAGTAGTCAAGCGGTGTGATAGTCCAGTGGTTAAGACATCTGTGTCTTGTCTTGTCCGGGTTCTATCCCCCACCCACACGCACACACCTCTGACTCTGAGTTATGTGTGTTTTAAGCAATTAAATATCACTTGCTTTAACGGTGAAGGAAAACATCGGGAGGAAACCTGCACTCCTGAGAGTTCCCTAAAAGTTCTCAAAGGTGTGTGAAGTCTGACAACCGGCGCGGGCCAGCGTGGTGGACTATGGCCTATCCCCCTTCTCATTCTGAGGAGATCCGGCTGACTGGGTCATTAAAGGGTTGTGATGATGATGATGAAAAATGCGACCCGCTAGTTGACCCGCGTGACTTTCGTCCACAAAGAGCTTTACGATTTAAGGTTGGTCTTTAACCTCGAATAACTTCTAAACGAGTCAACTTAGCGAAAAATCATCTCCTACCATTTTTGTAGATCGTTAAATTTCCTACAAGAATATGGTTTGATGTTCACGAGACATTCATTCGTTCAAGTGCTTTAAAAATCCAAACAAAAACTACGATGAGTCACCCCTTAAAATTAATATTAAGGGCTCATAATTTACCAAAAAATTTTTTTTCCGTCATCTCACGATATTTTCATGGTAACTAAAGAAAAAAAAATTAAACTTTTTTATGGGTAAACATTTGATTAATACATTTTGATATTAATTGTATATCCATTTCTTATACTTATCGATGATATTAGTTAAATATAAAAACTCGTATTGAGAAATGCCGTTGGCCATTGATCCAACAAGTTTAGTTTTTTAATTTAACCGAGTGGCTGTGAATCGGAAATTAAAAAGGTTATTACAGTTCTGGCTTATTCCCATTAGGTAGGTGTCAATTTGTATGATCTAAGATGGCCGACATACGAACTGTCTATAGGGTTGTGTATTATTACTTGTTATCCACTAAGTATACAAAGACTTGTTTCTATATAGAATCTTTTCCAGTCAACCTTTGACTGACTGAAAGAGTAATTTCAATTAAAAAAAAAAAATTAAAAAACTCACCCGTAAAACATGATGAGAAGGGAGTATCTAAAGTAATATCTATATGGGAGCTATACTGCAAAGTAAGGCTGCGTTTCCACCAGCAAGGTGCGAGGTGGTTCACTTCAAGTATTACATAAGCAGTTTTTTTGCAATTATCAACCCCCTGCCCGCCATGTCAGCAAAAGTAAGCAAAGCCCTAATCCCCCTGTACTTACGTAAACATTGATGCATTTTTTCCCTTCTCATTCCGAGCAGAGATATTCACGTTTCGATGTACGTTGTTATTTTTTTATCCCTGGAGTAATCATCTAGGAGACCTCCCCCCATACTCCATGATTTTTTTTTAATTACAGATAAGGTGGAAACGATCAGATCGTCACCCTGATAGTAAGTGGTCACCATCGCCCATGGACATCGGCAAAAAAAGAGATATCCACTTGTTTTGTCGATGCGTTGCATCTTCGAAGATAGAGTGGGGGAGGGTCGACTTGGCCCGACCGGAACACGTCTCAAGCCAGTCGGGGAACAGATCCCCTACCTCCAAGGGGGTGCTTGGTTACTCGTCTCTTACGAGATGCTCTTCTAGCGGCAGAGGGGAATAGTATTCTAACCCGTCCCCTCACGGTGTGTCATGTCATGAAAAATAAGCAAAGCAAGAACCCCCCGTACCCCTTTAATGCTTACGTATAATTGACCCTAAGCGCTGTAATAATGTTTTTTTCATGGCGGCGTATTTATTTTGATATATTTTTGTTGATTCAGTTTGTGCTGACTTCGATTGTCAATGCTGCACAAATCAATGCTGTCAACATCATAAGTAACAACTACAATTTCCATATTCATAATTTAACAGTGGCAACCCTACACAAACCGGCACATCACTTAACAAGTACAGAAATCAGTGATGCACATCATAACTTTCATTTTAGACAGCAAGCCCAGCAGTGCCTGAGGCTTGCGACCTGTAAATAGGTTTAACGAGCTCTTTAATCATATATAGTACTATGAAAGTACTAGTCATACTGCCGCGAATCTATAAAAAGTAAGTTTATATATTTTCATGTTGGTAGGGATATAAACATATAATAGGAAGTAGAGCAGTGTCTGGGGATTATGACCAAGAAGCAAGCACTTACCAACATAGAAGGATTCTTAAACTATACTTGCGACAATATATATTATAGTACCCTCTTTCTTGTCTGGTAGTTAAGGTTAAGGTTAACTATACCACTTGATACAATTAAGTTTAATTCACGCTTAGTGTTTACTGTCGCGTTTATATCAACGTTATTAAAGGTGGGGGGGGGGGTTTCTTTACTTATTTGTGATGAAATGGGGGATGAGGGAGAACTGCATTGTAGCATTGTAATTGACAAAAAATGAATGCATCAATGTTCATGTAAACACGGGGGGGTTAGAGCTTTGCTTACTTTTGCTGACATAGGGGCGAGGGGTGGATAATTGCAAAAATCTTACGTAATACTTGACCTAGATGCTAGAAAGGGAGAGAGTTTATAATCTTCACGTCAATAGTTCAGCGGCAGTTTGACGAGTATTAATACAGAAAAATATTAATCATCTACGTCCACATTGTTATAGAAGAATGTATTTTACTAATATAAATGTCAAAGTTTGTATGTTTGTTACTCAATTACCCAAAAACGGCTGAACAGATATTAATAAAATTGGGCACACAGATACTTTATAACCTGGATTAATACATAGGCTACTTTTTATTTCACAAAAAATCATAGTTCTTGCGGAATAGTAAAATTGATAATTGTGACACGGATACTTTTTTAACCTGGATTAACACATAGGCTACTTTTTATTTCACAAAAAATCATAGTTCTTGCGGAATAGTAAAATTGATAATTGTGACACGGATACTTTTTTAACCTGGATTAACACATAGGCTACTTTTTATTTCACAAAAAATCATAGTTCTTGCGGAATAGTAAAATTGATAATTGTGACACGGATACTTTTTTAACCTGGATTAACACATAGGCTACTTTTTATTTCACAAAAAATCATAGTTCTTGCGGAATAGTAAAATTGATAATTGTGACACGGATACTTTTTTAACCTGGATTAACACATAGTAATTTCTTACGGGATAATAATATGAAAATTGGCACACAGATACTTTATAACCTAGATTAACACATAGGATACTTTTTATCCCGGAAGATTTAATAGTTCCTACGGAATAATAAAATGAAAATTGGCACTCAGATACTTTATAACCTGGATTAACAGATAGGCTACTTTTTATCCCGGAAGATTTAATAGTTCCTACGGAATAATAAAATGAAAATTGGCACTCAGATACATTATAACCTGGATTAACAGATAGGCTACTTTTTATCCCGGAAGATTTAATAGTTCCTACGGAATAATAAAATGAAAATTGGCACTCAGATACATTATAACCTGGATTAACAGATAGGCTACTTTTTATCCCGGAAGATTTAATAGTTCCTACGGAATAATAAAATGAAAATTGGCACTCAGATACATTATAACCTGGATTAACAGATAGGCTACTTTTTATCCCGAAAGATTTAATAGTTCCTACGGAATAATAAAATGAAAATTGGCACTCAGATACATTATAACCTGGATTAACAGATAGGCTACTTTTTATCCCGAAAGATTTAATAGTTCCTACGGAATAATAAAATGAAAATTGGCACTCAGATACATTATAACCTGGATTAACAGATAGGCTACTTTTTATCCCGGAAGATTTAATAGTTCCTACGGAATAATAAAATGAAAATTGGCACTCAGATACATTATAACCTAGATTAACAGATAGGCTACTTTTTATCCCGGAAGATTTAATAGTTCCTACGGAATAATAAAATGAAAATTGGCACTCAGATACATTATAACCTGGATTAACAGATAGGCTACTTTTTATCCCGAAAGATTTAATAGTTCCTACGGAATAATAAAATGAAAATTGGCACTCAGATACATTATAACCTGGATTAACAGATAGGCTACTTTTTATTTCACAAAAAATCATAGTTCTTGCGGAATAGTAAAATTGATAATTGTGACACGGATACTTTTTTAACCTGGATTAACACATAGGCTACTTTTTATTTCACAAAAAATCATAGTTCTTGCGGAATAGTAAAATTGATAATTGTGACACGGATACTTTTTTAACCTGGATTAACACATAGGCTACTTTTTATTTCACAAAAAATCATAGTTCTTGCGGAATAGTAAAATTGATAATTGTGACACGGATACTTTTTTAACCTGGATTAACACATAGGCTACTTTTTATTTCACAAAAAATCATAGTTCTTGCGGAATAGTAAAATTGATAATTGTGACACGGATACTTTTTTAACCTGGATTAACACATAGGCTACTTTTTATTTCACAAAAAATCATAGTTCTTGCGGAATAGTAAAATTGATAATTGTGACACGGATACTTTTTTAACCTGGATTAACACATAGTAATTTCTTACGGGATAATAATATGAAAATTGGCACACAGATACTTTATAACCTAGATTAACACATAGGATACTTTTTATCCCGGAAGATTTAATAGTTCCTACGGAATAATAAAATGAAAATTGGCACTCAGATACTTTATAACCTGGATTAACAGATAGGCTACTTTTTATCCCGGAAGATTTAATAGTTCCTACGGAATAATAAAATGAAAATTGGCACACAGATACATTATAACCTGGATTAACAGATAGGCTACTTTTTATCCCGGAAGATTTAATAGTTCCTACGGAATAATAAAATGAAAATTGGCACTCAGATACATTATAACCTGGATTAACAGATAGGCTACTTTTTATCCCGGAAGATTTAATAGTTCCTACGGAATAATAAAATGAAAATTGGCACTCAGATACATTATAACCTGGATTAACAGATAGGCTACTTTTTATCCCGGAAGATTTAATAGTTCCTACGGAATAATAAAATGAAAATTGGCACTCAGATACATTATAACCTGGATTAACAGATAGGCTACTTTTTATCCCGGAAGATTTAATAGTTCCTACGGAATAATAAAATGAAAATTGTCACACAGATACTTTATAACCTGGATTAATACATAGGCTACTTTTTATTTCACAAAAAATCATAGTTCTTGCGGAATAGTAAAATTGATAATTGTGACACGGATACTTTTTTAACCTGGATTAACACATAGGCTACTTTTTATTTCACAAAAAATCATAGTTCTTGCGGAATAGTAAAATTGATAATTGTGACACGGATACTTTTTTAACCTGGATTAACACATAGGCTACTTTTTATTTCACAAAAAATCATAGTTCTTGCGGAATAGTAAAATTGATAATTGTGACACGGATACTTTTTTAACCTGGATTAACACATAGGCTACTTTTTATTTCACAAAAAATCATAGTTCTTGCGGAATAGTAAAATTGATAATTGTGACACGGATACTTTTTTAACCTGGATTAACACATAGTAATTTCTTACGGGATAATAATATGAAAATTGGCACACAGATACTTTATAACCTAGATTAACACATAGGATACTTTTTATCCCGGAAGATTTAATAGTTCCTACGGAATAATAAAATGAAAATTGGCACTCAGATACTTTATAACCTGGATTAACAGATAGGCTACTTTTTATCCCGGAAGATTTAATAGTTCCTACGGAATAATAAAATGAAAATTGGCACTCAGATACTTTATAACCTGGATTAACAGATAGGCTACTTTTTATCCCGGAAGATTTAATAGTTCCTACGGAATAATAAAATGAAAATTGGCACTCAGATACATTATAACCTGGATTAACAGATAGGCTACTTTTTATCCCGGAAGATTTAATAGTTCCTACGGAATAATAAAATGAAAATTGGCACTCAGATACATTATAACCTGGATTAACAGATAGGCTACTTTTTATCCCGGAAGATTTAATAGTTCCTACGGAATAATAAAATGAAAATTGGCACTCAGATACATTATAACCTGGATTAACAGATAGGCTACTTTTTATCCCGGAAGATTTAATAGTTCCTACGGAATAATAAAATGAAAATTGGCACTCAGATACATTATAACCTGGATTAACAGATAGGCTACTTTTTATCCCGGAAGATTTAATAGTTCCTACGGAATAATAAAATGAAAATTGTCACACAGATACTTTATAACCTGGATTAATACATAGGCTACTTTTTATTTCACAAAAAATCATAGTTCTTGCGGAATAGTAAAATTGATAATTGTGACACGGATACTTTTTTAACCTGGATTAACACATAGGCTACTTTTTATTTCACAAAAAATCATAGTTCTTGCGGAATAGTAAAATTGATAATTGTGACACGGATACTTTTTTAACCTGGATTAACACATAGGCTACTTTTTATTTCACAAAAAATCATAGTTCTTGCGGAATAGTAAAATTGATAATTGTGACACGGATACTTTTTTAACCTGGATTAACAGATAGGCTACTTTTTATTTCACAAAAAATCATAGTTCTTGCGGAATAGTAAAATTGATAATTGTGACACGGATACTTTTTTAACCTGGATTAACACATAGTAATTTCTTACGGGATAATAATATGAAAATTGGCACTCAGATACTTTATAACCTGGATTAACAGATAGGCTACTTTTTATCCCGGAAGATTTAATAGTTCCTACGGAATAATAAAATGAAAATTGGCACTCAGATACATTATAACCTGGATTAACAGATAGGCTACTTTTTATCCCGGAAGATTTAATAGTTCCTACGGAATAATAAAATGAAAATTGGCACTCAGATACATTATAACCTGGATTAACAGATAGGCTACTTTTTATCCCGGAAGATTTAATAGTTCCTACGGAATAATAAAATGAAAATTGGCACTCAGATACATTATAACCTGGATTAACAGATAGGCTACTTTTTATCCCGGAAGATTTAATAGTTCCTACGGAATAATAAAATGAAAATTGGCACTCAGATACATTATAACCTGGATTAACAGATAGGCTACTTTTTATCCCGGAAGATTTAATAGTTCCTACGGAATAATAAAATGAAAATTGTCACACAGATACTTTATAACCTAGATTAACAGATAGGCTACTTTTTATCCCGGAAGATCTATTAGTTCCTACGGGATAATAAAATGAAAATTGGCACACAGATACTTTATAACCTAGATTAACAGATAGGCTACTTTTTATCCCGGAAGATCTATTAGTTCCTACGGGATAATAAAATGAAAATTGGCACACAGATACTTTATAACCTGGATTAACAGATAGGCTACTTTTTATCCCGGAAGATCTATTAGTTCCTACGGGATAATAAAATGAAAATTGGCACACAGATACTTTATAACCTAGATTAACAGATAGGCTACTTTTTATCCCGGAAGATCTATTAGTTCCTACGGGATAATAAAATGAAAATTGGCACTCAGATACTTTATAACCTGGATTAACAGATAGGCTACTTTTTATCCCGGAAGATTTAATAGTTCCTACGGAATAATAAAATGAAAATTGGCACTCAGATACATTATAACCTGGATTAACAGATAGGCTACTTTTTATCCCGGAAGATTTAATAGTTCCTACGGAATAATAAAATGAAAATTGGCACTCAGATACATTATAACCTGGATTAACAGATAGGCTACTTTTTATCCCGGAAGATTTAATAGTTCCTACGGAATAATAAAATGAAAATTGGCACTCAGATACATTATAACCTGGATTAACAGATAGGCTACTTTTTATCCCGGAAGATTTAATAGTTCCTACGGAATAATAAAATGAAAATTGGCACTCAGATACATTATAACCTGGATTAACAGATAGGCTACTTTTTATCCCGGAAGATTTAATAGTTCCTACGGAATAATAAAATGAAAATTGTCACACAGATACTTTATAACCTAGATTAACAGATAGGCTACTTTTTATCCCGGAAGATCTATTAGTTCCTACGGGATAATAAAATGAAAATTGGCACACAGATACTTTATAACCTAGATTAACAGATAGGCTACTTTTTATCCCGGAAGATCTATTAGTTCCTACGGGATAATAAAATGAAAATTGGCACACAGATACTTTATAACCAGGATTAACAGATAAGCTTCTTTTTATCTCGCAAAATTTATTATTTCCTGCGGGATAGTAAAATATTTTTTTTACCTAAGTATACGTGGTAAGTGGTAAGTACCAGCCAAGCAAATCCGGGGCGTGTTGACTAGTTTAAATATAATATCAATAGAAATACGAGACGATACCTTCTGTGTACTTTGGACTGTAACTCGATAGGCCTCTGAGTGCATTTTTGTTTTTATTATCTGTATTCAAATAATCTATACGAGCTAATAACAAAAACATTGGTTTTTTAGGTAGGCAACACAGCATACTTTTGCAACACCGTTTATAAATTAGTATTTGCGGGTAGTTCATTGTATCTTACTTTGAGGAGACAGTATATGACTTTTGTTCCGATAGGATTGAGTTATGTCTGTCAAGTGATAGCGCGTAGTGTGTATAAAAATTGTGAGGACTAATAGTGTAATGTTGTTTGGTGGCGTGGTGCACGTGAGTAATGTACTTTATTTTTCAATATTTATTAGTGAGAGTTTATGGTTATCAAAGACGTCTTTAACCGGCTCCTGGTTCCTAAACCTCAGACACTGCTCAGCTTCTATCTAGATTACATGTTGATATTGTCGCTGCGCAGTATAGCTCGCATACACATCCCTCTCTACGCATCCTTGCACATCTCTGGTGGTAACGCAGCCACTATTGATGTCACTATGGGTATTATTAGTTAGTAACAGAAAATACATGATTAGAGTCAAACAGCCGAATAAAGAGGTTAATTGTTTGTTATGGAAAAATAATGTGCACGTGTCTGATTGAATCATTGCTTTCAAACATATTATAAATAGACGCATTGTACACTACTGTATAGTGCCGAGCGGGTGTCCATAAGTAGAGCAGTACCTGGGCTATCCGACTTACAACCATGTGTTCCGCGATTTTTGATAGTTTTTGAGTTATGATTTTTTTTTCTTATTTTTACATACATAATATAATAACCTGTAAGTACATACTCACGTGCAACACGCCACCAAACAACATTACACCATTAGTCTCAATACTATGTACTGCGCAATATAACTTGTTAAAGAGTGCCATCTATTATTGAAACAAAGAAATAAATTACGCAACTCAACGATATGCTCTTCATTCATATTTTTGATGGTGACAATTGTCCCCCCCCCCATTGCATGGTGTTATGACAGCGCTAAAAAGTAAACACACACATAGAAACGTGAATATCCTTGCTCAGAATGAAAAGAACGCATTACTGTTTATTTTTTAGCACAGGGGGGTTAGAGCTTTGCTTACTTTAGCTGACATGGGGAGCGGGGGGTTGATAATTGCAAAAAAATTTGCTTACGTAAATGATCAAAAAAACTTCTGTTGCCACTTTAGTTATAGATAAAACTAATTAATGATATCCTTTTTTATTAAAAAAAAAAAAAAGGTAATATCTATTGACATTTCAACCTAGAATTAAAAAAAGATTTTATGCTAAATCCGGTCCGTTTGTAATGTTTCTAGTACTGCGCAACTCTCAACAACTTGTCAACAAGATTAGCGCGCGGTTCCATTTGCGGCGGCCATTTTGGTTCAAACGTCAAACTTACAAAATGGATTCCCTAATGGTTTTAGAGTTGTCGTGTCAAAAACCACGACTCAAAAGTTTGGAATAGACTATTGTGACTACATCAAATGTAAAAGCGATTACTAGGATTTATTTTATTGTAATTAAAGTGTTGCCATGTTTAAAAGGAACATAATAAAAGTTTCGATGAGTGTTGCTATAGTTAATAAGATATTTATAATAAGCGAATTGGAAGAAGAAGAAGAGTTGCCATGTTTAGGCATCTAAAAATCTATTTTTAATTTGACAATGCAAGTGTTGCCAATTAACAAAAAATATTACTGAAAAAGTGATAATAATAATAATAAATAACATCTGTGAAATGTAAGTGTTGCTATAGTTAAACATAGACGTGTATAATAATTAACATTTCCGAAAAGACATCGTAATAATAAAAATATTAAGATCTATTTTTAAGTGTTGCCAGTTAACAAAAGTGATTACAATAATAAATAAGTGTTGCCATGGTTAAGACGAATATCATCATTAAAATATCTTCGGATTATAATTTTGTGAATTGGTTTCTAATGTTGGTAGTACTGATGATAAGTTAGGGATGTGCTTAAAAAATTTATCGAAATCGATTCATGATTAATCGATTAATAAGCATAATTCAATTGTTATTTCGCTTAGTTTTTTAAAAAGGGACAGAGCAAAGTCGGGTCGCCCAGGTACTTAATATAATTGTTCATATCCCAAGTCCAATGAGATGGTGTAACCGATTCAAAACGCATCACAGACAAGAAACATCGTAGATCATTCAACCGTGTGAAAAAGTTGAGCAAAAACCTGGCGATTGTAGCCTTGGGCCTCTAATATGACGCTCTGATAAAAAATTCAGAAAGGATATAGCCGAGCCCTTAAAACTTATTCGATTCGTACTTCGGGATTTGATCTAGAAAAATAAATTACCCCTATTTTATGTATTTATTATTCTTAGATCAAAAGAGGGTTTCAAAAAATCACTTACCAAAGGACATGTCCACCTTCCATACATAGTCGGCCTACGAACGGAAAAATATGTCGTTATAACGAAAATTAATAATTTATTTTTAAACTTAAGAATCAATTTTTAGTAACTGACGGACACTCGGGGGATTCCGAACACATTTTAAAAAGTAATCATTATTATTTCCTATAAATCAGACTCCATTTGAATATAAGTAATCATCAATGTTGCCAAGGCTGTAATAATTCCTCCCATAAGTTGCAATTTATTATCTAAGTTTAAAAAAAAATATTATGTAGTTTGTAGCGTCGCTTTAGAAATTAAGTAATATTCTAAAAGTAGTATAATAAATATAAAATTATTGAAATAAATGACAGTATAGATTAATATTACTAATTTTAGAATATTGCTTAATTTGTAAAGCGACGCTACAAACTACATAATAAATTATAACCTATTATTACAGCCTTGGCAATATTGATGATTACTTATATTAAAATGGAGTCATGTTTGGAGGAAATAATAATAAGTACTTTTTAAAATGTGTTCGAAATTCTCCGATTGTCCGTCAGTTACTGAAAATTGATTCTTAAGTTTAAAAATAAATGAGTAACTTTCGTTATGATGACATTTTATTCTACGACACGACATGTTCGTAGGCCAATTTGAACATTGTCCTTTGTCACAAGATGTCTTCTCTACTCTATTCTGTTCAGGATTTTTTAATTGTTTTGATACTTCAGTCAATAATTAAATACAAACAAATTATTTTATAGGGTTATGGCAAATGATCTCCCATGATCTTCTTCTTGGCGCATCAGCTTGGCTTTCCGTCTCCAGTTAGTAACCTTTTACATTCTCTTCATGGTCCACCTCCACGCCTTTTTGTTTCGGTATCCACTTAGTTATTATTTTTACATCCATCGTCCTCTCTAAGGAACCCGCCCATCTTACTGTGACTTACTATAATAGGTATTTATGATAACAAGATATATCAGCCTAAATTTCACTGTTTTACCATTCACCATCAGACGGATCCTTACATCCGTATAACAAGTGAATCTTAATGGGATACCGGGAAGTGGCTGAAATAACTAATCCGCCATATTAGATTTAGAGTAGTCTTTTTGTTTTTGTAATTTTTTCAGCAGACCCGCTTTTTGAGCTTTTTTACCTGTGAGGGGAAAGGTTAGAATGAAATTCCTCTCTGCCGCTGGGAGAGCATCTCGTGAGAGGCGAATAACCCAGCATCGTCATTGGTGGTAGAGGATCTGTTTCAACTCTACGCCCTCCATCTCCATTCCATTAATGCTACAGTTCCAGTGAACTCTGCATCCACTGAAACACTCAAATAACTTAACTTTCGAGGCAGCAACGCATGGACAGATCAAGAGCTAACTCTCTAGTTTTGCCGATGTCCATGGGTGACAGTGGCCACTTTCCATCAGGTGGACCGTTTGCTCGTTTGTCCCTTATCTATCAATAAAAAAGACCCTTTACGTTATGTTTTTAGTATTTCTCAAAATTATATTTGTCTTTACGATGCTTACCATTCAATATGTCACAAGATGAAGAAAATTACTAAATAAGAATCTCGTATAGTATTTTATTGTAAAGGAGTAGAAATAATATCTTTCGCTCTAACACGATATTCGCCTGAAACTCACGTCAAAACTAACTTCCCCCCTCTGGTAAACAGTTTTTTTGTATGCGGTAAGAAATATATTTGGCACTTAAAACACAACAATAATATACATTCTTCAAGAATTCAAGAAGATCGAGCGGTGCTTGGGGCTTACGACCTAGGATTAAAAAGCATTTCTGCAACCCGTAAAGGCTCTCCTTCACCGCTCGACCTCCCGACCGAAAATGTCTCTAAATATAAAACACTGAAGTCACACGAGCTTCGCGAAAAACTGAAAAATCTTTCGTAAAAGTCATCATTTTTATATTACAACTAACACTGAGTTAATGCGAGGGTGACGTTTATCCATATTTGGCCGAATATTAAAAAGTATTCGGCTACTAATCCTGCCAAAAACGCATTGAAAGAAGCGTTGTTTTAGCGGCCACCAAAGTGACCAAAGCTTTTTACGGGTTGGCCGAGTTGAGTCATATAACTTATACCGTAAGAAACAATTGCTTTCAATATATAACATACATATACATATATACATCTAAATTAGATTATATATACTCTAAAAATTCATTTCAAAAGATACAGATTAAAGCCATATATAAAATTTCGAAAAATCGATAACAAATTTAATTATTATTTATATTTTTTAATATATTATGCATCGTTTTCGATACATCACTAATTAAAAAAAAAAATACAAAGATTATAAATAAAATCAATTCATATAATATTGTATACGTATTGTATCTCCGCTAGAGCGCAATGTGAAAGTTTGTATGTCTGGGTGTTCGTCACTCAATCACACAAAAGCAGCTGAACGGATTTCAATGATATTTGGTATATATATTCTATATAACCAGGACTATCACATGGGATACTTTTTATCCCGAAAGTAAGCACAATTTCAGAGAAATAAATCCTTTTTTCTAAACGTTATTTCTTACTGAAATTTAATTCATTAATCACAAAAATGTTAACTGAGTGAGTCGGTTGGAGGTGAAACCTGGGTGCTATTTTTTTACTAAATTACTAGTCAAACTGCTGCTAAACTATACTATCGTCATCAATTTTTTTATGGTAAATAAAGCACAAACGAGCAGACGGCTCATCTGATGGTAAAGTGGACAATGCCGCCCATGGACATCAGCAATCTCGAATATAGAAGGAGAGGAGGGTATTAGGGGGAGTGAAGAGATAATCGCTGCCGTTTTAGCCTAGAATTCACTAGATCCGCAGTATTATGGGATGGGAAAGGTCAAGTCTGGTCCACGTGCGACTCAAAGCCACTAGGCGAACAGATTCGCAAGCGAGTCGGGGAACAGATCCCCTACCACCAATGTGTGCTGAGTTACTCACCTCCTGCTCTTCCCAAAGAAACTACTAACTCTAAGTAATAGTTTCTGGAGTGCCAGTGTTTATGTTTTTGTAATGTTTACGAAGCGAATTCGTGACTTCCGTGGAATGTGGGTGCGAGCGATATAACCACACTGTAACTGTTACACTATAACTAACTTTACAGATATTTACAATAATTGGACTAATGGAATCAATATGGTATATGTACTTAAATATCACTGAACTCCTACACGAGTTGACTGCGGATTCCTAGATGAGTTAGGTGATCTTCAAAAACGCTTTAACGGTGAAGGAAAATATCGTGAGCCTGAAAGTTCCATAAAGGAAAATCTAATTGGCCTACATACGGAATAACATGTCATCATAACGAAAACTACTCATTTATGTTTAAACTTAAGAGTCAATTATCAGTAACTGACGGACACTCCAGGATTTTGCGCATATTCTCTCTTCATTTGCTATGTCCCGTGGTGGAGGACCAACACACTGCTTCGGCATCCCTCCCGTTCCGACGTTCCGAGGAGGATTACGTTTTATTTCGCGGCAATTAAGCCAATTGAATAAACAACAAAACACGAGTACCGAGTTAAGTATCGAGTATTGAGTTAAGGTATAAGAGGCTGTTTTTTCAACAAAATTGTCACTTAGCAAGTGACGCTTGTAGAGTCAACACGTCCTGAAGATGCTTCGGTTACGGAGCGAAACGTACGTCGATTGTCGATCGCGATCTGCTTAGTGTGTACTGGTTCGGGTTCGCGCGTTACACTTTTATGTGGGCAGGGTGCTCTTCTGGGTTGTACCATACGAGTCTGGTAGTTCAGATTGCCGCGGTTTATAGCAAGGTAACATTTTGATTCCTTTTAAACCATGAATTTCCGCAAAGTAACGCCTGATTCAATATTTAAGCCAATTGATTTGGCTTCAGCAATCACTGAACGCAGTCCTTGTGGATTCCAGTCTATAGCTTGTTTCGGAATGTGATCCAAGTCTCTGCGCAGTGTGTGACCAACCCAGCCCCATTTACGACGACGTATCTGCAAATCTACAGGATCTTCCAGAGATCTAAGTTGGCGATAGTGTCTGGAAGATCTTCAGGATTTGTCGCAGACAGTGATTAATAAAATCTTGTAGCTTCTTAGTAATTGACTTACTAACTTTCCATGCCTCATATCCGTTACATAAGTTTAATGGAGGGTATTATTACCTTGGCAATATTGACTTTTTTACGATAGATATGGGTCCACCTGATGGAAGGTGGCCACCGTCGCCCAAGGGAGGGAATAATGCTGCGGTTTCCCGGTGTTCACTGGAACGCAGCATTAATGGGAAGGGAGAGGAAGGGGGTATAGATGATATCATAGATAAGTGCGAAATCCTGGAGTGTTCGTCAGTTACTGAAAATTGATTTTTGAGTATAAAACTAAATGAGGAGTTTTCGTTATGATGACATGTCAATCCGTTCGTAGGCCAATTATATTAAATTAAATGGTCCAATTGACGCAACTTGTGTAAAGTGAGTGTACACCTTTATGTATCGGAATGTACACGCAAGTAGATAAGTGCAGTTACCACGTAATTTGCTTGTTAGAATTAAAAAAAATAAATTGTTACCTTCCTAGCTTCTTATTATACCCTACCTTACTATAGACAGTTGGAGTACTAATTGCGTTGGTCCAAAACTTGTCGTTTTTAATATGGATGTGCCAAAAAGAAAAATAATAATTTTTTTTTCTAATTTTGAGAAAATACGAATAATAAAAAATAATACCAAAAAACCTCTGTCTGTCTCAGGTTCTCAAACCCACGACCTCCAGCTCTCAAAGGTCCAAGATTTATGACAAACTTCATTTACGATCGACAGTCAATCCGAATTCTTCATTACACTATATCATTCTACACTCTACTGCGATAGACATTAGATTGATTTTCGCTTACGATACTTGATATTTCGATGTTTTTTTTTAATGATAACTTTCGTTATTTCAAATTGATTTTACATGTAGTCATAGGGTTGTCAATCCAGAAATAATAGATTTTTAATATTATTTCGTACTAGCTGACCCTCACTTCGCTGAGGTGTATTCAAACTGCTCACTCACTCAATCACACAACTATGAAACGTTTGATCTCCGACTGATTGCAGCAAATCCAACTGCCACGGCAAACTCTTTCCATTGTTCGGGTTAATATATAGCGTATGACACTAACACAAAATGTGGCTTCTATTGGTGAAAGAATTATTAAAATCGGTTCAGTAGATTACCCCCCACAACCTCACAAACTTTACACTTGTTTGTCCTGTCAATAGTCTAACATGGCGGAATTCCAAATATAACTAATCCGACTCTGTATGTATATTAAGATGGCGCCCTGCCCTCGCTTCGCTTTGAATTTTATATCAGTCTGGTATAGTGAAGCGTCCATCATTGAGAAGAGAAAATAAATAAAGAGAAAAACGCATATATGGCAACACTGCGAGAACTATTTCACTCAGAAATAAAAAAAAATTACCGTCGCGATTTCGTTCGCGTGTAGCTCCGCTCCTATGGGTCGTAGCGTGATGTTATACAGCCTATAGCCTTCCTCGATAAATCGGCTATCTAACACTGAAAGAATTTTTCAAATCAGACTAGTAGTTCCTGAGATTAGCGCGTTCAAACAAACAAACTAGATATCTAATGAGATGGCAACCCTAAGTGTCGGCAGATAAAGAGATACAACAAATAATAAATCATTCTATAAAATAACTAATTGTGAAAAAAATACTAATTGTCTATTAGATGCACGGGATTATGATATATTATCTGTGGCTCCGAATGAAACCTTTTTATTTGAGTGCGAGTGTTGGTATCATTGAAACTGTCAAGATTGACAAATGACGTGTCTGTATTAAATAATTGGCGCTTTTTTATGAACTCCGTATAACGACACACTCGCTAAAACGTACAGAGTACTGTTGGTCGTTTACTATAGTTTGATAATTTCTTGTCGGTGTTAAATCAAAATGGCGGACAATTATGTAATGTTATATTTTAAAAAAAAATAACTCATAATAAAAATATTTTTGAATTCCTTTGGTGTATGCAGGTAAGCAAAGGCGGACTTATCCCTAGAAGAGATCTCTTCCAGCCAACCTATGATTATGTGTGAGCAAATTATTATGATAAAAATCATAATAATTGAAAATTTTGTAATTTAATATTTAGAAATTATTAAATTAAAACTAAATGCTGAAATAATTATTTAAGTCCATTTAAATTTTTTTTTAATAAAATAAATAACAGACCTCCCTTCCCCTTATACACACATAAATACATACATATATAAGAATGTAATTAATTTAAAAAAATATTGTGTATAAAAATATATTTTTTAAAAATCTACCACTCATTTTAATGTCAAAAGTAAATGTAAATTCCAATTCTAAAATACATTCAAAATAAAGAAAAAAAAATATAAAAGCTCCCATTCACGTTTCAACCATAGACACGAAGTATTCTGAATAGAACATTTACAGCCACAATCCGTCTGAGCGCGGTCGCCGCGAGAGAGGAGTTGCAATAAAGATTAGCCGGACTACGGTTACAGTTACTTTAAACTTATACATTATTTACTTAGGACACCTCAACCTCTATCTGAAGTTCTGTCTATTGCCGAAAATCGCGTGAAACAGACAGACACAGTATAGATGAGATACATCGTCCAACATACGATTCTTCCTCCTCACAGTCAAAAGCTAAGCCAGCAAAGCCACAGGGCTGTGAGAATTCTTAACATTCCCTTTCTTTCTATCTCTCTTCGCTTCGGTTTCCTCAATGCTGAGGGTCGTGACCACCTCCTCGCAACAACAGCGAGTCTAGTCAGTCCAACGTGTTGGGCATCTGCCTCGAGGTCTTTTTCCATCCACTTTGCCAGTGACCTTAAACTTCTCCAAGTTTCCGTCATCCTGGCAATGTGGCCAAAGTATTCGAGAACTCTACCCAGGCAGATCGTAGAAAGCCTTGTCTGTATCCTAAGTTCTTGTAGGATTGGTACGTTGGTGCGATATGCTGTCCAGGGTATCCCCAACATCTTTCGCCAGCACCACATCTCGAATGGTCCTTTCTTCAAGGTCCACGTTTCCGCGCCGTATAAGAATATGGAAAACACTAAAGTGCGCACAAGATTGCTCTTGGTTTTCAGGGAGATGTTTTTATCCTTCCATGTCTTCTCCGGACTCCTGCAACAAATAGGGACTTACAGGAGCGCTGCCGGGCTTTAAAGTGGAGATATACGTGAGTTTTGAAGGTCACCATGTCGTAACGTAACGTTGGACGCTTCCAGAAGTTGGTGGAAAACGCACTGTTGAAGCACACCACACATCCTTTCTTCCTTGATTGGTTCTCAGCTCATCTGTTGGAGATTTTTTAATGAATTTAATATTTGCATTATCTTCTTCTTCAGTTTGAGTTACCTCTCTGTTCGCCTTCTCTGTCTTCTCTTACTTCTTGGAATTGGTAGTGATCACTACCCCTTATTGTTAGCTGTAATACAAAATTCTTTACAACCACTGTTGACATACGTTTCACGCCTAAACTACTAAATATAATTAAATGAAATTTGGTATACAGATAGTCTAGAGCCTTACAAAGGATATAGACTACTTTTTAAAGCGAAAAAAAGGTTGTAAAGGGTTGAAAAGGGGGGATAAAAATTTGTATGGAAGTATCGTCATTTAGACCTAGAATCTTGAGGCTGTTGATTCGATATAAATGAATATGACATTCAAAGTTTGTAAAAGTTTTACCCTCAAGGGGTCAGGGGTCAAAACATTTAAGCAATTTTTTTTTATTTAAATATATATTGTACAATATTATTACGTTGTTTTGCCATTAAATTGTTTTTAGTAGGCAACCCTTGTCACTTAGGGGTACAAAAAATACATGATGACCTATTGTCAAATCTACCAAATATACAAAAAAAATTTCATCAAAATCGGTCAAGCCGTTTTGGAGGAATTCGACAACAAACTCATGATGATATATCTCTCTCTTGAACTCTTGTCAACACAAAAGAATTAACGCAATCGATCCAACCGTTCACGCGTGATGACGTCACGAATTGAAATAAATGAACCAAAATAAACGACGTGGTAATAGCTGCCCCTTGCCGATAGATGGCGCTGTGATGGTAGTTACATCGCGCTATCTTTTATCCGCATTGAAATGGTTAGTATCAAATCGGAAAGTGTTGTTGATAAATAGTTTTAAGATTATTTAAATGTTGTGAGCGATAAACGTCAATTTTTTGAAGCTATCTTGTATAGCTAAGATACTAAATATATTAATGGTCTTGGGCCTAGTTCGCAATTCAATGGCGAATAATTCGCCGTTTTAGTTCGTTTATTTTTTTAATTATTTAGTAAAAATAATAAATGATATTTTCAAGAGTGAAAAATCTTGATATTTCTATCGCCATTTAAATAAATAAATATATATCGATTCGAGAGACCAATAATACAAAAGGAAAAGAGACAGAGCAAAGTTAAAAATGAAAGAGAGAGAGGGTAAGAGAGATGGGAATACTATAGACTTCTCTCAGTGACACCTTTGTCATAAGGATTGTGAAGCTTCCTATCAAACTTGTCTTCTTTATACAATAACGTGTAGCCTGCCCTCGCTTCGCTCCGGGTATTTGAAGCAACATAATAATTGATGTACATAAGAAGACGAGTGTATATAAGAGGAAGAGTGAAAACATTTTTAAAATCGGATCAGTAGTTTTCGAGTCTATTCGCAACAAACAATGAAATCTGCCCCTGACCGCATAATAAAAAACAAATTAATATCCCGCAGAAACTATGTATTTATCCGGGATAAAAAGTATCCTATGTGTTAATCCAGGGTACAAAGTATCTCTGTGTTAAATTTCATTGAAATCTGTTCAGCCATTTTTGTGTGAATAATAATTTAACAATGAAAATCGAGATCAGAAATGGTGTATGTTTGTTACTTAATCACATAAAAACTGCTGAACGGATTTTAATGAAATTTGGCACACAGATACTTTATACCCTGGATTATCATAGATTTTATCCCGGATAAAATCACAGTATTACGAAAATGGCGAACATGACTGAATATGAATCTGATGTAGTATTTATAAAAAAAACAATCACTATAGTTGTTTTTTTTTAATTTCTTTAGTTGGCAACACAGCGTACAAAGTACTATATGTATTGTATAAATGAATAATAGTTATATTATTTACATATATCACATATATTAACTTCTCAAGTATTTTATTGCATAGCAAATGTAAACAAAAAATAATTAATTATTATGACGTCATTGCTCACGTGAGAGCTGCCTCACAATATCTCGTAACCATGGCAACACACTTTCACTGAGTACACATGAACCAATGTTTTCTTGGTATATCACAAAATTAGATTATATTCGAAACTGTAGGGGTTCTGTGACCCCTAATCTACGCTTCATTAAACTATTACATTTGACTCTAATATTATTATAATATATTATAGATATTTTGTTAACATTTGTTATTTTTCAACATATAAAGCTGAAGAGTTTGTTTGTTTGAACGCGCTAATCTCAGGAACTACTGGTCCAATTTAAAAAAATTCTTTCAGTGTTAGATAGCCCATTTATCGAGGAAGGCTATAGGCTATATATCATCACGCTGAGACCAATAGGAGCGGAGCTATACGCGGACGAAGTCGCAAGGGTCGACTAGTAATTTATATGACCAACTAGTAAAGACTTAAACGCTCACACAGCTCGACATATAACAACTTTTTTGGTCCTTTTTATCGCGATAATACAAATGCTAAGTCCTTTCCCAAGCTTTAGTCTATCTCTATAACAAGTTTCATCAAAAACGGTTCAGTTTGTAGAGTATTAATATGAGTAGCATCGTGTTAGTTATGATGTTTGTAGAGCATTGGTTTGAGTAGCATCCTGTCAGTTATGATGTTGGTAGAGCATTGGTTTGAGTAGCTTCCTGTCAGTTATGATGTTGATAGAGCATTGGTTTGAGTAGCTTCCTGTCAGTTATGATGTTTGTAGAGCATTGCTTTGAGTAGTTTCCTGTCAGTTATGATGTTGGTAGAGCATTGGTTTGAGTAGCTTCCTGTCAGTTATGATGTTGATAGAGCATTGGTTTGAGTAGCTTCCTGTCAGTTATGATGTTGGTAGAGCATTGGTTTGAGTAGCTTCCTGTCAGTTATGATGTTGGTAGAGCATTGGTTTGAGTAGCTTCCTGTCAGTTATGATGTTGGTAGAGCATTGGTTTGAGTAGTTTCCTGTCAGTTATGATGTTGGTAGAGCATTGGTTTGAGTAGCTTCCTGTCAGTTATGATGTTGATAGAGCATTGGTTTGAGTAGCTTCCTGTCAGTTATGATGTTGGTAGAGCATTGGTTTGAGTAGCAACCTGTCAGTTATGATGCTGGTAGAGCATTGGTTTGAGTAGCAACCTGTCAGTTATAATGTTGGTAGAGCATTGCTTTGAGTAGGAACCTGTCAGTTATGATGTTGGTAGAGCATTGGTTTGAGTAGCATCGTATTAGTTATGATGTTGGTAGAGCATTGATTTGAGTAGCTTCCTGTCAGTTATGATGTTGGTAGAGCATTGATTTGAGTAGCTTCCTATCAGTTATGATGTTGGTAGAGCATTGATTTGAGTAGCTTCCTGTCAGTTATGATGTTGGTAGAGCATTGGTTTGAGTAGCATCGTATTAGTTATGATGTTGGTAGAGCATTGATTTGAGTAGCTTCCTGTCAGTTATGATGTTGGTAGAGCATTGATTTGAGTAGCTTCCTATCAGTTATGATGTTGGTAGAGCATTGATTTGAGTAGCTTCCTGTCAGTTATGATGTTGGTAGAGCATTGATTTGAGTAGCATCCTATCAGTTATGATGTTGGTAGAGCATTGATTTGAGTAGCTTCCTGTCAGTTATGATGTTGGTAGAGCATTGATTTGAGTAGCATCCTATCAGTTATGATGTTGGTAGAGCATTGGTTTGAGTAGCATCGTATTAGTTATGATGTTGGTAGAGCATTGATTTGAGTAGCAACCTGTCAGTTATAATGTTGGTAGAGCATTGCTTTGAGTAGGAACCTGTCAGTTATGATGTTGGTAGAGCATTGGTTTGAGTAGCATCGTATTAGTTATGATGTTGGTAGAGCATTGATTTGAGTAGCTTCCTGTCAGTTATGATGTTGGTAGAGCATTGGTTTGAGTAGCTTCCTGTCAGTTATGATGTTGGTAGAGCATTGATTTGAGTAGCTTCCTATCAGTTATGATGTTGGTAGAGCATTGATTTGAGTAGCTTCCTGTCAGTTATGATGTTGGTAGAGCATTGGTTTGAGTAGCAACCTGTCAGTTATGATGTTGGTAGAGCATTGGTTTGAGTAGCAACCTGTCAGTTATGATGTTGGTAGAGCATTGGTTTGAGTAGCTTCCTGTCAGTTATGATGTTGGCAGAGCATTGATTTGAGTAGCTTCCTGTCAGTTAAGATGTTGGTAGAGCATTGGTTTGAGTAGCTTCCTGTCAGTTATGATGTTGGTAGAGCATTGATTTGAGTAGCTTCCTATCAGTTATGATGTTGGTAGAGCATTGATTTGAGTAGCTTCCTGTCAGTTATGATGTTGGTAGAGCATTGGTTTGAGTAGCAACCTGTCAGTTATGATGTTGGTAGAGCATTGGTTTGAGTAGCAACCTGTCAGTTATGATGCTGGTAGAGCATTGGTTTGAGTAGCAACCTGTCAGTTATGATGCTGGTAGAGCATTGGTTTGAGTAGCAACCTGTCAGTTATGATGTTGGTAGAGCATTGGTTTGAGTAGCAACCTGTCAGTTATGATGCTGGTAGAGCATTGGTTTGAGTAGCTTCCTGTCAGTTATGATGTTGGTAGAGCATTGGTTTGAGTAGCTTCCTGTCAGTTATGATGTTGGTAGAGCATTGGTTTGAGTAGCAACCTGTCAGTTATGATGCTGGTAGAGCATTGGTTTGAGTAGCAACCTGTCAGTTATAATGTTGGTAGAGCATTGCTTTGAGTAGGAACCTGTCAGTTATGATGTTGGTAGAGCATTGGTTTGAGTAGCATCGTATTAGTTATGATGTTGGTAGAGCATTGATTTGAGTAGCTTCCTGTCAGTAATGATGTTGGTAGAGCATTGATTTGAGTAGCTTCCTATCAGTTATGATGTTGGTAGAGCATTGATTTGAGTAGCTTCCTGTCAGTTATGATGTTGGTTGAGCATTGATTTGAGTAGCATCCTATCAGTTATGATATTGGTAGAGCATTGATTTGAGTAGCTTCCTGTCAGTTATGATGTTGGTAGAGCATTGATTTGAGTAGCTTCCTGTCAGTTATGATGTTGGTAGAGCATTGATTTGAGTAGCTTCCTGTCAGTTATGATGTTGGTAGAGCATTGATTTGAGTAGCTTCCTGTCAGTTATGATGTTGGTAGAGCATTGATTTGAGTAGCATCCTATCAGTTATGATGTTGGTAGAGCATTGATTTGAGTAGCTTCCTGTCAGTTATGATGTTGGTAGAGCAATGATTTGAGTAGCATCCTATCAGTTATGATATTGGTAGAGCATTGATTTGAGTAGCTTCCTGTCAGTTATGATGTTGGTAGAGCATTGATTTGAGTAGCTTCCTGTCAGTTATGATGTTGGTAGAGCATTGATTTGAGTAGCATCCTATCAGTTATGATGTTGGTAGAGCATTGATTTGAGTAGCTTCCTGTCAGTTATGATGTTGGTAGAGCATTGATTTGAGTAGCTTCCTGTCAGTTATGATGTTGGTAGAGCACTAGTTTGATTGATTATTACATCGCAAGTATTCTAGCAGTAATGCTGTTGTGCGTTTGTTCCTCACTGAAGCGATGGCTTGTTAGTTTAAATATAATAATAAATAGATGTTCTCCCCAACACAAGTGATGACAGGTCCCCAGGGTAGTTAATGTAGATGCATCGACGCCCTAATTTGTTTGATAGCTGATATGTGGTGAGGGATCCATGGCAATAACCCTCGCCTTCGCTTCCCTCAGTAATTTAGATTCAATGCAACATTAATGATAAAATAATTAGTCACTCACTCCATACTCTGCAATAAATATACTATAATTATTTTAAAAAAAATTAAAAAAAGGACTTCAAAAGAAACTCGGTATTGACTTTCACTTTGGGAATCACTGAACTTTTTTTATGACAACTGTAAAATGATGACAGACAATATATAATAATAAAGATAATTGTTTAACTGCACTTTAAATACTAATAACATTATGAATAAAGGGAATTAAGATGTAATGGAGAGGGAGATGGGATGGGTTTATGCCACAACTCATAATGCATTCGTTGTTTTTTTTATTTAACGATTTGTAGGGCAGAAACAATTTTACGTTTTTTAACTTTTAAAGGCTGCGTTTTCACTATAGATGAGCGATGAATGAATTAATAAGAAAACATAGGTGGAAACACAGCCTTAGGAGATGATTGCTTTATAAAAAGTGTTGATTTGACAGCTGCTGTCATAAAGCGCGAACTCTGATTCCATGTGTTGGTATATTTCGATTTTATATTAATTATGCATGTACTTAAATGACCATATCTTTTGCATTTTAATATTTATGGCAACACCACATAACCTCTGTTATTCGGAAAGGATGTAGTTTTCGATTGGTAAAAGAATTATCAAATTTTACAATTCCTCTCTGCTGTTGTGAGAGCATCTGTAAACTGTTGATGGTTGATGATCTGTTTCTTGATTGGCTTGCTACTACTAGCATGCGAATCCTACCCCTCTACTTCCCCCTCCCTCCTTCTCCCATCCCATCAATCCTATGGATCTGGTGAACTCTGAGCTCAGGTTCTGCTGAATCCGCAGCGTTTCTCTCTTGACTCCTCTTCTCCCCTCTTGTATTACCGATGTCTATGGGTGACGGTGGCCAATTACTTCTTAAGCTTACTCGCAACAAACAAACTTACAAACAATCAAATTTATGTAATAAAAAATATTAAAAAAAAAAAAAATTAACGGTTTGAAATCAATCATATCAAAGTGTTGCTAGTAACAGGAATATTGAATTAGGGTAGATAAATAAAGTATAAAATCAATTAGTTTATATAACTTGGCTACATGTTGCATAGTCTCCTCCCCCATCAAAATGTCAGAGGGTGGTTGTAACGAATATATTTATTACAATACATTGAATAGACAATCTATTAATATATTATTATTGCATATTAAATTATAGATATAAGACAGTATGACAAGTAATTTTATTTTAGTTAGATGTTAGAAGCGAGGTCAAGCAGTGAAGGCAAATATTTAGCCCGATTGACGTATACAATTATGGACATATAACTCATATAAGGAAAACCGACATTTTTATTCACGTCCAAAAATAGTAAGTTGTCAACTCGGAAATTGTGAAGTGCAGTAAATAATAATAAATATGAGATAGTTTATTATCTCTCCGATAGATGGCGCTGTATTAAACATTAACATAAAGTATTGTTAATCGAAATATTAATTGAACATGATAAAGGCGTTTCTACATTCACGTATTTAATGTTCTTTCATTAAGACATCATGAGCCGATCAAGTATTACGTAAGCATTAAAGGGGCGGGGGGTGGGGGGTAATATATTACTCTACATGCTCACTCTTTAGCTCCACATGCACTTCATCCCTTATTTCAACCCCTTCAGGCCTTTTTTCGTGATGAAACGTAGCCCATGTCTTTTCCTAACCTGTACTCTATATCTTTACAAAATTTCATCAAAATCGCTTCAGCAGTTTAAGCGTGAAAGCGCAAAAGACAAACACATAATGATCAATATCTTATAATAATTTTATTTGTTACAGAAATGGTCTAAAACTCCGACAACTGACAGACGGCCGCCATCTTATCCAAGTGATCTACACACCAAATGGCCTCATACAAGATTGTGAATATATTACAGAAAAAAAATCAGCCAGAAACTTCCTAAAAACATTAAGAAAAGAACTAAAACTAGCTTTAGAAGAAGAAACTTATAGAATAGAAGAAGAAAAAACAAATGACGACGAAAAGTATTACCGCCATTTTCGAAATGTGACGTTTCGAATATTACGCGATGGTGAAAAGTTGCCCACTCACGTTGCGTCCTGGTTCAATTACGACAGATTAAAAACGGAGTGTTTTGAACGACACGAAGAATTAACTTATATGTTAGAAAATAAGAATAAAGTGAGCGAAACCAGTTTAACACGGTATGTATGTCATCCATCACGCACGCTTTGAATTGTCTATGGTTTAAGATTACGTCAATGCAATGACCTCTATCGCACTGCACATTTCTGGATCGTTACTGAATTTTTAATCTGTACAGCCATCGTCAAATATGGCGTCGATAATATAAATGGTATATAGTATTATCGATAAAAAATACCGGTTGAGGTAAAAAATATCGGTATTTTAAAATCGATTTTTTAACAATCTTATTCCTATTTCAGTATCATAAATCTGAGTTTAGTTTTAAGAAGAATTAAATTCAAAATATCGATATTAAAAGATAAAATCTGCAATCAACTTCTTTAAAGTTAATTTCTGCAAAATATTCTTTTAAATGTTCTGTATAACAGAATATCGATATTTTGTAATCGATATCGTGATAAGTAATCGGTATCAATATCACTCACCCTAGCACGATAGCATGAATATTTCATCGCTTCATTTCATTCTGTTTTGTAAGAGTAGCGATTATAAAAATGTTGCCAGCCTGCAATTAGCACTATAATGTCAAATGTCAAGAGATATAAACATTGCAATTTTCATATTAATTACAAATACATTGTAAATTTAATAATCGCTACAGATCTTCAAATTCAAGGGACATGTCACCATTAATTTAATTTTTTCTACTTATGACCATTCAGTTGTTAAATCATTTGGTGACTTGTATAATAGGGTTGCCACCATATTTTCATCGCAGCGTGTAATCTCATAAGTGATGAAGAAGCAAAAAGATCATCCACTTGTATGTCCGTTTAATTTAGTAAACGTCCCTTAAAGTATCAAATTTATGCATTTTTTTTTAAATACAATCACGATATTCCTTCTTGAAAAGGTGGCAACCCTATTTAAAGTAATGTGTTAAGCAGTCACCAATCACGGGGCAGATATAACGCTTCGTCAGTCATTAACAATATGGATGACAGGTCGCGCAGGTCTCTCAGGGAGAATTTCATAATGCCCGGAACCAAATGGTGCGGCGTTGGACAGTTGGCGGAGACCTACAACGATTTGGGAGCTGATAGGAAGGAAGACAGCTGTTGTAGGAGTCACGACAACTGCCGAGTCAATATTGGAGCTTTTAAGAGAAAATTCGGCTACTTCAACTTTAGGCCGTACACTATCTCGCACTGTAAGTGCGATAGGAGGTTTGTGGAGCTTTAGTCAGTTATGGGGTATGGCTGCTTCTGGACCTGATGGTTTGTGCTGGGGTGGACATCGCTTGTTGTGACTAAGTTAATGAATAGCTTTGCAACGAATATTCGGCTATCATACCGGTATATGTTACCGAAATACCGGTATTACCAATTCCATAGACATGTTTAAGGGTATGGTTTAGATTAGTTTAAGATGGCCAAAAATTCGTTGCAAGTCTATTTATAAGATACAGAACGGCCCAAGACGGTCTTGTGAGCGGAGTAAGTAATAAAAATTAGCTTATTAACTAGCGGAGTCGTGGGTTCAGTTACAATATATCATGGGGCTTATCAAATTTTATTACGCGCGTTAAAATGGTATTTTTATCAAGTACGTCAAACAACGATCTTTATGACGCATTTCCGTATGACGAATGGTTTTGAGTAAAAATTCGTTGGTGGTCCAGAGCCTCCAGAGGTCATTACATTGGCAAAGCCAGGCAAAGTGTAAAATCGAGAATAATTGACAGAAAAAAACGGGATTCCATGGAGTTGCTCCGGGTTCCGGGGACCAAGTGGTGTGGAAAGGGTTACTCGGCGACGAGGTATTCGCAACTGGGTGGTTATACGAGGACGGACCGGTGTTGCCGTGTCCACGACCTGCGGTGTCCATTTTGGATCGGTGGGATGGAGAAGAAGTATGGGTTGTATAATTGGCGCGTAAACACGCTGATGCATTGCAGATGCGATGAGAGGTTTGTATTGGCTCAGTAGGCATGATGACTCGTACTAGTTTGCTAGAAAGCCTTTAGATATAATAATAGTAGAGACACCGGTCGCGTGATGACTGCAGAGGAATTAGATCCCTTTGCTTCTTGTCTTGACTGTCAGTCCATGATATTATAGGTCAACGCCTCTAGTATAGCCCTAATAATAAGGATTAGTGCAGTCATACACTTATATAATAATATAACAGTAAAGAGTTAAAGTTCAACAAAACAAAATGACTTTTACCAAGCTGTGACGTCATCTGTGGTAGCAGATTACCATAAATTGCAATATTAAAATGAATAGATTTTTTATCTATGGATTCTATTTCATAAGCAGTTTTAGTAATTCTTGTTTATTGTCATCATGTCTATTGTCTATGTCTAAACTTAGTATTGTTGTGACGTGTATGGATAGCATTATTTTTTTGTGTAGTCTGTGTTAAGACGTTTACGGTTTTTTGTCTCTTTTTATTTGCATGATTTATGTGTGACGTCACTAACTGTGTTTTTAACTAAAGCTATTTGTTATAATATGTGTTTGCTTGCTTTGTGTGTCTAGATTATGTTAAGTAGTTTTAGGCTGTAAAACTACTGAACTGATTTTTATAATTCTTACTGATAGAAGGTTACATCCTTTCCGAATAACATAAGCTAAACTGTGTTGCCATAAATTTATTAATTAAAAATATATGACCATTTAAGTATAATGAAGTGGACATTTTTTAATAGTTTTGACGTTAAAGGGAGTGCCAGTAGAATACGAGACGTTATAGGGAATTTATTTAATTCCTTAAATTTATTATAGAAGGATTAAACGGTTTTGATGATGGCAATACACTTTCCGATCAAATTACAGAGTAATAACAGATTTATGGTTCATTAGGTTATTGGGAGTTGGAGAGAAGAAAACTAAAACTAACTAAAATATAGTCTTAGGTAGTTCGCGAACGTCCTAGTTCAAAAGAGCGCTCCTTTAGGTGAACTGTACGAACTAGTTCGTCGACGATCTCACTCTTAGTTCTTTTTAGTTCTGCTATGTTTTTATCGAATTGTTTACTTCTAGGGCTGTTTATGTTTCATCCATACTTAACTTGTGTTCGCCATTGGACTGTGATCTAAATATTATTTTTCATTTATTATTTAAACTAAATTATTTTAAAAAAGAACTAAAAGAGTGAACTAGTTCGCCATTGGATTGTAAACTAAATATTTTTTTCCTTTGTTTATTATTTTTACTAAATTATTTAAAAAAGAACTAAAAGAGTGAACTAGTTCGCCATTGGATTGTGAACTAAATATTTTTTTCCTTTGTTTATTATTTTTACTAAATTATTTTAAAAAAGAACTAAAAGAGTGAACTAGTTCGCAATTGGATTGTGAACTAAATATTTTTTCCTTTATTTATTATTTTTACTAAATTATTTAAAAAAGAACTAAAAGAGTGAACTAGTTCGCCATTGGATTGTGAACTAAATATTTTTTCCTTTATTTATTATTTTACTAAATTATTTAAAAAAGAACTAAAAGAGTGAACTAGTTCGCCATTGGATTGTGAACTAAATATTTTTTTCCTTTATTTATTATTTTACTAAATTATTTAAAAAAGAACTAAAAGAGTGAACGAGTTCGCCGTTGGATCGTGAACTAAAAAGAGCGCTGTCATTGGTGACCGACAAGGCCTAAGACTACTAAAATATTCTGTACACTGTGTAATAATAATATTAGTTTACTCTATAATCTATGGTTCAATCAGAAGTATAGGTGACCACGTTTCATCCATAAATACAATGTTTACATTGTTTTTTTCCGTTTAGACGAATATTCGTTCAATTAAAAAAACAGCTAGTGGTCCAATGATTGTTCTGGGGATTTCTAGATGTATGGTGTTATTGGGAGACATGACTAGCAGCCCAGACGTATCGGCGAGTATTTTTTCGTAATATCTTTTGAGTTAAATCTCCGATTTAAATAATTCAAAAAAAGGTATTGAAACAGTCTCGAATATGAAATAATTTATTTGGATAAGAATTAATACAAAGGTATGGATAGCATGGTCTGATTTTGATAGGCATTTCTATCAACTTTTAAAACGTAAAAAAGTAGTTATAGTGACTTAACTATAATAGTTGGACATATGGTCTCGCGAAGTTTTTTGTAGATATTGATACGTTCTATAATATTGTAGAACATTTTTTTGTTCTATCATCAATACTATCCGCAGCGCATGCGATGAAAGACATTTTATGGCTAATTTTCTTGCACCTTGAGTTTGTTTTAGTAAGAATTTCTGAGGATATCTAATTTTTTCTAGTAATAACTATAGTCTATATTACTCAGGGATAATGTAGCTTTCTAATGGTAAAAGAATTTTTGAAATCGGTCCAGTAGTTTTTAAGTTTATTCGTTACATACAAAAATACAAAGTTTCGTATTTGTATTTGTCTATAGTCTACGGTTTTGTTAAAATAAAGGTGACCATACACGTTTCAGCCATAACGACAAACATGTTTATCTATTTGTTCTTGTTTTGAGAGGCATATAGTCCATTTGAAACCAGAAAGTGGTCAAATGATTAAATTAATAGAGTCATTTCCTCAGCGCGGCAAAAGGTAAATGTACGTGAATAAAATAAGTAGTAATAAAAAGTATCACTACCCTGTCTTCGGTCAGATAGGCGTCACGGCCGCACAGCGGCGTCTGTGGAGTAGATCGGAGGATAGATGAAACGATTCACTCATGTCACGTCACATAGGCTAATTTTTATCCCGGAGAAAATTATGTGTCTTATAAATTACGTACTTATGAGAGTGCAAAGAGAGTGAGTTTGAGTGGGAGGGAGGATAAATGAGTAATAATTATTATCTGCAAAGTTAATAACAAAATCAACATTTCGTGTAATGTTTTTACTTATTCACTAGCTGAGCCGCGCTTCGCTGAGATTTAATGTACTTTTTTCATATACTTTAGAGGATATTGGCCATATAATCTATTCTACTGTACGCGCATATATATATCCACATACACAAACACGCATTTTTTTTTATTTATTTATTAAAATGTACACCAACGGCGAGTTTACACATAATATTTTGCTAGAGAAATTTACAAAGGTTTTACATTTATATAACCACCAATTAAAGGCGTACACAGCTTTCACAACAATATTAATCTAACCTATAATCGAGTTTTATTTAGCTCTGAGTCTGTGGAACATCATACACTATAAACGAAAATTATATAAATAATAAAAAAAAGGGTAACAAGATCGTTTATGTTAAATTATTTATATAAAATTTTTTTTTGAAACTTTTCAAATTCATACGGAAAATTTCGACGTTACGGTAAGTATTATAAAACGCATCATACGATTGAGAGGAGAGTTACTTCCTAAATTAGTATTAGACGTATTTATATAAAAGACCTTACGCGGAGGTCCACGTCGCTTCTTACGAGTAGGCTTATGGGGTAATCTAGGGACAAACAGAGGTATATTAACTAGCAGACTTGGTAGTCAAATTTCTAGAGCGTTTATTTCAAAAACGTATTACAGAGTTTTACTTGCGCAGAGTTGTATGCGCTCTAACTAAAACTAGTGAGTACTGAGGCTTCTTCTCATGACGTCCATCCAAGTAGCCTTCGTTTCCTTGCTGACACCATGGGAAGATTCCGAGTAACTCCTATCAATGAATAAGGAATGCGCTTATGGCGCATTACTTCTCTATGAACCTAACAGAGGGTGACAACATAACTAGGTACTTCTAATTGACTGTATGTCTGCAACTAATCTGCGTTTGGACAAGGGTATCATATGGAATCTTTCAAGTCTCTGATTATAGTCTAAATTCCGCGGACAAGTACGATCCTTAAATGCCAAGTATCTTGTAAATCTTCGCTGTATTCTTTCGATTCTATTAATGTGATTATTATATTCTAACATACATATATAAAGAATACTAGGATTAAATTATATAAATTAATTATTTTGTTTTAATAAGGAAAAACATTGTTTTTTTTTTTTATAATAGATAAGGTGCAAACGAGCAGATGGTCCACTTGATGGTAAGTGGCAACCATCGCCCATGGACATCGGCAAAACAAAAAACACTCTCTCGTTTTGTCGATGCGTTGCATCCCCGAAGATAGAGTGGGAAGGGGGAATGAAGAAGAAAAATGATGCGGATTCAGCGGACCCTAGGCCAACAGCCCAGAGTCCACTAGACCCACAGCATTAATGGGAGAGGGAGGGAGTAAGTCTGGCCCACAATTGTTTGCTAAAAAGAACAGTTAATAGTTATGGAACAGCGATGTCTTCTAGAACAGGCTTTACCTTCTACCTGTAAAGAATAATATCTGCTTTTGCCCAACAATTCGCTGTGCTTGTGCTGGACTAGAAACTCAGCACCACATGACCAGGGACGCGCCGTCCATATGTGCAGACATGCGGCGCACGACGGCGCCAGAGTGGAAAAGGCGTTGTTGAAGGTTTTGGGGGGCGCCAGAACTAAAATAATAAAGTGATTCGAATAAAAAAATTGGTTGAATAAGGTTAACATATAGTCTTCAAACATTGGCGCTCATAAGTATTTGGCACGACGGCGCGTGACTTCTAAGTGTGTAAGTCGCCTCCACAGCACTTCCAAGTCCGGTGACAATCACAAAAACCCGATAGCATCTCATACCTTCTAATTGGTGGCTATAAATTATTCTGTCCGTCTGTTTGTTGTCCACAAACTCCTGCCTCTTCTCATGAACTATAATTAATATAAAACATCATCAAATGATTATGTTCTGAGAATATACTAATATTATAAATGTGATAGTTTGTATGTTTGTTAGTCAATCACGTAAAAATGGCTGAACGGATTTCAATGAAATTTGGTAACCAGATACTTTATAAACTGGACAAACATATAGGCTACTTTTTATCCCGGAAAAATTTAGACTTCCTACGGGATAATACTAAAATATATTCACTATTGAGCGCCTGAATATTTTTATTATAAAATCTCGTGACGAAACGGCTGGACCAATTTTTATGAAATTTTTTCTATATATTTGGTAGGAGAATAGGGCGAAGGTTATTTTTTATACTCCTAGGTGATAAGAGTGACACACTATAAATTAATTTACATTAATATCCGAAACCTGTATTATATCTATACTAATATAAAAAGCTGAAGAGTTTGTTTGTTTGACCGCGCTAATCTCAGGAACTACTGGTCCGATTTGAAAAATTCTTTCAGTGTTAGATAGCCCATTTATCGAGGAAGGTTATAGGCTATATATCATCACGCTACGACCAATAGAAGCGGAGATATACGTGAACAAAGTCGAGCGGGACGACTACTTATTTATATAAGAAAGTCTACATTAGACAAACACGAAAAATAGAATTTGAAATTAAGTGGAGTTTGAAACAAAAATATTTCACAAATGCAGCTCACGCTTGACCATTATTTACCAGATTCTCGATACAACACAATATTATAAAGTTATAAAAACTAGAGTTTTTAGATCACGGATCAGACTACCCACAAAAAGCGCCGTGAAGATATAACGATAAATATAAAAACCTTACAACAGCCCATTCAATCTATTTTAACTCTGTTTTTAGAGATGGCGGCCGAAAACTATCCTTTTTGTCATAGAGTACACACTTGAGTAGAAATGGCGCGTCGAAACAGAGCCACGCCATAGATAATAAAGCTAACTTACGTGGCCCTCAAAAAGTGACCTTAAGCACGACACTAAAAAAGGAATCAAAATGTTACCTTGCTATAAACCGAGGCAATCTGAACTACCAGACTCGTATGGTACAACCCAGAAGAGCACCCCGCCCACACAAAAGTGAGACGCGCGAACCCGAACCAAGACACACCACACAAGTACAAGTACAAGCGTCACTTTAGCAAGTCAACACGTCCTGAAGATGCTTCGGTTACAGAGCGAAACGTACGTCGATTGTCGATCGCGATCTACTTGTGTGGTGTGTACTGGTTCGGGTTTATAGCAAGGTAACATTTTGATTCCTTTTAAACCATGAATTTCCGCAAAGTAACGTCTGATTCAATTCAATACGACACTATAATACTAACTTCCATGTATACTACGTGGCAACACCAGAGACTGACTCTAATGTAATCGCACTAAAGGTTATATAATGTCTACACATTGGTATAATTGAAATAAAATAAAAGGAAGGAAAGGAAGGTTTTTTAAATGTAAATAGGATGCAAATGGACATACGGCCAAAGATCTCTTGTTTAGGGAGATCTATCAGTTTTATATAAACTCTTGTTATTACTACTCGAGCTTGCTTTGATAGTCTTTTTTTATGGTAGATAAGGTGCAAACGAGCTTATGGTCCACCTGATGGTGAGTGGCCACCATCGCCCATGGACATCGGCAACAAGATATACCCTCTTGTTTTGTCGATGCGTTGCATCCTTAAAGATAGAGTGGGGAGGGGAAGTGAAGAAAAAAATGCTGCGGTTTCAGCGGAACAAGAGCATTAATGGGATGGGAGAGGGAGGGGGTAAGTCTAAGACACTTGGCGGTCGGATTCGCATGCTGGTGGTCGCAAGCTAGTCGGGGAACAGATCCCCTACCACCAAGGGGGTGCTGGGTTACTCGGCTCTAATGGCAGAGAAGAATAGTATTCCCCTCAGGGGTGAAAAGTCAATATTTAATCTGTCAAATTATTCGTCAAACTGCCTCCTAAAGCACTCCTTACTTGTGTTATATACTGTTAGCAATTGTGTAATATATATTGGTGTTCGTGGGTAGTTTTACATTATTCCTCGTAGTGACCTTTAGTGCGATAGATTAGAGTTAGTCTGTCTGGTGTTGTCACACAGTGTAAATGGACGTTAGTGTTATAGTGTCGTGGTTAAGGTCACCCTTCTTGAGGTCCACGTAAGTTACCTTATTATCTACTGTAGTTACTCTTCGGGCAGCGAAGGTTAGCGTTGTCTTGGGGGGTTATTATTCCTCTCTGATTCTATGACAATACAGTTTAGTTCTTATAAATACGTAACGTAAAAAAAAAAAAAAAACTTTTTACATGTTTAATACGAAATAATAGATAATTTTACAATCCACATGTCATTTTGACAGATAACAATTTTTTTTTCACTATTTTTATTCCATAGTCGAAGAGGCAAAGGTCATCCTGCAGCCTTTCGTGTTTATACTATTTCTGTTTTCCTCTCATCAATGATTTATAGGACCACAGATAATTTAACAAAATTTAATCTACATTCGTCTCTATGGTATCATAATAAAGTTGGTTTTTTATTTTTTAATCTAAAGATTGTATTTAAACATCAAAGATCGGATCTAATGATATACTAATAAACATTTTTAACTATTATTTTACATAACTAGGATGAATAAACAATTTAATTAATTCAGCCAAGTGTTCACTCGTTCACTCGCGTACTAAGATACAAACTTAACTTTGCTGCCGGAAAATAGTTGTCTCCATACCACTTTACCAACCGCAAAACAAATATTTTTTATCATAACCCGTCTATGGCCAACTGCTGGCCGCGTCTCCTCCTCAGAGAGAAGAGGGTAAAGTCATAATCCACCACGCTCAATCCTGGACACAAACTTCTAACTTTTCTGGAGAATACATTGTGAGGAAAGCTGCACTCCTGAAAGTTCTTTAAAGTCCTCCAAGGTGTATGAAGTGTGCCAACCCGCGGCCAACCCGCACTTGGTAAGACTCCTATGTGAGTGTCAATTATGCATAAACGACCGTACCTTTTGATTGGTTCAAGGGAGCGCAGAATAGAGTATTTGATATTCATTTCTGCTTGATACCTCCATGCGCTCCTAAGAAAAAGTGGCTTGACGTTTGATCCTCCTCAAACTATTCGCTACAGCTATGGACTATTAATTACAATTTTGTTTAGTCGGTAAGTTATGTCTCATAGAGGACACAGTGGAATTAATCAACGCTTAGGAACTTCTTCAAAACATTTATAGTCTAAACAGTTAACCTGGATAGTAGAGGCGAGTGTTTCAATTGAATAAAGGGAGCTCCTTAAGCCTACACCTTGGTCACAAGTCCAAGGCCAGTAGCAGTATCTACGTTGCGTTCAGCATCACATCCCCTCAGTGTTTTTTTTTATGATAGACAAGGGACAAACGAGCAGACGGTCCACCTGATGGTAAGTGGCTACCGTCGCTCATAGAGAAGACTGCTGCGGTTTCAATGGACCCCGAGCAAGAACTCGGTGTTCATTGGAATCGCAGCAGGAATAGGATGGGAGAGGGAGGGGTAGACGTGGCCCACATACGGCTCGGCCGGAACGTCTCAGAGACACTTGGCGGTCGGATTCGCATGCTGGTGGTCGCAAGCCAGTCGGGGAACAGATCCCCTACCACCAAGGGGGCACTAGCACTTACTCGGCTCTTAAGAGATGCTCTCCCAGCGGCAGAAGGGAATTGTATTCTAACCCATCCCCTCACGGGTAAACATATACCCCTCCACTTCTCTTTCTCTCTCCGAGTTATTAAATTTATAAAACAATAATTAAATTAAATTTACACAAAAGTGACTGAACTAATTTGAATGAAATGTTGCACATAAATACTTTACACACTAGATTTAAAATTGAAATACAGTATGACGTCACTTAGTGTTTAATGCCATTATTGTTGATGCTTACGTAATCTTAAATCAGTTTTTGAAAACGAAATTCTTAATTTATTTTTTAAAACTTTATATGTTTTTGTATGAAGCTATTGTTGAAACATGCGCATGGCAACAATGTATAAATAATTCTTCGAAATCGCGAACCAATATTTCAATGTTGAACCGCCTGCTGAGTTCAGACGAATCATAAAAATTATATTTAAAAAACTGTATTCAAAGGAATGGGGTTTACTAAGTTGTAATTACTAATAAGTTAGCAACACCGTTGATAACTTTATTTCGAGTATACCTACGTGTACACAATATAACCTCTGTTCTGGTAGAATTGAGCCAGTTTCAAAGTGATTTCGTTGGTGGTTAGAGCGTGGTGTTGTGATGCCGGAACTTATCATTACGTCCAAAATTCCACCTCCACTGAGCATGAATGAGACTTCTCCTCCTTCATCACCACCTCCATCCATGACTCTTGCCCTTACAATAGCCAATGCCATCTTGTCCAGTCTCCAGCTACTTGGAGAGCATCACAGACAGAGGAATCGAATGTGTTCCGGATGTGGTCAGACCAACACATCGAGCTGCGGCTCCACAATCTTTTCTTTTTCTTTCCTTCCACTTTGCCGGTAACCACTAGTCTTTAAGGTTCTCCCTCTTTCTTGACAATGTGTCCGAAATAAGAAGTCCATGACAGAGAATGAGACTACTTTAGGGATATCTACTGGAAACAGTTTCTGCATCCGTTAACCGCGTCTTTAGATCAGTCCCATGTTAATATTTTATAGTTTAGTCTCTCCTCGCTTCGGTTTCCTCAATGCTGAGGATCGTGACCACCTCGCAGTAGTAACTTTCCCAGTAACCATTAACTTCTCCAAGTTGCCGACATCGTTTACAGTACATCGTAATATTTTAGTTCATAAACTTTAAAAAAATACAGAATTGATAGCTTCACTTAATTTAGCCCAGCTAAGCTCGTATGGGGGGTTTAAAGTACAAAAATGAAACCATGAGCGTAATATAAATTAGGATAGCGGTCATCTTTAACCCAACTATTGACACGTATGTACGGACAACGGACATTAATCGTCCATTACAAAACCTACAAAGGGACCTTTCCGTCCGACTAAACACAAAAATAGTTACCGATAAACGACAAAGAAAACCACCCTTATTTGACGCTCATAATTTATGTATTGTCGTATTTAACCTCGCGCGCATTATTCACAGATTATAAATCCCTTCGAGCGTGTCGATAACGGATAAACTGAACGCACCTACAAGATGGCTGATGGTTTTGGCGCCCATTGACGTTTGCGGTTTTGATGTCGCTTTTTTTTAATAAATAATATTCTATATTCTATACTATAGATATGGAAAAAATAAATGGACACGTATTTTTTATTTTTTCAAAATATTATCCCGGTAATGGTGTAAGACGTAAACCAAATGACGTCATTGCATTAAAAATAAGACAGCATTATCTTATTCCGGGGTATAGTGACGTCATCACATGTTTTGGTTTTTATTTTTTTCCTCCGAAAGGAATGAACAAAAAAATTAAAAATATTTTTTTAAGTTTAGGCAGATAAATAAAGAAACAGTTTTTTGCTTTACCTACGAAGGAAATGGTCTACGAGTCTTTACTCTATAGTCTATTACATATCATGAATACGACCATTAACTATTCGTTACATCCATAAACTATCGACCACAAACTATGTCTTAAAATAAATAATAGTTTAAAAAAACTAAAAACACGCTTTTTATTATAGAAAACCAAACTAAAAAATAGAAAATAAATTTTAATAAATATAAATTAATAATAGTGTAAATAAAAAAAATGTATTTTATTTAAAAAAAGCGTGGGGTGCATGGTGTCAATAGTTATAAATATTTTATTGACAGATATGAGTAGAGTGATTATCATTTTGATAATATCTTAAAAAGCACCCCACGCTTTTTTTAAATAAAATACATTTTTTTTATTTACACTATTATTAATTTATATTTATTAAAATTTATTTTCTATTTTTTAGTTTGGTTTTCTATAATAAAAAGCGTGTTTTTAGTTATTTTAAACTATTATTCATTTTTTACTTTTTAGTTTGATTTATTTATAAAAGCGTGATTTTTTTTAGTTTTTTTTTTAAACTAAAAAAATCACGCTTGAGAAACGGCTACCAGAACCAATGAAGGCCGCAGGCGCGCAAATTACCCACGGAGAGTTACATACTGACATACTGACAGACTGACATACTGACAGACTGACATACTGACATACAAGTGAAGCTAATAAAAAGCGTGTAATAAATAAAAGATTTATAAAAAATATATATTGGTTTTTTAATCTACATTATTTCAACTTTGACATATTATGTCAATATTCCAATGAAAAAATAATTAAATTTAATTAGAATAATAATAGTAAACAAATTGTTTATTAGGTAAAACAATTAGATAAACATTAACATAGGTCAGATTATTATAGTATTTACAAACAATATTATTTTGTCTACTATAACAAGATAAACTTAGACATTTATTCCCGCGTCAATGTTGCCAACTTTAAATATTATTACATACTAGTGTTGCACCACGATTACATGCGTCTTAATATCTTCAATGAAACTTGTAAATACAAGTTATTTCTCTTCAATTTGCTGACTGAATGTAGGGCAATTACCTCTCTTTTTCATTGCCATTTTTGTACTCAAGTAACGCACCTATATCTCACAGACTCATATAAGAAAATACTCCTCTCTCTCACCCTCTAGTAGAGACTCACTCACTCGTTAGAATATCTTCAATGAAACTATTAAATACAATTTGTTTCTCTTCAATTTGCTGACTGAATGTAGGGCAATTACCTCTCTTTTTCATTGCCATTTTTGTACTTAAGTAACGCATCTATATCTCACTAACTCATATAAGAAAATACTCCTCTCTCTCACCCTCCAGTAGAGACTCACTCACTCGTTAGAATATCTTCAATGAAACTATTAAATATAATTTGTTTCTCTTCAATTTGCTGACTGAATGTAGGGCAATTACCTCTCTTTTTCATTGCCATTTTTGTACTCAGGTAACGCACCTATATCTCACAGACTCATATAAGAAAATACTCCTCTCTCTCACCCTCTAATAGAGACTCACTCACTCGTTAGAATATCTTCAATGAAACTATTAAATATAATTTGTTTCTCTTCAATTTGCTGACTGAATGTAGGGCAATTACCTCTCTTTTTCATTGCCATTTTTGTACTTAAGTAACGCACCTATATCTCACAGACTCATATAAGAAAATACTCCTCTCTCTCACCCTCCAGTAGAGACTCACTCACTCGTTACAATATCTTCAATGAAACTAGTAAATACAATTTGTTTCTCTTCAATTTGCTGACTGAATGTAGGGCAATTACCTCTCTTTTTCGTAGCCATTTTTGTAAATAAATCTTATAATGTTAGTAGGACTATCCCGCAGGAATGGCCAATTATTGTGGGATAAAAAATAAAAAATGTTAATAACGAAGGATACACCAACAAACACACTTTCACAATATAGTATAAATATTTTAAAGCATCTTTTATATAATGAAACCTTTTTGAAACGCTTTGTTTAGAACAGTCTGTTTAGTCTATGGTTTCCGCGCCATTAGCCGCGCGTTCGGCCGCGCGCGATTTTCAAATTTGGAACGTCGCACAAAGGAGGTGTCAACTGTCAAGTTGTCTTATAAACGGGCAGTCGAAGGCTCAAGCGTGAAGATATTGAGAAACAAATTGAGTGTGTACCGCTTTGTGGGTAAAATATAATATAAATATGGAAAAGGAAAATATTATGTTATTTTGTTTTAATATGTTTTTGTTTGTGGTGATGTTGGCAACATTAATCTAGATAGCATTTAGCTTTAGTAAATGGCACAACTGGTAAACTTTTTTATGATATTGGCAACATTAATTTGTTTTTCGTTGGCACAAGCTGAATTGTTACATCGCTAGTAATAAAGCAGTAATGCTGTATCTTGCAACAAGCCTTCATAGTGTAGCCCATAAAAATCTATTTGATATTGAGTAGCATCCTGTTGTATATATTATGTTGGTAACATTGATTTGTGCAACATAAACATCTATCGAAGAAGTAGGGATTGCTAGCAGTAATGCTGTTTATCTGAGTCTATAGTGCAACCCCCAGGAGGATATTCCACTCAAGCTGTCATACTGTTAGTCTGCGTATAGACTACAACTCTTCTTTTTAATTAACTATAATTTATTCATGCATGTTTCTTAGCAACAATTTTTTTTTTATTAAAAAAATACAATTTATTGTGAACTTATGAAATTAATCTCGCTTCTATATAAAGTTATGTAGTTTTAATAATACAAAATAAATTCAAGCATGTTGCCTAGCAACAATTTTTTTTTAATTAAAAAAATACAATTTATTGTGAACTAATAACTTAAAAACAAATTTATTTTAATTAAAAAAATACAATTTATTGTGAACTAATAACTTAAAAACAATTTTTTTTTAATTAAAAAAATACAATTTATTGTGAACTAATAACTTAAAAACAAATTTATTTTAATTAAAAAAATACAATTTATTGTGAACTAATAACTTAAAAACAATTTTATTTTAAGTAAAAAAATACAATTTATTGTGAACTAATAACTTAAAAACAATTTTATTTTAATTAAAAAAATACAATTTATTGTGAACTAATAACTTAAAAACAATTTTATTTTAATTAAAAAAATACAATTTATTGTGAACTAATAACTTAAAAACAATTTTATTTTAATTAAAAAAATACAATTTATTGTGAACTAATAACTTAAAAACAATTTTATTTTAATTAAAAAAATACAATTTATTGTGAACTAATAACTTAAAAACAATTTTATTTTAATTAAAAAAATACAATTTATTGTGAACTAATAACTTAAAAACAATTTTATTTTAATTAAAAAAATACAATTTATTGTGAACTAATAACTTAAAAACAATTTTATTTTAATTAAAAAAATACAATTTATTGTGAACTAATAACTTAAAAACAATTTTATTTTAATTAAAAAAATACAATTTATTGTGAACTAATAACTTAAAAACAATTTTATTTTAATTAAAAAAATACAATTTATTGTGAACTAATAACTTAAAAAAAGTCACCAACACGTTCTCGCTTCTATAAAGTTATTTAGTTTTAATAACACAAAATAACAAACTCCAGCAAATCCGAATGCGGGCGAACCTTTGCTGACCACTCTTAACGAGAAAAAAAAGAAACGGCGGCCATTTCGTTAATTCCTTTCGTATTGTTCGTAATCCTTCTTTTGCTCGGCTAAGCCCGCATTGATTCGGTGTTTGGCACTTCTAAACTAAGCCACTTAGCCGCCTGGGGGCGCTGTATTGTTTCCGATGCTACTTTACTTATACACTACTTATATGCTGTTTCTTTGTTTATATATAAGTTTTTGTTAAGGAAAATTTGGTTTGTAGAATGGCAATACTAACGACCGAAATTATTCATCAATTACAGATTCTAAATTTGAATTTTATGACACTAATTTAAATTTAGAATAAATTTATTCTATTCGAAATATATTTTTTTTCTAAATTTAAATTTAGAATAAATTTATTTTATTCGAAATATAATTTTTTCTAAATTTAAATTTAAAATAAATTTATTTCGAATAAATTTCGAATAAATTTATTTTAATTTAGAATAAATTTTAATTTCACAAGACTAAATATTTTAATCATATTTATGTGTTTTAACTTTTGGAACCACGAGATGGCGCTGTTAGTGATATTTTTTTAGTTTCCGACTAAATATTCTTTTGACATATTTTTTTAACTCAAATTTAAATTTAGAATCTTACCTCTTTTTGGGCAATTTATAAATTGTGATGTGGTAACACTAAATATTTAAATCATATTTATGTAACTTTTGGAATCGTTTTAACAATTGAATCTAATGGTAAATGGATGAATAATTTTTTTTCTGATAATTTGACCGCCATGATAAATATTAAAAAAAAATATCGTTATTATCAGACTTACGTCTTCAATTTATTCTAGAAACGTAATAGTTAATACATTTATATATTGAAAAAAAAAAAGTACAAAAAGGGAACAAAAGCACAGATTATAATTATAAACAAATAGTAGTTCTACTCAAGTTTATTTATTTTTATTCTAATTTTAATTGTCATTTTAAAATTATTTGTACTAAAAAGTTTTGACTCTTGAAACCACAGAGTAGGTACAATTCAGAGTAATTAATAAATAAAACAAAATATTTTTTTTCATTAAATTTGATTTAAATAACTCGAAGCGAAGAAGTAATTTTTATTGTACCCGCGACTTTGTCCATGATTTTCATTGGTGCTCCGCTCCTATTGGTCTATAGCCTATAGCCTTCCTCGATAAATCGGCTATTTAACACTGAAAGAATTTTTCCGCTGAATATTTTTACGATAGTGCGATTTAATATACTACTTATGCCATCTATTGACGGCTTGATGATCTGTCTTGTCTGTTACGCAATAACGCTTAAATCATTAAACCGATTTTAATGAAATTTGGTACAGAGATAGATTAGGGCTTGGAGAAGAACATAGACTATATTTTATTGCGAAAAAAACACTTAAGAACACAAACTAAATAAACGATACCGTGATTTAATATACTACTTATGCCATCTATTGACGAATAGATGCTCTGTCTTGTCTGTTACGCAATCACGCTTAAATTACTAAACTGATTTTAATGAAATTTGATACAGAGATAAAGTAGAGCTGGAGGAAGGACATAGACTATGTTTTATCGCGTAGTCAACAAATGAGTGCGCGCACACCATCTATCGACGTGGGGGTGAAGTGCATGTCGAGCTGTGTGAAGCCAGGGCGTGGGGCTAGTTATTATTATAAATGATAGTAATATACAAATATGAGACGACATAAATCACGTAAAGTAAATCATTTATTTTGTTTACAACTGTTATTTGTTGTTATGATAACTAATGCCAAAACTCTTGTTGTTTAATCGTCCAATTATATTTTATTACAAAACAAATCAGCATTGACATTTGCATATTGAAAACATTAATAATATTAAGTTGTATATATAAATCCGTTGATGGATGCTTCGGTTATTTATTATCTGTGGCATTATCATGTTTTACACAATTTTTTATTTATAAAAAAAAATTTTTGGTGTAGTACTAAAATTAATCAATAAAAAAATAATGTCTTTTTGATTAATACAATAGATGATTTGGGAGGAAAAGAATTAAGAATAATTAAAAAAATGTATAATATTTTGGTAATTTTAAAAAAATAATTTTAGTACCATACCAAAAAAAAACCCTTTTTGATTTATACAATAGATGTTAGTAGTTAGGCCATAGTTAAACAGTTTTTTTTAAGAAGGACGAAAAAAAAATTATTTTATTTTTGTATGGTACTAAAATTGATGAATAAAAAAAATTTTTTTCAAGAAAAATAAAAAATAGTTTTTGCAATATTTTGGTGTGGTATTAAAATTAATTTTAATAAATTAAATGTCTTGTTTAAGACAAAAAATAAAGAATAAAAATTTTGGGGTGGTACTAAAATTAATTAATTTAAAAAGAAATTAAATGTTATTTTTATTTGCAAAAAAAACTATTTACTTTTTTTTAGCTTCAGTAGAATTTGCGTCTAAACAAAAAAAGTACAAAAAAAAATTGATGCATTATAAAAGTCTAAAATTAAAAAAAAATATTAATTCTTCTACTACGTCTGTAATTTTCAATTTCATCCATTGTTTTTGAGTGACTAACATACAAACGTTCACATTTATAATATTAGTACAATAATAATAATTAGAAATATCTAGGATTGTGTACTCTGTGCAGAAGTGCATACAAAGAGAAACCTCTGAAGTCTTAGGACTTGTTAAGCGGAAAAGCAAACTCTTTGACCAACACTCAATTCTTTTACACTTGATTTCACATGTTTGTTCAGTGTTGCCATATTATAACATATTGTATTTTAAAACTATTTATTATTGTATATATTTATTTGAATATATCACAAAGATTAATAAATTAAAAATTGTTTTTGGTATGGTAATTACTTTATTTATTAATTAAAAAAAATGTCCTTTTTTCTTATATGGCAACATTTTATTAATTTAATATCTAATATAATCTGTAATGTTTTTCGTCTGTGGTTAAAAAACTTTCTCCTCCTAACTTATATTATTAAAGTTTGTTACTCAATCATACAAAAACGGCTGAACAGATTTCAATGAAATTTGGCTCACTGATAAATTATAACCTGGATTAACATATAGGCTATAGTTTTTATCCCGGAAAAAATTAGTATTCCTGTGGGATAACGATCAAACATGTTTAGTATTGTACGCGCCTAAATATTTTTTAGCACATTAAAATAGAGCATATAAATTTGTGTAAGGGCAACACTGCAGTAAATACATAAGAAACTAACTTGTATGTTATCTGTGGTAAGAATAAGATACATAGATTATATATGTATACATGTACTCTAAATTTAAGTGCATCTCAAAAGGTAAGAGCTCATTACGCTCAAAGGCAGAAACAAAAAGTTGCTGTTTTCGAAAAAAAGTTTTCTTTCACATCTAACTAGTTCTCAGTCTAAATGAAAGTAGAAATATAAACATTTTGATTTAAACTTAACAGCTGTTTGTTTCGGGCGCCATCTTTAAAAATGTGTTGAATAAAAACATTTATTTTGATCAAAACTTAACAGCTGTTTGTTTCGGGCGCCATCTTTAAAAATGTGTTGAATAAAAACATTTATTTTGATCAAAACTTAACAGCTGTTTGTTTCGGGCGCCATCTTTAAAAATTATATAGAATAAAAACATTTATTTTGATTTAAACTTAACAGCTGTTTGTTTCGGGCGCCATCTTTAAAAATTATATAGAATAAAAACATTTATTTTGATTTAAACTTAACAGCTGTTTGTTTCGGGCGCCATCTTTAAAAAATATATAGAATAAAAACATTTATTTTGATTTAAACTTAACAGCTGTTTGTTTCGGGCGCCATCTTTAAAAAATATATAGAATAAAAACATTTATTTTGATTTAAACTTAACAGCTGTTTGTTTCGGGCGCCATCTTTAAAAATTATATAGAATAAAAACATTTATTTTGATTTAAACTTAACAGCTGTTTGTTTCGGGCGCCATCTTTAAAAAATATATAGAATAAAAACATTTATTTTGATTTAAACTTAACAGCTGTTTGTTTCGGGCGCCATCTTTAAAAAATATATAGAATAAAAACATTTATTTTGATTTAAACTTAACAGCTGTTTGTTTCGGGCGCCATCTTTAAAAAATATATAGAATAAAAACATTTATTTAGATTTAAACTTAACAGCTGTTTGTTTCGGGCGCCATCTTTGAAAAATGTGTTGAATAAAAACATTTATTTTGATTTAAACTTAACAGCTGTTTGTTTCGGGCGCCATCTTTAAAAATATGTAGCTATTAAAAATCAATGTTATTAATAAAGTGGGTTTTGTTTCGTTTATTTAAATGACTCAATTATTACATTATTTAAAAATCTATAATAAAAAAAAGTTATATCTGAAACTAGACGACCTGCGCAACTTTGTTCACGTGTAGCTCCGCTCCTATTAGTTTTAGCGTGATGATATATGGCCTATGGCCTTCCTCGATAAATCAGCTATCTAACAGTGAAAGTTTCAAATCGGACCAGTAGTTCCTGAGATTAGCGCGTTCAAGCAAACAAACTCTTCAGCTTTATATTAGTATATAGATATTTGAACCAACACTATCCATATAGGTTAGCGCGTCTAAATGTCAGATATCTCTATAGATACATTACTCTATGGTATTTTTTTTTTAATTTATTATTGGAAAAGGCAAAGACTGTACAATTCGACAAAAGACTTTCGTCTATAAAACATTAGTCTATGGTATTTTTTTTAAATTTATTATTGGAAATGGCAAAGGCTGTACAATTCGACAAAAGACTTTCCTCTATAAAACATTAGTCTATAGTATTTTTTTTTAAATTTATTATTGGAAAAGGCAAAGGCTGTACAATTCGACAAAAGACTTTCCTCTATAAAACATTAGTCTATGGTATATTTTTTTAAATTTATTATTGGAAAAGGCAAAGACTGTACAATTCGACAAAAGACTTTCCTCTATAAAAACATTAGTGTATGGTATGTGAACCGCAACAGTTAAGGGCTAAGGGCTCGTTAAGTGCGAATAATCCTTAGAACAAGCAAAGCCCGAGTAATACGTCTTACGCGCGACTGGCTGATGCTGACCAAAGGAAACACATTTCACAATTGAACTAATAATACACACAGACATACCTACTACTACCTATATATACACTATTATATACTGAGGAAACATAGAATTGTTTGTTAATTTATAGAATTCCTTTCCGGGTAACATAGGCTATGTGGTGTTGCCATAAATATACTAATCAAAAAGATATGGCCATTTAAGTTCCATAAGGTGGTCATTTTATAAATTGAAGGGTTTCTCAGGATCAAATCCGATTTTAAAAATTCTTTCACCGATAGAAAGCTACGTCCTTTCCGGGTAACATAGGCTATGTGGTGTTGCCATAAATATACTAATCAAAAAGATATGGCCATTTAAATTCCATAAGGTGGTCATTTTATAAATTGAAGGGTTTCTCAGGATCAAATCCGATTTTAAAAATTCTTTCACCGATAGAAAGCTACGTCCTTTCCGGGTAACATAGGCTATGTGGTGTTGCCATAAATATACTAATCAAAAAGATATGGCCATTTAAGTTCCATAAGGTGGTCATTTTATAAATTGAAGGGTTTCTCAGGATCAAATCCGATTTTAAAAATTCTTTCACCGATAGAAAGCTACGTCCTTTCCGGGTAACATAGGCTATGTGGTGTTACCATAAATATACTAATCAAAAAGATATGGCCATTTAAGTTCCATAAGGTGGTCATTTTATAAATTGAAAGGTTTCTCAGGATCAAATCCGATTTTAATAATTCTTTCACCGATAGAAAGCTACGTCCTTTCCGGGTAACATAGGCTATGTGGTGTTGCCATAAATATACTAATCAAAAAGATATGGCCATTTAAGTTCCATAAGGTGGTCATTTTATAAATTGAAGGGTTTCTCAGGATCAAATCCGATTTTAATAATTCTTTCACCGATAGAAAGCTACGTCCTTTCCGGGTAACATAGGCTATGTGGTGTTGCCATAAATATACTAATCAAAATGATATGGCCATTAAAGTTCCATAAGGTGGTCATTTTATAAATTGAAGGGTTTCTCGGGATCAAATCCGATTTTAATAATTCTTTCACCGATAGAAAGCTACGTCCTTTCCGGGTAACATAGGCTATGAGGTGGTTCCATAAATATACTAATCAAAATGATATGGCCATTTAAGTTCCATAAGGTGGTCATTTTATAAATTGAAGGGTTTCTCAGGATCAAATCCGATTTTAAAAATTCTTTCACCGATAGAAAGCTACGTCCTTTCCGGGTAACATAGGCTATGTGGTGTTGCCATAAATATACTAATCAAAATGATATGGCCATTTAAGTTCCATAAGGTGGTCATTTTATAAATTGAAGGGTTTCTCAGGATCAAATCCGATTTTAAAAATTCTTTCACCGATAGAGAGCTACGTCCTTTCCGGGTAACATAGGCTATGTGGTGTTGCCATAAATATACTAATCAAAATGATATGGCCATTTAAGTTCCATAAGGTGGTCATTTTATAAATTGAAGGGTTTCTCGGGATCAAATCCGATTTTAATAATTCTTTCACCGATAGAAAGCTACGTCCTTTCCGGGTAACATAGGCTATGTGGTGTTGCCATAAATATACTAATCAAAAAGATATGGCCATTTAAGTTCCATAAGGTGGTCATTTTATAAATTGAAGGGTTTCTCAGGATCAAATCCGATTTTAATAATTCTTTCACCGATAGAAAGCTACGTCCTTTCCGGGTAACATAGGCTATGTGGTGTTGCCATAAATATACTAATCAAAATGATATGGCCATTAAAGTTCCATAAGGTGGTCATTTTATAAATTGAAGGGTTTCTCGGGATCAAATCCGATTTTAATAATTCTTTCACCGATAGAAAGCTACGTCCTTTCCGGGTAACATAGGCTATGTGGTGTTGCCATAAATATACTAATCAAAATGATATGGCCATTTAAGTTCCATAAGGTGGTCATTTTATAAATTGAAGGGTTTCTCAGGATCAAATCCGATTTTAAAAATTCTTTCACCGATAGAAAGCTACGTCCTTTCCGGGTAACATAGGCTATGTGGTGTTGCCATAAATATACTAATCAAAATGATATGGCCATTTAAGTTCCATAAGGTGGTCATTTTATAAATTGAAGGGTTTCTCAGGATCAAATCCGATTTTAAAAATTCTTTCACCGATAGAAAGCTACGTCCTTTCCGGGTAACATAGGCTATGTGGTGTTGCCATAAATATACTAATCAAAAAGATATGGCCATTTAAGTTCCATAAAGTTGTCATTTTATAAATTGAAGGGTTTCTCAGGATCAAATCCGATTTTAAAAATTCTTTCACCGATAGAAAGATACATCCTTTCCGGGTAGCATAGGCTATGTGGTGTTGCCATAAATATACTAATCAAAATGATATGGCCATTTAAGTTCCATAAGGTGGTCATTTTATAAATTGAAGGGTTTCTCAGGATCAAATCCGATTTTAAAAATTCTTTCACCGATAGAAAGCTACGTCCTTTCCGGGTAACATAGGCTATGTGGTGTTGCCATAAATATACTAATCAAAATGATATGGCCATTTAAGTTCCATAAGGTGGTCATTTTATAAATTGAAGGGTTTCTCAGGATCAAATCCGATTTTAAAAATTCTTTCACCGATAGAAAGCTACGTCCTTTCCGGGTAACATAGGCTATGTGGTGTTGCCATAAATATACTAATCAAAAAGATATGGCCATTTAAATTCCATAAGGTGGTCATTTTATAAATTGAAGGGTTTCTCAGGATCAAATCCGATTTTAAAAATTCTTTCACTGAACACAGAGTATGTCTCTCTTCCTCTTATATACTTTCATTCTCTCTCATCCTCTCTCTCTCTATATATACTATTTCTTTTTATCACTAACTAGTGCGTCGCAACATGACTTTACGCGCATTGATGGATATTCATCTTACTAATATTATAAACGCGAAAGTTTGTAAGAATGTATGGATGTTTGTTACTCTCACGCAAAAACTACTGAATGGATTTTGATGAAACTTTACAATAATATAGCTTACACATCAGAATAACATATAGGCTATAATTTATAGTGATATAGTGTGAATTATCCAAAATATTGCGTGTGAAACCGCGGGGCGTAGCTAGTTATTAATATGGGGCCGTTCAAGTGTTACGGATGCAGATATTTTTGCCTACCCTCCATGTTAACAAAAGTAAGCAAAGCTCGAACCCCCCCTCCCCTCTCTTCCCCCATGCTAACGTAAACATTGGTGGATAATTATTCTCCATCCTCCTCCATCCGTATAAATGTTATCAGTTGTGCCACCTTCAAAGGAAAAATGGTACTTTTCAATGTTGCCAACATAAATCCGGATTAAGGAATTATTTGATTTGATAGGTTATATGGTGTTGCCATAAATATTATTATGAAAATTCTTATAGAAAGCTAAAGGAGTTATCATATTAATAAACGCGAAATTTTCTAAGAATATATGATGTATGTTTGTTACTCTATCACGCAAAAACTACTGAATGGAATTTGATGAAACTTTACTATAATATTGCTTAAATATAGCTAGTTATTTACCTAATAGTACTCATAGTCATAGACAGTATACCATAGATAATAAATGTGTAATTATCTGTAACAACATAATCATTTTTTGAATTTTTATTTGTAAAAATCTGTCTCTTTGTTACGCTCTCACGTTTAAACTGCTAAACAGATTTTGATGAAATCTAACACAGAGATAGACTAGAGACTTATAAAGGATATAACATACGTTTTATCGCGAAGAAAAGGCATTAAGGGGTTGAAATAGGGGATGAAGTGCATGTCGAGCTGTGTGATCTTTAAACCTAAATACACTTAAGGGCAAATAATCCTTAAAATAAATTCCATTTTCTATTCTCACGCTGACCTAAAGGTTTTAAAAGTATTTTTATAACGTCCTAAACTTTATTGCTTTGTATTCTATATAAACAGACGCATTATACACTTATACTAGCGACAGAAAACGATCACAAAACAATCTACCCATCTCTGTCACTCGTAAGGTGAAATAAAACCAAACTAGCGACAGAAAACGATCACAAAACAATCTACCCATCTCTGTCACTCGTAAGGTGAAATAAAACCAAACTAGCGACAGAAAACGATCACAAAACAATCTACCCATCTCTGTCACTCGTAAGGTGAAATAAAACCAAACTAGCGACAGAAAACGATCACAAAACAATCTACCCATCTCTGTCACTCGTAAGGTGAAATAAAACCAAACTAGCGACAGAAAACGATCACAAAACAATCTACCCATCTCTGTCACTCGTAAGGTGAAATAAAACCAAACTAGCGACAGAAAACGATCACAAAACAATCTACCCATCTCTGTCACTCGTAAGGTGAAATAAAACCAAACTAGCGACAGAAAACGATCACAAAACAATCTACCCATCTCTGTCACTCGTAAGGTGAAATAAAACTAAATTATTTTTTATTATATTTCATAAATTTTGTAGCCACTGGTCGGTGTTTGATTAAAAAAAAATGGTCATCAACATTTGTTTACTATCTGTGGTCATGGCATTTTAATCACACACTGATAGAGCATTAAAATATTTTTTTATATATGGCCAATGGCCTTAGCATTTTATTCACAAGGAAATGCGAAACCAGTTGGTCCGTAATTGGATATTAAAAAAAATTGTTTACTATCTGTGGTCATGGCATTTTATCCACAATTAGCTGCGACACTGAGCATAAAAATATTTTTTATCTGTGGCCAATGGCCATTGCGTTTTGATTATAAAAATATTTTTTATCTGTGATCATATTGTTTATTATATTCACAAGCCGATCCTAAACTAGCTTGTCCGTAATTATTTTTTTATATTTTTAATCTGTGAGTATATCATTTTGTCATTGTCCTAAGCATAATTAAAAAAAAATATTAATTGTTTATGGTCATAAATAAAAAAACAACTGCGACACGTCTGATGTGTGTGTAAAAATATTTTTCTTTTTTAATCTGTACCACAGAAAAGAACGACAAAGTCGTTCGTTCAAAGACAAGACAAATCATTTTTTATTTCTTACACAAGGCAAACGCCAAACGCCATCAGCCGATATATCCGATGCACCGATAAGCGCCCTCCAGCTAGGGTTGCCAGCGTGGTACGATTTAGAACAAATGTTGGTACATTAATATTGTACCGTTTGAGAGGTAATGAGCTATAAATATGTAAATAACGTATGTGGGCAAATTATATGTATTTTGAACTTACCAGCCCTCGCTTCGCTGAGGTATATTCGCTCACTCTCTCATAAAACAACCTGCCTCATAAAACAATCTACTAAGTACTTTTTGAGATAATCGCGAAAAGAGAGACAGGGATACAAAAACCCTATCCCGAACCGAGATTTGACCGAGTTGAGAGTGACCAAAGTATAGGTTTAAGGAGCTCCTTTATGTAATTACAACACTCGCCTCCACTACCCAGGTTCTCTATCTAAACCTAACGTTAAACTCACAATAAATAAGACGTAAGAACTCACATGATCCTTAGTCGGACATATCCAACTTTGAGGAGATCCGATCCTACCCTGCGCGGCCACCTGACATGCAGGTGGCACGTGCAGGTGTCGAAGCTATCGCCGTCTTTGTTATGTCAACTGTCTTGTATCCCCGACATATACATAACACATTAAAGCCTTTTGGTGCCCTCGCTTCGTTAAGGTGTATTCATTGTCACACTATCGTGAGTACGTGACTCGCTCACTCTTCTGTCTCACTCACACAACAGAAATCGTTCTGAAGTTAGCGTACATACATACAGGCGATACATTTTTATTAAAAAAAAAATAATTAGTGTAGGTAAAATTTGATATAAGGCGGCAACCCTAACCCAAGTGCACTTGACGCGTGCCATTGACGTAATGGCGTATCTCCCGCCAAATATCGCACTTACCTTTTGAATGGCTCGGTATTTTATAATACCTACTTGTGAATTTAAAAAAAATATTGAAAGTCGAAAAAATATTATATAATAATATTATAAAAAAATTAGATTTTTTTTTTTGTGCTGGTAACATAATGTCAAATGTTTCATTCATCATAAGTATGACTTCAGTTTTTTTTATTTGTGCTAAAAATCTTGTCTCTGGTACAATTATTAGTTTTTTCTTATATTATAGGTATACCAAAATATTAATATTATTTATGAACTCTTAATATTTAAAAAATAATCATTTTCCCGCCAATTTATTATAACAATTGTAATTTGAGATGAGCAATAAATAGATTATTGAATAAACTAAACATAATTAGATATTGTCTGTGGCGATGAGAAGATTCTAGTTTATGGTATACCTAAGTTCTTTTTATAGGGATGGGTAAAAAAATATTAATATTTTTGCCCACGAAGTAGTAGGTGAGAACACTAATTATAGCACAAAATCGTACAATAGGCGACCTTGTCGCTAAAAGCGATCTTTTCCAGACAACCTTAAAGTGGAGTTCTATGAAAAGAAAAGAAAGATTATTGCTGCTTAAACAGATTACGATCAAGACTAAGACTGCAGTCAGACTGTCGAGTCTACCGTACTCCAGCGCCATAAACAGCGATGACGATTCGATTCGTTTACTATTCGATACTTCCATACAACTTTTCATCCCCCCCTTTCAACCTCTTACAACCCTTTTTTCGCAATAAAAACTAGCCTATGACCTTTCTCAGGCTGTGGACTATCTGTATACCAAATTTCGTTTAAATCGGTTCAGTAGTTTCGTCGTGAAAGTGCGACAAACAGACAGAGTTATTTCACTCATTCACTCACTTTTATCCATAAACAATAAAAGATAGAGTTGAATTATGAAAGAAACTGCATTCATTTTGAATATCACGGGCTAGTGGGTTCATTGACCTTTATGGCACCTTTTTTTTATGGTAATTAAGGGGCAAACGAGCTGACAGCCCACCTGATGGTAAGTGGCCACTTTGACTCTTGTTTTACCAATGCGTTACAACCTTGAAGATAGAGTGAAGAAGAGGAATGAAGAGAAGAATGTTAAGGTTTCATTGAACTCTCATCGGGAACCTAGAACCCCTACCACTAAGGGGGTGCTGGAATACTATTTCTTACTCACGGGATTTAATTATAAATACGATATATTTTTTAATTTTCCCATCCCTATTTGTTTTAAAGAATCTTGTCTCTGGATTTTATAATCTGTTCAACGTTGCACTTTCCCGCCAATTTATGACAAATGTCATAAATAGCGCGAAACGATGACATGCGGCGTCGGTAGTGACGTCACTTAACCGTCCACAGATAATAAAATAAAACAATATTGGAACTGCTTGTGCGGTTATGATCTAACAGAACATAAATGGAGAAATAAAATAAAGTTATGTTTGGCGAATATTTAAGGCACTGGTTTACAAACTTTTCATACAACAATCCGCCATATTGGAATGACTAGCCTGGATCATTTGTCTATGTTTAAACCAGTGAAGAGTTTGTTTATTTGAACGCGCTAATCTCAGGAACTACTGTTCCGATTTGAAAAATTCTTTCAGTGTTAGATAGCTGATTTATCGAGGAAGGCTATAGGCTATATATCATCTCGCTAAGACCAATAGAAGCGGAGCTACACGCGGACGAAGTCGCGTCAGTCGACTAGTGAACAATAAAGTAATATTATAACAAACGCCATCAATCCCCCCATAGACATTTAATGGCGGCCATAGAGTGAGGTTTACAGCTCACTTTATCGCATATTTTGTCAGCGTTTTACTTTAATATCATTCAAAGATTTATTTTCTTTTTTTTAAGATGGAATCTTGAGTGGACAAGGCAATAAAGTTTGACATTAATACTAGTTTACTGTGAACAGACGGTAGCTGATTTAAAGTTTTACGTAGTATCATTCTTAGTTATGACAAAACGTCAAAATATGTACTTTTTTAATTACCACCATTAGGCTGCGTTTCCACGAGAGATGCGCGAAGATGTGTTTGTTAAGAACCAATAGAATCTCTTCATTAACTTCTCACATCTGTGGCGGAAATGCAGCCTAATGTATGCTACTAATATTATAAACGCGAAAGTTTGTAACAGCGTATGGATGTTTGTTACTCTCACGCAAAAACTACTGAATGGATTTTGATGAAACTTTACAATAATATAGCTTACACATCAGAATAACACATAGGCTATAATTTATAATGATATAGTTTGAATTATCCAAAATACAGCGGGTGAAACCTTGGAGCGCAGCTAGTATGTTATAACCATAGTATAGTGACGCCTTAAATGTGTATATTGTAAGTGTCGCCATCTATCGTGGAGTAGAAAGTTCACGTTATACTAATGAAACTATAAAACAGATGACTTGTAAAAAATATTTTCAATTTCCCGCTAAATTCTCAGAGGCCGTGACGTCATTCGTTTGTTTGTCAGATACAATATTAAATGTGATCTCTAATATTTATGTCAATGTAAAAGTCCACAACATAAATTAGAAGTAATTTATATGACGTCATGCTAAAGACAAGGCTGTACGGTGTGATACCTTTGCCTTTGGTAAAGAAAAAAATGACGTCATCTTCTCGAATGACTATAAGAAAAAATTCTACTGTCATATATATTAGAAGAAAATAATTTATATGACGTCATAGTAAAGACGAGGCTGAACGGTGTAATACCTTTGCCTTTTCTAGAGCAAAAAAATGACGTCATCTTCTCGAATGGCTATAAGAAAAAAATTCTACTGTCATATATTAGAAGAAAATAATTTATATAACATGCTAAAGACTAAGCTGTACGGTGTAATACCTTTGCCTTTTCCAGAGAAAAAAAATTATATGACTGTATGTAGATTTATATTTTTTTAATTTCCAGGTTCCGCGCATGTCTGAAGCTAGCAGACACGTCAGTCTCCAACATGGTGGGGAAGTTATTCTTCAACATTGTCCAGACAAAGTGTTTCGTTCTCAAACCAGTCAAGACGTGCACGCAGAGGTCCTGGTGGGGGAAGTGCTTGAAGAGGGGGAGAGCGAGACAGGCTTTCCTACGAGATAATCTACCATACTAAAAAACTTCACATGACAACAGTGTTGGTATTATGAACATGCTGGTAATTTTTTTGAGTATGGCAACACTTGAACGTACTTAATTGTATATTTATTATCTATATTAAACTGCAATGTCATTAAACCAGTGTTGCCGATTATCCTTCTTCTTTATAAGTTGGCAACACTGCAATAAACTCTATTATCGTTAATACTCAAAACGATCAAAATATTTTTTTTTAATAAATATCTTAAGTTTTTTTTGTTCCTATTTTTTTTTTAATATTAACTCCACTGCCATTTAAAAAAATGTAAACTATTGTATATAGTGTAAGTAAATTAATATATTTATATAGAACTCAAAATAGTATTCATTTTTTGAAAATATGTATTTATTATCTATATTTTTTATTTGAATTTTAAATGTAAATGAAATTTAAAAAAAACTGTACAAAAGACAAGGCTGTACGGTTTAATACCTTTGTAAAACAATCAGAAGAAAAAAAACTGTCATTATGATTTCTATCACTTGACGTATGTTATGTAATATTTAATTTCTTAGCTTAACTAAGCCTCGCTCAGTGTGTCAAATGAAGCGATTCTATTGGTTCTTAACAAACATCTCTGGTAACGTAGCCTAATGCTCTTTAAATGTGCGGAATATTCAAAACTTAAAACAATAAAGATGGCGACTGCATTCTCCCGCCATAAATGACATTTCGAAAAATAAATATAAAAAAATAAATTACTTATTTTTGTTCAATATAAATTAAGATCAATTTTAAGACGATTCTAGAAGCTTTTTGCATTATTTATTTTTTATTATTTACTTTTTTTTTATGATAATTAACCTTTATGCTCACCTGTATTATTCAAATGACGTCATTAAAGAATAATAAATTTATTCTGGTACAGAAATAGCCAAATGTTTAGACGAACCTCTCCTCAGTAATGTGTCGCCATCTATCGTGGAGAAGAAGAAATAATTTTTAAAATTTTATTAAAACAGTAAATAGATGGCGCTTTTATTATATAACAAAATTTAAATAATGTAAAAAGTTTGTCTGTTAATGTAGTTTTTAAGATAAATTTCGATTTGTAACTATTGCTACTTCCTAATAGATGGCGCTAGTAGTACTTAGCCAGTTTGAAGGTACATGTAGGTCTATGTAGATTGTAGAGAACTACTAATATAAAACTAGAATCTGTCATGTAGAAGTCTAATAGTTCTATCAAAAATTGTCTATGGATGGAAATGAGTTTATATCTTATAACAGTACTTTAATTTTTTTTTTAAATCTGGTATCTTTTCAGTTATATTTTGTTTAATTAATAAAGAAAAATCTATTATACATAGTTAATAAATGAACACGCATTAAAATTTATAATAAATAATTAGTGTTAGATGTTTCCGCTAGATGGCGCTAGTTGTAAAGATCTTAAAATAATAAGAATTAGCTAATTTTTAATACGAATTTTAAATATTTTTTTTAAGCAAGCAATTTCCGCTAGATGGCGCTAACAATAAAGCGGTTTTATTTTATATACCTCACTAGCAGCGCCACTTGAAGGTCAACAACTCAATCAATAGATAATAGAGTAAACTTTTTAATTGTAAATAATACGCGGGAAATGTATGTGTGCTAATTTTAAAGTGAGTTTAGAGTAAGTTAGTTATACTGCGAAGTTCCTGTATTGACAATATTTGTGTAGTTGAGTCAGTGTAGTTAAGGTTATTTATGCGTGTGGTGTGCGGTGTGAGGTGCGAGGCGAGGTCTGTCGACTGTACTTAGTAGAATGTTCTAAACTAAAAGAGATTTAAATAAATATCTTAGACAAAATTGACTTTCATTTATTATATTTATGTTAAAATATATATTCAGCTGTATATGTGACGTCATCACTTTAGGGGGAAATATTTTATTGTGTGGGTAAATGGATTGAACACATATATAGCGACTCGAGCCTTAACTTATCAATAGTGTTGCCAACTCTCAAAAACATTTCTCCCTAAAATTCATATTAATATATTTTGATACATGAAAATACCACTAAAAATTTCTACTCCCTTAAAACCCTTGTATAGACCCCCAAATTTAGGGAAGAAAAAATCAATAAAACTGATTGAAATTTTTTTGCAATCCTCATATAACTCTTTTTATATTTCTCCCACGATAATCGACAGATCCCGATTTTATGTGAATCGTTTCATCATGTGTTTGGAATCGATTTTAAAATCTATCTCTGTCGAAAAGAATTCCTATCCCTTTTTATAATCTATAAAAAATTTTTTTGCTAATTCGTTTGTTTTAAATAATTTTTAAAAATTCGATCTGAACCTAGCACCGACGATTAAAGTAACAAAGCTTTTTTCTTTTTTTTCCAATCAATCTAAGTTAGTAGTCGTTTGTTCGATCTTATTTACGTTGATAATTAATTTTATATCACCATCACCAAAATATCGATTTTGATAAATCAATTAATCATTTTTTAATATATAAACTAAAATCTATAAAATAATTTTCTAATATTATTCTTCTTATTGTCAATATTTTAAAATTTCAATTCAACAAACGATAAATTTGATCGAACAATCAAGAACAAACGAATTAGCAAAAAATATTAAAAACAATCATTTGTCCCGCCATCTTAAGAGAACTTCAAAGTTATTTCTTTTATAACAGCTGATAATTGACAGATAATATATAGAAATTATTCTATTCCATTTTTTTTTAAAGATTACTAGCAGGATAGATCAACAAACAAACATACTACTAGTATTCCCTTTACCCCTCCTAGTAAGTTTGCATTGTGGGATTTGAACCCACGACTTGTTGATCGTGAATCCAACGCTTGAACCCTTAAGCTACTGACGCTTCGAATATCAATATTCCATGACCCCTAAAAACCATTTACGTGCATTCAGTATGTTTTGCGCATCGAATTAACTTTCCTGGAATAATATTTCGGATAACGTTGTGTTTACATTATCACGTGGCAACTAAATTGAAAGGTACATTCACTAGCACTACCCAGATAATATCCACTCCTTGAGAGACCTCGCGTAAGACTAAGACTACAGTCCGCGTGTGTAAGGAATATAAAGAGTCGAGGTTGTAAAACAACGGAAGTGATTATTTACACTAGCACCATAGATGACGATGACGATTCGATTTGACTTTTTATTAAATCAAACATATACAAAATAATAAATAAATAATATCATTTCTCTCCATGTTTCCCCGCTAGATGTCGTCGCAGTGCTCTGGGGCGCGTGTAGGAGGCGCCGCAGTGCGGGCAGGCGTGCTGCGCAGGCGCGTGTGACGTCATGTGCTCGCGTAGACTCACTTTATAACCAAACTTCTTGCTGCATATTGTACACTTGAAGGAAAACAAATAGTTTATCTTTCCTATATTAGAGGTCAGTGGTGGTGCTGGACGTTGACCACTGATGATTTAACCCCCCCTCCCCCCACTTTTTTATTTAATAACAAATTATTAATATACACATGCATAATGAAACCACGTTTTCACCAGAATGAATAGAACCTCTTCATCTTACTAGCCTCGCTTAGTGTGTCAAAAATGAAGGGATTCTATTGGTACTCAACAAACACATCCCTCGTCACTCATCCTTGCTCATCTCGGCATAATCAATTTATACCAAATAAATTGAGTACTTAACAATATCTACACTAAAAGAAGAAGTACAACTTCAAGCCACCATAAGAATCAAAACCTAAAAAATAACAAATTTCGAATTTGGAACACTAACTAAGGTAATCTCTGTACCAGAGACAAACGGAGGGAATGCTTTGATGTCCTCTGCAAAACTATTGACTTTGAGTCTTCTGCAGGCACGCGCCTTCTCTATATACAAGATTGTGGGACGCACGACGGCGCCAGAGCGTATAAGGCAAGAAGTAAGGCTACTGTTACACATGCTCTAAAATAGCATGCTAAAATGCGTGCTATAAGTATGCTTATAATCTAAGCATGCCAGTTTTAAATATGCTCCTGAATAAACATGCTCCACCAAAACACTCCAATACACATGCCCTTTGATAGCATGCTCTCTGCCAATTCAAACAAAACTATGCAAAATCTAACAGCCATCCGCATGGAGCTGAATAGAATTATACTTTTACTGATCATGCAAAGCATCCAACAACTTCTCTCAGCTAGGAAGAGGAAAAAAAGGAATAGGAAGCGCGAGCACCATGCAAACAAGATCGATACTAGCATGCTCATTAAGCAAACGCATTCACACTTGCTATTACCTTTCCCCCTTCCACCCCCGCATTAACTAGCATGGTCAATAGTAGCATGTCCTGTACACACACGCTAGTAGGTAGCATTTGCTCAATAATAGCATGCTTTCGTGCTAGTATAGCATGTGTAACAATTGCATATTAATTATGGACTTAAATCTCCTTTTCATTTTGCTCCCACCATTGAAACTTAAGGGGTGCCAAAAACTAATAGAGGAGGCGCATCAGATTATTGAAGACAAAGAGTTTTTTTGTCTACTTAAAAATGGGGGTTAAAAAACTGTATAGGCGCTCATGAGTATTTAGCACGACGGCGCGGAAGATGCTTGTTCTTTAACAGAATTATTAAAAGACAAAAAAAAAAACAGATTTCACCAATCATATTGCGTCTAGCGCCGCCACTGATAGATACCTCATGCATTTTAAGCCCCATATGTCGCCGGAGGTGCGCGCGCAGGTTGGAGCTGGAGACACACCTCTGCGGACACATGCTGCACGTGTAGGGACGCTCTCCTGTGTGCCTCCTGAAAGATAAATTACGTATGAAGTTTATCAGTTATGCCACCTTCGATAATCAAATGCTACTGTAAACAATGTTGCCAATAGTTCTAAGTAATTATACCTTATGTGAACAATGAGTGAAGATCTCTGTATAGTCCTGAAGTCGCAGTGAGGGCAGACATGCTGCTTGTCTCCCGTGTGCGTCAGCTTGTGCTTGTTCAGGTAGTCTTTTCTCGTGAACACTCTGCCGCAGCTCTGTAATTCATATAATTTTTCTCAATAAAAAAAAATAAAAATAACTGAAAAATTTTAAACTCACTATACTATTGATTGACCTACGCTTGCCAAACATGGAAGTTTTCATCAAAAGCAAAAAAGATGATTACATGCCAAAGAGGGATGGAACGAAGCATGATGAAAATCAGGAAAATACAAAAGATAAACCACTCTAATCCGAAGAAAAACGAAAGTCATAGATGCACTATCTCAAGCCCAAAAGGTGAAGTGGAAATGGGCCGGTCACATTGCCAGACTACAAGATGGAAGATGGACATCTCTAGTAACAGATTGGAGGGGTCCAGTGGAAGTGAGGGGGAGAGGCAAACCGTTGGCACGCTGGTCAGATGACGTGGTTGGAGTAGCAGAGCCTAACTGGGCTTGGAAAGCCCAGGATAGGCAAAAATGGCATTTTCTGGACGAGGCCTTCACCATCACCACGACACAAATCATTATTATTACATTACGAGTAATCATTGCGAGTCATCAAGGCGTGATACTGTAGCACTATGTGTAACCTATGACCCCTAAATGTTCAAGAGATTGTTGACAAATGCAAACTCAACTTTAGAAGAGATCTCTTCCACTCAACCTACGATAGTGAGAGTACAAAACAAAATAGAACCTTTTCACTTCTGATTTTATCGAGTCAAATTGGTATTACAGAAAAGTGGAGTAAGTCTGTGTTTCCATCAGAGATATGTAGTGATGCTTCATTTGACTCCTCACATCTCTGGTGGAAACACAGCGTTAAGATTGCAAAGTCTTGTGTAGTTACCTCACAAACATAGTTTTTCTTATCATTGTCATGTTCGGTTTCAACATGACAATTCAAATCCTCCCTCGACTTAAACAGCTTGTCACACTTCTGACATTGGAACATTTCATCCGGCAACTTAATCGGGACGTTCTCCCTATGATCCCTCATGTGAGACTCAAATACACCTCTCTTCGGTAAAAATCTATCACAAATAGTACACTTATACCCATCTTTGAGACCTTTACAAAAGTTTTTCTCGTGACAAAACCGTGCTTTACGATTCTTATAAGTTTTATCACAACCGAAACATTTGAATAAACCGTTGTCGATCCCATGGTTTTGGATATTATGGTTTTTGAATTTATCAATAGTTAGGTAATCAATCATGCAGACGTTACAGTATGTTGGGGTTCGCTTTGGCTTATATTTCCATTTACGGTTACCATTGTCATGTGTATAATCATCAGCAGCTTGTTCGTCTGTTTTAGGGCTTTTAATAACATTATTGATACCATGGTTTTTCATAGAATTATCGTTAACACCCTGTTTATTAATATCATGGTTCTCAATACCATGGTTATTGATAACACGGTTCTCAATACCATCATTATTGATATTGTGGTTGTTGAGACCATCATTATTGATATCATGGTTGCCGATGCCTTGATTATTGATATCATTGTTTTTGATACCATGGTTATTGATATTATGGTTGTCAATACCATGGTCATTGATATCATTGCTGTCTATGCCATGGTCATTGATATCATTGTTGTCTATGCCATGGTCATTGATATTATGGTTGTCTATACTATGGTTTATGATATTATGTTTTTTAAATTTATCAAGCGTATGACATTCAATCATACAAACATTACAGTATGTTGAGGTTCGCTTTGACTTGTACTTAAATTTACTCCTACCTACTTTTTTGTCTATTTTAAGGTAATTATTGATAATTTCCTGTAATTTTTTATCTGTATTTTGGCAGAATTTTTTGAAGTTATAAAACTTGTCGATTTGAGTACAACAGTCATTACAGGCGTTGTTAGGCAAATGAGGAGTTATTACAATATTTAGACAGTCTGCTATTTTGTCTATTAAATCAGTTTTGGAGTGAACAGGTTCAGCTTGTGAGCGGTTCCAGCACAGTCTGCACACGTCATCTTGTTGGAAGTACTCGTAGGTATATTCTGGGTTAACTAGTTGTGTGGACATGATGGAAATTTTCTGTATATTATATTAAAACTAAACAACAACCACGATAGGTAAACAAACAATATTGACATACAATTGTCAATGTCATCTAGGGAAGCCCTCTTCCTCAGTGTTACCAACTCCCAAAAATATTTCTCCTTAAAGCTTAACTTAGGTTAGGTTAGGTTAAAAAAAACTATGAAATAAACTTTTGTGAGATTTAAATAATGACATACAAAACTAACTTACATTGACATTTACACAAATGTGTAATTAAAAAATGCCACTAAAATTGTTTTTCCTTTAAATGCTCTCAAAACATTTTATTACTAAAATGCTTCCTATGAACATTTCGTACATTTTTATTTCTATAAAAGTGCACTTCAGCTGGTGTTGCTAAAGCTAAAATAAACAATTTTATAGAAACATAACATTTTTAGGTTATGTTTGATTTTTTAATATTTTACATACTTTACCCTCTAGCTACAGCAGCGCCATCATGTTGATTTATGGAACTATTATTATGTATTTCAATACTTCATAAGTATATTTTGTACATAATTTCTTTCGGAATAAAAATTAAAAAAATACTAAACTTTTTTCTTATAACATCAAAAATGTGTATTCTTGTGTAGAAAATGATAATATTTAAAAAAAAGTTTTTTTAATATAATAAATAATTATAATAATAAAACGTCTTTTATGCCACACTACCTTTAATACCCCCCAATAATTTTTAGGGTACAGATTAAAAATAAAAATCGAAATTTTTAAATCTTCATTTATTAAATTTACTTTATTTATTAAGTCATATAGAAATAAAAGGATGAATAAAACTTATCAAAATGTTTAATGTTGATAAACAAATAAAATCTTACAACTAATATCTCTCACACTATTTATGAGATAAAGTACACATACCTAGCGAGACAAACTATTTACATCACTACCACTAAAATTAAAAAAAAGTTATAAAAATATAGCTATTGGCCATAAAACAAAGAAAAATTAAGAAAATATATTTAAAAATGGAATAATTAAACAATCTATAATAAGATAGAAAATTCCAGACTTTTTAACATACAGTATACCTTTTGCTCAATGATAAATTATATTGTTTAAAAAAAAATCATAATTGAAAATGCAGAGGTATTCTACCATACAGCCTTGTCTTTTAGTTGTTTAAAAAAAAGATATTCTTAATTGTATTCTACACAAATATGAATTTAAAAATGGAATAATTAAACATCCTACTATCAAATTAGAAAATTGTTTAGCTGAATGCAGTATACCTTATGCTCAATATTGTTTTAAAAAAAATCATAATTGAAAATGCAGAGGTATTCTACCATACAGCCTTGTCTTTAGTAGTTGTTTAAAAAAAGATAGTAATTGTATTCATGTTCCATTTTCAAATTTTGTACCAAATGATTACCACATACTGTGCATTCTTATTCAATATTTAAAAAAATATAAAGTTAATCCCTTCTTGCTGAATCAGTCTGTTCTACAAAGAGGATAAAATAAAAAAAAAATCTTCCATTTTCGAATTAAATTTTTTTATCTGTAGTGGTAGCAGTAAAGATTAAGATTGTATTTAAAATACATCATTAAAAAATTGATCTTAAGTATACTGAACCTAGAAGGACTAAATGCAGGCAAATATAACCCGTATTACATTTAAACAGTTTATTTCTATTAAAAAATAGACTTTTACACTTAACATTTAACTTAAAATTATTTTAAATCCCACACTTATTCTTTGATGATAGAAAAAAAAATAGGATTGTTTATGACTGACATTTCAATAAGTTGGGCTGAATAGATTTTACTTAGGTCACTAAATAAAAAACAAAAGTGACACTGACTTTTTAATATACATATTATTATTCCTCTTGTCTCTCCTGATCTTTGTCCTTCTTCTTCTTTTTCTTCTTCTCTTTTCTTACTGAGTCATCTGCGGCTTCTGTTTCAGTAGGCTCTACTGTTGTATCCGCCTCGTTTTCTGTATCACGCTTCTTCTTCTTTTTCTTCTTCTCTGATTTCACTTCTGTGGAATCATTAGGATCTTCAGCATTTGCTGTACTCGCTGTTCTTTTTCTACTACCTTCCTCTTGTGGCTCTCCATTTTCTGCCTCTCCCTTTTTATAATCCACATAACTATTCAACCACTCCGATGGAGTGTTTTCATTAGGTTTACCATATTTGTCAAGTTTTCCTTGCTGAATTAACATCTTCTTCTGTGAAGCTTTAGGACCTAAGCCCCATTTTCTTGGATATGTGTCTCGTTCCATTATCACTCGTTTAAGTTTAGCTGCTACTCCGTGATCACACGAAGCCATTGTTGAAGTAGTCATGAGTGCAATAGCTAATGCTACCGCTTCTCCCTTTGTCGTCACAATCACAATTTCTTGATCTACTTCAATACCATCCTCGTATCTCAAAATACCAGGTAACAGAACCTTTGCACCGTAACAAACTGCATTAACAGCACTGTCCTTGATGAAGATCCGTTTATGAGCTATTAGCAAACCTTCTAATGGTTTAATTACACGTCTCAAATAAGTTTCATCCTTGTGATTCTCGTAAGCCCATTGAGCATCTAAAATATCATGCATGGTGACCATACCTTCTTGCTCACCCTGAATACCTGATCTGACTCGTCTAAGCTCAATCATCTGACCACCAACGCCCAGCATAAGACCTAAATGTACACACATTGTACGAATATAGGAACCAGCCTCACAACTCACCCAGAATACTCCAATATTGCGTTCATGGTCATAATCTAGTAATTTGCTGTCATAGACAGTACGGACACGTAACTGACGTTTAACAGCTGATATCAAGGGAGGTCTCTGGAATAGTGCTCCTCGTAGCTTCTCCAAACCTTGTGTAACTTTCTTAATACCATCAACAGCCGAGTGGAGGTTAAACACAGCAACATACTCCTTACCAGCGTTCTGTTGTGATTTTACTAATCGTGTAGCTCTATCTATACAGACAATTAAGCAACCTGTTACTTTAGGGTCAAGTGTACCTGAATGACCAGTTTTTTCTACTTTCAATATTCTTTTGATCCATGACACGACTTCGTGTGAGCTTGGGTTGCTGGGTTTATCGACGTTAATGAATCCTGATTTGACATATTCAGTGATAGAGCGCTTTAGGGGTGAACTTCCAAAGGGGAGTGGAGTGTAGTGGTTAGTGCGCACGTTGAGGCGATCGAAGTTCTTCAGCAACAGCGGCCAGTACGCCGTATCTAACTTATTAACACTTTCAGACGGCTCGATTTTGAATTCAGCAATCGTTTGGAAAGTACCCAATGTGACTTTATCCTTGTTTTTCTTTTTCTTCTTCTCGGTAAATACCTCTGCGCCGGATTGTAATACCTCCGTCATTTTGAGGATATTATTAATATAAAGTTATACACTGAGTATATATCACATAGGATTATAAATTTATAAGTAATATTTCACTACTGCAGGTATGTAATCAAGTTAGTATTTGTATTTATAACACGTGTGGTGTGGGACATGAGGTTAGCTTCAGTAGGGCGCTTGTGACTTTGACAATTCATCTGACAGTTAATTGTTTGTCTGGTATACAGAATAAAAATAAATTCGTTTTATTGAATATTTGTACTTTATTAGTTTTATTTCATATAAAAAGTATATAATTAATTAAAATATACATTAAATTTTATAGATTTTACATATCTAAGGATAATATCGTTGCAATAATATTGCTATAGCAACACTGCAGTCATATAAAAATAATTTGTTATGTCTAAATAAATATAGGTACTTAATATATATAATTACTCATTACTTAATATATATAAGTATTAGATCTTTTTTTTAAATAATGACATTTTTTTATGTCTTTATTCCCGTCGCCACCTTGAAAGTTGAGTGAAAACTTTCAAGTCTTCAACGTAATCCAACCTAAATACTATTCTTGTCTACTTACCTTTATATAAAAATGAAACTTATTCTCTTTTGTCCGTTACCAGCTATTAATTTTTAAATAATAATGAAAAAGGCAGACATTTTCTTTGTTAAAAAATGGCAATACTTAAATGGCTTAAAAGTCTTGCTGCCATGCGGTACATATAAAAAAGTGACATTGACAACAACATTGGTTTAAGTTAGGCGGCGTGTTTTCTGTGTTCTTTAACTTTATTTATTGGAACTTTATTTATAGAATAACTGTACTTTTAAAATTATCAAGAACTATATTAATGTTATAGACATATTTCACAATGGCGGGAGTGCTATTCGAAGATATATTTAATGTGAAAGACATGGACCCTGAAGGCAAAAAGTTTGATCGAGTGAGTCGTTTACATTGTGAATCAGAATCCTTTAAAATGGACTTAATATTGGATATAAACTCCTGGATTTACCCGATGGAGCTCGGTGATAAGTTTCGCTTGGTGCTCGCGACGACGTTAAGAGAGAATGGGTACCCTGATGGAGGGGAGTGGAATCCGTTGGAGACTGAAGGGAATAGAGCTGATAGTTTCGAATATGTTATGTATGGAAAGATTTATAGGTTAGTTTATTATGGTTTAATTTTTGGCACTTCTTTAGAATAAGGCACCCCTCCAATTTTTTTAAATTTTTTTTTAGTTAATATTTACCATCCTAAGAGTATTTCTGAAATCCGTTTTTATAGAAAGTTTATAGTTTTCGAGATATGATTTTTTGAAAATTCATGAAAAACCTCTATTTCATAGAAATTTTTGTTTTTAGATATTATTTACCATCCTAAGTGTATTTCTGAATTTTTTTTCAAGAAGTTCATAGTTTTCAGGATATGATTCATTGAAAATTTGTGAAAAACTGGAAATATTTTTTTAGATAATATGTACCATCCTAAGTGTATTTCTGAAATACGTTTTTTAAGGGTTGTTGTTTATAATCATTATTGTGATATAAATAAGATGTTGGTTAAGACATATCAGGTGCTGCGGGAAGGGTTGCCCCTTTGCCCTTGTGTAACAGAGTAAAAAACACACACTCGCTTCTAAAGAAGTACCTTCATATGTTGTTTATCATAGAAAAACCTAAGTTTTTTAACCAAATTTTCAAAAATTCATATCTTTATATCAAAAGAACTAAATACATATAAAAATATATTAATCAAAAAGATGACCAGTATAAAAAATTATTTACTAAATATACCATGAATGATTTCTTTCAGGATAGATGGTGATGAAATAGCAATGGAACCAGCATCCCGACTTTCAGCATATGTCTCATTTGGTGGTCTTCTGATGAGGTTGCAGGGAGACGCCAACAACTTGCACGGCTTTGAAGTGGACCAGCATATATATTTGTTGATGAAGAAACTTGCTTTTTAATTTTATTGAATATTTTACTAAATCTGTACTGCGCAACAAAATGATTCTATTGGTTCTTATCAAACACATCCCTTGCTCATTTCTGGTCGAAACACAACCCAAAATAGACTATATATTTTACAAATGGTTATGTATAATTATAGAAAAGTAATGTTATTCTAAGTTAGAAATAAAGTAAGATTTAAGCTGAAAATGGAGGTTTTATTTATGAGTTTCTATTTCTATTTAAATTCATGAATAATTTTATAAATGCTGTTAAAAAAGCTTTCAATGTAAAAGTTAGATTAGTCGCCCCGCGCAGCTTTGTCCGCGTGTAGCTCCGCTTCTATTGGTCTTAGCGTGTTGATATATAGCCTTCTCGATAAATGGGCTATCTAACACTGAAAGAGTTTTTCAAATCAGACCTGGAGTTCCAGAGATTAGCGCGTTCAAGTAAACAAACTCTTCAGCTATATTATTAGTATAGATTTATTTTAAAAACAGTATTGTAAGGTTTATTAAAGGTATTGTACTATTAGTACTTTCTAATGATATATTTGTCGATGGAATGAACTGCAGTAGACAATAAGAAAGAAACATTATCCTTTCATTTGGCTTTGTCATAATTTTTTGTCGGAATTTGTCATCAAAAAATATATTAAATAAAAATATGAAAATTCAGAATTATTTGCTTTTTAAATACCTGATATTTATTGGAAATTATATCGTACATTCTTTGTTATTTTATAATAATTCAATATTTATAAATAAATATTTTGTAAATTACATAGTTTAAAAATCAATGGGAAAATCTAGTAATGGCTGAAATTAATAATTTAATAATCTTTATTTAAAATGTATTCCAAATTTTAATTTGGAATACATTCCAATTGGGAACACTTCGCAAGAAGGTTGTTAATTAAAGCCAAAGTAAGTAATACTTAAAATGAAAAAAAATCGTTTATAAATTAAACATATTCATGTGGTGACATCTATGAGGATATTTAAGAACTAACAAAAAACGTGTTTTCTAATTGATAAATTATGTACGATACTCTAGTCGACCCGCGCGACTTCGTCCGCGTCCCTTTTTTTCGCAATAAAAGGTAGCCTATGTCCTTTCTCAGGGTCTAAAGATTGTCTGTGCCAAATTTCATCAAAATCGGTTGAGAGGTTTAAGCGGAAAAGCGTAACAGACAGACAGATAGAGTTACTTTCGCATTTATAATATTAGTAGGGATTAAAAATATAATTTTTAAATTAGCGCCATCTAGTATCCTGTAGTATACATTATAAAACAATGACATCTATTGGCGAGTAACGTAAACTACAACTTAGATTTGAACCTTAGTGACTTATGGTTCATATCGAAACCGTGTAAGTTTTAATTACTATTTTTATATATAAAAATATATTGAACTTTTTCTTCATGAAAGCTAGATGGCGCTAGTGGTACTAAAAAGGGACTAATGAGGATTCTTAGGAAGATTTGAATATTGATTTCATATAACACAATATGCAAGAAAATACCTGTCTTTGCCGCTAAAAGTTTATATATTATGTCTATCTCTGAACTAAATTTCGTCAAAATAGGTCCTACTTTCGCATGGTATTATTGTAAACATTTCAATAATTACTATATAGTGTTAGTCTCATTTACAATAATAACAGAAATCGCGACGGGGTGTTAAATAATTAGTGGCACGTGACCCCCACGTGACCCACGCGACCGCTGTGAAGCATACGTTTAGGGTTATATTCCTTACTGCATTCTCCGTAAACGGACCTCATCATCATCACAACCTATTAATCGAGAATAGTCAATTAGTTGACTACGTATTTTCAATGACTGCGTTGCCATGGTTACCATGGTTACGTGATTGTCAGTACTTACATGAATTTTGTGAGGCAGCTGTCGAGTCAGCAATGAGCTGATAGTCTTCAAACGGGTGAGCAGATCCTCACAATACATAGCTAAGAAGCATCAACATTAAATTACCTTTCAAACATATAAAACTTCATCATAATCGGTCCATTATAATACGAATTTTTACCAAAATGTAAATCGTCATTGGTGAATGTCAAACAAAGAAGCTAACGGTTCATTTTTGGCGCCAACCTCTGACGTGTTGTATGATGAACACTTTTTTTTAATTTATTACCTCAAGACAAAGGTATTATCATATTCTTCCACATGTTACTACTTTAATATTTTAAATATTTTTATATCATCACTTTACAATTTTTTTTTAAATTTATTTAAAATAGAAAAAACTGTTATAGGATTACATACATTCTGCCAAACCGCAAAAAATTATATAAAATCAAGTTTCAACTGAGACGATCACTTCTTAGGAGGTTGTTGAAACCAAAATAAATATGTATGAGTTCCAGCATCACGACGACACACTATTTTTATATGTGTCTGAATAAAATAATATGAGTTAATAAATAAAATCTATTAACTCCTCTTCTAAGCGAGAATGATCAATTAGTGATTATAGTGTAAAAAACAAAAGCTCGTTACCGACACACGCCACGTGTCACTGACTCAATCATTTGGAAAATCATTGTACTGGTATTTTTTTTTTTTTAATTTATTTAACGACTTGGCAACAAGACCTTTTAGCCAATCTTAAATAAGATATTTAAACAGTTTTAAATATTTTTAAAAGTAATTCTAATAAAATTTATAATAGCACAATAAAATTTAGAATTACTGAGAATAAATTTTTTTGTTACCAATTCTCAAAAATATTTCTCCCTAAATCCCTAAAATCTTAATAATTACCTAAAAAATTTTAACCGCTAAAAATAGAGTTTTCCCCCCAAATTTGAGTCCCTCCTAAGTTGGCATTAGTGATTCACCCTCTTCATTTTCCTAATCATTCATTGTCACCCGGTAACCATTTTGGCTGTGCAAGTGGTTTGGTGTCGTGATGCTGGGTCTCCGACGGCTTTATTTTATTTTGGCTACGTAAACGCATTATTTCATTATTTTTTTCATTTTGGCAGAACATGTGGAAGAATATGATAATACCTTTGCCTGAGGTAATAAAAAAGTATTCGTCTTACAGAACATCAAACATGGCTTCGGCCTTACCTACTATAAAATGAATAAAGAATTAAACTACTAACGACAAGGCTGTACGGTGTAATACCTTTGCCTTTACCATTATATAGAATAAAAACAGAGGAAAAAAATAGTAATTAAAAAACGTCGTATGAATAAAGAATTAACCTACCTATTATAGATAAGGCTGTACGGTGTAATACCTTTGCCTTTACTAATATGGAATAAAAACTGTAGAAAAAAAAAATTAAACACTCCATATGAATAAAGAATTAACTTACTTATGACAAGGCTGTACAGTGTAATACCTTTACCATTATGGAATAAAAACAAAGGAAAAAAATAATAATTAAAAAACACCATATGGATAAAGACTTGACCTACTAATGACAAGGCTGTACGGTGTAATACCTTTACCTTTACCATTATGGAATAAAAACAAAAGAAAAAATTAATAATTAAAAAACGTCATACGAAAAAAGAATTAACTTACTAAAGACAAGGCTGTACGGTGTAATACCTTTGCCTTTACCATTATGGAATAAAAACAGAAATAAATTTAAAACATCATATGGATAAAGAATTGACGTACTAAAGACAAGGCTGTACAGTGTAATACCTTTACCATTATGGAATAAATTTAAGGAAAAAAAAAAAAAACGTTGGCGCCAAAAATGATCTCGTTAGTTTCTTTGTTTCACATTCACTAATGACGATTTATATTTTAGTAAAAATTCGTATCATACCCAAGATAATGGACCGATTGTGATGTAGTTTTATATGTTTGAAAGGTAATTTAATGTTGATGCTTCTTAGCTATGTATTGTGAGGATCTGCTCACCCGTTTGAAGACTATCAGCTCATTGCTGACTCCAGAGCTGCCTTACAATATTCATATACTGACAATGACGTAACCATGGTAACCATGGCAACGCACATAAAACGGTATTACTCCATACTATTTTTTTTGAATAAGCTTTTATAAAGTACGTAACAGTATAACACAGATCATTAATTCTGTATGACACAACCCTAACTGGAGGGGAGCAAATTGGTTCAATTTGTATCAAAATGGCGCGCGTATCGAGCCAGAGACATCTTGTAATTATAATTGTTTTGTAGTTTATTGCTTTTCTTATATAATGTCTTGGATTTTATATCTAATTTTTATACTGTTAGTTATTTATTGTACAGGATAAGGATGCAGTAAAGCTTAAACTAAATTAAACTAATGTGAAGTACAGCGGGCGGTCTTATGGCTAACTCTGGAAGAGAGTAATAAAGCTAAGTCTGGAAGAGAGGCTTCCAGACAACCCAGTCTTGGAAGGAGCGAAGGTTAAAATGAAGTAGGTGGTGTAGTTACAATATACTAATACTAATAAGATACAACCGAATTTATTCTTCATATCGTCATCACGACCCTTCAATGGCCCACTGCTGAGCCGGGTCTCCTCCTCAGAATGAGGAGGGTATTAGGCCATAGTCCACCACGCTGGCCCAGTGCGGGTTGGCAGACTTCACACACCTAAGAGAACTTTTTTAGGGAACTCTCAGGAGTACAGGTTTCCTCACGATGTTTTCCTTCACCGTTAAAGCAAGTGATATTTAATTGCTTAAAACACACATAACTCAGAGTCAGAGGTGTGTGCCCAGGATCGAATCTCGGACCTCCCGAGTAAGACTTGAAGTCTCAACCACTGGGCCATCACTGCTTGTTCTGATTCTTCATATATGAGGGTGCATTTGGACTAAATAATACACAGAACAAAAGACAAAGAATATGTAGGTTCCGGCGACAGCGTATAGAAAGCCACTTGAGCTTTGAGCGAAATTCTGATACATGGTCATACTTGCGAAGGCAGAATATGAAGGGGATAGCGAGATTCTGTAGACGCTCAAGTTTATTAAGTTGGCCCTCGGTTAAATCTGGATAGCTTGCATCTGCATAATCGAGAATAGATTGTTAGAGAGTTTGCTAGCATAACTTTGGAAGGAATAGGTAGAACAGATCGAAAACGTCTTAAAGAGCTTAGAGTTTTATTTGCACCGACCACAAAAGAGTTTGGTCTAAATGCACACCTAAGTCTTTGATCGAGGAACAAAAAGGCAATCTTTTGCCGTCACTCACAATAGGCGGCAAGTTTAAATAATCAACCCTTGCAATCATACCCAGACTGCCCAAAACAATGACTTGCGATTTATCTGGGTTAATGATTAGGCCGTACTGTTTGCTCCAATAATATATTCAAGGGCTGAATGGCGATAAATTTGGATATCATCTGCATACATGTGATAGGGAGACGAAATACATTGAAAAATAGAATTAATGAAGATAGCAAATAATAAAGGAGACAACACGCCACCTTGAGGCACCCCAGCCCCGACATCGCTCCATGACGAGAAGCTCTCATCAAGACGGATATGCTGTCATCGGCCTATGAGGTAACTCCGAAACTAGTCTATCACAGTTGGAGATATGTTAATAGAACATAAAAGGCTTAGCAGAATGTCATGGTCTACACAGTTAAATGCGTTGCTAAAGTCTAGGAGAGTTAAAATTGATACTTGTTTGTTGTCCATGGCCCATCGAATATCGAGTGATCTTAACAAGCGCCGTCGCCGTACTACACGTACTACCCACGCGAAAACCGGATTGCAACGGATTTAGAAGTGAACTAAGGAAATTATTTAATTGGCAAAAAACTAACTTTTCGAGAATTTTAGAAAGAAAGGGAAGAATGGATATTGGACGAAAATCTGAATTATTGACAGCACTAGCTTTTTTAGGGATTGGTACCACCAGAGCATTTTTCCATGCATCTGGAAATGTATTGGAACTAATAGAAAAATTTAAAATATGAGTTAGGATGGGTATAATAATGTCCAAAATATTACAGCTAACGGCGTCACTACCAACAGCATTCGAAGACACAGACATTATGTTCTTTTTAACATCACAATCTGTGAAAGGACAGAAAGTAAAGGGTGAGAGGTTAAAAGGTGGTAGAGATGAAAGAGTTTTAAGTGTGCGGTCCTTCTCAGCACTGTCTAGTGCATTCGAAGATGTAAAATGCTTATTTAGGAGATCAATATCTATATTTATAGAAGTATTATGAGAAGGTTTACCAACTCCAAGTGATTTTAAAAGTTACGTTGGCAACATTGATATAAGTTAGTAGGTAGTGAGTGATGATTATTGTTATTAAAGAAATAATTCAGAGTTCCTGTAATATAGAGAAAAGAGAGAGCGAGAGATTATTTATTCACACAGTTTCTAAATTAATTTTAATATAAATTTAAAAAAAAATTATTAAAAAATAAATCTCATCTTGTAACTATAGCGAGCCCTGAAACTGTGAAAACCACAACCAATTTCGCATAGGAGGTAATTATACAATTTTTTTTTAAATTTATAATTATGGTTAAGCTTTTAAATAACATTTTTAATTATGAATAAATAACCTTGAATAAATATTATTTGGCAAAGAAATAAATTAAAAACAATTTTATTAGATTTATAATTTAGGTTAAGCTTTTAAATAACATTTTTAATTATGAATAAATAACCTTGAATAAATATTATTTAGCACAGAAATAAATTAAAAACAATTTTATTAGATTTATAATTTAGGTTAAGCTTTTAATTAACATTTTTAATTATGAATAAATAACCTTGAATAAATATTATTTAGCACAGAAATAAATTAAAAACAATTTTATTAGATTTATAATTTAGGTTAAGCTTTTAATTAACATTTTTAATTATGAATAAATAACCTTGAATAAATATTATTTGGCAAAGAAATAAATTAAAAAAATTTTTATTAGATTTATAATTTAGGTTAAGCTTTTAATTAATATTTTTAATTATCAATAAATAACCTTGAATAAATATTATTTAGCACAGACATAAATTAAAAACAATTTTATTAGATTTATAATTTAGGTTAAGCTTTTAATTAACATTTTTAATTATGAATAAATAACCTTGAATAAATATTATTTGGCAAAGAAATAAATTAAAAACAATTTTATTAGATTTATAATTTAGGTTAAGCTTTTAATTAACATTTTTAATTATGAATAAATAACCTTGAATAAATATTATTTAGCAAAGAAATAAATTAAAAACAATTTTATTAGATTTATAATTTAGGTTAAGCTTTTAATTAACATTTTTAATTATGAATAAATAACCTTGAATAAATATTATTTGGCAAAGAAATAAATTAAAAACAATTTTATTAGATTTATAATTTAGGTTAAGCTTTTTATTAACATTTTTAATTATGAATAAATAACCTTGAATAAATATTGTAGAAAGCAGTGATGGCCCAGTGGTTAAGACTTCAAGTCTTACTCGGGACTTCTTAGTCCGAGTTCGATCCCCCCACACGCACACACCTCTGACTCTGAGTTATGTGTGTTTTAAGCAATTAAATATCACTTGCTTTAACGGTGAAGGAAAACATCGTGAGGAAACCTGCACTCCTGAGAGTTACCTAAAAGTTCTCAAAGGTGTGTGAAGTCTGCTAACCCGCACTGGCCCATCGTGAAGGACTAAGGTCTATTACTCTCCTCATTCTGAGGAGAAGACCCGGCTTAGCAGTGGGCTATTGACGAGTCGTGATGATTTATTCATAATTAATTAAAATATTAATAAAAAGCTTAAGCTAAATTTTAAATCTAATAAAATTGTTTTTATTTTTTTTTTATGAAAAAGATTTATTCAAGGTTATTAACATTTTTAATTTTGAATAAAGATATTAAATAAATATTATTTAGCAAAGAAACAATTTAAAAACTAATTGTATAATCTATATTATTATAATAAAGAACCTTCATCGTTCAAATTACGTGTTCCATTTTTGAAAAGCACAACAATGTTCAAATAAATAATTCCTTTTGTAAAGCATTCGAATTATAAATTCGAAACAGTTGTATCTATTGGTGTACAGTCGACCAATCAGCGCGCGGCATCTCAGTAGGCGGGAAGAGGCAAACGTCAGACACAACTTTTTTTTAAACCGGTTCCGTTTAGTGGTTATTCAGGTTCTTTATAGCGTCATGAATAATAATTATTTATCGTGTAAGTTATATCAAAGATGTCTCGCTTCGCTGAGGTGTGTTCTTACAAATATTACTATAGTACTATGTCACACCACCATCTCACTGACTCACTCACAACAAGCTTTGTTCTGACAAAGGTGCAATACCTAATAAGGGACAGTGAGATAATCTGCTATCTATACTTATGAGTAATGTGTATTGTCTTTGTTTTACGTTTTCCCCCCCCCCCCCCCCACCCCATACTTAAGGAGTAATAATATAAAAATAAAAATAAAAATAAAAATATAAAAATTTGTGTTCAGCTACCCCTACCTTCCCTCCCTTGGCATCCATAATATAGAAATTAATCAGCACCTATAGTAGTGGAACTAGTAATGGAGTATAAAAAAAAATAGACGATATTTTTTTTTTTTAATTTAGATTATTTATTTTGTATTTATTATTGTGATGAGAAACAAATAACATAATATAACTCGGAGAAATGGAAGGAGAGGAGTAGGAGAGAGTATATTAAAAAAACACTAATGTACTCACATTTAAAACTGTCCATAATTGGTGCGTTTACTATAAGTGATTCACGAATTTTTCCTTTAAATTATTAAGTTGTTAATTAAATGGAGTTTAAACTATAAATAGCGTAGCACACACCTCTAGCTTACCCCCTCCCGTTCCCTCCCTTATTCCTCTGGACGCAAGGGAGAGGGACGGGACGCGACCCGTCAGTCAACCTACGACGTTACCCCAGATACGACGTGAGGTCATTAATTGACCTGCGACCTTAAATAAATTAAATAAAATGTATTTGTGATTTAATAATTAATGAATAATTTTATTGGCAGTACAATTGAATACCTTTGCCTGTGTTGTGATGAGTACGTTATCTGTGTGTGAAACAAAATGGTGATTTTGTGTTTTCTTACTGGATTCTTATAAGGTAATATTTTGTCTTTATATCTATCTATATATATATATATATCAACGTAGGGCCTAAACTATAAGGGTTCGAAACTTGAAATTTTGCACAGGGGTTCCTTTTATAACGTAGGGGAGCACTAAGAAAGGATTTTTGAAAATTCACCCCCTAAGGGGTTAAAACGGGGGTGTAAAGTTAGTATGAAACTTTGTATTAAATTCAGTATGAACGTTCTACATTGAAAGTCATTAAACACGTGTAAAATATTTTTTCAAAGCTTATCCCTTAAGGGAGTAAAAAGGGGGGTAACAAGTGAGTATGAGTACCTCATAAAATGATTAATTATGTGTACAGACGACCTCTATATCTAAATTCAATGCAAATAGTGGAGACATTGTATATTCATAGTTAGAGAATGAATAAACAAATGAGTGAGTGAGTGAACGGTTTGAACACGCCTCAGTGAAGCGAGGGTGGCTTCTTTATTTATTGTATATTAAATTAAATTATCGAAAGCTTTTATTTTCTACTAGTCGACTCGCGCGACTTCGTTCGCGTGTTGCTCTCCTCCTATGGGTCGTAGCGAGATGTTAAATAGCCTAAGTTACTCCTTGTTACATCAGCTATCTGCCAGTGAATGTCTCGTCAAAATCGGTCCAGCCATTTCAGAGATTAGCCGGAACAAACAGACACACTTTTTTATATGTTGTTTTAATATTTATTTGTATGGATAAAGATTTCTTTAAAACACATTTTGTATACAAAAATTTGAATTTGGAATTTACTTTCAATCCAACATGGATCCAAAAATTACGGATTGAGCGTACCTACCGGGACCGTCCCGTTCAAAACGACGGGACGGTCCCGGTTGTGTCCCGTTGTCGCCAATAAGACAGAAAACGGAACATATCATCTCTTTATATATACCCAACTAAATACTTTAGAGTATTTTATTTTTTAAAGAGATTCCAAATTTGAATATTCCATACACAAATTTGAATTTGGAATCTTCTATTCCATAATCATAAAATTCCAGATTATAATTTGGAATTCGAATAAACATTTATGGGCAAGTGCGAGTGATAGTAGCGCACTGAGGGTTCCGAACATCTTATACTTAATACATAAAGCTGAAGAGTTAGTTTGTTTGAACGCGCTAATCTCAGGAACTACTGGTCTGATTTGAGAAATTCTTACAGTGTTAGATAGCCGATTTATCGAGGAGACTATAGGCTATATATCATCACGCTAAGAACAACAGGAGCGGAGCATCACGCGGACGAACTCACGCAGGTCAACTAGTATATATATAAAAGGAGAAGCTGACTGACATATCAATGTAGGGCCTAAACTGTAGGGGTTACAAACTTGAAATTTTGCATAGGGGTTCCTTTTATAACATAGGGAAGCACTAAGAAAGGATTTTTGAAAATTCACCCCCTAAGGAGGTAAAAAAGGGGTGCAAAGTTAGTATCAAACTATGCCGTTTTTAAGTCATTCAAATGAAATTCAGTAAAACATTTTTACCTACTAGTCCGATTTGAAAAATTCTTTCAGTGTTAGATAGCTGATTTATCGAGGAAGGCTATAGGCTATATATCATCACGCTAAGACCAATAGGAGCGGAGCTATACGCGGACGAAATCGCGCGGGTCGACTAGTTTTGAATAAAATGCCGTCGGGAAGTTGTACATCCTACTAATATAGGATATAATGTATCCCGGATAAATATATACTTCTTGCGGGATAATAAAGTACATACTATGTTTATGAAGTTGTAAGCACTTGGTAATCTATACTAAAGTTATATAAAGGTAAAGTTTGTGAGGCTGTAGGGGGTAACCTACTGAACCGATTTTGATAATTCTTTTACCAATAGAAGCCACATTATATGTGAGTGTCACAGACTATATATTAACCCGAACAATGAAAAGAGTTTTCCGTGGTAGTCGGATTTGCTGCAGTCAGTCGGAAACGTTTCATACGAACGCTATCTTAATGATTAGAGAGATGAATATACGAGTCCTCAGCGAAGCGAGAGAACACAATCAAAAGGGTAAGGGACTGCCTGTAACTCTTCATACACCCTTGAGGGTTTATATAGACCTCTTTAGGGTTCACTAGTATAAACCTTCTAAAGTAGAAAGTAAGAAACAAAAGTTCCATCCGAAAAAGGAACTTTCTCGTAAACTTAACTTTGTTTTTTTAATTCAAATTGTACAGAACCCGTGTGCAGGTCCGACTCACACTTGGCCGAATTATTTTCTTTAAGCTTGTAAGCTTGAATGTTTTGGCCCAACGCAATTTGTTGTATCTTCGTTATCACTTGTTATGTAATACAATATTGATAATAAATCAATTTTGCTTATGTTAAGTTGATGGAGCAAAACTTAGGTGGTCCTCAGCCCTCGCTTCTCAGAGCTAAACCTTCATGTATCACTCTATCTACAGGTGAAAACCGCATCTAAATTTATTAAGTAGTTTTCGAGTTTATCTCGTATTTATTAGACAGACTCAGAGTTTAAAAGTTTGTTGCTTAATTATACAAAAACGGCTGAACGGATTTCGATGAAATTTAACACATGGATACTTCATAACCTTGATTAAAATCTGGACTACTTTGTATCCTCAAAAATCATAGATCCTGTGGGAAGAAGGGATTACACAGTCCAACTTAGAATTTGCATCGAAAAGTAGGAAACTCGTTCTCGCTTCGCTGAGGCGTATTCAAACAGTTCATTCACTCACTCACTCAACTATGAATCACATAACATAGTTAAGGCAGCGTTCGTATGAAACGTTTCCGACTGACTGCAGCAAATCCGACTACCACGGAAAACTCTTTACATTATTCGGGTTAATATATAGCGTATGACACTCACACATAATGTGGCTTCTATTGGTAAAAAAATTATCAAAATCGGTTCAGTAATTCGATCACAATACTTAAAATAACCAATAAGCAGCCAAAATAGTGTCGCGTTACAGAAACAAAGCTTTGTTTCTGTTGTATTGCTTTTGTTCTTTGTTTCCATCGCGACCGTTCATAATAATTTATATGGTTTATTGCCCTTTGCCTTGAGACTGGAGAAAAAAAAAAACCGGCCAAGTGCGAGTTGGACTCGCGCACTAAAGTAGTCACATTTGTTATATGAGAGCCCCCCTTAAATATTTTTAGTGTTTATTATTATAGGGGAAACAGAAATACGTCATTTGTGAACATTTTAACTGTCTAGCTATCACAGTTCAGGAGATACAGCCTGATGACAGACAGACAGTCTTAGTAATAGAGTCCCGTTTTTACCATTTACGTACGGAACCCTAAAAACATATTTCTATAGGTTAAATAATATGATAAAAATATTATATCCTACTAATATTATAAACGCGAATGTTTGTAAGCATTTATGTTTGTTACTCTCACGCAAAAACTACTGAATGGATTTTGATGAAACTTTACAATAATATAGCTTACACATCAGACTAAAACATCAGCTATAATTTATAATGATATACTATGAATTATCCAACATATAGCGAGTGAAACTTTAAAAACATATCAATAGACATGTTTGTTACTATAATGTTTATTGTATGAAATCACTTATCATATCGTGTGAGTCGAGTAGTGCTTGGGGCTTGTGACCCAGGAGGTTCTCGCTAACAACACTAGATAATAAAGTTACGTACGTGGACCTCAAGAAGGTTGACCTTAACCACGACACTATACTAACTTCCATGTACACTGCGCGACAACACCAGAGACTGACTCGTGCGTGTGTGTGCGTGTGTGTGTGTGTACAATATTTCCCCCAAATTTGATACCAATTAAATATCACTTGCTTTAACGGTGAAGGAAAACATCGTGAGGAAACCTGCACTTTTGAGAGCTCTGTGTGAAGTCTGACAACCGGCACGAGCCATCGTGGTGGACTATGGTCCTCCTCAAACTGAGGAGGAGACCCGACTCAGTAGTAGGCTAAACAATAAACTTAGAAGACAGAACAGAAGAGAGAGACGATTTGGATGAATTAATAAACCGATCTTACGATTCATCAGTATTTGAACAGGAACCCAGGCAGTGCCTTGGACTTGTGACCAAGGTGCCGTGCGACTTCATTCGCGTGTAGCTCCGCTCCTATTGGTCGTAACGAGATGTTAAATAGCGTAAGTTACTCCTTGTTACATCAGCTATCTGCCAGTGAAAGTACCTTCAAAATCGGTCCAGCCATTTCAGAGATTAGCCGGAACAAACAGACAGACAAAAATTGTTAAAAATGATTTTTTTTTAATTGTCATTCATATGCACTTAGTAAAAAGCGGTTATTTTAATATTACAAACAGACACTACAAATTTTATTTATCTGTATGGATTCAAGTGTCGAGTACTAAGGCGTTTACCAATCAATATGTTATACATTATACACTAAATTGATTAATTGGTACATTCATCTAAAATCACTCAAACAACAAGAACCCTTAAAACCGGAACTCACCCCTTTAAAAAAAACGAACATCAATTAAAACGACAAACAAGCAAAATGCAACGCAAACAGAACCTTAGAGCCCTTAAACCGGTTGGGGTGCGAACTGTAGATAGGACACGTTCGGGGGACGCGCCCTGATTGGCTGGTGCTGCCCCCTGTGCCCCCGCACCCCGCGCCCGACCAATCGCGTGACGCCGCTCACACCCCGTGTTCGATTTTTAAAAGTTAAAAGAACAATTTCATATTTCGAATATTATTAAATTGTGTTGCGCTATAAGTTTTAATACTCTGTTACTTCAAATCGACGTCACTAATGTGACGTCATATTAACGAACCTTTAAGAACTAATTAGGGTAAAAGTATATATTATGGACACACCTAATAAAATTATAAAAACACGAATCTGTAATTCATCTTGGAATGGAAGGTCGAGACAAGAGTTAGTATGTTTGTTACTTAATCACACAAAAACGACTAAACAGATTTCAATGAATTTTTGCACATAGACACCTCATACCCTATAATAACACATAGGCTACTTTTTATCCAGAAAGCAGATACTTTATATCCTGGAATAATATTTTTATCCCGGAGGAGGAGTGAGAAGTCGCGGACTTACTTAGGTTAGATACATTTAAACAGAGAACCTGGGTAGTGGAGGTGAGTATTCAATATCACCCCCCTTCATAAGTTTTCAATATACCCCTCTCCACGCCATAAAATAATATCCCCCACGCTTAAACTCAGTAAGTGTTTACTATTTGCTTTAAATTTTATCACAAATCTGCACTTACTAGTGCGTGTGCACGCCGACCGTATCCCGGGATTGGTGGCTAATCCCGGCGTGATGTTAATAAAATAACAATGCTATTCGTTTCCCATTTTATAAAAAAAAAAAAAAAATTGTTCGCGCTTTCCATCTGAAAGTAACATCAGCTATTTTTTATCCTTATGCAATAATAATAATAAAGTATAATCATCTAGTAGTGTTCGTAGACTTCGAGCAGGTGATCCACCTGATGATAAGTGGCCAACTTCGCCCATGGACATTGACCAAAACAAGAGATATCCTCTTGTTTTGGTCAATGTGTTGCATCCTCGACGATGGAGTGGGGTGAGGGAGTAAGAAAAAAATGCTGCAGTTTCAGCCGACCCTAACCTATATAAGTGCTAGAGTCCACTAGATCCGCAGTATCAATGGAATAGGAGAGGGAGGGGGTAAGTCTGGTCCATATGCGGCTCGAACGGAACGCGTCTATGACACTTGGTGGTCGCAAGCCAAACCACTGGGGTAACCAAGGGGGTGCTGGGTTACTCGCCACTTACGAGATGCTCTCCCAGCGGCAGAGGGGAATAGTATCCTAACCCGTCCCCTCACCGGTCAAGAAAAAGGAAGTGACTTATCACCTCCCCTCTCATCTCAATAACGCTGCAGTTCTAGTGAACTAGGAGTTCTCGTTGAGGGTCCACAGAAACCGTAGCATTCTTCTCTTCATTCCCCTTATGGAGCTAAAACTAGCGGTAGTAAGATTTTATTAAATCAGGGTTGCCATACCGCACTGTTTCCGTTCGCCCTCAATACTTTGTAATGGCCAAATATGACCCTAAAAATCTATGTATCAAACATTTTATTTAGTCCTCCCTTAAACAAGGGTCACTCCCTTGTGTTGCCGATGTCCATGCTCGACGGTGGCCACATACCATCAGGTAGACCGTCTGCTCGTTTGCCCCTTAACTGCCATAAAAAAAATGTGTTCATCATTTAATATTGAAATTGTACACTGAGTAGAGAGAGGGGGGAGCGTCTGTCCGAAATACGGAGGAGCAGCCTGCCTACTGCTGCCGTATGCGTGAGAGAAAGGGAAGCTAGACATAGTGGCGGCGTAACGCGTTACGTTACGAAGCAGCTTACCCTCCCATAAGAAGTTATCACTTCAAAAAGTGAGATCTCCCTGATATCTTCTCCTCATATTATCGCATCTCCTCTATTAACAGGATGCAGGATATTCACAAATGTGGGTTAAGAAGAAAAAAGATACATTTTCTTGTTTTCTTCCAATCCCAATTACCAGAGCAAAGCAAGGGCGTATTACTATATTCTATCTGTAGACTATTATAGTTACTACAGACTCACTACATTTGTTTATTCAAAATCTATAGAAGAGTGGATGCGTGTATGTTATTGGTATAACTAATGCGGGGCTAAGGTGCTAATCCCGGACATTTGCGGGATTAGCAAACTAGCAACCCTATGTTAAATCGCTTTAGTTATTTGAAGTATAAAGAGGGGGTTATATGGTATAAACGGCTTAAAATTGACAACGCGTTTAAACGTTTTCTTAATTTAATAAGCGCGCTTTTAAAAGAGCAATTTCGAATCGAATGACACCTAAATCATAATTTTTGGAGAATTTTTGGAGCATTTCTGCTTAGTTGGAGGGGTTAAGGGTTACTAGTACGTGATCCATATTGCTAGTAATCTTTAAAAAAAAAAAATTAGAAAAAAAAAAAGTTTCGGCCTAATAAGCACTCGTTGACTAGACTAAAACAGCAATCTATACCTAAAGAAAAAAAAAAATAAGGTCTCTATTATACTATTGTAACAATGCCTACCGAACACATGCAAGCATTTTAGGTATGAGGCTGGGCAACGCCTGGGGCTTGCTACCCAGGAGCAGGATTAAAGGGCCCTTCTACTACCAGTAAACGCTCTCCTTCATCGCTCGACCTCTCCACATAAACACTGTAGATAAAAAACCACTCACCTGATCATCATGACCACTGAACTTAACGCTATTGACACTGATCTCCAAAATGACAGTCCGAATCTGTTGTACCTACCCTTAAACATCTACAGTACACTTGCGATGACTTAAAATGAACTACCCACGAACACAAAGTTATAAACAATGTTGCCAACCTCTCAGTATCCCATGTTAACCACCATCGCCCATGGACATCGACAAAACAAGAGATACTCTCTTGTTGCATACTCGAAGATAGAGTGGGGAGGGAGAGTGAAGGAAAAAAAATGCTGTGGTTTCAGCGGACCCTGAGCAAGAGCCCAGAGTCCAATAGATCCGTTAATGGGATGGGAAAGGGAGGAGGTAAGTCTGGCCCACATGCGAATCAACCGGAACGCGTCTATGACACTTGGCGGTCGGATTCGCATCCCAAGGGGGTGCTGGGTTACTCGGCTCTTACGAGATGCTCTCCCAACGGCAGAGGGGAATTGTATTCTAACCCGTCAGCCCGTCAAAAATCGTTTAAACGAAACAAAGTAGCATGAGTCTAGCTAACGAAAGGATTTCGTTTAAACGAAATCTACTAACACTTAAAAGCGTGCTTGTGAAAAGCAGAGCTCTTAGTTATTGATATATGATACCCATTACATATACAGCAATATGTATAGACATGCAATTTAGACTGAGGCGACTGCCTGGGGCTTGAGACCCAGGAGCAGGTATCATAATATATTAACTCTTACCTCCACCACTCAACCTCGCTAACGACAATAGATAATAAAGTAAAGTTACGTGGACCTCGAGAAGGGTGACCTTAATCACGACACTATAACACTAACTTCCATGTTCACTGCACGAAAACACCAGAGAGACTGAGACTAATCTATCGCAGTAAAGGTTATATATTGTCTTCACGTCGGTACACTTGAAATAATATAAAATGATCTACACGCTACTACTACTTTATAAACAGTGTTGCTAACAATTGTGCACTCATAATATAGTAGAATAAAATATAAGTAACTACCCGCGAAAAACCTATTTGTAATTCAAAATATGTCAATAAATTTTCGTATAGGAGTCCATGACTGGTTCTTTTCTATAGCTCATAAAAGTACACGATATGTTGTAGCCTAGATATTGTAATGTAATAGGATTAGTTCCTTACATTAGCGTGTACAAACAAACAGACAGCTGTATAATATTAGCATAGATTGCGTGAATGTTATACCTACCTATAGAGTTGTTTGTCCTATTAAGTATAGTGTTGTAGGCTTGTGGAAAACATATCGATATTTTTGACGGATATTTAATTTTTCGATATTTGACATCGACAAAATAAAAGGCGTTACATCCTCGAAGATAGAATGTGGAGGGGGAGTGAAGAAAAAAATGGTGCGGTTTCAGCATTATCCGCAGCATTAATGGGATGTGAAAGGGAGGGGGTAATTGTGGCCCACATGCCCTGTATACATGCATGTGGGCCAGACTTACCCCTGGCCCATATGACACTTGGCAGTCGGATTCCCATGCTGGTCGCAAGCCAGTCGCGGAACCCCTACCACCGAAGGGGTGCTGGGTTACTCGGCTCTTAAGAGATGCTCTCCCAGCGGCAGAGGGGAATAGTATTCTAACAGATCCCCCCACGTGAAATTATTCCTTTATGTATAACTCGGAGAAAAATAGAATGAGAAGAAGATAGCAACAGAGAGAGAACCTGCCCTTCATTCAATTAAAACACTCGCCTCCACTGCCCAGATTCTCTGTTTAAACCTAAGGTTAGGTTAACTTAAGGTTAGGTTAAATTTTGTATATATGATGGGTCGGTGAATAGCTCGTCGATTTTTTTTATACGCAGTCTAACAGTATGAGGGCTTAACTTGAACATCCTCTTGGGTGTTACTTTAGACTCAGAGCTTCAGAGTTACTGCTAAGAATACTCGCGATGTAATCCCTCATTATTCTGTCGTGACAGCGTATTTATTTTGCAATCCCCACTACCTTGATTTGTTGTCAGTTGGCCAACATTCAAGTAACAGGATGCTACTCAAATTATAAGTGTTGCCAACATCATAATTAAAAGCAAGCTCAGTGGTTTGGGCGATGGATTCACGATCAATAAGTCGTGGGTACAAATCCCGGACATTGGACTACTGGTGTGGCCCACTCCTGACACAAGCATGCAAGCTTACTAGTAGGGGTAAAGGGAATACTAGTAGTATGTGATCCATACTGCTAGTAATCTTTAAAAAAAAAAAAACAGTAACAGAATGAGTCCATTTTTTCTATTTCTTTCTGGTTTTATAATAATTTCAATTAGACAATAATAATATGTACTTAATACAAAACCGAGAAAATAATAGCACTGACAAAATTCTTCACAATGGAGTCCCAGCATAACGACAACACACCATTTGCACAGCCATTATAATATGATAAATCTATCGGAACAGGTTTTATATTGTCTTGTTGTTGTTGTTGTTATATATGTTACTAGCCGACCCGCGACTTCGTTTGCGTGTTGCTCCGCTCCTATTGGTCGTGGCGAGATGTTAAATAGTCTAAGTTACTCCTTGTTACATCAGCTATCTACCAGTGATAGTCCCGTCCAAATTGGTCCAGCCATTTCAGAGACAAACCGACAGACCGAAAAAATATGTGGTGTGTGCGTGTATACATCCATATGCACTTAGTAGAAAGCGGTTATTTTAATATTACAAACAGACACTACATTTATATTTATTTGTATATACATTTATCATTAACAGTGTTGCCGTCATAACGATTTAAAATATATCAATATCGATATAATTTAAGTTTTCGACACCCCTACAGTGATGAGTGTAGACAATACAGGTGTAGTGAAGGCGGGGCGTGGCCACGCCCCCACGACTCCGCGCCACGCACACTTGGTCACTTGCCAGCCACCGACGGCTTCCATTTTTGAAATTTTTGGCACAGATAATCGTCATAATGCAGGCATAGATTATAGAGTTCTTTTAAAAATAGGTTGGTACTTGACAATAGTGAGTTATGGCAGCCGTCCGTCCGTTGGCTAGACAGTTGAGATGTTCACAAATGATGTATTTAAGGGGGGGTCCCATACAACAAACGTGATATTTTTGCCAAATATGAATAGGGAAACTTTTGTGCGCTAGTCTTAGGGGTAGAAGGGAAAAATTCGTCTCTTGTAGAAACACAGCCTTGATGGCTGTTTGAAGTGAAAGCTTCCAGACATCTCGACTTTCCGACATTTTCAATAATTAACGTCATATTTGGAACTCAAAAAAAAAAAAATTACACCGAAACCTACATCATGAATCACTCTATCTGTTGGTGAAAACCGCATGAAAATCCGTTTAGTAGTTATTGAGTTAATCGCAAACAAACAAACCAACATGGAAATTTCTTTTAAAAGAAATTACAATTCGTTTGAGATATTAGGTATTTCTTATTTAATGTTATAAATGTTCCCCCCCCAAATGTCATCATAAATAAGCAAATCAAGGACCTCCTCGCCCCCCCTTTAATGTTTAAACTTGAACTTTGTGAATGGGAGTGAGTGAATGAAGAAGTTTATAACATGAGAATGAATTAATTCCCGTGAGGTCGTAACATCAGACATACCTATGACTTACGGCCGAAATTGATAATTAATCTTAATCCAAGAAAAAAATGCTGCGGTTTCAGCGGACCCTGAACAAGAGCCCAGAGTCCACTAGATTCTCAGCATTAATGGGATGAGCAGCATTATGATGATGGGGTTGGTGTCCACAGTGCATCGCCATCCCTCTCGATCTTGAGCTTCGTGCTTCATTTCGCTCCAAGTTTTCCCAACCAGCCTTCGCTTCATCAATGGCAGTCCGCCAGGTTTGCGTCTTCCTTGGGGATTCTAATGCTTGCATCGGTAGGTATATGGTCTGGATCCCTTCTCAAAGTTTGATCTGTTGGACGATCGAGACTACGTTGCGTTTCCAAAGTTGTTAGTTGGAAATTCTGTCAGGCCAGTAGATGCTGAGGATTCTACGAAGGCATCGGTTTGCAAACACCTGGAGTTGCTGCGAGATGTTCTTGGTAACCTTCCAAGTCTCACACCCGTACAGCAATACAGACTTCACATTAAACCGGATGATCTTAAGCTTGACTCTCTTGGCAATTCTCGAAGTGATGTCCTCTTCGGTTCCTCCAGACTGACGGGAACGTACTCGCCACCCCACACCTCATTTCCTGGGTCTTTCTGATATTAATTCTGACCCCTACCTTTGCTGACTCCTTCTGTAGGGCGTCTAATTTGGTCTGCGCGAGTGTTGGTTAAAAGACATATATCGGCAAATTTTTATTACTAGTATCGTATTTTTTTTTTTTTTTTTTTTTTTTTTTTTTAAATATTACTAGCAGTATGGATCACATACTATTAGCAATAAATAGCTTGTGTCAGGAGTGGGCCACGCCAGTACTCCAATGTCCGGGATTTGAACCCACGACTTGTTGATCGTGAATCCAACGCCCGAACCACTGAGCTACTGACGCTTCTTTCAATGTAATAAAATTAACAATTTTTCAAAGACAGTCCACCCGCATCTACTTCCCGCCAAAACAAATGCCATAGCCATAGACAATGCATAGTGTAGTGTAATGCCGCTAACGCTTGCCGCGTCACGTACACTACACACGATCTTTGTGCAATCTGATTTATTATCGATTTCTATACGTGTATGCCGTTTGTTATTAATGATTTAAGCACAGATTAACAAATTTAATATTCGAATGTTAAATCGATTTGTTGAGATTTGTCACATGTTTTTATTGTCTGTGCTCTGTGGAGGTTCACAAAAGATGGCAGAATACGAGTTATGGATGAAAGATTACTAGCAGTTAGTCTTGGGCCTACGGTCACTAAATAGAGCGCTTTTTTAGTTCGCAATCCAATGGCGAACTAGTTCGCTCTTTTAGTTCGTCAGTTCTTATATAATTCAGAACTAAAAAGAACTAAGAGTGAGATCGTCGCCGAACTAGTTCATGTAGTTCACCTAAAGGAGCGTTCTTTTGAACTAGGTCGGAATCAGATCCCCTACCACTAAGAGGTGCTGGGTTACTCGGCTCTTACGAGATGCTCTCCCAACCTCCTCTTTATCGTCCAAAATAGTCTTAAAACTCAACAACTAAATAAAATGGGGGACAGTAATAGGGTCCCTAACAATCCTATTTTGTCTTATTTTATTATATTGCCCTTACTTTTTTAATTAGTTGCAATATTATTTATTGCTTGTGTCTATGACGTAATCACCATGCTGACCCCTTCATCCCCCATGTTTTCAAAAATAAGCGCAGCAAAAACCTCCCCCCAAGGTACCATTTAAATATATTATATATTTCTCTGTAAGTGAATACATTATGTATTTTTTTTGAGAAATAAAAAATGTTGAATCAAGCAGACAGAAAGTAGAATCAACTGCTGGGCATAAACGCCGCCATTTTAATTGGGGGGTGAAATTGTTATTTGTGTACTATAAAAAAATTCACACCTTTTTTGAATTACAGGTTGAAAATTGATTCCAAATTTTATTTTTAGATAATCAAATATGATCCAAAGATTTGGATTAAGATTGATTATTAATTTTGGCCTTTATTTAAAAAATATAATTTGAATATTGAGTGTGAAATGAAACAAAATATTCCATAGACAATACTTTTTTCTATTTGTCAGCTACCACCCGCCAGGAGAACAACAATTAGTGACAAAAGTCATTCATTATACATCCAAAACGCGTGGGAACGAGACCTACTACCGCGTCATTGAAACTGACACGTACGAGCTAAAGGGAACATACTACTAGTCGACACACCCCGGCTTTACTCGGGTACATAAAACACTTTTAATATTTTATTTTATCCCGCAGGAATGATGTATTATTACATTATAAAGTATCTGTTTGCTAAATTTCATTATAATCCGTTTTGTCCTTAACATTGTGACATGTCTTAATTAGTGATGTACCACAATCGGAATTGATGTCAATAAAATCGATTATCGATTTTTTGTGTCTAATAAATCGAGTAGCGTCTTGAACTTGCAACCAAACACTCCCCTTCACTGCCTGACTAATAACTACAATTCTTACTGAATATTATAAATGCGAAAGTAACTCTGTCTGTTTGTCGCGCTGTCACGCCAAAACCACAGAATCGATTTAAATGAAATTTGGTATTCAGATAGTCTAGAGCCTAAGAAAGGACATAGGCTACTTTTTAATGCGAAAAAAGGGTTGTAAGGGGTTGAAAGGGGGGATGAAAAGTTGTATGGAAGTGTCGTCATTTTTAGAGGTTGTTGACATTCAAAGTTTGTAAAAGTATTACCCTCAAGGGTGTAAAATAATCATAGGGAATAGAGGAAGAAACACAGACGAAGTCGCGGGCACAGTTAGTAAATAATAAACCTTTTGTAAAAGATAGTTAAAAGACTTCGTTTGTTTGAACGCGTTAATCTCAGAAACTACTGGTTCGGATTGAAAAAAACTTTTACTATTAGATAGCCCTTTTATTAAGGAAGACCATAAACTATACAGCATTACGATACGACCCATAGGAGCGGCGCATCAATGAGATTCCGCGTGCGTTGCGTAAACGGTGCTAAAAGAAAGTATCAGCTCCTTTAGAATTGTATTATATGTGCCTCTGCCTACGTCACACTATTTCTATCTCTCTCTCTCTTTCATACGTGACGTAGATGAAGTGTCTCTAATACCTGTCAGTCAGAAATCCAGTAAAATATCTAATTTTAACGCAATAGTAAACATTAGGTGTGATATTTCGCAGGTGAGTGTAATTTTATTCTGTTACCATAGAAACTAGTTTCCAATATGGCCGCCACGCTGTCTGCCGATTAATTCATTCATTTTGTACTTGACACTGGTCTGATTTGAAAAATTCTTTCAGTGTTAGATAGCCGATTTATCGAGGAAGGCTATAGACTATATATCATCACGCTAAGACCAATAGGAGCGGAGCTACACGTGAACAAATTCACGCGGGTCGACTAGTCTAATATATAAAATATTCGTGTTGCGATGTTTGTTAGCAAATTCCTCCGAAATGGCTTGATCGATTTTGATGAAAATTTATATCTATATTCAGTAGGTTTGAGAATAGGTTGTTATCTATTTTTTATACCCTTAAGTGATAAGGGAGGTCCACCCCAAATTTTTTAAAATTTATATAGCAAAACAACTCTCGTTTCTTTTTCTTTCGCAATTAATTCAAAAACTACTGAACGGATTTTGATGCGGTTTTCACTAATAGATAGAGTGATTCATAAAGAAGGTAATTTAATGTTGATGCTTCTTAGCTATGTATTGTGAGGAACTGCTCGCCCGTTTGAAGACTATCAGCTCATTGCTGACTCCAGAGCTGCCTTACAATATTCATATACTGACAATGACGTAAACAAGTGCGTTGCCATGGTAACCATGGTAACCATGGCAACGCACTCACATTGCTCACATTGAGTACACATGTTTATTTCGACATCAACCACAATGGTGAAATATAAAAGATTGTCTATGAGTTTTTCGAAACAGATAACAAAATATTACGTACTTCAATAGATAGTAAAAACTTTTAACTAAATTAAAAAAAAATTATTGCTAATATTAATTGCATCAATATTTATCGATAGTTTTGTAGGTGTGGAAATAGTAATTGCACCAGTTATGGACATCTATCTATATATATAAAAGGAGAAGCTGACTGACATATCAACGCAGGGCCTAAACTATAAGGGTTAGAAACTTGAAATTTTGCACAGGGGTTCCTTTTATGACGTATGGGAGCACTAAGAAAGGATTTTTGAAAATTCACCCCCTAAGGGGGTAAAACGGGGGTGCAAAGTTAGTATGAAACTTTGTCGTTTTTGAAGTTATTCAAATGAAATTCAGTATGAAGGTTCTTCATTAAATGTCATGAAACACGTGTAAAATATTTTTTCCAAAATCATCTCTTAAGGGGGTAAAAGGGGGGTGCAAAGTTAGTATGAGTACCTCATAAAATGATTAAATGTAACTATATTTTGACAATATAAAACTTCTCTTCCGATAGATGCTCGACCTTACCAGATGTCAAAGGGGTCTCGCCTAGTCACCATACTGGCTGTACAAAGTGTTTGTTAATCTAGAATTATCTAAGAGTTTCACATGATCCTAAAGTATTCGTGGGTAGTTAGTAGTGTAGTGTTGTTGGTGGCGTGGTGGCCTCCTTTATCGAGGAGCATGTGTTTAATCAATTTTGTTATACAATTTTTAACAACTCATTTTTCCGTAGCGAAGCGAGGATGAAATACTTTAACAGAAAAAAATATTTTATTATTATTAAAATATATCAAATGAGAGCATTTATTGTGTTTGGTCAGTGTCGCTGACTAGTCAGTTGTCCATAACTGTGTCATGCACTTGATTTGAAATTAACAAAGAATACTTTAAATGTATTTTATTTAATTTAAAATTATACGTTTGATGACGTCATCATTTCAGTAGTTAGAAAAAATTATTTGATCATCTAACGTTTGATGACGTCATCGTTTCTGTATTTTGTATGAAAGAAAAAGATGGAAATATATACGGAATCTTATTAAATTTAGCATCTATTTTTTGACTCCCATTTTTTTTTAATTCAACAAGAAAACCTTTAGAGATATTAAAAAAAAAGTCCATACACTAAAAACTGTAGGCCTTAAAACCTCTAAAAACTGTAGGTATAGTCAATCTTTGCTTATATTAAAACTACTGTAAAAAAAAGCAAAAAAGTTTGACTCTGTGGTCAAAGATAATTTAGTTTATATTTAAATAAAAATGTTTTTAAAACAAAGGTTTTATTGTAAAGTATATTTTACCTAATAAACACATATCAGTAATGAGGGCACAAAGTACCTTCGGACATAGAACAGTTAATGTATTAGAATACCTTTGCCTTTTCCATTATGGAATAAAAATAAAAAAAAAGATATAAATACGTACGAAAAAATCTGTAACAAAAAAAAAATAATTTGAATTTTTTTTGTTCCTAAAGACAAGGCTGTACGGTGTAATACCTTTGCCTTTTCCATTTCGGAATAAAAATTAAAAACAAAATACGTGCGAAAAAAATTAAAAAAAAAAAAAATTTCTTTTTACAAAGTAACTTTGACATGTCTAAAGACAAGGCTGTACAGTGTAATACCTTTGCCTTTTTCTAATCTGGTATTAAAGCAGAAAAACAAACGATCAGAATACGTTCGAAAAAATTTATCTTTTTTTTAATAGTTCAATTAGACTTTACAAAGTACTTTTGACACGTCTAAAGACAAGGCTGTAGGGTGTAATACCTTTGCCTTTTCCATTATAGAATAAAAACATAAAAAAAAATTGTGCACCTCAAAATTTACTTTATTATTTAACTAAGTATTTGAATAATAATGACAAACAGATAAGCAATAATTAAAAAGAAGAATAAATGGCGCGGAAAATGAAACAGATGAAAGTAAAAATTTAGTTAAATAGAATTCTTGTAATGGAAGACTAAAACTTGATGAGATATTACTACTTTCATTAATCATTAGTGTATTAATTAACAGTTAAATTTAACCAACCCTAAGGAATAAACCATGGTTACATCCTGGACTCCAGACCCGGCGCAAGTTGTGGGTTAATGGGTTAACCTAGCGGCGAGCCTGACTATGTATATTATTGAAAATTCTTACCTTTAGTCATTTGTTGTTGTTCAACACATTTTAACACTTCCAACATATTATCTGTGTCTCACGTAACTTACACAATAACTACAAAACTCCTGACGCGACACAACTTTGACATTGGCTTTAATAAAACACGGAATTAAATATTCAACTAAACCTTATTTATTCTCCATTTGACAGTTCGCGCTGACACATTTCGCGCCTTTATTTTATTTTATTTTTTTTAAGTGAAAATGGTGTAAGGTTGAACTCGAACAGCCAAGTGATTTTGACCTTTGTGTTTTTGTGTTTATAAAAATGAAGATTATTGGAAAAATTGGTATGTTTACATTTTTATTATTATTATAATTTTTTACATTGGCTTAGATAAAAGACAGAATTAAATATTGAACCATTAATTGACAGTTTACGTTGATACTTACATTTCGCGCCATTATTATATTTTTTTTTTTTAAATTGAAAATGTTGTAAGCTTGCATTTAAACAGCCAAGTGCTTTTTACTATTGTGTTTTAGTATTATTATAATTTAGTATTAAAATATTCAAATAAGACTGCCTTTTTTAAAAAAAAGTTAAAATGGTGTCAGGTTTTGCTCAGGAAACGAAGTGGATTTTGTCTTTTATTTTTTTTAATCATTTTAATTTTTTTTTAATTCCTGATAACACATTGTTGAACTAAAACCTTATTAGTATTACCTACTTATTCTTTACTTCATTCACTTACATTATTCACGTTGACACTTTTATATGAGGCTTTTTTTTTTTAATTTTTGAGTAGGTACACTACTCCTTCCCCTATGAAGCTTCACAACGTTAATGGGGGTCGCAACCCAAAACATATACCTAATAAACTGGTTAGTAAAAACAAAGAAAACAGTAGCTTCCTCTGAAGGAAACCGTTTGCTATTGGTTGAATTTTTTTGAATATTTTTTTTTTTTACTTAGCGAAGAGAGGTTTATTATCTTGAAATAAATTGAAATTTCAATTACTAAATTTATGCCTTTAGGTAACTAATGTGAAATAATTACAAAATAATTAAATCGATATCTTTACATAGAAAAGATAACACGACAATTTTTTTTAATACAAATATTTTATTATCCCGCAGAAACTATACATTTTTCTGTGATAAAAAGTATCCTATGTGTTAATTCAGATTATAACGTATCTGTATGCCAAATTTCATCGAAATCAGTTCAGCCGTTTTTACCTATATGATCGAGTAACAAACATTCAAATAATATCCAAACATGTAAACATTCAGATTTGTAATATTAGTAAGATTTTCTTGCAGGTTCATGATATTTTCCGGGATAAAAAGTATCCTATGTGTTAATGTAGGTTATAGAGTATCTGTGTGTCAAATTTCATCGAAATCAGTTCAGCCATTTTTGTGTGATTTAATAATAATCTCAATCATGTGTAATTGGTTGAATGTAGGGTAATTGCCTCACTTTTCGTTAACATTTTTCTACTTACAATCCGTCGCTCCGTTGCAGCATCAAAGAATAAACAAACACCCATTCGCATTTAAAGGATTCCAAGAAACAGGTCGGCCATTTTATATGTTTGTCAAAATGGCTACCGTCCGCGGCTTCGGTTTAAATCAACACATACTTTTTTTAGTCAATATTTGGCTTTGGAATGTGTTACAGTTACTTTTTTCTGTTCGCGATATCCTCAAAAACTACTGAACGGATTTTCGTGCGGTTTTCACCAATAAACAGAGTGATTAATGAGGAAAGTAACTCCATGTAACGTCACTCGATTTAACGACAATCCTCAACGACAATGACAACAATAATATAAATATTAAATATATGCCGAAATTGATAACCAAACTCAATCCAAAATATTTGGATTATAAATTAGAAAAATATTCTAAATTCAAATGTGTCTTAAATTTTAAATTTGGAATCTATTTTCAATTTGTAATCCATAATATTCGAGTTATGAATCAAAAATAGATTCCAAATTTGAATTTTCTATACACATATTTGAATTTGGAATCTATTTTCAATTTGTAATACAAAATATTCGAGTTATGAATCAAAAATAGATTCCAAATTTGAATTTTCTATACACATATTTGAATTTGGAATCTATTTTCAATTTGTAATACAAAATATTCGAGTTATGAATCAAAAATAGATTCCAAATTTGAATTTTCTATACACAAATTTGAATTTGGAATCTATTTTCAATTTGTAATCCAAAATATTCGGGTTATGAAACAAAAATAGATTCCAAATTTGAATTTTCTATACACAAATTTGAATTTGGAATCTATTTTCAATTTGTAATCCAAAATATTCGGGTTATGAAACAAAAATAGATTCCAAATTTGAATTTTCTATACACAAATTTGAATAACATAATCAAAAGATTTCGAATTGATTCCCAAAAAAATTTCTACGTGCTTCCAGAAGTTTCCAAATAAAGCAGCAATAAAATATTGTCCTTTAATGGCGCATTCGTGAGCTCCAATAAAAACAAATAACTCCTAAACCGGCGAAATGCTATTAAAAAAAAAAAACTCGTACCTATGCGTACGCGCACGTCCTCTAAGCTTTATAGATCGGTTTTGTGCGTGACATTTCCTGCATTTTTTCCTTTGCTTTAAATATTTTTCAGACGAATTACGATTATTGAGACTTTTTTTGGTATATTTGTGTATTGGAAGGGTTGTTTGTTATTTTTAAAAGCTTTACCCGCCCTCGCTTCGTTGAGGCTTATATCAACACTACGCAACAGATTTCGATACGGTTTTTTTAAATAGATAGAGTGATTCAAGAGGAAGGTTTATATGTATAATACATACATAATATAGTAGAGCAACACTGATAATTTTAGAGACTTCTAATGTGATGTCGTATATAAAAACATTTTTTTCGCTTACATTGCAAACGCTGGCTGAACCCTTCGAGATAGATCAAAATAATGTACTACAGTATTGTACACCATAAAAAGGTCTACAAAAAAGTCCGCGATGGTATATGTCTATCTCTTAGGGATAACCCACAATAACCATTTAAAAAAAATTAATCTCTTAATCATATATCTCCATCTACACTTATTATATAAAGATGAAAGAATTGATTGTGTGTTTGTTTCGAATTAGCTCAAAAACTACTGATCCGATATAAATAATTCTTTCACTGATATAATCCTTTCCGGGTAACATAGGTTATGTGGTGTTGCCATAAATATTTTAATTAAAAAGATATGGCAATTTAAGTGCCATAACGTGGCCATTTTGTAAAGTGAAGGTTTTCTCTGGAAATACTGAACCGATTTTGAAAATCCTTTCACCAAAAGAAAGCTGCATTCCCTTCGGGTAACATAGGCTATGTGGTGTTGCCATAAATATTGTAATTAAAAAGATATGGCAATTTAAGTGCCATAACGTGGCCATTTTGTACAGTGAAGGTTTTCTCTGGAACTACTGATCCGATATAAATAATTCTGTCACTGATAGAAAGCTACACTACTCCTGAGTGACATATGTGATGTAGTGTTGCCATATATATTGTAATTAAAAAGAAATGGCCATTTAAGTTCCGTAACGTGACCCTTTTGTACAGTGAAGGTTTTCTCTGGAACTACTGATCCGATATAAATAATTCTTTCACTGATAGAAAGCTACACTACTCCTGAGTGACATATGTGATGTAGTGTTGCCATATATATTGTAATTAAAAAGGAATGGCCATTTAAGTTCCGTAACGTGACCCTTTTGTACAGTGAAGGTTTTCTCTGAAACTACTGATCCGATATAAATAATTCTTTCACTGATAGAAAGCTACACTACTCCTGAGTGACATATGTGATGTAGTGTTGCCATATATATTGTAATTAAAAAGAAATGGCCATTTAAGTTCCGTAACGTGACCCTTTTGTACAGTGAAGGTTTTCTCTGAAACTACTGATCCGATATAAATAATTCTTTCACTGATAGAAAGCTACACTACTCCTGAGTGACATATGTGATGTAGTGTTGCCATATATATTGTAATTAAAAAGAAATGGCCATTTAAGTTCCGTAACGTGACCCTTTTGTACAGTGAAGGTTTTCTCTGGAACTACTGATCCGATATAAATAATTCTTTCACTGATAGAAAGCTACACTACTCCTGAGTGACATATGTGATGTAGTGTTGCCATATATATTGTAATTAAAAAGAAATGGCCATTTAAGTTCCGTAACGTGACCCTTTTGTACAGTGAAGGTTTTCTCTGGAACTACTGATCCGATATAAATAATTCTTTCACTGATAGAAAGCTACACTACTCCTGAGTGACATATGTGATGTAGTGTTGCCATATATATTGTAATTAAAAAGAAATGGCCATTTAAGTTCCGTAACGTGACCCTTTTGTACAGTGAAGGTTTTCTCTGGAACTACTGATCCGATATAAATAATTCTTTCACTGATAGAAAGCTACACTACTCCTGAGTGACATATGTGATGTAGTGTTGCCATATATATTGTAATTAAAAAGAAATGGCCATTTAAGTTCCGTAACGTGACCCTTTTGTACAGTGAAGGTTTTCTCTGGAACTACTGATCCGATATAAATAATTCTTTCACTGATAGAAAGCTACACTACTCCTGAGTGACATATGTGATGTGGTGTTGCCATAAATATTGTAATTAAAAAGAAATGACCATTTAAGTTCCGTAACGTGACCCTTTTGTACAGTGAAGGTTTTCTCTGGAACTACTGATCCGATATAAATAATTCTTTCACTGATAGAAAGCTACACTACTCCTGAGTGACATATGTGATGTAGTGTTGCCATATATATTTTTTAATTAATAGAATATGTCCTTTATTTGCTGCTCAAAAAGAAGCGAGGGCAGGCTAGACCTCACACACCACTAGCGCCACCTACATAACTCATTACAATGTATGTTCCTCAAACAACAGTAAAATAAACGAGTAAATATTATTGTTCCTGTTAAAATGTAACAAGCAGCTAATAGTTGGCGGCCATTTTGCTGTTTAAGGATTATTACTTAGGGTGTGTTTAGATTGATTTACGTTTACATTTTTAATATATTTTTTTCTTTAAGGTTAACTATTTTACGTACTAATCAGTTTAGATGCAAAGTGTCATAACCTCAAATTTTAATTTTTCGGTTAATAAAAAAAATGTCTATATATTACTAGCGAAAATAGTCTAACGTAATAAATGAAGTCGACCCGCGCGACTTCGTTTACGTGTAACTCCGCTCCTATGGGTCATAGCGTGATGATATATAGCTTATAGCCTTCCTTGATAGTTGAGCTATCTAACACTGAAAGAATTTTTCAAATCGGACTAGTAGTTCCTGAGATTAGCGCGTTCAAACAAACAAACTCTTCAGCTTTATATAGTATAAGAAGTATAAGATTTTGCTAACTGTAAATACTTACGACCGAAAATAGATTCCAAATTTGAATTTCCTATAAACACCATTTGAGTTTAAAATTTTTTTTTTTTTTTTGTTTTTTTTTTTTTTTTTTTAATCTATAATCCAAATATTGAGATTTATGCCGTTAGATAATGAGGTAATATAAGTAATTAAAAAAATATATTTTTGTATGTTAAGCCTAAACATTGAGGGTCAAAGAGTGACAGAGAGGATTGGGGGAGGGAAATTTCCATCTCGTCCCCCCAGAATAGTGTCCGGATGTGGACATGCATCGATAGGTTTCCGTGGCCTACCAGCTTATTAGTGGGTTGGGCTACCTCAAGGTAGTTTCTTACTGCCTCCGAAACAGTTACACTAATCCCGCATAACCTTTCCATCTCCACTTGGGGAGTTATCTGTAAGAAGATTCCTACGGGAAAACAAAAAAGGCCTAAACATCGAAATTAACGCTGAAACTAATGACACAATTTTACAAGTTTTTAGTAGGTTAAGTGTCCACCGTCGTCCACGGACATCGGCAATACAAGAGACTGACTCTTGCTTTGCCAATGCGTTGCTACCTCGAAGATAGTGAGGAAGGGGAATAAATAGAAGAATGCTACAGTTTCAGAGTTCACTAGAACCGCAGCGTTAATAGATTGGGAGGAGTAAGTCTGGCATCTGGAGATCCCCTACCATCAATGGGTGGGTTGGGCTCTTAAGAAATGCTTTCCTAGCCGCAGAGAAGATGGCAGGCAATAAAGCTCTCAAAGTTGTGTTTGGCTTAACCCTACTCCTCTGTTTGTTATGATGATGAACAGTTTAGTGTCAGTAATTATTATAAATAAATTAGCCAATGTGAACGAATGTTAGAGCAGATTGTGGAGACGTGCTCACATTCGTCCAGCACCCGCTATTTGCCTCGCAGTCACGTTCTCGCGATTACTTACATTGTTGCTCGATGACGCATTGTAGCTGCTGCTCTACCACAATCATTTCAAAATATGTATAAGCCTTTTATATAGGAGCACCAAAAGTTGAACTTTATAAATGTAAAAAGAAATTAGCGTCAATGGCCGTCGTCTCTATGAAAATTATTGCTTTAATAAAAAATCTGGTTACTTGATTTTTATATGTTTCTGCCAAACCAATAATATTTTAATATCATTTAACTATATAATAAACAACAAAATGACCATATTATTTTAATTAAAAAAATGTACATGGCAACACTAAATCGTTTTTGTCACTCACGAATAGTGTAGTTTTCTTCAGTGAAAGAATTTTTTAAATCGGACTTGTAGTTCCTGAGAAACCCTTCATTTTACAAAATGGCCACCTTATGGCACTTAAATGGCCATATCTTTTTAATTAGAATATTTATGGCAACACCACATAGCCTATGTTACCCGGAAAGGATGTACCTTCCTATCGGTGAAAAAATTTTCAAAATCGGTTCAGTACTTTTAGAGCCTATTCGCAACAAACAAACAAACATACAAACATACAAATATACAAACATACAAACAATCAAATCTTTCCTCTTTATATAATAGTATAGATATACCTAAGTTAATACTTTCTTGGTTGTATTATTTAGAAAGAAAGAAAGTAAACGTTATTTAATGTTAACTTAGAAATATCTTTTTTCAAAAATGTAATTTTCAGAGGCCATCTTTATTTACAAAAAGGCTGTGAAAGCTCGAGTTTGCGCTATGATTAAAATTAATCCCTATTTCCTTTGGTGACGTCATCACGCGTGAACGGCTTGACCAATTTCGCTAATTCTTTTTTTGTTGTGTTTATAATTATTAGGAGAAGGTTGTTATGTAAGAAAAAAATAAGAAAATTGTGCGGAACATTAGAAAATGTAAGAAAACTTAACGAGCATATTAACGTTTGACAAAACTGTCACTCATTTGACCAATACTTGTAGTTAAGACTGGACAATGTCTGTCGAGAAAACTAGTTTAATATATATAAAAGATCGCCGAGCGAGTACTCCTCGCCAGCCAGTTCTACCTTCTTCCAACCCCATTCGGCGTCAACAACCAAAGTATCTCACATCTCACGCTGTCTGTCTGTCCCTATGTATGCTTAGACCTTTAAAACTACGTAACGGATTTTGATGCGGTTTTTTTAATAGATAGAGTGATTCAAGAGGAAGGTTTATATGTATAATACATATATAATATAGTAGAGATACACTGATAATTGTAGAGGTTTCTAATGTGATGTCGTAATTAAACACATTTTTTGCGCTTACATTGCAAACGCTGGCTGAACCCTACGAGATAGATCAAAATAATGTACTGCAGTATTGTACACCTTAAAAAGGTCTACAAAAAATTCCAAAATAGTTCAAGTCTATCTCTTAAGGATAACCCACAATTACTATTTTTATCCTTTGCTTTTTACGAGAAATAATGGCTTATTTACGAAGCGATTTTAGACAATACAGCATTAACCCTTATCCAATTAGGTACCTTAAATACATTGTGCATTTAATATAGATCAATATAGCCCTTTACAGCATGAAATTTAAATGAATATTTTCGAAGATATTACAGATATGAAACGCTGGGTTACGACACCCGCACGCCGTTAATAAATTCATCTCCTTTTTTATATTTTGTGGGTTATGACCTTTTGTTAGCTTCAGAAATCATTATATTACGTAGCCGTAATGCTGTAGATTTGTATATTATTTTGACTTGACTCCCTCTGAAAATGATGAACGTTAACAGCAACACATAAATACGCAAACTTTATTTACACATGCAACACTTGAAAGGTGCACAAACACAATATATTACAGGAAACGGCAGCGGTAGTAGATCACGTAGTTTTTGCGTTATTACAGGATTAAAGTGTTTGACACAAGTTATGTGGGGCGTTAATCTCTGGACTAAAGTGTTGCCACATCTGGCTGTGTGTTTTATTAAAGTGACAGTTGTACTCATATTTTTTTATCTATGGATATGTCATAGAATAAAAAAAATATAAGTATTATAAATTAATGTTTATATTATACTAGTCGACCCTTGCGACTTTGTCCGCGTGTAGCTCCGCTCCTATTGGTCGTAGCGTGATGATACAAAGCCTATAGCCTTCCTCGATAAATGGACTATTTAACACTGAAAGAATTTTTCTAATCGGATTAGTAGTTCCTGAGATTAGCGCGTTCAAGCAAACATACAAACTTTTCAGTTTTATATACCTATTAGTATAATACACCTTATCATTCATACATTTGAATTTTAAATTTCGAACAACTAAACCTGTCCACAGATAACAAAATTCTATATTATAAGGGGTAAAACTTTTAGAAACTTTGAATGTCATATTTATTTATATCGAATCAATTGCCTCAAGCTTCTAGCTCTAAATGACGATACTTCCATATTTCATCCCTCCCTTTCAACCCCTTACAACCTTTTTTCGCATTAAAAAGTACTCTATGTCCTTTCTCAGGCTACAGTCTATCTGTATACCAAATTTCATTTAAATCGGTTCACTAGTTTTGGCGTGAAAGCGCGACAGGCAGATAGAGTTACTTTCGCATTTATATATTGAGTAAGGATAAAATCGTAGAGTTGTCATGTTTGTGCACACATAACGTTAAAACTGCTTTATCGATTTGAATGAAATTTAGCATACTGATACGTTAAACCCTGATTTAGATAATAGGATAATATTTATCCTGTAAAATGAACAGTTGTTGTGGGATATAGGGATTTTATTCACATACGTTTTACTTAGAGCAGGATTTACTGGCCGACCCGCGCTTTGTTCGCGTGTTGCTCCGCTCCTATGGGTCGTAGCGAGACGTTAAATAGCCTAAGTTACTCTTTGTTACATCAGTTATCTACTAGTGAAAGTCCTGTCAAAATCGGTCCAGCCATTTCAGAGATTAACAGGAACAAATCCATATTAGCACTTAGTAAAAAGTTTTTATTTTAATATTACAAACAGACACTACAATTTTATTTATTTTTATGGATTTAATGTATTTTTTTTTATATCTAATCAAAAAAAAATTAAAATTTCTATAAAATAAACATATAATTTATTTATATAAAATAAAGTCTGTACACCCCATTTCATTATGCAAAAAAATTAAAAACAAAAGCTCCGCCGCCATTGTTGTTAGTCGCAGTTCCCGCGCTAACAATGACTTGCCGCCACTTCCGACCTGTCACTGTCACTGTCACTAAACTAAACGCCTTATTAAACATTACTTTGTCTATATTGTTTAAATCATTTTTGTCATGGATACGCGAAGTTGGAAAAAAGGAATAACGCGTGGGAAGATGTTTAGCTTTGTTGGGCTAAAACAATTTCAAGGCATCAAGGCAAGATGGTCGTTTATCCTCCACTTTACTTTCCCAAAATAGCGAACATGAGAAGCGAAGGTAAGCAGTAGTTATTCCACATAAACAGATATATAGAAAACCTTGTCTTATATAACTGAAAATCAGCGTTGTGACGTCACGTTGTTCGTTGCAACACAAGCTGAGAAGAGTAATCATTGGTGACGTCACAATTATTTATCTTTTACATGAAACATAAGTTGTTTTTTTTTAAATATTTGACATTTGATAATAGAGCAAAGGGCAAAACCTACTGTCATTGTCAGTCTCATTAATTCATTTGTTTTTAATTTCATTTAGGATAATGTAACATTATAATTTTATTTGGATTACAGATTTAAAATAGATTCCAAATTCAAATTTCTTTATATAAAATTCAAATTTAGAATTTGATTTATCTATAATCTATTTATATTTTGGATTACAGATTTAAAATATATTACAAATTCAAATTTCTTTATATAAAATTCAAATTTAGAATTTGATTTATCTATACCTAATCTATTTATATTTTGGATTACAGATTTAAAATAGATTCCAAATTCAAATTTCTTTATATAAAATTCAAATTTTAAAATTTGATTTATCTATAATCTATTTATATTTTGGATTACAGATTTAAAATAGATTCCAAATTCAAATTTCTTTATATAAAATTCAAATTTAGAATTTGATTTATCTATAATCTATTTATATTTTGGATTACAGATTTAAAATAGATTCCAAATTCAAATTTCTTTATATAAAATTCAAATTTAGAATTTGATTTATCTATAATCTATTTATATTTTGGATTACAGATTTAAAATAGATTCCAAATTCAAATTTTTATATATAAAATTCAAATTTGGAATCTATTAACTATTTCAAGTCTGAGGATTTTTTATTACAGATTGAAAATAGGTTTAAGGTTTTATTCAAAAAAAAAACAATTGACTAAAAATTAACAATATACTTTCTTCTGTAAAATCCGAAAAAATAATAATTCCATTATTCAAATCCTATTCTCAACAGATAATATATTCACAACTCCAACCCTCAAATTCTCACGCCTACAGGCTCCTACAGCCCAACGCAAATTACTGGCTGATTACGCACCTCGTCAATAGCACTACAGGTGTCTACTACGGTGCAAAAAACGACAAAAAAACAAAACAGTAAAACCTGCTTTAGACACGTGCGTCCGTCTTTGCGGCCAGAGACAATGGTGAAAAAAAAAACAAAGACTAAGGCGCGAATATTCATTGACTTGTCACTTGTTCCCACGTATTTTTTTTAATAGCATTAGTTTTGTGTGTCATAATTTCTGCAAATATAATTAAAAACATCTTTTTGTATTTGTACCAGTGGCCTGCCCTCGCTTCGCTTCTAGAGAGAAAGAGGGGAATAGTACAGAAGATTGTAGTGATTTTTTTTTAATGTCCTAATATCTGCTAACTTTAATATTTATGGAAACACTGAATTAATAATTAAGACCGACTAAAGACAAGGCTGTACGGTGTAATACCTTTGCCTTTTCCATTGTGAAATAAAAACAGAAAAAAATTGCCTAACATAACATGTATGGCGCTTGGACCTAGTTAAGACAAGGCTGTACGGTGTAATACCTTTGCCTTTTCCATTAAGGAATAAAAACAAAAATAAGTTTTCTAACGTAATTTTTATACTTAGTATTTGGACCTACTGAAGACAAGGCTGTACGGTGTAATACCTTTGCCTTTTCCATTATGGAATTAAAAACATAGAAAAAAAAATTGTCTAATGTAACGTGTAGGTATAGCGTTTTGATCTGCTAAAGACAAGGCTGTACGGTGTAATACCTTTGCCTTTTCCATTGTGAAATAAAAGCAGAGAAAAAAAAGTGTCTAATGTAATGTTTATTGCGTTTGCATCTTTTAAACGAGTAGGCTGTACGGTGTAATACCTTTGCGTTATCCACTGTGAAATAAAAGCAGAGAAAAAATTGTGTTAAATGTAACGTGTATAACGTTTAGAGCTACTAAAGACAAGGCTGTACGGTGAAATACCTTTGCCTTATCCACTGTGAAATAAAAGCAGAGAAAAAAATTGTGTTAAATGTAACGTGTATAACGTTTAGACCTACTAAAGACAAGGCTGTACGGTGAAATACCTTTGCCTTATCCATTATGGTAAAAAACAGAAAAAAAAATTGTCTAATGTAACGTGTAGATATAGCGTTTTGACCTACTAAACACCAAGACTGTACGGTGTAATACCTTTGCCTATTCTATTATACAATTAAAAACAGAAAAAAAAACCCGTCACTCATTTGACCATTACCAATAGTTAAGACAACATATATATTATATCTGCGCGACTCCAGCTGTTATGTAAATAATAAAAGATTTACGCAGATCTCAAGTTGGTTAAGCGCAGGAACAAAAACATCACACGTGCGCTAATCCCGGATCCGGGATTGCGTCCCGGTGGTCTACTTCAACTTAGGGAACTTAGAAAAAAATTACAGAAACAATTACTAAATATACCTACTATATTTTTTCTAATGAAATCAATTTGGGGGTCTATTAGATACCTAATTGGAAATGTGTAAGGTCTTAAACTGATCAAATATTTTTTTTTCAAGGTCAGTTTTTTCTAATTAATTCAGTTTGGGGGTCTATTAGATACCTAATTACCCTAATTATATCATATTTAATGCATTTATTTAGGGTGGATTATAAAATTTTAAAAGGTTGATGACTTCAGTTTGGGTCTGGAGGCCTCTTAGGTCTCCTATCGCCTTTAAATGTCCACAATGTATTTTAAACGACAATTACTAAATACATATTTTTTTCTAATGAAATCAATTTGGGGGTCTATTAGATACCTAATTGTAAATGTGTGAGGTCTTATGCTAAAATGATTTAGGTTCTTTTAGATACCCAATTTCCTAAACTGATCGAATACTTTTTTTTCAAGGTCAGTTTTTTCTAATTAATTCAGTTTGGGGGTCTATTAGATACCTAATAACGCAAATTTTATCATATTTAACGCATTTATTTGGGTTGGATTATATAATTTTAAAAGGTTGATTAGTTACCTTAATACCTAGACTTCAGTTTGGGTTTGGGGGCCTCTTATATCTCCTATCGCCTTTAAATTTCCATAATGTATTTTAAACGACAATTACTAAATACATATTTTTTTCTAATGAAATCAATTTGGGGGTCTATTAGATACCTAATTACTAAATTACCCTAATTTTATCATATTTAACGCATTTATTTGGGGGTGGATTATAAAATTATAACATTCAATGTTAACGCAACTAAGGGGTTGATTAGATACCTAGACTTCGATTTGGTTTTGGGGGCCTCTTATATCTCCTATCGCTTTTATACACAATATTTGTGATTAGAAGAACTATCATTAGGTAGGTAAAATAATTCAATTAATGTAGTTATTAAAGGTCACATGACTTTGTTCTCTATTGTAGTTAAATATTGAGCAGCGGGTCAGGCAGTGGAGGCGAGTGTAATAAAAACAAACAAACAATACCTCACATTAACACCTGGTTAGTAATTATGCGCGAACACGAATACGGACAAAGCAAATCAATAAAATAATTAACATATCTGCCATCTTGCAATTCGACGCGCTCAAATCTTTTATACTCTATGGTCAGATGGGAGATAAACCATAGATTATGTGTTAAGGTTTGCAATTGAAAAGATGGCGGCGATTGTAGCTGTCCGCTTTTTTTTATTTAGGAGATCTTTTAGATACCCTAATATGAAGTCTTTGAACGTGAGAAAAACATCTTCATTGCGCCCCGCGGTTTTAGCTATATTTCGGACAATTCACACTATATCATTATAAATTACAGCCTATGTGTTATTCTGATGTGTAAGCTATATTATTGTAAAGTTTCATCAAAATCCATTCAGTAGTTTTTGCGTGAAAGTAACAAACATCCATACATTCTTACAAACTTTCGCGTTTATAATATTAGTAGGATACTCCGTTGCTGCGTAATCAATATTTATATTTGATCACCGGATTTTGACGGATTTTGACTGATTTCAAAATGTCGGACTTCTTTTATTTTAGGTATTTTAATCCCTTTATTATTTTTTTTAATTAAAGTTTATATATTTCATTCATCGTTTAGTATCGAGACCTAGTTATTAATAACTAGAGGACCCGCGCGTCTTCGTCCGCATGTAGCTCCGCTCCTATTGGTATTAGCGTGATGATATATAGCCTATAGCCTTCCTCGATAAATGGACTATCTGAAACTGAAAGAATTTTTCAAATCAGACCAGTAGTTCTTGAGATTAGAGCGTTCAAACAAACACACTCTACAGCTTTATATATTAGTATAAGATAATAAATAATAAATTTTATTGTCTATGAATAATTTAATCGATTTCTATACCACAAGAAACTGATACAAATAAAGTTATTAATTAAAAAAAAAAAAAATTGTGGTATCATTTTTGTTACCTTTGTTTTTATTCCAAATTTTATTTAAAGGCAAAGGTATTACACCGTACAGCCTTGTCTAGAGTAGAAGATTCTTTTAGATTGACATACTTTAAGCCTAAATAGCTTATGTTAATAAAAAACATCATTTAAGCTAACTATTCGACTTTTTTACGATGTTATTCTTGTTAATCTGAACTTCTTATATTATAGGTTGGGCTTAGGTTAACCTAACCTTAGGTTTAAAGAGTGAACTTAAGCAGTGGAGGCGAGTGTTTCAATTAAATGGAGCTTCTTAAGCCTACACCTTGGTCAAACAAACAAAACCAAAGCACTGCTTAGTACACTCCCCCTTCTCCTTCTTATTTCTCCGAGTTATATAAATATATATAGACTACTTTTGAGCTTATATGGTAATCCAGGTTATACAGTATATATGTACTAAATTTCATTAAAATCCGTTCAGCCGTTTTTGCGTAATTAATTAACAAACATACAAACTATCACATCTATATATTACTAAGACGAAGACGACAGTCAATCCCTTGCGTCTTCGTCCGCGTGTAGCTCCGCTTCTATTGGTCTTACCATGATGATATATAGCCTATAGCCTTCCTCGATAAATCAGCTATCTAACACTATTAGTTCCCGAGATTAACGCATTCAAACAAACAAACTCTTCAGCTTTATATATTAAGTATAGATTTGCAACCCCATCTCATTGTTGACTCCCTTGCGTCTTCGTCCGCGTGTAGCTCCGCTTCTATTGGTCTTACCATGATGATATATAGCCTATAGCCTTCCTCGATAAATCAGCTATCTAACACTATTAGTTCCCGAGATTAACGCATTCAAACAAACAAACTCTTCAGCTTTATATATTAAGTATAGATTTGCAACCCCATCTCATTGTTGACTCCCTTGCGTCTTCGTCCGCGTGTAGCTCCGCTTCTATTGGTCTTACCATGATGATATATAGCCTATAGCCTTCCTCGATAAATCAGCTATCTAACACTATTAGTTCCCGCGATTAACGCATTCAAACAATCAAACACTTCAGCTTTATATATTAAGTATAGATTTGCAACCCCATCTCATTGTTGACTCCCTTGCGTCTTCTTCCGCGTGTAGCTCCGCTTCTATTGGTCTTATGATGATTATATAGCCTATAGCCTTCCTCGATAAATCAGCTATCTAACACTATTAGTTCCCGAGATTAACGCATTCAAACAAACAAACACTTCAGCTTTATATATTAAGTATAGATTTGCAACCCCATCTCATTGTTGACTCCCTTGCGTCTTCGTCCGCGTGTAGCTCCGCTTCTATTGGTCTTATGATGATATATAGCCTATAGCCTTCCTCGATAAATCAGCTATCTAACACTATTAGTTCCCGAGATTAACGCATTCAAACAAACAAACACTTCAGCTTTATATATTAAGTATAGATTTGCAACCCCACCTCATTGTTGACTCCCTTGCGTCTTCGTCCGCGTGTAGCTCCGCTTCTATTGGTCTTAGCGTGATGATTGATATTTAGCCTATAGCCTTCCTCGATAAATCAGCTATCTAACACTATTAGTTCCCGAGATTAACGCATTCAAACAAACAAACACTTCAGCTTTATATATTAAGTATAGATTTGCAACCCCATCTCATTGTTGACTCTCTAGCGTCTTCGTCCGCGTGTAGCTCCGCTTCTATTGGTCTTACCATGATGATATATAGCCTATAGCCTTCCTCGATAAATCAGCTATCTAACACTATTAGTTCCCGAGATTAACGCATTCAAACAAACAAACACTTCAGCTTTATATATTAAGTATAGATTTGCAACCCCACCTCATTGTTGACTCCCTTGCGTCTTCGTCCGCGTGTAGCTCCGCTTCTATTGGTCTTAGCGTGATGATTGATATTTAGCCTATAGCCTTCCTCGATAAATCAGCTATCTAACACTATTAGTTCCCGAGACTAACGCATTCAAACAAACAAACACTTCAGCTTTATATATTAAGTATAGATTTGCAACCCCATCTCATTGTTGACTCTCTAGCGTCTTCGTCCGCGTGTAGCTCCGCTTCTATTGGTCTTACCATGATGATATATAGCCTATAGCCTTCCTCGATAAATCAGCTATCTAACACTATTAGTTCCCGAGATTAACGCATTCAAACAAACAAACACTTCAGCTTTATATATTAAGTATAGATTTGCAACCCCACCTCATTGTTGACTCCCTTGCGTCTTCGTCCGCGTGTAGCTCCGCTTCTATTGGTCTTAGCGTGATGATTGATATTTAGCCTATAGCCTTCCTCGATAAATCAGCTATCTAACACTATTAGTTCCCGAGATTAACGCATTCAAACAAACAAACAAACACTTCAGCTTTATATATTAAGTATAGATTTGCAACCCCATCTCATTGTTGACAAAACCGTTGCACAACAATGACATTGTCAACGTCACTTGTCAAAGCTATACGGGCCCTTTATTGTACCTGTGTTTCGAGTTTCGACATTTCGGAAACGGACATACCTCAGTTACAATTTGAACCTGTTCGTGTTAGGTTAGCGTTATAATGAAATACCCGTGTAGGCGAGGGTTGAGTGAAATACGCTGTGATATGGAATATCGTAAGTGCCTTTGCCTTTTTATTTAAAAAAAATATCAGTGATATTCTAGTGATTTATTTTAAATTATGTTCTATTTTCGAATTAAATAGTCTGAATATTCTTTTTTCAAATTTAAATAGGAAAATTTTGTTCTATTTTCAAATTATTTCAACAAGGCCTATAATGGAAAAGGCTAAGGAATTAAACCGTACAGCCATATCAAAAATATTTAGTCCTAAAAGAATATTATCTATTGCTAAAATTTTTATTTAACTCAGTGGTTTTTCCATAATGGAAAAGGCAAAGGAATTCAACCGTACAGCCATATCAAAAATATTTAGTCCTAAAAGAAGGTTATCTATTGCTATAATTTTTATTTAATAGAGTGGTTTTTCCATAATGGAAAAGGCTAAGGAATTAATCCGTACAGCCGTATCACAAATATTTAGTCCTAAAAGAAGGTTATCTATTGCTATAATTTTTATTTAACAAAGTGGTTTTTCCATAATGGAAAAGGCAAAGGAATTAAACCGTACAGCCATATCAAAAATATTTAGTCCTAAAAGAAGGTTATCTATTGCTATAATTTTTATTTAATAGAGTGGTTTTTCCATAATGGAAAAGGCAAAGGAATTAAACCGTACAGCCATATCAAAAATATTTAGTCCTAAAAGAAAATATTATCTATTGCTATAATTTTTATTTAACACAGTGGTTTTTCCATAATGGAAAAGGCAAAGGAATTAAACCGTACAGCCATTTCAAAAATATTTAGTCCTAAAAGAAGGTTATCTATTGCTATAATTTTTATTTAACACAGTGGTTTTTCTATAATGGAAAAGGCAAAGGAATTAAACCGTACAGCCATTTCAAAAATATTTAGTCCTAAAAGAAGGTTATCTATTGCTATAATTTTTATTTAACACAGTGGTTTTTCTATAATGGAAAAGGCAAAGGAATTAAACCGTACAGCCATATCACAAATATTTAGTCATAAAAGAAGGTTATCTATTGCTACAATTTTTATTTAATAGAGTGGTTTTTCCATAATGGAAAAGGCAAAGGTATTAAACCGTACAGCCATATCACAAATATTTAGTCCTAAAAGAAGGTTATCTATTGCTATAATTTTTATTTAACATAATAAAACATAGTCGTTTTCATGGCGTCTGTACGCTTAAACTACGCAACAGATTTTAATGCGGTTTTCACTAATAGGCAGAGTTATTCAAGAGGTATACATGCATATACCTAAGTAGAGAAAGTATACTATTTTTTATCCCACACCTATCCGCAATAACATCCCATAATCAATAATGGCCGCCATATGTCGTGGGCTTATTTAGGGCGTTGCGAGAGGTCATTTGTAAGTATTAATATGAATTATTCATTGCGATGTTGTTTTTCCGTCGTATTTCCGTAGGTAAGAGCTCTTGTTTGCGGATAAATATTCATGCTGTATGCATAATTTTTTTTTTAATCTCGTTAGGCTTAGGCTAGACGTACGAGTGGTTTTAATTAAGACTATATTACAGTAGTAGTGTGAATGTTTGTTAGTCAGTCACACAAAAATGGCTGAACGGATTTCAATGAAATTTGGCACACAAATACTTTATAGACTAGATTAACAGATAGGCTAGTGTTTATCCCGGAAAAAATAATAGTTCCTGCGGGATAGTAATAAATTTTGATAATAGAAGAATTTTCCGTGAAACTTTCAAATTTTTTCTTACATAAGAACTTTCTCCTGTCTATAACGAATACAACAAAAAAAGAATTACCGAAATGGGTCCAGCCATTAACGCGTGATGACGTCATCAAGGGAAATAGGGATTCATATATATAAGGAAGAAGAAAAAGATATTTAAATTATTACTATATTTGTTCAATAGATGGGATGAAACTGTTGTTTGTTTGTTTGAACGCGCTAATCTCAGGAACTACTTGTCCGATTTGAAAAATTCTTTCTGTGTTAGATAGCCCATTTATCGAGGAAGGCTATAGGCTATATACCATCACGCTAAGACCAATAGAAGCGGAGCTACGACCTTAGTGATAACGTTACTTGTATGTACGAGGATGTGTAGCAAGGGATTTGTTTGTTAAGAACCAATAGAATCGCCTCATTTGATAGTATAAAAAACATTGTTGTAGCTCGTAGAAAGGAGATCCGGCCGCACTCCCTGAACGCGGCCATCATGAAGGAGAAGAGCAAGAACGCAGCCAGGTCAAGAAGGGAGAAGGAGAATGCTGAGTTCCTTGAGCTGGCGAAGCTGCTGCCGCTACCCTCCGCCATCACCTCACAGCTGGACAAGGCTTCTGTTATACGACTCACCACCAGTTACCTGAAGATGCGTCAAGTGTTTCCAGATGGTAAGGAATGATCCACAACATAATCTCACTCAAACTGTTACCAACAGTTTGAGTGAGATTCAAAGAGATACACCTAATTTACTGTTCGGTGTAATAAATTACCGATTACCAGGTCTTGGTGACGCTTGGGGAGCAGCTCCTCCACCTCCACAGCCTCGGGAGTTATCCATCAGGGAACTGGGGTCACATTTACTCCAAACCCTGGACGGTTTCATCTTCGTCGTAGCACCAGATGGCAAGATCATGTATATTAGTGAAACTGCGTCTGTACATCTTGGATTGAGTCAGGTCAGTTGTTAAATATCGAGCTTCAGTGTTGCCAACTATTTTGAGCTACAAATTTAAAAAAAAACTTTTTTCATTTTTGCCATTAATTTTTTTTTTTGTAATAGATCTTGCTATAAAGATAGTAATTACGATGGCAACACCAATAACAAAAAGATCTTCGTTTTTTTATTCTGATTTAAATATTCGCTTCATAGAAATAAAACAAAAAAATTTATATTAGTTTAAAAGTTGATGTGAGATTTAAAATTATTTACAGTTTGAATGAGATTTGATGAGATTTTACTAGACGGAATTTGTATGAATTACTGTTCGTAGGTGGAATTAACTGGCAACTCCATATATGAATACATACACCAAGCAGACCAGGATGAGATGAGCGCAGTACTAAGTTTACAGCATCCACATCTTGGACATCCTTCTATTGGGTAAGTTATTATATGGCAACATTAAGACCTATAATTATCTAGTTTTTTTTTACTACTTGCAACCCTTCTTATTTGGGTGTTCTTTTATCATATAACGGAGTTGTGTCAAAGAAAAAATATTAAAATTTTTTTTTCGAAAATAATGCAATATTTCACCACAGTTGGCTACAGAAAAAAAATTATTAAAAAAAAATATTTTGAAATTTTTTCGATTTTCAAAATCTCGCAAGAGACGTTTGGAAAATATTTTTTCGAAAAATTATTAAATTTTTAACTATCGATTTTTTTTTAATTGACACAAAAAGTTCTGCGAGTGTCACATATAATTAAAAAAAAACATGGAGGAAAACAAATTCTTTATTTATCTGCCTACTGAAACAAAGACATATCGCTAATTAACATTATGTGACGTCATTTGGCGTTTAAGTCTTTTTAGAATAGATTAAATTTCAATTCATCCATCACCTATTATAGCTCATATTTTGAAAACAAAATACGTGTCCATTTATTTTTCTTCTAGTTTCATATAATATAATGATATATGGAAACGTAGCCTTAATATATAGTTTTTTTAGGTACCCAGTTGGAGGATCTTGGGGTCCAAATGTGGATATTGAATGTGAGAGGGCGTTTTTTATCAGAATGAAGTGCGTGCTTGCCAAAAGAAATGCTGGTCTCACTACATCTGGATATAAGGTATTTGAAATTTTTTCTATAGAAAGCTACATAGGTTAGGTGGTGTTGCCATAAATGTTATAATTATAAAGATAAGGCCATTCAAAGGCCATAACGTGGCCATTTTGTAAAGTGAGGTTTTCTCTGGAACTACTTATCTGATTTTAAAAATTCTTTTACTGATAAAAAACTACAATATTCCTGAGTGAGATAGGTGGTGTAGGGTTGCCATATACATTTGTTACTTTTCCCATCGATTCTCACCTTTCTCTCTCTCTCTCTTTCAAGTAGTGACATCAATTATAAAATTGCTTCAAATACCCGGAGTAATTTGTATCTTCTTCCTTTACTTCACCCCCTCGCCGATAGATGGCGTACGCGCACTCATTTGTTTTCGCGCTAAAACATAGCCTATGCCCTTCCTCAAGCTCTACTTTATCTCTGTATCATATTTCATCAACATCGGTTTAGTTATTTAAGCGTGATTGCGTCACAGACAAGACAAAGCTTCTATCCGTCAATAGATGGCGTAGTAACCTCTTTACTAAAATTTTTAAGTTGGCAACACTGCATACCTGCACTTGTTCGTTCATTATCGAAATTTGTAGTATCGATTAATCGGAGAATGGATTCTCTCTATAGAAATAAATCGATTTTGCCCTCTCGAAAATCGATTTAAAAAAATTTCTACTATTTTTTTTAAATCGATATTGTAAATGTTTGTGAATCGATTCAAAAGATTTACTCAGTTACTAGAATTTAAAATAAAAATGGATTAGTTTTTATTATTCCTAACTACCCTCTAACTAAAACACAATAGTCGCGTGCATATATTTGTATAATAGAGGGTCTAATTAGAGGGCTTTGAGTGTAAGGAAATATTACGCGCATAAACAATGAATCTGTCGCGTCCAATCTTCGATCATTAAATAACTAGATACACAGTTCCATACAAATTGTACAAATTCATTGATTTTTACTATAATTGTTTATTTTTTTTAGATTTTTCATTTTATCCTTTATTAGCTACTTATTGTAAAAGATAATGGCAACACTAATTACAAAATATCTCTCAAATCAAACCACTTAATAAAGATGGCAAATATAAAAAAAAAAATTGCAACCTGATGAATCAAGATCGAAAATATCGATTTTTTTAAAATCGATCTTTTTGTCGAATATGCATTTGCAATAGATATTTAGAAGACGATTTAGGGGGGGGGATATTTTTTCTTACAAGGAGGTGGGGGTGAGTCTCGATAGTTAATTTTTTTTTTAATTAAAATTATACTTTAAAAAAGCGCGGGCAACATTAATTTTTCCTTTAGATTCTTACGTAATAAATATTAAACATGGAGGAGGGGGTCGGCCTATTCTTATTTCTTTTTATAATTTTATAATCGATTCAAGTCCAAGAAATCGATTCTTTTAATAAATCGATACTGAACAGACTATATCTCTCCTCAAGGTGATCCACTGCTCTGGATACCTCCGTGCGAGGCGTTTCGGCGAAGGGACAGCTCCACTTGGACTAGTAGCAGTAGGACACTCCCTCCCACCATCAGCAGTGACGGAGCTGAAGCTGCATTCCAACATGTTCATGTTCAGAGCATCTTTGGACATGAGACTCATATTCTTGGATGCCAGGTGAGTTTATACTTAACTCCGCTAGGTGGCGTGTTTATTCTGTAACTCAGTGGTAGCCTTTTTTTTTTTTTTTTTGACATCGGAAAAACAAGAAACACTCGTTTTGTCGATGCGTTGCATCCCCGAAGATAGAGTGGGAAGGGGGAATGAAGAAGAAAGATGATGCGGATTCAGCGGACCCTAGGCAAGAGCCCAGAGTCCACTAGACCCACAGCATTAATGGGATGGGTGAGGGAGACAGGGAGACTATGACACTTGGTGATCGGATTCGCATGCTGGTGGTCGCAAGCCAGTCACTTTTCTTAGCAACTTTCTAACCTAATACATTTGTTATAAAAAAATTATGTTTAATTATGGCAACACTATTTAAAATAAATTTACCTAATTTTATTTTCACTTTGATAATGGCAACACTGCTGCATCCATTCCATCCATTAAGAATGTATAGAATAGATATTTATTACTAGTCGATCCGCGCGACTTCGTACGCGTCATAGAGTGATGATATATAGCCTATTAGATCCTCGATAAATCAGCTATCGGAGCAGTAGTTCCTGAGATTAGTTCGTTAAAACAAATAAACTCATCACCTTTATATATTAGTATAAGATTTAACATTTTTTAATTTTAAATTATAACTATATCGGAGAAATAATTACAATGGTGGTAATTTAATTTATTTGAATAGCAACACTGTAATGTCACAGATTCAAATTCAAAATCATGTGTCACTCTGTATTTATAAGTCAGTTTATTTGATAATAATGGCGGACACAGATAAGCACATGAAATCAAATCCATGTTAATCTACGAAATTAGTATAGACTCAGTTTGCGTGTTGCCCTGCTCCTATGGGTCGTAGTGAGGTGTTAAATAACCAACGTTACTCCTTGCTACATCAGCTATCTGCCAGTGAAAGAGATTAGCCGGAACAAACAGACAGACTGGTATATATACCGTGTATACATCCATATGCACTTAGTATAAAGCGGTTATTTTAATATTACAAACAGACACTACAATTTTATTTTATCCGAAACTTTAGCTAAAGTAGACAATTCTACCGTGTACACAATGTTACGTCACATCGTGTATATCGGACCAACTAGTCGATCCCCCCACCTTCACTAATATTATAAACGCGAAAGTTTGTAAGAATGTATGGATGTTTGTTACTCTCACGCAAAAACTACTGAATGGATTTTTATGAAACTTTACAATAATATAGCTTACACATTAGAATAACACATAGGCTATAATTTATAATGATATAGTGTGAATTATCCAAAATATAGGGGGTAAAACCGCGGAACGACTCTTTTGTCATTATCCCGCAGAAACTATAAATTTTTCCGGAATAAAAAGTAGCTTATGCCTTAATCCAGGTTATTAGGTATCAGTGTGTCAAATTTCATTGAAATCTGTTCAGCCGTTTTTGCGTAATTGAGTAATAAACATCACATTTTTTCCCCGAAACCGCGCAAAAATTACCCCTATTGCATAGTCATTTGTTAACACCCGTGAATGTCTGTAAGTCCCGTCCCGTTGTCCGTGTCCCGTTTTACGTAAAAAATCGTAAAAAAAGAAATTTCGCGAGTGTTAATTTTAAATATGGCGGAACGTGAAAGCGATTTCACGCCACTAGAGATGTTATCGGTGTACATTATCGATGTTTATTAAATTATTTATATATTAGTAAGTAGTGTCGTTCAATTAGAGAGGAATGACACGTGCAAGCCGGGCAGCGCCTAGCACTTGCGACCAAGATAACACTCCCCATAGATAAACTAACTTACGTGGACCTCAAGACCTTAACCACGACATTTTATGTACGTGTGACAACACCAGAGACTAATCTATCGCATTAAAGGTTATATATTGTCTACTAGCGACCCGCTCTGGCTTGGTACGGATTTTGTTTTACACTATGTAATGATACGTCAGTATACTTGAAATAAAAGGAACTACCCGCGAACACTACGGTGTTGCTAACAAAAGAAACTCTTTTTTCGTCTATAGAAGATAAAAAAAAATCCATTCATTCAATTTAATTTGTGTTAGGTTAGCCTTGTATTGTCCGTGTACTTGTCTTCTCGATATTTCTGTATGCTGCTGAGTCATGGGCAATTAAATTCATCAATACGTGAGTGCCTTAGAGATGTGGTGTTGGAGAAGAATTTGGAAAAATGCTATCCTTCTTGGTCACATTGTCCGAAGAGAAGGTGGCAACCTGGAGAGGATTGTTATCACCGGCAAAGTGGAAGGGAAGAGACCGAAAGAAAGTCGTCAATGGAAGGGGTCACAACCCTTAGTAATGAGGAACAGGACACAGAGAACTCTGTGTTAGGTTAGCCCTGTATTGTTCGTGTACTTGTCTTCTCGATATTTCTGTATGTTGCTGAGTCATGGACAATTAAAGGCATCAATACGTGAGTGCCTTCAAGATGTGGTGTTGGAGAAGGATTTGGAAAAGGCTATCCTTCTTGGTCACATTGCCCGAAGGGAAGGTGGCAACCTGGAGAAGATTGTAATCACCGGCAAAGTGGAAGGGAAGAGACCGAAAGAAAGTCGTCAATGGAAGGGGTCACAACCCTTAGTAATGAGGAACAGGACATAGAGAACTCTGTGTTAGGTTAGCCCTGTATTGTTCGTGTACTTGTCTTCTCGATATTTCTGTATGCTGCTGAGTCATGGACAATTAAAGGCATCAATACGTGAGTGCCTTCGAGATGTGGTGTTGGAGAAGGATTTGGAAAAGGCTATCCTTCTTGGTCATATTGCCCGAAGGGAAGGTGGCAACCTGGAGAAGATTGTAATCACCGGCAAAGTGGAAGGGAAGAGACCGAAAGAAAGTCGTCTATGGAAGGGGTCACAACCCTCAGTAATGAGGAATAGGATGCAGAGAAAGAGCCTTGTGTTAGGTTAGCCTTGTATTGTCCGTGTACTTGTCTTCTCGATATTTCTGTATGCTGCTGAGTCATGGACAATTAAAGGCATCAATACGTGAGTGCCTTCAAGATGTGGTGTTGGAGAAGGATTTGGAAAAGGCTATCCTTCTTGGTCACATTGCCCGAAGGGAAGGTGGCAACCTGGAGAAGATTGTAATCACCGGCAAAGTGGAAGGGAAGAGACCGAAAGAAAGTCGTCAATGGAAGGGGTCACAACCCTTAGTAATGAGGAACAGGACACAGAGAACTCTGTGTTAGGTTAGCCCTGTATTGTTCGTGTACTTGTCTTCTCGATATTTCTGTATGCTGCTGAGTCATGGACAATTAAAGGCATCAATACGTGAGTGCCTTCAAGATGTGGTGTTGGAGAAGGATTTGGAAAAGGCTATCCTTCTTGGTCACATTGCCCGAAGGGAAGGTGGCAACCTGGAGAAGATTGTAATCACCGGCAAAGTGAAAGGGAAGAGACCGAAAGAAAGTCGTCAATGGAAGGGGTCACAACCCTCAGTAATGAGGAACAGGACACAGAGAACTCTGTGTTAGGTTAGCCTTGTATTGTTCGTGTACTTGTCTTCTCGATATTTCTGTATGCTGCTGAGACATGGACAATTAAAGGCATCAATACGTGAGTGCCTTCGAGATGTGGTGTTGGAGAAGAATTTGGAAAAGGCTATCGACCTGCCTAGAGAAAATTCTTGAGTACTTCAGTCACATTGCCCGAAGGGAAGGTGGCAACCTGGAGAAGATTGTAATCACCGGCAAAGTGAAAGGGAAGAGACCGAAAGAAAGTCGTCAATGGAAGGGGTCACAACCCTCAGTAATGAGGAACAGGACACAGAGAACTCTGTGTTAGGTTAGCCTTGTATTGTTCGTGTACTTGTCTTCTCGATATTTCTGTATGCTGCTGAGACATGGACAATTAAAGGCATCAATACGTGAGTGCCTTCGAGATGTGGTGTTGGAGAAGAATTTGGAAAAGGCTATCGACCTGCCTAGAGAAAATTCTTGAGTACTTCAGTCACATTGTCCGAAGGGAAGTTGGCAAAGTGGAAGGGAAGAGACCCTCAGTAATGAGGAACATGACGCAGAGAGGGAGTTGTGTTAGGTTAGCCTTGGACAGAGAACCTCCATTTATCCCTCGATCCATTGTGCATTTAGAATGGCAATAACTTTTCGAGAAATAAAACCATTTAGCAATGAAAAATTAGATTCTTGGTTAAAGGACTTCGCCCAGCAAACATTAAGGTAGCGAAACGTGAGTATTAGGGTGTCTTCTATTTTATTGGTTCTTAACAAACATCCCTCGCTACATATCCTCGCTGATCTTTGGTGGAAACGTAGCCTTGATACGCCACAGATACAGGGGCCGCTCTCGCTACGCTGAGGTGTATTCACTGTTTACTCACTCACTCACACAACTATGAATCATATGTATCTCATCGTTAAGGGAGCATTAGTAAGAAATGTTTCCGACTAACTGCAGCAATCCGACTACCACGGAAAAGTCTTTTCATCGTTCGGGTTAATATTTAGCGTATGACACTCACACATAATGTGGCTTCTATTGGTAGAAGAATTATCAAAATCGGTTCAGAAGATTACCCATTTATTGCCTTAAATTGTGTAGCTTTTCATTATTTGAAATAAAGAGAGTAAGAGGAGAGGAGAGGAGTGAGAAAAGACGATAAAAAAAAGAAAGGATGACAGAGAAATAAAGTATAATAGAGGGAGAGAGACGGGAATATTATAGACTTCTTTACTTCACTTATGTCACTCTGCCATAGATCCAAATCGGATCTGTAGTTCCAGAGAAAACCTTCACTGTACAAAATGGCCACGTTATGGCACTTAAATGGCCATATCTTTTTAATTATAATATTTATGGCAACACCACATAGCCTATGTTACGTGGAAAGGATATAGCATTATATCAGTTAAAGAATTATTTATATCGGATCAGTAGTTCCAGAGAAAACCTTCACTGTACAAAATGGCCACGTTATGGCACTTAAATGGCCATATCTTTTTAATTATAATATTCATGGCAACACCACATAGCGTATGTTACGTGAAAAGGATATAGCATTATATCAGTTAAAGAATTATTTATATCGGATCAGTAGTTCCAGAGAAAACCTTCACTGTACAAAATGGCCACGTTATGGCACTTAAATGACCATATCTTTTTAATTATAATATTCATGGCAACACCACATAGCTTATGTTACGTGGAAAGGATATAGCATTATATCAGTTAAAGAATTATTTATATCGGATCAGTAGTTCCAGAGAAAACCTTCACTGTACAAAATGGCCACGTTATGGCACTTAAATGACCATATCTTTTTAATTATTATATTTATGGCAACACCACATAGCTTATGTTACGTGGAAAGGATGTAGCATTATATCCGTTAAAGAATTATTTATATCGGATCAGTAGTTCCAGAGAAAACCTTCACTGTACAAAATGGCCACGTTATGGCACTTAAATGGCCATATCTTTTTAATTATAATATTCATGGCAACACCACATAGCGTATGTTACGTGGAAAGGATATAGCATTATATCAGTTAAAGAATTATTTATATCGGATCAGTAGTTCCAGAGAAAACCTTCACTGTACAAAATGGCCACGTTATGGCACTTAAATGACCATATCTTTTTAATTATAATATTTATGGCAACACCACATAGCTTATGTTACGTGGAAAGGATGTAGCATTATATCCGTTAAAGAATTATTTATATCGGATCAGTAGTTCCAGAGAAAACCTTCACTGTACAAAATGGCCACGTTATGGCACTTAAATGACCATATCTTTTTAATTATTATATTTATGGCAACACCACATAGCTTATGTTACGTGGAAAGGATATAGCATTATATCAGTTAAAGAATTATTTATATCGGATCAGTAGTTCCAGAGAAAACCTTCACTGTACAAAATGGCCACGTTATGGCACTTAAATGACCATATCTTTTTAATTATAATATTTATGGCAACACCACATAGCTTATGTTACGTGGAAAGGATGTAGCTTTCTATCGGTGAAAGAATTTTCAATCGGTTCAGTAGTTTTCGAGTCTATTCCCAACAAACAAACATACAAACAATCAAATCTTTCCTCTTTATATAATAGTGCAGACTGTAGATAATCGTCGTTAAATAACACCGGTCAACACGGATTTTGAGTCTGACAACAAAATGTCACATTTTAATTTCTTTTACCTTACTAGTAATGGGTGAAATGTTTTTTTGGTTAAAGTTTGTTTTTCTAGAAATTTCTTTTTCATAGAAAATTTCATATTATTTTGATAACTGAGGTAGGCTCCATATTTGAGCAGGAAATTTCAGCCCGACTGGGGTAGTAGGTACCTCGACCTTACAGAAGATCACAGCTAAATAACACTACTCTAAAGCAGTGTTGTGTTCCTGTTGGTGAGTAAGCTGACCAGAGCTCCTGGGGGGAATTGGGGATTGGGTCGGCAACACGCTTGCGATGCTTCTGGTGTTGCAGACGTCTCTAAAGTATGGACGCTATTTTGCGACTCATACACAAAAATAGTTGCTACACTTGTAATAGACATACATACACTCAATACAAAGTGTGCTACTTACCGCCATTTTGTTATAAAGTACCATCTATTATTTTACTCTCCACTCTCCAGACAAAAGCAAACTTTTTTCTTTATAAATTGAGTGTTTGGTTAAAAACACACTAGAAAAAGTTTTTTTTTTTTGTTAACTTGTGTAGTTAAAACCTCAGCAATGTTAGGAATTCCTATAATATCTAGACTGTAGGCGTGTATAGGTAAAGTAATAACAAATCAGAACGTCTCTAGTCGATAACAATTTATATGGCATTCCGAGAAACGTTCCAAGGAACAATACCCTGCGCTTTGCCAATGGTTTACGACACGTTTATCACCTCATTTTATTTGTGTCGTAACCGATTCCTTTTAGACTAAAATATCGATATTAAATATAGCTGACCCTTGCGACTTCGGTGCGCGTGATCATCCGCTCCTATTGGTCTTAACGTGATGATATATAGCCTATAGCCTTCCTAGATAAACGGCCTATCTAACACTGAAAGAATTATTCAAATCGGACCAGTAGTTCCTGAGATTAGCGCGTTCAAACAAACAAACTCTTCAGCTTTATATATTAGAATAATTGTAATTATATATTAGAATTAACTTGACAAAATAGGTCTACGACCCCACCTGTCTTTATAGTAGGAATAGGCGAGGAGGGTATTTTTTACTATAAAAAGGATGATTTTTACGCAATAAAATTTAGTGGCGTTCGGAACTCGAAGCGACGAAGGAGATCGTCTACTGGTAGTAGAAGGGCTCTTTAGTTCTAAAAAGCAAAATCTAGTGAAGACCCATCAAAACCTTAAAATGTAGGTCTATGAAAGATTTCTTTTGAATCTACTTGCCAATCTGCCTTCAAGCTCAGTGATGATGATGTACTATGGCTGGAGTTCACCAGCCAGTAACATCCTTTCAACAACTTTTTTAACATTTTTGTAGTTGCGATAGGTGGTGGGTTCAAATCCCAGTCATTGGACTACTGACGTGGACCACTACTAACACAAGCAACTAAGCACTAGTTAAGGAATACTAGTAGTAAATAGAAATGAGAGTAAGTCCTTTAAGAGTAACTTAATAACAGATTGAAAACATGTACTTACCAATGTTGACGTCAGCATGACACGGGTGGGTTATGGCTTTGATTACCTTTGCTGACATGGGAGACGGAGTTGATTGATGAGTAGCCAATATTAAACACATTTTTTATATAACTAGGTCGGCAAACAAGTAAGCGAATACCGTAGCATATAGACCTCTGCAACACTCTGGTCCCTACCTCAGTTAAAAACTAACTCCAAACCTTAGTAATGGAGACTCAGTATCATGATACGATACCACTGCACACCTATATTAGTCATCAGGCGATCTGCGCTTGTCTTGGCTCAAGTCTATCAGAACAGAGGTTATATACAGTCTTGCTAAAGTGTCGACACGTATGGACAAACGCACCAAGTTCAACATTTATAGTTCACGGCAATCAGCGCCGCGTTAGTCGCCGCTACAATGACTTTTCGCCGAAACAACATCGACACAGGTGGACCTATGGACAATAACATTACTGAGGTCAAGATTGTAATGGTATTTATTAACTAGTCGTTTCGCCTAGATTTAAACTAATTTATAACCTTAACTAATTATACACTTATTCCTTATGAATCGCTCTATCTATTGGTGAAAATTAAATCAAAAAATGTTTAGTAATTTTTTGAGTATTGCTTGCTTTTTTTGATCATAACTTTTAGCAGTTTAATCCGGCTACCACAGAAAACTCTTAGCGTATGACACTCATACATAATGTGGCTTCTATTGGTAAATGTTTTTTTTTTAATAGATAGAGTGATTCAAGAGGAAGGTTTATATATATAATACATACATAATATAGTAGAGCAACACTGATAACTTTAGAGGTTTTTAATGTGATGTCGTAAATAAAAACATTTTTTTTCGCTTACATTGCAAACGCTGGCTGAACCCTTCGAGATAGATCAAAATAATGTACTGCAGTATTGTACACCTTAAAAAGGTCTACAAAAAAGTTCGCGATGGTATATGTCTACCTCTTAGGGATAACCCACAATAACCATTTTTATCCTTTACCTTTTACGAGAAATAATGGCTTATTTACGAAGCGATTTTAGACAAAACAGCATTAACCCTTATCCAATTAAGTACCTTAAGTACATTGTGCATTTAATATAGATCAATACGGCCCTTTACAGCATGAAATTTAAATGAATATTTTAGAAGATATTAGACTCCCCATAGAATAGTAAACATAGATACACAGTACTAAGAATCAAAGGCATTGCATTTCAAAATAACACCTGGTCACCACAGATGTTTGAAAAACGACACCTTCGACCTATAAGGAGATACAGATTAAATCAATGCTGATACAATATCTGTACTGTCCATATCTAAAACTTAACCCTCAACGTGCTTATAGGGTCTATAAGACCCATGTTTACAAATTTTACTTTAAAGAAACGTGCGATTTACTATACTACTTACGCCATCTATTGAGGGATGGCTTCTGTACGTCTGTTACACAATCATGCTTAAATCATTTAACCGATTTTAATGGAATTTGGTATAGAGATGAAGTAGAGCTTGAGGAAGGACAAATTGCACACGGGCGCTACAGGGACTAAAGACGCCTCTGCTAACAAGATTATAGATCTTTTTTCAGGGCCTAAATTATAAGGGTTAGAAACTTGAAATTTTGCACAGGGGTTCTTTTTATAACGTAGGGAAGCATTAAGAAAAGATTTTTGAAAATTCACCCCTTTAGGGGGTAAAACGGGGGTGCAAAGTTAGTATGAAACTTTGTCGTTTTTAAAGTTATTCAAATGAAATTCAGTATGAAGGTCATGAATCACCTGTAAAATATTTTTTCGAAATTCATCCCTTAAGAAGGTAAGGGGGGGGGGGGGGGGTGCAAAGTTAGTATGACTACCTCGCAAACAGGTAAAAAATGATACTACATCACTACTGTTAAATAAAAAGGAGTTGTAGTCTATACGCAGACTACTGTAACACTACTATTAGTTATGATGGTGGCAATAATGGAGGTCCGAGTTCGCCCCCCCCCCCCCCACAGGCACACACCTCTGACTAGTTATGTGTGTGTTAAGCAATTAAATATCACTTGCTTTAACGGTGAAGGAAAACATCGTGAGGAAACCTGCACTCCTGAGAGTTCCCTAAAGTTCTCTGTCCGTGTGTGCAGTCTGACAACCGGCGCGGGCCAGCGCGGTGGACTATGGGCCCCTCCTCATACTGAGGAGGAGACCCGACTCAGCAGTAGGCCATTGACAAAACTTAAAAACTGAGAGTGAGTGAGTGAGAGTATAGAATGTCATAAAGATAGCCAGCATAGTGAGGGTTAAATAGAAATTAGTTGTGCATTGAATTTAAATTGAGGTAAAAAAAATATAGTCTAAATAATGAAAATAGACCTTATTGCGTACATATAAGATTTATTTTAATTTTAACTTGTCTGTACGTGTCAAAGAGCTGGCAACATTTCCGTAGGCGTCAGCTTTATACTGATATTGTTATAAAATTGATTTGCTTGCGGAATTTTTGCTTTATACGCAAGGTTGTATAAGTACACTTCCTTATCTGTTAACTAGTGTCTCGCCCTGACTTCGCCCGGGCTTTATAATATACACCTAAACCTTCCTAATAAATCACAGTTCAGTAGTTTTTGAGTTAAAGGGTTTTAAGTATCAGATTTTGTTGCAATTATCAACCCCCCCGCTACCCATGTCCTCATTCTGTGAAGGATTTACTGACGTAATCACCATGCAGACTCCCCCAATCCTACATGTCGTTAAAAATAAGCAAAGTAAGGATCCCCTCGCCCCCATTTAATGTTTACGTAATACTTAAACGGACCCTTAACGCTGACAGACAGATAAAAAATTACTCGTGAATCATTGTCTTTTGGTGAAAACCGCATGAAAATCTGTTCAGTAGTTTTTGTGTTGTGGTTTCAAGTATTACGTAATGAGATTTTTTGCTATTATCAACCCCCCGCTCCCCATGTCCTTATTTTAGTGACGTAATCAATCAATCCTCCATGTCGTCAAAAATAAGCAAAGCGAGGACCCCCCTGCTCCCATTTAATATTTACGTAATACTTGAACGCCCCTTTATCGCTAACAGACAGACAGTCTAATAAAAAAAAACAGGATTTCATGAATTCCGTAATCAGATTTTTTTGCTATTATCATCCCCCGCTCCCCATGTCTTTATTTTGAGCAGGGATAGTCACGTTTCGATGTGCATGTTTACTTTTTATCTCTGACTTAATCACCATACAGACCCCCCCTATACCCTATGTCAAAAATAAGCAAAGCGATACCCCCACCAGCCTTTTGATGATTACATAATGCTTGAACGGCCCCTTATCACTAACAGACAGACAGACAGAAAATTCTGTTCAGTAGTGTATGAGTTGTGGTTTTAAGTATTATGTAATCAGATTTATTTGCAATTATCTACCCCCCCCCCCCCCCCTCCTCTATATCCTCTTTCTGAACAGGGATATTCACGTTTCGATGTGCGTGTTTCCATTTTATCGCTAACCTTATTACCATGCATCCCTCTTTTTAACAAAAATAAGCAAAGCAAGGATCCCCCACCCCCCATTAATGCTTACATAATAAATCACGTGACCAAACTATACCAATAATTATAGTAGTCATGACATCCCTTAGGTGCTAAATTAGAAAATATAAAAAAAATGTCTCCCCATCCTTAGCTGTCCTATTCAGTTACAAAGGGAGGGTAGAATAAAAAACCCGTAATGGCGCCACAGTAATTGCCACTTGTTTGTTCAAAGCTCAAGTTTCTGGAAGCTAAAATATTTTGGCATAAAAAGCTGTATCTCTCAAATCTTAATGATTACGTATACATACCCTACCCTAAAAGAAACCCTAAGGCTGCGTTTCCACCGGAGTTCTATTTCTCAAACGCGTGGAGTTATTAAGATGAAGAGTGTGTTTGTTTGAACGAGCTAATCTCAGGAACTATTGATCCGATTTGGGAAATTCTTTCAGTGTTAGATAGCTGATTTATCGAGGAAGACTATAGACTATATATCATCACGCTACGACCCATAGGAGTGGAGTAATGAGCTTCCGTTGACTGTGGGGTGCTGATAGCCCATTTATCGAGGAAGACTATAGACTATATATCATCACGCTACGACCCATAGGAGTGGAGTAATGAGCTTCCGTTGACTGTGGGGTGCTGATAGCCCATTTATCGAGGAAGACTATAGACTATATATCATCACGCTACGACCCATAGGAGTGGAGTAATGAGCTTCCGTTGACTGTGGGGTGCTGATAGCCCATTTATCGAGGAAGACTATAGACTATATATCATCACGCTACGACCCATAGGAGTGGAGTAATGAGCTTCCGTTGACTGTGGGGTGCTGATAGCCCATTTATCGAGGAAGACTATAGACTATATATCATCACGCTACGACCCATAGGAGTGGAGTAATGAGCTTCCGTTGACTGTGGGGTGCTGATAGCCCATTTATCGAGGAAGACTATAGACTATATATCATCACGCTACGACCCATAGGAGTGGAGTAATGAGCTTCCGTGGACTGTGGGGTGCTGATAGCCCATTTATCGAGGAAGACTATAGACTATATATCATCACGCTACGACCCATAGGAGTGGAGTAATGAGCTTCCGTTGACTGTGGGGTGCTGATAGCCCATTTATCGAGGAAGACTATAGACTATATATCATCACGCTACGACCCATAGGAGTGGAGTAATGAGCTTCCGTTGACTGTGGGGTGCTGATAGCCCATTTATCGAGGAAGACTATAGGCTATATATCATCACGCTACGACCCATAGGAGTGGAGTAATGAGCTTCCGTGGACTGTGGGGTGCTGATAGAACGAAGGAAGTTTCAGCTCCTTTAGAATTGTATTTTATGATATTTTTAATCATAATAATTGAAAATATAATAAATACATTAAATGTGTATTTATTCTGAATTTATTTTATTATTATTATTATATACTAAAAAATTAAAAAACACAAATCGCAGCAGCATGTATCGCAGCTAACTTCATGCGTATCAAACCAATCATTGGACAATTCCCAATTTCTATCCAATATTGTGTTCAAGTGTATCACGTGACTGCAAGTCGACCCGCGCAACTTTGTCTGCGTGTCTATGGCGTTGGAGTAGGGTAGTAGTCACTGCCGTTGTTTTGAGTCTCGACCCTCGACCCTTTATATACCATCGACAGTCTGACTGAAGTCTTAGTCGTGCGCGGTCTCTCAAGAAGTGAAGTAGTGTCTAAATAGTGATAGTGTTGTGTTAGTGTTAGGAGTGCAGTCCGATCAAGGTCACGTGAGTACCTTACAATGTAATTACCTCGTCTTGTGTTAGGTTAGGTTTATGTGCGTTTAACCTTGGGTTTAAACAGAGATCCTAGCAGTGGAGGCGAGTGTCGTGATCACTTAAAGGACGTGTTTAAGCCTACACCTTGGTCACAAGTCCAAGGCACTGCTTAGGTTTCTCTCGTAATTGTTAGAGATCATATTTGATAATTTATCGGTTCACTAGGAGTATCTACGTCGCGTTAGTGTTCCCCAATATTCCCCATCCTTCCATTTCCTTCGCATCGTTTAAAATCCCCGACAAATATATAGCTTATAGCCTTCCTCGATAAATCAGCTATCTAAGACTGAAAGAATTTTTCAAATCGGATCAGTAGCTCCTGAGATTAACGCGTTTAAATAAAATGCGAACGATGTTTTTGCTTTGGACGACTAAGTCACTCATCGCAATATTGTCAAACTAAACTCAAGAGTAGCGTTTAGCTGACCTGAATACTATTCTCCTCTGCCACTGGGAGAGCATCTTGTAACACCCTCCCTCTCCCATCCCATTAATACTGCGTCTAGTGGACTATGGATTCTTGCCCAGGGTCCGCTGAAACCGCAGCATTTTTTTCTTCACTCCCCTCCACTCTATCTTCGAGGATGCAACGCATCTATGGGTGATGGTGGCCACTTACCATCAGGTGGACCATCTGCTCGTTACACCTTATCTACCATAAAAAATACCTAGCCGAATGCTGCGGATTCAATTTAGTTTCACTCAATGGACACGCAAGTTTAACGCAATATGGCGCTAGCATCGAATTCAATAGTGATAATTCCAATGTCAATAGATTGGAATTAAATTCGATTTTTAACTGAGGTAGGGCACAGCAGGAAACTTCCTGCTCAAATATGGAGCAGCCCGACTGGGGTAGTACCTCGACCTTACAGAAGATCACAGCTAAATAACACTACTCTAAAGCAGTGTTGTGTTCCTGTTGGTGAGTAAGGTGACCAGAGCTCCTGGGGGGAATTGCGGATAGGGTCGGCAACGCGCTTGCGATGCTTCTGGTGTTGCAGACGTCTATAGGCTACGGTAATCGCTTACCATCAGGTGAGCCGTACGCTTGTTTGCCGACCTAGTTACATAAAAAAAAAAAAAAAAAAAAATAGTAGTCACCGCCACCAGAGGGCGTGAGACTCACTAACATGTGACGCGGATATTGCTTTGTACGCAATGAGGGGTTAAAAAGCATATTGTATAAGTACTCCACTGGAGTGGAGGGCTCTTTGTTTCTTCATCCGTAAAAAGTGTTGACATAAAAACCTGATCGCTTCCGCCAATTAACGCCCCTATCACCCTTCGCATCGGCTTTTTTATACAGCGCTCGCTTCTCTGAGGGAAAACGGTATCCATTTAGCATTTTCTTTGTCTGTATAACGTGATGTTAAATATTATGGCCCCCTAGGCGTCAGCGACCTGGGTGGGTTGTCCGCTTCATCTTAATTTCAATTTTTTTTTTTTTCTCAATTACAAATACCCCCTTGGTGGTAGAGGAACTACCGACTGGCTAACCACCAGCATGCGAATCCGACCGCCAAGTGTCATAGACGTGTTCCGGTTGAGCCGCATGTGGGCCAAACTTACCCCCTCCCTCTCCCATCCCATTAATGCTGCGGATCTAGTGTACTCTGGGCTCTTGCTCAGCAGCATTGTTTGCTGATGTCCATGGGCGATGATGGTCACTTACCATCAGCTGGAGCATCTGCTCGTTTGCACCTTATCTACCATAAAAAAAAAATTAAAAAAAAAAAATTTAATAACAAAGCGGTAGTCCCACCGAGGCACCATGAGAGGGCGCCATAGGAGCGCCATCGACTTAGGAAAAGGGCACTTAATCTAAAATTATAAAATACCCGTTATTTAGCAAATCCGAATATGATACCAAGTACTGAAGTCTTGGTCTTCTTGGTGCATTGATGAGCAAGAAGATTTGTGTAAAAAGGTTTTATTTCATTTCCAGAGTGGCGTCTCTAACTGGATATGAACCTCAGGACCTGATCGAGAAGACCCTCTACCATTATATACACGGCACAGACATACTACACATGAGATATTCACATTGTACATGTAAGTATACATTTATAATATAAACCAAAATCTTCGATCAATTAGGATTAGATACACAGTCAAACGTATCTTAATCAAATGGCGTTTTATCGTAGGTATAGGTTAGCTGCCGGCTACTATACCTTCAATAGTAATCACATGACAGATTCATATATTCGTTTCATTATGTTCCATAAGTGGTAGGCTGCACGACGGCGCCAGAGCGTAAAAGGTATCTAGAAGTGTTCAGGCGCCACATAGCGCTTGGAACTAAGCGGCTGCTCAACTTGCAACAACAACTGTCACTGACTAATATAGGCGCTTTTTTTATGATAGTTAAGGGACAAACGAGCAGAGGGTTCACCTGATGGAAAATGGCCACCGACACCCATACACATCGACGAAACTAGAGGGTATGTTTTGTCGATGCGCTGTCGCCTCGAAGATAGAGTGAAGAGGGGGAGCGAAGAGAAGACTGCTGCGGTTTCAATGGATTCATTGGAATCGCAGCAGTAATGGGATAGGAGAGGGAGGGATAGTTTTGGCCTACATGCGGCTCGGCCGGAACGCGTCAGAGACACTTGGCGGTCGGATTCGCATGCTGGTGGTCGCCCCTACCACCTAGGGGGTGCTGGGTTACTCGGCTCTTACGAGATGCTCTCCCAGCGGCAGAGGGGAATTGTGTTCTAATCCGTCCCCTCACGGGCGCTGATGAGTATTTAGCACGACGACGCTGAAAATCTCTGACGCGTTGCTGTTTATAGTTTTTATTGTATCGTATCAGAGTAGAAGAAGAAAGAATAAAAGAGAGGACGTGGAGTTAGTGACCTTTAGTTTCCTCAAAGAAAATACTTCCAAATCCCCAAAATCGTTAGTTTATGGATAGAAAACAGATTCCTAAAAAAGATTTATATATAATATTAGAGTTATTAAATAAATGCTTTTTTTTTCAGTACTAGCTAAAGGCCAAGTGACGTCACGGTATTACAGATTCTTAACTAAATCTGGTGGCTGGGTCTGGATGCAGAGCTACGCGACCATCGTCCACAACTCCAGATCCTCCCGACCTCACTGCATTGTCTCTGTCAATTATGTTCTTAGGTAATTATATACTAAGTATTGTATATCTAGAGTATATAACATCCATGTCATTCTTGTCAAATAATGAACCCTAATTAAATATATTTTCCTTTCAGTGATATTGAAGAAAAACATCTAATACTAAACATAGACCAAGGACCCCCCAAAATAAACGTCGACATCCCACAACCCCCAGCAACCCCCCAAATGCACAGACAAGACAAAATCAACCACGTCATCAACGAGGACTTCAGCACAGACTCCAGCGGCTACAACAGCTACCCAGACTACTGCCCCGTCATACCTCACTACGAAAACCACGAGGAATACCACCAAAATGGCTACCAGGAGCTCTTCTATGAAAGTTACACAGAACCGGAAGTAGTTCCCAATAATTACGCGTACCCCCAAAACCAAAGACCCTTCTCTGCCAGCTCCTCATCATGCAGCTCCATCGAGAGTTCCGAAATCAATCAATACAATTACACCAACTTAATATCGTTCTATAATCAGAACCAGACGCGTCAAGTTGACAGCAGTTTTGGCGGGAACTTCGGTAAGACGCCGCCGGTACAAGATGGCGGGTACACTAGCGTCATTGTTGACAACACGCAGCAGTTCCATCATGGCGGCGCTGTTAATGAATTCGTTCATTGATTTGTTTATTATCTATAATTACAAAGAAGTATTTATTGCAATTATATGTCAAATTAGAGTTTTGACTATGGTTAGAGAGCTGTCAATGTTGACAGATGTCATTCGGACTGTCATTTTATTGTCACGCAAAAATAACTTATAAATAATTCCAAAACCAAAGACTCTTAGATCGTTTAGAAAAAAATCAGAACAACTACACCAACTTAATACCGTTTTATAATCAGAACCAGACGCGTCAAGTTGACAGTAGTTTTGGCGGGAACTTCGGTAAGACGCCGCCGGTACAAAATGGCGGGTACACTAGCGTCATTTTCCATCATGGCGGCGCTGTTAATGAATTCGTTCATTGATGTATTTATTCTCTATAACTACGAAAAAGTATTTATTGCAATAATGTGTCCATGGTTAGAGAGTTGTCAAAATTTGACAGATACGTTCCAACTGTCATTTTTTTTTTAATTTGAGTCTCATTATTATTACTCTTAGAGCGTATCGTACCTTCGATCGTTCAGATAAAAAATCAATACAACTACACTAACTTAAGATCGTTCTATAATCAGAATCAGACGCGTGAAGTTGACAGCAGTTTTGGCGGGAACTTTTCCATCATGGCGGCGCTTCTAATGAATTTGTTCATTATTTATTTATTATAGATAACTACAAAGAAGTATTTATTGCAATGATATGTCAAATTAGAGTTTTGTCTATGGTTAGAGAGCTGTCAAATTTTGACAGATGTCATTCGACATTTGAGTCTAATTATTATTATTGGTCCAAAAACAAAATACGTCAGATACGTTCGAAATATATGACATTTTTTTATTTGAGTCTTATTATTATTACATCTAGAGAGCGAATGTTATTAAAGCAATTTAATATTAATCGCGTCGATCCAAAATTTTTACTATTTTTTTTTGATGAGCTAAAATAATATCTAGAAATCTAGACTTTTTTTAAAATACACAAACCAATTTTTAAACGAAAGGAATTATCTCATGCATTTGTATCTGAATTTAATTAATTGTAAATTAAGTGCCAAATCATTAGAATGAAAATCGATTTAATATCGATTATTAATATCATAATTATAATTGTAAATATTGTAAATAATTGTTAATTTTATTTATAAATAAAATAAAATAAATAATTTATTGGTAATTCATTATTGTGTGTAGATAAATAGTAATTGGAATTAAAATTAATTTCCTTTGTATTATTAAATTTAAAAAAATAAGGTGTTTGCCGCCAAAATATCAAGCGACAATAATTAATGTAATCATAGATAATAATTGTATATAAATAAATTAAAAAAAAATTCGCTAACATCATTTTTTCGATTGAATGACGTCACAACTCTAATTTTTTGGCGCCTTTTTTCCACTCTAGCTTCAGCAGCGCCATCTACATCTGATGTTAGCGAAACTCTTACTCTATTATCTAAGTTTTTTTTATCTGTGAGTCATAAACATTTTGTAAATATATAATAAATAATAATACAATTATAGTCATTCTTTTGTTTTATTCTGCGTATGACCCTAATAGAGATATAAAAGACCCCCAACAATGAAGTCTATATAACAGTTGCTATATATTATATTTGGAATAAAATTAGAAATATTCATATCAATTTACATTATAGTATAAAATATTTTATGTCTTAGGCTGTATAGTGTAATACCTTTGCCTTTTCCATTATGGAATAAAAACAGAGGAAAAGAATATATGATCCAAAATATATGAATTACTCCATATTACAAACAGCCTAAGAACAACACTGTAAGAAAGAGAACTAATCTCATGTAGTGCGGTCCTGCTCGGAACTATTTTTGCTCTTTAAGTGTTGCAAACAAATGTCAACCTTATTCAAGTTAATTCAAGGTGCATATTTGTAAGTTCCTTGGTCTTAAATAAAAGTTATTATTATAGTCATTCTTTTTTAAATTCATTTTGCAAATGGAGACAAGCCTATTAAGCCTCTTAAATAATTTATATTTTTAAAATCATTTTAGTAAACTTAAATAATAATTCTTAATTAAGATATTATTTTTTCAATTATTTGTGATATACATATTAAACATATAATTTATTTCGGTCGAAATTTAGAATTATTATATATTTTTTAAATTTATATAACAACATGGAGACAATCCTTTTAAGTAACACTTAATAAGTTTCCCTAAACATTAATTTTTAATAAAAATATTAATTAAGTAGTGTGTAAATATTTATCAAATTTTTTTTATATTTAATATTAAAATAAGTGAGACTTCATACTTATATAATATATTGTATCTATATATGTTTAAAGATTTGGTAAATATTAAACAACATCCAACATCCAAACATATTAATTATGATACGATAAAAAAAAAGTAATAATCTATAATCTGGAACTTTTTATTGTTTTAATCATTTTCCTTTTCCTTATTGATTTACAACAGCTCATCGTTATTCAATATTGGTAAAAAATTGATTATATTTATGTTAAGCTACCGGAAGAACGAACAGCATTTGAAGTTAATTATTCATTATAAATATATTATTTATATTTGTTGTGAGAAAAAATATTGGTTTAAAAATAAATAATCATCATCACAATTATAGGATAGTAGAATTAAATATAATAATTAAAAAATAATATTTTTATTTTGTTTGATCATTTACAGAATTACAATTACTGCCATCTATTGATGAATAGAGCAAACGATTCTCAGCGTTCCCAAAGTAATTGTATTTTACACTAATTAGTGGTAAAAAAATAATCAATGTGTAAGATAGTCGAAATAGACTATAATATATTCTTTTACAATGTTTTTATTTGATTTGAATTGCTCCAGTAAGAAATACTACTGCCATCTATTGATACATTAAGAAAACATTACGCAGAATTTCCAATTAAAATCACTTTATAAAAATGCAAAGATTATGTAAAAAAATTATTAAAAAAAATATTTATTACCATCTATTGTACAGATTATGAAACAGGTAGATGTTTTACAAGTCTGAAGTCATTTTAAATTACTTTTTGAAGACGTAAAAATGTAATATAAATGAAGTATTTTTGCATATTGTGTTTTTTTGTGGTAAAGTAAGTCTTTTGTTTAAATTAAATTTATTTACGAAATGCGAGATTAATTTTTAGCGCCATCAATTATTGAGTAGTTTGAAATATAAATATTTTTCAAGATTTAATAATTAAAAAAAATTAAAAAAATCATTGATATATTTTTAATATTAAATGGAATTTTTTAATAAGTTTTAGCCAAGTCACGCTGGCAACACTTAACATAAGTAACAAACGACGCTTGTAAATGGCAACTGTTTAATAGTGATCTTTCATTTAATGATTTATGTTTTGTGAGAATTCTTTAGACTTTAACATTGAAAGTGAATATATTAAATTAAAACAATTTGTAGACGAACGTGAAAATCAGTAATTAAATACCATTATGGAACGTGCTGTTCATGTAAGTAACATTTATCTTGCATGGTCTTTTTAATGTTTTCTAACGGCTCTAATTCGTGATAAATAACATATTATGTTACTTTACAAATACTATAAATGTGACAGTATGTATGTTAGAATGTTTGTTACTCAATCACGCAAAAAGGACTGAACGGATTTCAATGAAAATCATATAACCTGGATACATATTCTGGAATAAAATCTAGCTTACATTTTAACAAAGCAATGAATTGAAAATTGTAGCCAAGCCATTGACGGGTCGTGATGAATATATAAACAATTTATAATTAGTATCCGGCAAATGTTCCTTTTCGTTAATGAAAATAATTTGTTTTTTAAATAACACCAGTCTTCTGAACAAATTTAGAATATTTTTTTTTAAAATATAATAGATAAGGTGCAAACGAGCAGATGGTCCACCTGATGGTAAGTGGCAACCATCGCCCATGGACATTGGAAAAACAAGAAACACTCTCTCATTTCGTCGATACGTTGCATCCCCGAAGATAGAGTGGGAAGGGGGAATGAAGAAGAAAAATGATGCGGACTCAGCGGACCCTAGGCAAGAGCCCAGAGTCCACTAGACCCACAGCATTAATGGGATGGGAGAGGGAGGGGGTAAGTCTGGCCCACATGCGGCTCAACCGAACGCGTTTATGACATTTGACGATCAGATTCTCATGCTGGTGGTCGCAAGCCAGTCGGGGAACAGATCCCTACTACCAAGGGGTGCTGGGTTACTCGGCTCTTACGAGATGCTTTCCCAGCTGCAGAGGGGAATAGTATTATAACCCGTCCCCTCACAGGTGAAATTTTATCTTATTAATAAAGGAATTTGCCTCCATCTGTTGTATTATTAATCACTATTCTAAAACAGTATCTCAAAAACTTTTATTTTCATTGTTACAGATACACAAACAATCTTTAAACACCAACATATTCGGAATCACAAGAGATGTGATCAAATGAAATCTTTCAAGATAATAATGTCGAGCAACTACATCTTCAAATGAAACATCTGAACAAGGATGATTATTGATTGCAAAGAGGATTGCTTTTAATTCACATTGCTCAAGAATAATGTTTAATTAATCCTTACAATTATAAAGGTTCTGAGGGAGTTATCGAATCCATGACACCACTGTTGGCATGAGTATAATATACAATAGAACCTCTATAAGTCGAACATCAAGGGAGACGCCAAAAAATTCGAGTTATAGAGTTTTCAACTTATGGAGGATTTCGACTTAGGCGGATTTTGATTCGACATAAAGAGTTTGAGGTTTATTATTATAAATTTTGAGTTAGAGAGGTAAAATAAATAAAAATTCAACTTGCAGAGGTGACAAACATATTTTTATTTATTATAAATCAACATTATTTCAAATCATTTTAAAATAAAAAATATGGCATTAATAAAAGTCAGTAATTTTTTTTTGCTTTAGATAATTTGGTTGTTCTCTATCTATAGCATTGTCTAATCTATAAAGAGCAGAAAATTCTTCTTCTTCAGAGTTACTGGTTTGCTCTATAAAATTACGTAAGGTATTCAATGCGGTTCGCGCCTCTTTGATGGAAACCCATGGAGCGCATGTACTATTCACGTCTTCTATGTCATTTAAATCATTAGTATCGGTTTTCTGAGCTACTGAATCGATAATTTCGTCATCAGATAATGTCCCAGCAGTCATAACTCCATCATCGCACGAAACAAAGTTCTCAAAGGATATTCCTGATTCAGATAGCACTGCGTTCCATTCTGCAGGAGGTGAAATAGAAATATCTTCGGTTTCAGCTACTACTGTTGACGACGATGAAAAACCACAGTGTACATAACAGTTTTTTCTTGTAGTAGCAGTAACATTTCGCCAAGCTTTATCAGCCATTCTCATGGCTTGCAATACATCTATAGTAGAATTCTTTTCTTCTTCTATATTATCCAGCATGTTCCTGACAACTTCTTTTCGATACAATGACTTGAAGTTTTTAATGATACCTTGGTCCATAGGCTGTAAAATTGATGTGGTATTGGCAGGCAGGTAATGTATTTTAACAGCTTTCATTTGTGGAATATCTTTATGAGCTGTACAATTATCAAGGTACAAAAAGATTTTTCTTTTTTCTTTGGCCATTTTCTTATCAATGCTTATGAGCCAGTTTTTGAAAATTGCAGAAGTCATCCATGCTTTTGTATTCGCTTCATATTGCAGTGGTAGTGATTTACATCTTGAAAAACAACGAGGTTTTTTAGATTTGCCGATGACTAATGGTGAGAGTTTTTCTGTGCCCGACATGTTTGCTCCTAGCAGGATAGTCAAACGTTCCTTGCTATGCTTCCCACCATGGCATTTATCATTTTTAAAAGTTAGAGTCTTATCAGGAAGACATTTAAAAAACAGGCCTGTTTCGTCAGCATTGAAGATATTGTCAGGTTCGTAACCATGTAACAAATCTTGCAATTCACTTTTCCATTTGTGCACTTTCCCCACAAACTTTTTTAAAAACAAGTTCCTGTCTTCTTTGGAATTTTTCTAACCATCCATTACTGGCTCTGAAATTAACGAGTCCCAATGATTTAGAGAATATTTGGGCTTTTTCTTGTAACAGTGGTCCACTAACACTAATATTTTGGCTGCGACACTGCTCAAACCATTTAAGTAAGCACTCCTCCAAGCCCGGATATTCTGCAATTCGTCGTCTTTTGCAGGACAAACTTTGACCGTTTTGTATTTTTTTCATGATGTCTGATTCATTTTTTATTATTGTTGAAAGAGTATTCATTATCAGGCCAAATTGTTCAGCAACATCTTTCTTTTTTTGACAGCTCTTCACAGCTTCGAGCACTTCTAATTTTTCAGCAAGACTCAAAGTTTTTAGTTTACGTTTCACAGCACTCATGTTAACTGTTGTACTAATTGATGTGTATTGCAGTAGAACCAAACTACTTCTGACAGTATTTAAGTCGAAAACAAATGACTGGCTTAGTTAAATTTCAATTGCTGATGTATAAAACTCCGCTGTGCAAACACTACCAGTCCTTGATACTATGCCGTTTCAATAGCAGATCGCTCTCATGGGCCTCTCCCAGGAAAATGGAAGTCTCACCTCGAACTCTTGGGGCCACTTCACATGGCAACAACAAAATAACGGATTGGTCAACATCTCCTTACATAAAGGAACCCCAATGATTGACATATATTCATGTCGTGATAAATACTACACCTGGGAGGCCAAGCTTTGAACATGTCCACCAGGACATGACCATCTACACAATGAAACATGATATCATCTGTGGGGAGTTAAGAAAGTATGAAGTCCTAAATCTGCTCACCTGACTACACCACCATGCCTGGCCGTTGAGTCTTCAGGGTCTGCCTTTAAAAGAAAGGTCCTTAGTCCGCTAGACTACACCGTTTTGCCTGGCCGGAGAATCCTTCCTTTTCGTTCGAGGGATGACACAACTGTCTCCCCCGACAAGTTTATCTTGTAACTTTGTTTGTACTTCATATAGACAACACTCAGTCTCAAAACTTTGCATCGAACCACTAACAGCCAATTGCTTTTGGGTCTTTAGAGTCTGCCTTTAAAAAAAGAGCCTTGGTCCACTAGGCAACATCATCTTGCCTGGCCGGAAAATCCTTCCTTTTCGCTCGAGGAATGACACAACTGTCTCCCCCGACAAGTTCATCTTGTAACTTTGTTTGTACTTCATATAGACAACACTCAGTCTCAAAACTTTGCATCGAACCACTAACAGCCAATTGCTTTTGGGTCTTTAGAGTCTGCCTTTAAAAGAAAGGTCCTTAGTCCGCTAGGCTACAACATCTTTCCTGGCCGGAGAATCCTTCCTTTTCGCTCGAGGGATGACACAACTGTCTCCCCGACAAGTTTATCTTGTAACTTTGTTTGTACTTCATATAGACAACAGTCAGTCTCAAAACTTTGCATCGAACCACTAACAGCCAATTGCTTTTGGGTCTTTAGAGTCTGCCTTTAAAAAAAAGGGCCTTGGTCCGCTAGGCTACAACATCTTTCCTGGCCGGAGAATCCTTCCTTTTCGCTCGAGGGATGACACAACTGTCTCCCCGACAAGTTTATCTTGTAACTTTGTTTGTACTTCATATAGACAACACTCAGTCTCAAAACTTTGCATCGAACCACTAACAGCCAATTGCTTTTGGGTCTTTAGAGTCTGCCTTTAAAAGAAAGGTCCTTAGTCCGCTAGGCTACAACATCTTTCCTGACCGGAGAATCCTTCCTTTTCGCTCGAGGGATGACACAACTGTCTCCCCGACAAGTTTATCTTGTAACTTTGTTTGTACTTCATATAGACAACAGTCAGTCTCAAAACTTTGCATCGAACCACTAACAGCCAATTGCTTTTGGGTCTTTAGAGTCTGCCTTTAAAAAAAAGGGCCTTGGTCCGCTAGGCTACAACATCTTTCCTGGCCGGAGAATCCTTCCTTTTCGCTCGAGGGATGACATTACTGTCTCCCCCGACAAGTATATCTTGTAAATTTGTTTGTACTTCATACAGACAACAGTCAGTTTCAAAACTTTGCATCGAACCACTAACAGCCTATTGCTTTTGGGTCTTTAAGAGTCTGCCTTTAAAAAAAAGGGCCTTGGTCCGCTAGGCTACACTATCTTGCCTGGCCGGAAAATCCTTCCTTTTCGCTCGAGGAATGACACAACTGTCTCCCTCGACAAGTTTATCTTGTAACTTTGTTTGTACTTTATATAGACAACACTCAGTCTCAAAACTTTGCATGGAACCACTAACAGCCAATTGCTTTTGCGTCTTCAGGATCTGCCTTAAAATAAAAGGGCCTTGGTCCGCTAGGCTACAACATCTTTCCTGGCCGGAGAATCCTTCCTTTTCGGTCGAGGGATGACACAACTGTCTTCCCCGGCAAGTTCATCTTGTAACTTTGTTTGTACTTCATATAGACAACACTCAGTATCAAAACTTTGCATCGAACCACTAACAGCCAATTGCTTTTGGGTCCTTAGAGTTTGCCTTTAAAAGAAAGGTCCTTAGTCCGCTAGACTACACCAGTTTGCCTGGCCGGAGAATCCTGTCACAACACTCAGTCTCATAACTATGCATCGAACCCCTATCAGCCAATTGCTGAAGATGGTGGTCTTTTCTCGGAATATAAAGATCTGCCATATTCTACCATAGTAATTAAGAATAAATTGCCAGATTTAATAAACTTTTGAGACTGGATAACACTGCAATACTGGATAACAAACATATGCAAGTGTTATTTCGATCTTTCCAATTCTTTATTTGTTATGAAAGAGTGAGCTTTATTTAAAAAAATATGCTATGTGTTTCTGGTCTTTGTCCTGTCCAAGAACATCCTGGTTCTTGTTGTTAGTCTGGTTTGTTTCCATCATTCTTCAGTCTCATTTATTGTCTTTATTGAAATTGTTCCAATGAACACAAAAACAAAATAATTATATGTGGAAACAAGCACATTATTCTGGGACAGTATTCCTAAAGGCTGTTAAGGATTGTAACACTATATTGGTATAAAACTTTTATGATATTATTTGAAAAAGAGCGAGTAAATAATCACAGTCGCTTTAAAAAATAAGAATTGATTTGTTCTTTGTTTTAACATCATTGTCGAGATGGATTTCCAAGTCCTTGTTTTTTTCCAAGATTTCTCAGAAAATACTTTTTGTTTTTATCACTAAAATGGAAAGTAAAAGATTATTCAAAAAAAGGACGAATTAGGTATTTTGTAGAAACAATCATTATGTGACTAAATTTAACATGTAATTGTTTTTTAAGTCAAGTAATTAAAGAGGTTGACGCTTGGCCTTTATCTTTGTTGAAGCTTCTTTACCGGGTGTCCAATAGAGATCACGACAAAAAAAACTGGGATATAGAGGAAGGTCTACTCTACCACATATAAAAAAATCGGTTTAGTAAAAGTGTCACCGTTTTCGAGAAAAAAATTATTTTGTTTTTTTCGAAAAATTGCACCATATGATCATTTTTTTTTCTGATAATTGAAATATCCATATTTGTAATAAGTTTTTTTTGGCAAATCATTCTTAGGTAGTTGTTTTATTGTTTAAAATATCATTTTTTATGAAAATAAATACGCATCCTATAAAAATAAATTTTTTTTGAAAAATAAAAATTTTTTTCAATCTCATTTGCTCAACTTTGATCGCCAACATGAAAAAAAAATGTACTAGATTGCTACTGCACATTCTTACAATAAATTACCTATTTCATTAGGATTTCAGAAAGGTAAAATAATACTACTTTTTTTCAAAAAGAAAAAAGATAGAGCGGTTTTTCTACTGTGGAGTCAGATTTACGTTAAAATATTAAGTTTAAATAAGAAATGAAATGAAACTATTTGCTGGTCCAAAGTATGCCTAATTGCAAAATAACTTTAAAATTATTAATTGTGCATGTAATAGTCAGCTACCTGCATTGTTTTTGATTACCAGTTTATTAAAAAGTACCATTAGGTTACAATAAAAAAATTTCACATTAACTTAAACGTACAATTATTGATAAAATAGTTAAACATTATTAAGTCTAATTATTAAGTACACATAATAAATGCTCAAATTGTCGCCCTTCCATCCTAATGCAGGCTCGACACCTTCTTAAAAATCCCCTTTTTAATAATCTTAAATTTAATTGGGCAGTTTCTTGGGCAGCTAATGTAATTTGCTGCATTAAGTGTTCTTCATTTTGGATTTTTTTTACTGTAAATTGTGTCTTTCAAACAACCCCAGTAAAAGAAATCGAGGGGGTTTAGGTCAGGTGACCGCGGAGGCCACTCAATTGTACCTAATCGACCAATCCATCGACGAGGGTGTCTCTCATTTAAATGTGCCCTGACTTGACGGGCGTAGTTGGCAGGACAGCCATCGTGTTGGTACCACAATATTCGCCGCTCTTCTAAAGAAACATCTTCTAATAAAATTGGTAACTGTCTAACTAGGAACTCTGAATAATTTTCCGAATTGATGGTCTGTGGTAGTACGACGGGCCCCAGAATTTGGCACTTGTAAATCCCCGTCCACAAATTAATTTTATACTGATATTGTGAGCGATCTTCTCGCATTTCGTGCGGATTGGTCATTTTCCAACTATGGAGGTTGTGCAAATTAAAATAACCATCGCGTTTGCACGATGACTCGTCGCTCCAAATTATCTTATTAAAAAAATTTGGATCAGATCGGATATATATATATCAGATATAGGGTCACTGATTCTCTATTAAGTGTCAGGGGAATGGATGGGATCTGATCTGACAAAAAGAGCTACAGCACGTATGTAATCTTGTACTGGGACATCATCCCAAGAGCACACATCCACCTGCTATTGTTTGGGCAGACAGTGATTCCTACGAAATGGTCTCCCCATCCTCTCTCTCTTAGCTCTTTGAACAACTGAGTGGTGCAGGTACTCTCGAGTCATAGACCCTCCCCATGATATGTCGTATAGTAGCATTCTCGATATCTAATTTTTCGAAGGTCATCAATCTCGGAATTCTATTCATGGCAGGCTATATCCCGTATGGATCGTGTGTTTGAGAATTTCCTGATGAGAGCTTCGTGTTTCCCAGCGTTAAAAAGGGCAATCAACTTGGGCATAAGTTTCGGGTTACATAGTCGAATCCGGGTCGAATCATCAAATTTCCTTTTTTTTCCTTAAACAAACTCTTTGTTTCTCACGTGTGCTGCCAGTCCTTCAGATATCTTAGTCTTTAATGCATTTGTATCTTCAACTAATTTAGCATTTTGGTTGTGCTTCGTTTCCTTAACCGACGAACAGTAGCGGGCTCCTTCTTTCTTCTTCTTTCCTCTGCTTAGCGGGTGGGTAACTTGCTTCAGTGTCTAACATATTGGGTACGGTAAATTGATCACCACAGAAGTCGGTAGTGCCCGCTGATTACATCAACGTAGTTGTGCTGATATAAGTATGTGTATAACTTTCACTGTTAGCATCAGAAATATTAAAGAGCTCCTTGTAACCTCATGCAAGAATGAGTAAAGAGCATTTCCATCAAATAAAAAAGAACTATCATGATGTAAAAGACGTGATAGTGATAATAGTTAGATGATAATCTCTCTGGCACAAGATTGCTTCAGTATCTTCTAAATATTGCCTTTTTATGATAGAAGGCTAAGGCCAGATCTGGTACATATGAGACTGTGACAGTATCTTTCTGGCTTTCTACCTTTCTGGGGGTGGTTACTTAAAGGTCATATCTGGCCAAATATTAAGAGGACTACTGTATCTTCTCTGCTTTCATTACAGTATCTCGGAAGGATAGGTTATTTGTAAAATTCTCTTTTCTAAATCTTGTTTTTAGTGTTAGCAACTGATATAAGATTAGTCCGACTTAATATTCCTCATATGGAGTCTAATGTCGGTTATTTGCAAAATTCTCTTTTCTAAATCTTGTTTTTAGTGTTAGCAACTGATATAAGATTAGTCTGACTTAATATTCCTCATATGGAGTCTAATGTCGGTTATTTGCAAAATTCTCTTTTCTAAATCTTGTTTTTAGTGTTAGCAACTGATATAAGATTAGTCTGACTTAATATTCCTCATATGGAGTCTAATGTCGGTTATTTGCAAAATTCTCTTTTCTAAATCTTGTTTTTAGTGTTAGCAACTAATATAAGATTAGTCTGACTTACTATTCCTCAAATGGAGTCTAATGTCGGTTATTTGCAAAATTCTCTTTTCTAAATCTTGTTTTTAGTGTTAGCAACTAATATAAGATTAGTCTGACTTACTATTCCTCAAATGGAGTCTAATGTCGGTTATTTGCAAAATTCTCTTTTCTAAATCTTGTTTTTAGTGTTAGCAACTAATATAAGATTAGTCTGACTTACTGTTCCTCAAATGGAGTCTAATGTCGGTTATTTGCAAAATTCTCTTTTCTAAATCTTGTTTTTAGTGTTAGTAACTCAGATTCGACCAGCTCCATCAATAAGTTCCTTCTGTAGTGACCCTTGATTTAATGGTTAGTCGTATTTGGAAGTACCGCCTATGCAGGGCGCAGTCTATCTATTATCGTCAAGGGCTACGGTTGTCAACAAGAAGTAAAATTTTTCGTCATTTTAATCCTGTATGAGCATCTCGCTTTCGCAGTTCTTATTCAAAAAGTTGACTATTAATCCTGATTGGCCATGGCCGTGGCTGATTTATCTATGCAAGAACAAGCTAGTTGCATCAGCGTTCTCTGCATTGCTGATAGTAATGTGCGTGACCTCAAGGAGGGTGACCTTAACCGCGACACTATTATACTAACTTCCATGTACACTGCGCGACAACACCAGAGACTGACTCTAATCTATCGCACTTAAAATAGAAAATATTGTAGACAATATATACCATATTGTCTACAATATTTGGATAGAAATTATGGTCATAACATGGGCTCTGCAACCAATGGTTCTGCTTGTCTGCCTATCTATTTGAAATATTAACACAATATATAATATCAATACGGTTTCAGAATTTGTTAAATGTAGGGGAGTGAGGGGCTTTTTGTAACAGTTTTCATGAAAACTAATATATCTTGAGATTCATTGATTAAATGGCTTCTCAATAAAGATGGATGGATGCTGTAACTCTTTCTCCCTTCATTATTTTACAATCGATTATTTTCTAGAAGAAGTGCGGTGTTACAACTTAACTCGTACTTAGGAGAAGTTGTAATGTCTGCCGGGGCAAGTAGTAACAACAAATAAAAAACAACAATAATACCTCTTATCATTTATTTTTTGTTTATTTTTAACAAAATTGACGTCTTTTTAAAGTAGGTATTATGTAACTCTTATCAAAAATCAACTTAAATACACTTTAAGTAATCAACACCTAAAAATTAAGTAATTAACAGTTTTATTTAGTTAAACAGTACTTATAATCATCATGGCACTTTTAAATCATAGCAAGAAATTAAATTATTTATATCTAACTACAATTAATACAAATAAAAGGTATAGTGTCTTCTGTAACATATCCTACATGTACCCACATCTTACAAATGATGCACTCGACCCAATCATCCAGATTCATTATTCCGACGATTCCTCGCCTTGTTTTTAATTACCAGTAAAGAAGAAAATCCTTGTTCACACAAACACGCTGTCGAAAAAACCATAAAATAGCGCACGGTGATTTCTCTAAGTTTTGAATAGGAAATTGCCTTTTTACACCAAAGCGACTCAAGTGAATTCGACTCAAGCATCCATGCAGTTTCTGACTTCAATAACTTCACCTGCGTCCATGCTAAAAGGGTTACGAATCAGTTTTTGATCAACTTTAGCTTCTTCAGTATAATCGGGAAAATAAAGATTGAATTCATCAATCAAAATTTGTAAATGAATCTTGATGTTTTCTTTTATATTTGCTTCACTAGCGTCACACTTTTTGTCATCTACAAGTGCTTTCAATGTCGCAAACGCAGAATAATTATTTTCTTCAATTTTACGTAACCACAACTGAAGTTAACAAATAAAAGCGCGAAGTTTATCTTCAAAAATGAATATATTTGCTACATTTTCTAATTGTTTATTGCCAGAATCTTGTTGGTTAGAGTTAGATATTCAACTTATTTAAGTGTGTAAAAATATCTACATGATAAGCCAAATTCATCTGACATGTCTGTCATTCTACAATGTAGAATGAATATTGAATACTAAGAACTAATGGCGCTGCAATCGCATCACGCCATTTTCTACTTATAGTGGTAACTATCATGGGTCTTCGCAATCTATGCATGAAAGTCTTCTGCAATGTAAGGTGTTATTAAAAAATACGAACTGGCGTAATTTTTGTGTTCCCCGGAAAGTAGGAATAGTTCTGGACTGTTTTTTGAGATCATCCTTCAGTGAAATATCTACTGTGGTAACTTCAAATAATAAAATAGAAGGACACCTGGATTGAAGGATAGGTTTTAATGAATTTAGGTCTACGATATCATGGCCTTCTGCCACGACTTTATCAGCTGTCCGTTTCAGGGTTCCACCGACTCTTGCATGCATCAGAATAATGCCATGAAAAATATGCAATGGGGAAGATTTATGCCACTTTCTCCCGCTAGGTGTCGCGATCGCTATGATTCTCTCAATCTTTGATTAATTTTGGTTGTTTGACGTTTTTATCAAAATTTTCGTCAAATCTTCATATTTTTTAACAAATATGACGAATTGTGCAATGCTGGGATGCAACGAAAATGCTTATCATTTGTTTCCAAAAGACAAAAAAAGGTAAAGGTTGTGGGCTAAAGCAATAAAACAACCAGAATTGGCAAAATCACAATCTTCTTATTTAACCCGGCGAGGATGTGGTGAAAATAGTAACGTGGAGGTTGCGGAGGGTCTTATTGACCCTGTATATAATTGGGTTTTAAATACCTAAATTTATATTAATGTACCAAATATTAATCAATATTATTTATATTACATGTTATTTTTACGGTTTTATCGAAATAAAACGCAGATAAGAGTACAAAATAATATATTTAAATCACTTTTAACAAAGTACTACAAAATAATCAACTTTGCACAAACTTTCTAAACTTACACTAAAAACAACAAAAAATAACTAACTTCTTAGACGATTAACTTTTAATTTGGTACATACGTAGAGATCAATTAGTTGCATTTACAGTCTTATCATCAAATTATGAATTACAAATCATTATTGTCTGTTATTGCAGCACAATCCTGGCAGAATGAAACAGTGTGTTCTGGACAAATATACTTATGGCAGTCTGCACAAACATTGGCTGTCTTGCGATGGCGGGCATAAGGACATACTTGGCACCTTTTTCGTAAACCTGGAACCCTAACAGGAGCTTTTTGTTCAGGTTCTCCGATGAATTCTCTGATTCTCTTGCGTAGCTGTCTCGGCAATTGAGGTGTTTCTTTGCGGCCCTGTAAGTGTTCAGTAACAAGCAATCTGCCTAGTGTTTTTATAAAATGGCGACGCTTCTGAATAGTCTGCGTGTTAGACCTGTGTATAATATACGCATTGATGCCAGCCATATTGAGCATTGCATAGAAGACAGTGAGGGGCCATTTTTTCGAGTTGCGACTAACATCGTATGTCGCCGACAACTCGTCTGCTACGTCTACTCCACCTTTAGTGGTGTTATAAAACGTATTTATCTCAGTTTTTTTTTCTCTCCTGTTGATTCATCAATTTCAGCGTTGTGGTGGAGACTAGACATTAGTATGACAACCTTGTTTTTTTTTGGAATATGAGACACGAGCGTTATGTCCTTTTGAAAGCCAAATTTCGATGAAAATATAGCTGCACCGCGAGTATTGATAAATGACGTTGGAAGTTGCCTCTTGTTCTTGCGCACCGTACCAACAGATGTAAGTTTGTGCTCATTCAGCAGATGAGATATTAATTCGTAACTGGTGAACCAATTATCGAAAGTGACGTTGCGGCCAGTTTTCGAAATGGGCAATACTAGACGATTCACCACGTCAAAAGGTTTATTGCTCACAAAAAATGGCCCTTCTGGCTGCTTTCCTGCATAAATCTCGAGGTTGAAAATATAGAAACTTTTTGCGTCAACCAAGGCTAATATTTTTATTCCGTATTTGGCAGGCTTTGATGGAATGTACTGACGAAATTGACATCTGCCTCTAAACGCAAGCAGCATCTCATCGACGGTTACGTATGCATCCAGTATATATGCCTTCCTGCAGTTCTCGACAAATATTTCAAATACTTGACGTATAGGGGCCAAGTTGTCGAACAGTTTTCTTTCATTCCGTGTAGATTTATCATCAAAGCGCAGACAGCTTTGTATGAAATGAAATCGCTGCCGCGACATTGTCAACCTAAAAATTTCGACTCCTGTACCGTCTGAAGCCCAAAGATCGATAGTGTTTTGTCTACTAGAGCGATAAAATTCAGCAATGTATAATAGTCCAATGAAAGCCTTCAATTCACTCATATCCATTTCTTTCCTATAGTGAGGGATAGCTTCACAAGCTGAATTTCTTTCTCGAATTTGCGAGTTTGTGTGATTCAGCATTACAGAGAGCATAGTTTCGGGACAAAACACACTCCAACATTCAAGTTCAGACTGTGCCGACCTCGCTGCTGGGCTTACACCGGGTGTTTGGCATATGATGTTTTCAGAGCGTGTGCGGACTTGTTGATAAGGAGGATTTTTAGACCATTTAGTCCCATCTTTGCCAATATAATATGAATTCGTTACCTGGCCATCCGATTCCTCTCCTTCTGACATATGTGGGTTCTGATGTTGCAATTCAGATAGTGGTATGTTATCCTCGCCATCACTGCTTGCATTTTGCTCAGTATCACTATTTTGACTGCGCGTACTCAAATGATCTTCCTTTTCGCTACCGTCGGATAACAAGTCATCTTCACTGTCAGACTGCATTAAAACAAGACGTATGCGTTCATCCTCAAGCTCCTGGCTATTCATTGTGTACGAAAAAACCTAAAATTATAATAATATTAAGTAAAAAATATAATTGAAACCTTACATAAAAATGTTACATCGCGGTTGTCGCGGGGTCATATTTACCCTTTTTGACTGCACGCACGTGTTGCTCCCGTCGCAGGCGGCGGCCAACTGAACAGGGGCGCGGGGCGCCGGTCCCTTAGCAATAGCTATTGTGACGTTCAAAACTCTTCAATCGCAGAATAAAAAACTACACACGATTAAAAATTGACAGGGTCAGAATGACCCCTCCACATCCTCGCCGGGTTAAAATTATGTGGACATATCACATTTTACAGAAAATGATTATAAAATTGTGAAATCGTCTACAGGCGAATATATTTTTGTAATGTTTTTCTATGTTAAGTAGTATTTTTCACAGATGTCTTTAGTTACATTATTTTTTAAATTGCAGGTTTTAATTTTTAACGCCGAATTTTAAAGTAGAATGCGATATCGTCTATTTGCCCATGGTCCAAAGTTCTAGCATCTTGCGCTGTTACGCAGTTGCTAGGACGAAGAGACTGCGAAATAGAAATGTAAAAAAAGAGCTGTTCCCACCAAACTTGGGTTTTCGTGATTTCGAAATTGTAGACAGTGAAATTTCAGATATAAATAAACAGCAGTGCTCAAGTTGCAATGAAACTAAAATTCAGAGTACTAACAATAAATCGACACAAACCTCTGTTCTGTTAAGATTATTTGCTTCAGTAGAACTACCCTTTGATGAAACATATGAAAAATTCTAATTTGTATTGGATACTTTATGTCCAGTGGCCTACAATTTCTAAGTGTAGAAGACCAGTTTCTATTAACATTAATGACATTGAGACGTAACTATAGTAATTTGGAACAAATAGTTTTTTCAGTTGGCGTTCGAGCAGTAAGTAATACAAGTAAGTCAACATCTTCACCAACAACAATAGTTGTATTTGTCAAATTGAATTGCTCTATTGCTGTTTCAATAATCAATACATCAGCATCATTATTAGCTTGTTTTACCAATATATTTTCAGCCGTAAACTTTTCTTTCAACATTGAAATGAACCGAGACTTGTTGTGGGTATTTGTAAGAAATTTCTGTTGACTGGTTGGGACTGTCATAAGTTCATCAAATAAAATATCAGAAGATGAAGATGTTGCTAAAGTTCGACGACGTTGTTCTGCAGCTTTGATATTTCTCGTGCAATCATCATAGCCATCAAATACGACAGTAACTCTGGAACCAAAATGTCTACGTACATATTGAACGTATTTATCTAAGATAACGTTGAATGTTTCTTCGCTATCCCACACAACGCGGTGTAGTAAGTATCCTCCGTCAATGATGTATGTCGCATTAGTGTTGTTAATATCAATATTTACTTTTTCAAAACAATCGTAAATGGTAGATTTCTGTGTTTTACGCATCCCGATGTCATCAAATAACGATAAAGGGTAGGGAGCTAATTCATATTCAAAATATTTTTCAATTTCATCTTGAAATGCTGCAGTAATACTCATGCGTTGGAACAATAATACAGGGTCAATAGGTACTTTTTCTTCATGAACTTTTATGGAACTAGTCATAGCTAAGAGAGGAACAACTTTATCAGCGCGTTTTAATTTAATATTATTGAATGTCAGTCCTGTCATTTTTGCCATAGAAGCAAGTCCAACTTCACGAGCTTTATAACAATTAATTTTATCGTCACCAACGACTCCACTCGCAATAGAAACAATTTTGTTAACCTCTGGAAAAGGATCATGCGTTGAGAACCACTCTAAAAGTCTTCGTATGTCTCTAGCATCTTTTTTTACTCGTGAATCAACATGCTGCTCGGTCGTATCCATCCTAACATTAGCGATATCTTCTAATTTGTCACAAACTGTATTCATAGCATGCATACTATAAACCCATTTACTGATGACGCTCTCTTTTGTACTTCTCCCTCGTAAACTTCAGGATCCATCAAATTCTGTAATTGTTCCATATCCTGCAAGTAAAGGTGTGCAGATTTAGCATAAGGAAAATGTCCAGACGCGTGAAAATAAGGAAGCATTTCTTTGACGCAGTTTAAATGAGCTTCCCAATCCCCCATACGCTCACGCTCTTAGGAATTCTTTAGCAATGGAAACCATACAAAAATATTGAATCCAAAGTTTTGCAGTTGGTCCTCGTTCCTCATATTCTTTTAGTTTTTGATTAAATTTATTAAGTAAAGCTCCAGATACTTCATCGTCATTTTCAATATCATTGTATGAAAGAGTATTACCTAATATATGCTCGATATTTACGATTAGATCTGCATCCATTATGTCATTCATTTCAACTTCTTTTAATATTATAATTGCCAAAGTAAGCTGAAGTAGTGTATGAGCTCGAACAGCTCTTGCGTAAGCATGACCATTGAGCATTTTTTCTAATGATTTTGACGCATAGATCTCTGCTAGTACTTCTTTCATGCCGCTTCCTTGCATAATATGACCAATTGCTCCTATAAAAGACATCAGTAAATTAAATCCTCCAAGTCTGATGATGATTTTTGATAATTCAGAGCCCTCAGGTGCGGCTGATACAATTTCTCGAGCTTTAGCATACAGGGGCTGGTCGAAAGTCACGATGCATACAGTGTGGCCATACCGTTTTGCATTCTCTAATGCACAAAGTAAAGTCGTATAGATAGTATTATAGTTACTGGCTGGTTGGTGAATAAATGGTAAAAATGAAATTTGAGATTTAGAATAATTCGTATGATTATTTGTTAAACGTTCAATAAAACCATTCCAAACGGGGAAAGGCTCATTTTTCCATTTTCCATAAAACCATACTACATCAACTTTTTTGAGAAACGATACTGTTTCAGTTCCATAAACAAAATCTTTAACATTTATTTTACTGTAGCCTACTACACCGTCATTTGTATAAGTCTGTATCGGCACATGAGCTTTTGCTTTGAAATCATTTGCTGAAAGAGTTTCTTTTATTCGTGGCATAGGTTCTTCTAGTAAAACTGAATGTTTTGGAGTAACAATTTGAATAATACCCATTATGTGGAGCGTGTTATTGCCGTCTAGCGTATTTACATTAATATCAGCATTATCTGCAATGTATTGAATAAGAGTGCCACTTTCTGGTGGTAGGACATGAGGAGGACGATGGAAAACTGCTGCTGCCTCGTACATTATTGTATCATTATAAGAAGCACATAAACCAAAAGCCGAAAAGATTTGTATAAGACGTTTAGACCCGAACCTTCGATGAAAAAAAACTGCGAGGCCTAATTGTAATTTAGATTTATAGATTAAAAAAAATATAGGGAGTTATTCAAGAAAAGAGTGCACATTGAACGACTCATTGGACTGACAAAAATATACATTATTCTTAAACATGAAAATAATATTTATTATGTGCCACAAACTTTAAAAATCTTTTTTTGTGCATGCATTTTCTTTGTAATTTAAAGGCAAAAAATTGTTTTTAACTTAAAATAAAATACACTTGAGAAAAATAATCAAGGTTTTATTATTTCTATACTTGTATAAGTATTTATTCAAAAGAGCTTGTTCAAAGTGATTGATTATTACCATTTCTGCTATAAACATTTTGTTGTCCTGTTTAATGTCCACTTAATTATGTATCTCGGGGTGTCCAAAATAAACAAATCTATTACTGAAGAAATAATATTTATCGGTTTACAATATCAAACTGTAGCTAGCTAGCCCTGTGCCCGAACGCGACGCAAGTGACTGTGCGGGCTTAGTCACACGTGCACATGGCCTACTTACGTACTGCTGACTTAGCCCCAACAAACACTTCATCCTTTGTGATGTATACAACCTGGAAATCTTTGTATGTGTAGATGACTGGATTGCAAAATTTTCAATTAGTACCACCACCATCATTTGTAGCTCTGGTTGACACCTTCTAGACAGAAGGTTCTTCGCAAAGCTGGGCAAATAGCAAATTGTATGAAAATTACTTGCTGTCAGCCGATTTTTTTTGTGTTTATGCCATTACTCAGACTAGACTCTGTCTAGTTTCTCTTTCTATATTTTCAATATCTTCTATAGTAACATTTATTAAATATAAGAATTCTAAAATTTTATCTTTTGAAGAAACACTGTAACTGCTGTGATCCCACTCAACTGCATATGGATTAGCAGGTCTATATTATAGCTGTCTTAAAGGCCTCGCTCAACATATGTAATCGGGATATAGGTAAATGTTGTGTTTTTTTCCATTCAAATATGGGTTTTAAGTGAGCCCAAACAGATTTGTGTCAAGTCTCTTGTTTATTTATTTATTTCTTTATTTATAACTTTATTGTACACCACATAAAAAAAATAAAAAATAGCACAGTAAAATAAAAACCAAATATAAAGTGAAGTACAACGGGCGGTCTTATGACTAGTTAGCCATCTCTTCCAGACAACCCTGTCTTGGGAGGAGCGGAGGTTGAAATAACGAAGGTGGTGTAGCTTCAATATACTAATATATTACAACCGAATACATACACACCTACATAATAATATAATATAATATGAATACATACAATTATAATAAACTAATAAATATTCTAAGGTTACAATAAACTACATAAACAATACATAAATTTAATGAATAAATATAATGAATAATGTCATCTAATTATTTAGATAGTGATCTTTCACTGAATTCTTAAAATTGTTAAGTGAATCTAATTCTCTAATATTGAGTGGTAAATCGTTCTATAAGCTAATGGCTTGCACTGTGTAGGATTTTTTATAAAACTTTGTAGAGAATTCAGGCACAAGGAGCTTAAGTTTGCGTGTAGATCTCAACCCAGAAGGATTTTCTACAAATTTAAATCTTTCCTTTAAGTATGAGGGTGCGTTTGGGCTAAATAATACACAGTACAACAGACTTAGAATATGTAGATTCCGGCGTGAACGAATGGGGAGCCACTTGAGCTTTGAGCGAAATTCTGACACATGGTCATATTTGCGTAGGCAGAATATGAACCGAATAGCGAGATTTTGAAGACGCTCAAGCTTATTAAGTTGGTCCTCGGTTAAATCGGAATAGCTTGCATCTGCATAATCGAGAATAGGTAAAAGGAGAGAGTTTCCTAGCATAACTTTGGTAGGAATAGGCAGAACAGATCGAAAACGTCGTAACGAGCTCAATGCCGCAAATGTCTTTTGACTCACATGCTTTATTTGCAACGGCCATGAGAGTGTTTGGTCTAAATGCACACCTAAATCTTTGACTGTGTTACAGAAAGACAATCTATTACCGTTATATATAATGGGTGGTAAAATTGAATAATCTACCCTCATAATTATCCCCGGGCTGCCCATAACAATGACCTGCGATTTATCAGGATTAATGGCAAGACCGTATTGCTTGCTCCAGTAAGATATTGCAACAAGATCATTGTTAATAGCATTAATTGCCATGGGGAGAGTTTCAAGGGCTGAATGGCGATAGATTTGGATATCATCTGCATACATATGATAGGGAGAAGAAATACACTGAGAGATCGAATTAATGAAGATTGCAAATAATAAAGGCGACAACACGCCACCTTGAGGTACCCCAGCCTTGACGTCACTCCATGACGAGAAGCTCTCATCAAGACGAACACGCTGACGTCGGCCTTTAAGGTAACTATGAAACCAGTCTATCACTGTTGGAGATATGTTAAAAGAACACAACAGACTAAGTAGAATGTCATGATCAACGCAATTAAATGCGTTGCTAAAATCTAATAGGGTTAAAATAGTCAGTTGTTTGGTATCCATAGCCCATCGAATGTCGTCAGTAATTTTAACAAGTGCCGATGTCGTACTATGACCTGCGCGAAAACCGGATTGCAAAGGGTCGAGAAGTGAATGGTTATTAAGAAAGTTATTTAACTGATGAAACACTAATTTTTCAAGAATTTTTGATAGAAAAGGGAGAATAGAAATCGGACGAAAATCAGAATTTTCGACAGCACTTGCTTTCTTTGGTATTGGTACTACCTGGGCATTTTTCCATGCATCTGGGAATTTATTGGAACTAATCGAAAAATTGAAAATATGAGTTAAAATAGTAATAATAATATCTAAAATGGGAATTATCATGTTTCGACTAATGGCGTCACTACCAACGGCATTCGATGACACGGACATTATGTTTCTTTTAACATCACAATCAGTGAAAGGACAGAAGATAAACGGTGGGAGGTTGCGGGTTGGTAAAGATGAAAGAGTTTTGAGAGTGCGTTCTTTTCCAACATTGTCTATTGCATTAGAAGATGTGAAATGCTTATTTAGAAGATGTATATCGATATTTATAGAAGTATTTTGAGAAGATTTACCAACTCCAAGTGATTCTAAAAATTTCCAAATTTTTCTTGTGTCGCCGTTTTCGACAGAATTATGAATGTGGCGTCGTTGTGCATCCCTACATCTTGTATTGCAGTGATTCCGTGCTTTCTTATATTTATCTCGATTGGCGTCTGAATCATTCAGTTTGTATTTATATTTTGCTCGATTCTTTTTTTCAATGAGTGTTCTAATCTCATCAGACAACCATGGTGCTGGAAGATGTTTCATTTTGACAGGTCGTACAGGAGCATGAACATCATACAGTTGAGTAATCATCATATTAAAAAGTTCCACTTTCTGGTCAACTGAATCAGCATTAATAATAGAAGACCAGTCTATTCGACGCGCATCTTCAAGAAGTCGCTCTCTGTTCATTCCTCCAAAGTTACGTTGCAGAAGAATTCTCGATTTAGCTTTAGGAGGACGGAGTTTATACGAGAGAAAAATCATATCGTGATAAGAAAATACATCGGCGGGATATTGGCCATGCTTAAATACAAAATCTGGGGATGAGACCATAATAAGATCAAGAAGCGAGGGGGTACAACCAGGAAAATAATGTGTTGCTTTAAGCGGTAGAATATGGAGATTACAAGATTCTATTAAACTAGTCAGTTTTTTACTACAAGCGTCGCCTTTAAGTAAACAAGTATTAAAGTCACCCATAATAATGGAATGGTTATAAAGAGGGACAAGTTTATCTAGTAATTGTTCAAAACTCGGGTAATAATCAAACTGACATGATGGATTATAAAATACACCAAGAAGAATTTTATAATGAGAAAGCATTACTTCAACAAAAAGATGTTCGGCTGAATTGGGAGGAGATGGTTGGGGAGACGAACTAATTACAGAAAAGGGAATGTATGAGCGTAGATAAATCGCAACCCCACCTCCCCTTCTCCCAATGCGGTCGTTGCGTATTAATTGAAAGCCTGGTAATGCATAGCATGTAGAAGGTAGACAAGGTTTAAGCCAAGACTCAGAGATGAGGATGGCATGAATATTACGAGAATCAAATGATGCAAGCATATCGGGATAGTGAGCCGGAATACTTTGTGCGTTAATGTGAATGACGTTAAAATTTTTCATACAATCTGAGAAGCGTGAATCAATGGCGACATTTAGAGAAGGAAGAGTTGTACTGTGAAAACTATCATCACTAGAAGAGTTATCAGATGACGTAAAGGACAAAAAATGATCACTATCACTATTGCATTCTGACGACATAATGATATATAATTAATATACTTTACACAATATATTATAGACAAAATAAATATATATTTAATAATATAATAAAAATTTTATGTATGAATAATAAAATAGAAAGATAAAAAATAATAATAAATAATTTAAATTAAACCTTATTACTTCAACTCGCCCGCCAGCTATACTGAATACATTCTATAATTTATATAAAATAATTTTACAGCATTAATATCTAGGAAACTATTACTTAAATTATTAAGAAATGACAAATCAATTAAGCAAATGTACTAATACTAAAATAAGAGTAAAAAAAAAAGAGAAATAGTAATTATTTACATATTACAACTAAAATTATTTTGAACGAAGCCATAACGTGAGCGTCATAGACAAGAACTTGTCACTGTCAACAAAACCAAAACAACAAAGTGTGACACTGACATATTATAATAAAAGTGTGTAGTAAAAAATATTAAAATTATTTTGTCAAAACAAAACAAATGTACTACCTACAATATAAATAAAAATAATTAGGTAAAATACTCACATAAATACTAATAGTATGCAAAATTATCCAAGTATGAAAAATAATATAGAAAATAAATCAACTAAGAAACAATATCAGGAACGTTCTACTTCTTCAAAACCCGTTTTGTTCTTGGGTTGAGAACCTTGGACGGCTTTGCGGCTTTCACGTCAGCGGTGGGAGGCACCTCTTGACTCTCAACTAGGATAGAGATTGCTTCCAACTCCGACATTGATGTGACTCGGTGCTTTGATCCTTCAGCATCCAATACTACAATTGCACCATCTCTGGTCCAGCATTTTGAGATGCCAAAGCGCTGCCGAGCAGCAACAAAGGTTTTGTGACGTGGTTTAGTTAGAAATTCCGAGATAGTCACTCCGGTACCCTTCAAATTTGTCTTAGATAACCAAACTTTATGCTTTAAAGATATGTCTTTGAATTTTACAAGGATAGCACGAGGTTTGTCACCTGAGTTGTGTCCCAGACGATGACAGCGGCTGAAGGAATCCGGTGTGACCTGTGGCATTTTAAGCTTCTCACTAAAAAGTTTTGATAGACACTCGGCAGCATCCTCCCTATTTGCCTCTGACACTCCATGGACCAAGAGGATTTTCTTCCTTGTACGCATGTCCAATTCATCCTGCTGTCTCGAGAGAAGCTGAACTTGTTGCTGAAGATTTTCAAGGACAGTCATGACAAAAGTTCGGAAAGAGCTGAACTGGGAGTTAATGTTAGACATTGGACTTGCTGCCGGAATTGCACCTCTTACCTCCCTCTGAAAGTCATCCATTCTGGTGTGGAAGTATGCTCTGAGTTCATCCAGTGAAGTTTTAAATGATTCCATGATGTTTTAATAGTGAAGATGTAGTTTTGATACTCTTAAATTAGTGAAGTGAAAGTGCTGTATTAATATGAGTAAGGTAGCTGGCAGGCAAATATTAGTCACAGGTGCATAATTTGTTTAATTATTATTAAATATTGTAATTATTTTAAATAAATTATACAGAGAGCAAAATTCACAACCTTTTATATCTATGCCTACCCACCATATGTCTCTTGTCGCTAGAGAGAGAATAAAAGAATAATGGTGCTTCCAGATTTTAAACAAGCTGTTTCAATTTAACCCTATACTCTTTCTTCACAACTGTTTACGAACTGTCTTTTTATCCCGTCCTTTTAAAATGAACTGACTTCATAAATCTATTGTCCATAAGTCCAAAGAGCGTTCCTTGCAGGTTGAACATTCGACATTTTAGACATTTTGTGGAATGCACATTGCAGGTTATTGTCGCTAAAGCATAAGTCTCGCTACAAAATTTAAATGCTTTAACTTCATGCATTTTAAATATCAACAGTTGAATATAGGCATGCTGTCCGCATTGACAAGTATTTCGGTCATTCACATTTGGCAAGTTACCCAAAAGGGTCTGAATCTGCAAAAGGTTGATAAGCTTATCTTATAATAATAATAATAATTCTTTATTTGCTTAGAATATGGTGTTTATAAAGTTCTTATAGCTTATAGATAAGTACATACATTTTCTACTCCTGAAGAGTGCAAATATTTAAATACATTTAATTTAATTAATAAAAATTATTTCTATATAATGTCAAAATTAATAGTAAATGTCAAGTAAATAAAAAAATAATACATTTTCTTAAAAGTCTCAATTTATAACAATGTCACATCAATTCATATTCCACAATTTAGATATTCGTCAACATTATAAAATAATTTTTCTAATAATTTAATTTATTTTTTGAAATTGCCACAAGTTTTTACTATTTCTACACATTGAGTACGATTACTAAGATAACTTTTAATCCATTCTAATGCCTCTCTTATACCATATTTATATAATTTTCCTAGCAATACTGAATGAGATACGAAATCGAATGCTTTTGTCATATCTAGAAGAAGCGATAAAGGATAATTACTATGCTTAAAAACTTTTTATGTAAATTATAAAGTGTATCATATAAAACACGCTTTGTTGAGTTTTACCATCTTTGGCTTGTTCAAGGCACATTTTTAGATTTCATCTCTCTTCAAAAATTTAATTACATCGTCCTTTACCCTCAGCATTTTATCGCTTATTTTTCGAGGTTTTTGTTTTTTGAAAGTTAAAATGTTTAAAAAAAGGTTTTGATACATGAAGAAACTTATATTTCTGCAGTGTTCGTAATACTTTTTCTTTTTTCATGTTTCTTGTTGATAGTAACCACTTGTACTTTGTACATAAAAAAAAATAATATAATAAATTTTTAACACCAAATGTTAAAAAATTTAGAATGAAATAAGAATAATTTTACATTTATTTCATTATTATTGTTATTTATTATAATAAGTGTTCGAATTGATTCCCACAGGCATTAATACAGGCATCTTCTTTCTTTTCTTTTTCAGCCCGTCGCCACCCAATGCTGAGATGTTTTGTCCTAGGTAGACATACTCTTCAACCCTTTGAATAGCTTCCCCGTTAACAGTTATGTGGTCGACATCGGTGTTTTTGCACATAAATTTTGTCTTGGATATATTCATCTTTAGACCTACCATGACTGATACATCATACAGTTCTTCAACCATGTGTTTCAAGTCATTCAGGTTTTCAGCGAAGACTACAATATCATCTGCAAACCGTAGATGAGTAAGACGTTTCCCATTTATGTTAATGCCTCTTTTTTTGTCCAATCGAGAAGCCTGAATACGTCTTCTAGACAAGACGTGAATAGTTTTGGGGAGATTGTATCCCCTTGTCTTACACCTCCCTTAACTGATACTGGGGAAGTGAGATCATGCAACTTGACTTGCAGAGAAGCTTTGCGATAAACTGCCTTGATAGCCTCCACATATCTAGTGTCCACCTGGCATCTTTGTAGAGAGTTTATTACAGCCCAGTGCTCAATTGTATCAAACGCCTTTTCATAATCTATGAATGCCAATACAAGAGGTTTATTGTATTCGTTGCACTTCTCTACTACTTGCCGCACTGTATGTATGTGGTCGACTGTCGAGAATCCACATCTAAATCCTGCCTGCTCCACTGGTTGGGCTGAGTCGAGCCTGGTGGTCAGACGTAGGGTAATCACCTTGGTGAATAGCTTGTAGATGTGACAAAGCAGTGAGATGGGGCGATAGTTACATAATTTCGAGATATCACCTTTTTTAATACAGGCATAGCATCGTCGTAAAAAAACACCATTATATTTATCGTGGATATCTTCTAACTCTTTTATCTAAGTTGATGCCGGAGAACCAAGTTTTTGTAAGTGATATATGGATGGAAATGATGATGACTTGATATATGTGGATGACTGTGACGTGTGTAGGTGACTGGATGTATATTGGTGATTGAATGTTGTGATGGTACGGCTATGTGATCGTCTATTTAATTATGCATTATAATAATCGAGTACTTTAGAGAAATCTCCCGTCTTTCATCGTTTTGAGAAACACTGCAGTTAGAGCACATCTGCGTCTAAACAATGACTATTATTGATTTTAAAGTTAAGTGTGTAGCGATTACATTTCTCTGGACAGACAACGAACCATTTAAGCAATCATTCTACCAGCTTATCCGAAGCCCGACCTTCCGTGCTTTATTACGGTTGTTTGTACAATAAGTTTAAATCTTTACTTAAAATATTTACAAAATTAAATTAAGATAGGTGGATGATACTAGAATGATTAAATGAATGGTGACATGTATGGGCAAATTGTCTCCATCATTAACCGACCGATATCACTCTGACTCGGGGAAGCTCTACGCCAGTGTCTGGCCCTGTTATCAGGTTATTGAGGGACAGTATGACTTCCCTTTACTACGAAGCATTTACAATTCCTCTAGTCTGAAGACGAGTACTTTATTATTTTGGGTTTTAAGCCTTGAAGACTAAGCCTAGGGCTAAGCCTCCCCTGAACCATGGTTTTATATATATGTATTTGCATTTCAAGTGATAGGTTTTGGTTTGGCCAAACCACGGTAGGAGGTCACATGTAAGACATGGTGTTCAGTTATCGCCGCCGGAATGCTGTCAAGTCATGCATTGCACATTTACTAATTTATTTCAATTTTAATGGAAATTGTTCGTCTTAACCTTACTGTCTCATACACTGCAATGTTTCCCAAGCTAGTCTTAGCACATAGTGATATTACCTACCTTGCTCAAAATACTTCTTACTTCAGCAAGCTCTCCTCCAGTACTTATCAGTGATGCAACTAAACTGAATAACACTAGCTATAGTCTAGTGTTATTTGCACTCACATTTCTAGTATCATTTTATGCACCTCAAATTTAGATAGAAAGTTAACGAAAGGATAATTATTAATAAATCTATTTGACTGTAATTATGATTAAACTCTCTTAATGCCTGAATTTACTTCGGAAGGAACTCTACTTTGGTGCTAGCTTGACTATGGTCTCTTAGTTAAGTTAAGACCTATCGATCTAGGTTAAATTCATAGCAAATTATCAATTTAATATCTATTCATGAGTATAGAGATCGTGATTGATCTTATATGAGGGGAATTCAGTATTGAAGATTAGGTCTAGTCGGTTATACTAATAAACTTAATGCCAAAACTCAAGGCTAATCTAGTTACGTACATTGACGCCGAGTCTAGGGAATATCTTCAATATCAAATACCCTAAGGTATGCCTAATTTTAATTGGGATAAAAGTAAAAGAGGCGGTAGTTTAAAATAAATTTATTAATTGATTAGAAAAAAAAAGATTTCATTGCTAAACTAGCCATACTCATCAGGGGAAAATGGTATACTCAAACGAAAAACCCCTGTGGCGTTATTGTATATTTACACACATACACAGGAAATAAAATTTTAATCTTAATAATTATATAATTTCAATCTTAATTATATATATATATATTTACACTAAGTTTTTCTACATGAATCACTAAATAAGGATAAGAGACACAGACAACTTCTTATACAGTTTAGGGCTATCGTGACTTAGTTTCGTGTATAAATCAGTGTAAATAATTTAATCTATCATTAAATTATTTATTTACTTTATTACTTTCAATTATTTACTTTAGTACTTTCAATTACAAATTATTACAATTAACAATCGACACGGGTCCCGGGAACTAATAAGATGCGACTTGTCACCGTGGACGCTGCACGAAGACTTCCTCGTTGTCCCGCTCCTCTCGTCCTTCGTCCACTCTCCCCCTATTTCTCTCTAGCCACACTCTGAAACAGAAAGGGCGGCGCACGAAAAAATCTGTTAAGATCGGGTCATTTTTCATGTTTGCCGACCGCGCTTTCAATTTCTTGGTTTTAGACGTCGTTATTGTTGCAAAAAATTGTGAATCGTTTCAACATTCCAAACCCGTAGCATTTGTAAACAATTTAGTTACCCTAACTCTGACAAAATATTGCACAAAGCAATTAATGTCGCTCGTAATTTGTCTAAAAGAGCCAGACTCCTATTTGTTTCAGATAAGCTTTAATTTTAACCATACTTTCTTTAGCGTCAATAAGTCTCGAGTAGTTTTTTCATTGTATTTGTGCTTTGTTAGTTCTGTTATTTTTTTGTTTTACCCTTAAAATATTTGTATAAGTTCCTACAATCTGTCATCCTTATTTCGATTTATGGCGAGCAATTGTTCATACACTGGGCCAGTTTCTCACGCATTGAAATAATAAAATAAGATAGACATAACCATCTCAACGTCTGCAGGAGTTTGGATGTATGTTGAGCACTGATGCTGTTAAGTTGACAGTCATCCTGTCATCATCTATGAGTTGTTATTTTATAGTTTTTTTTAAATCTTTTCTCTGTTTTATAATTGTCGTATTACTGTTTGAGAAATAATGCTGTGCAAGTCTAATTTTTTTTTTGTCTGTTTTGACAGCGTTTATCTTCTTTGCTCATACTAAGGAAGAATAAGTCGAGCACAAGTCTTGTCTATCATTTTATTTCTGACGTCTTAAAATCTTGGGTCGATTTCATTAAATTGTACAGCTCTTGTAGATTGGGTGTATTAGTTTTTTCACGTGAAGAACTGGAATGAGATTGACTTCCATTAGTACTTGGACTTCTGTACAACTTTCATCGAGAGAGTCGTCTCTAGGTTGTGATACCAATGAAGGCATTACATTTTTTCACATTCCTACATTCCATATAAGGAAAAATAAAACCCATGCTCTCTTCATGTTTCCAGGGTACGAACGCCACCGCAGTCTGTCCACTTTTCTTGTTCCTTCGTCGTTTCTATGCACGTGTCTCATTCAAATTCCAAGAATTTGCAACAAAGTTAGCAGTCATTATTATTTTCCGTGAAATGTACAAATTTGTTTTGTGAGTATTTTTTTAGAGTATCGTACTATTTTGAAATCTCGGTTAGTTGTGTAAATTTTTAAAAAAGCTTGCCATAGTAGTATCCTTACTACGAATTCTTAAGTAAATCTATTTAATTTCCGTCTTTTTGGCAAAATGAAACGTTTCTGTAATGATTTGTATCCTTTTGGATTTAAAAAAAAATTCGAGTTAGACATTCCTAATCGCTTGTGTTATTTGCATGTTACTAAAGTCTTTAACGTAAGAAAACCTTTTTTCTAACATATATGTAAAAGAATGAGTTTAGGAGCCATTATAAGCCTTGTGTGAAAACTATCGGTCGGTCTACATCGTGAACGAATAATCCGAACACATTATTGTTAAATAATAAATATAGTTGGTATTGTATCTTTTGTGAATTCTTCGATACCATTAGTGTATTTGTCTTCAAAATGCAATGTACAGATTTTACAATAAATCCGTTTGCCGCATAATTATATTTGATGCGATTGTAATTTGGAACAATATGGTAATATAATTTGAACTATAATTGTTCAAATTTCGTATTTCTCGGTATATAATAAAACGGTTTGTTAAATTAGTTGATCTACAAGTTTTCACACCACAATGAGTAGCCATAGTAAAAGGGATGGTTTATCTAAAATACTATTTTAAGACAACAGAGAGTTACTCTAGCATATTAAACCTAGACAATAATAAAAATAAAAATTGTTATAATCTTAATAATAATAATAAAATTGTAAACCTGGTGCACCAAAACTTACAAGGACTGTTAGGTAAAGAATTAGAACTGGAATTATTTATGAGATGTGAAAACATTCATTTTTTTTGTATTACAGAGCATTGGCTTCGTAATTATGAACTCATATTTAATTTCAGTGGTCACCAGGTAGCAAGTGCGTTCTGCAGAGAAAAGTCGTTACGTGGGGGCTCCTTAATAATTATAAGTAGACTTTTTAAATTTAAAGAACGCAAAGACATTGTGAGCCTCTCTGTAGAACGTACTATTGAGATAGCCTGTGCAGAACTTGAGCGCATCATTGTTGTGAGCATATACAGTCCCCCTGGAGCGTTATATGAATTATTTGAAAATGTGTTAGAAGAAATACTATTAAAATTATCTGAATCTAAAAAATATATTATAGTATGTGGTCATTTTAACATTAATCTATTAGAAAACTCCACCACAAGATTCAGATCCTTGTTAAATTCATATAACCTAGTAAATATATTTTTAGAGCCAACTAGAGTAACTGCAACCTCAGCAACATGTATTGATAATATATTTACCAACTTTCAACCCAATTCGTATTCAATTATTAAAAAGTTGAGTTCGGATCATTTTGGGCAATTAGTCTCTTTTAACTATGAGTTAAAAAAAGAAAATAAAAATAAAAAGATTGTGTTTGTTCCTACAAACTCCAGACGTATGGAGAAATTTAAAGGTAGTATTATAGCAAAACTCACATACTTAAATTTTGACAACAATAACCCTGATATGTTATATAACACACTATTTAAATTAATAAAATCAGAGTTTACTGCTATATTCACTACCAAGACAGTCAATTCGGGTGGTCTCTTGTCATTTAATGATTGGGCAACTGTTGGTATTCATCGAAGTAGAGAAAAACTATATCAACTTTATAATGAGAGATCATACAACCATTCAGAGTCCTTTATAGCCTTTGTTAAAGCATATTCAAAGTTATTTAAAAAAGTGTGTTCCATGGCAAAGTCGTTACATATTAAACAAAAAATTTATAATGCACAAAACAAAATAAAAATGACATGGAATATTATCAATTGGGAAACTGGAAGAGTCAGAGATCGTAACTTCAAGTATAATCTCATTTATAATAACATTAATATCAAAACTGATCAGGAAGTAGCATCCACGTTTGAAAAATATTTCTCTGACATTCCAATCTCAACAACTTGTTCTCTCATTTCATCTGCCAGCGTTGCTGAATCATTATTGCTAGAAAATGTTAAAAAATGTGATGTACTGTTCGAATTTAGTACTGTCAACAGTAAAGATATAATTAAAACATTTAAAACCCTAGATATGAAGAAAACAGCTGATATTTGGGGTATTTCTGTTAAAATAATTAACTCCATTATTGATGCCATTGCACCGTATCTAGCTACTATTTTCAATACTTTTATTAAACGTGGCGTGTTTCCTGACCTGATGAAGCATAGTAAAGTAACGCCTATATTTAAATCTGGATGTATAACTGATCCAAATAATTTTCGACCCATCTCAGTATTGCCAACGCTTAGTAAAATTTCTGAAAAACTAATTTTAAACCAAATGTTAATTCATTTTAATTCACAGAGACTTCTCCATGTGAAACAATTTGGTTTTACTAAGGGTTGTTCAACAACGGATGCCGGTGTCGAATTAATTAAGAATATCTTCGAGGCCTGGGAGGAATCACAGAATGCACTTGGAATATTCTGTGACTTATCTAAGGCCTTCGATTGTGTACAACATGCGACTCTGGTCAGAAAGCTGCGCCACTATGGCATCAAAGGAACTGCGCTCGACCTTATGAACTCCTATCTAAAAAATAGGGTTCAAAGGGTTGACGTGAATGGCAAGAGATCTCCCCAGGAGATCTCTTGCCATTCACGTTCGTCTGGATATGGGGGTCCCCCAGGGTTCTATTCTTGGACCATTTCTCTTCCTCATTTATATAAACGACCTGCCAAACCTCGTAGAAAAAAAGAACAAGATAGTAGAAGAAGATAGTTGTTTGCTGATGACACTTCACTAATATTTAAAGTGAAACGCCATCAAACTGAATATGACGATGTAAACAATGCTCTCTCTGATATTGTACATTGGTTCAGTGCTAATAATCTAATGTTAAATAGTAAGAAAACTAAATATATAAAATTTACGACACCCAATGTTAAGAAAATAGAGACTGGTGTATTTATAAATGGAGAGGAGTTGGAACCAGTGGAATCTACCCTATTTTTGGGCATCACTGTCGATTCTAAATTGCAATGGGGCCCCCATATTGAGAGATTGGCCAATAGACTCAGCTCTGCAGCATACGCGGTTAAGAAAATACGCCAATTAACTGATATAGACACGGCTCGTTTAGTTTACTTTAGCTACTTCCATAGTATAATGTCTTACGGCATTCTACTTTGGGGTAACGCAGCCGACATAAACACGATTTTCATACTGCAGAAGAGGGCTATTCGCGCAATCTATGGTCTCGGCCCTAAAATATCTTTAAGAGATAAATTCAAAGAAATTAATATATTGACTGTTGCTTCACAATATATTTTTGAAAATGTTATGTATGTACGTAAAAATATTAATGATTTTATTAGAAATAGTGACTTGCATGACATTCATACTAGGAACAAACACAAACTTGTTACTCCTACTACTCGATTGAGTAGAATTAGTAATTCTTTTGTTGGGCGATGTGTATGCTTCTACAACAGGATCCCAGAAAACGTTCAAAATTATTCTATACGAAAATTTAAAAAGTTAGTTAAAAAACGTTTGTGTGACAAAGGCTATTATAACGTTAAAAATTTTTTGGAAGATGTCACGCCTTGGGAATGATGCGTTCGCTCCAGGCTTTCTCAATGTATAAATATACTTGTTATAAAAATTGGCGTTTAAAAAATCAAAGATAAAAAATATCCAAAAGAAACAGTCCCGCTGAGTTTCTTGCGCCCATTCTTCTCAGGTCTGTGTTAGGTCGTTTCCGAAAGGGTGGTAGATTCCGACGTTCAATAAGAGAATGTAAATTCCAACATTGAATAAAAAATTTTGACTTTGACTTTGACTTTGACTTTAATCAGTATATTAATTTTAAAGTAATCGCTTTTATTTTTTACTAATTAGTTATGTCTTGTTATTATAAGATACACTACTCTAAAGCAGTGTTGTGTTCCTGTTGGTGAGTAAGGTGACCAGAGCTCCTGAGGGGATTTGGGGATAGGGTCGGCAACGCGCTTGCGATGCTTCTGGTGTTGCAGACGTCTATAAGCTACGGTAATCGCTTACCATCAGGTGAGCCGTACGCTTGTTTGCCGACCTAGTTACATAAAAAAAAAAGATAGCTCTTAAATTTTTATCCGTACCCGCTACTTCCATACCTTCAGAAAGATTATTCTCTACTGCGGGCTACACAGTTAGTAGTCGACGAACAAAACTAAAGCCTGCAGCAGTGGAGATGCTTTGTTTTTTAAAAAAGAATAGAACATTACTTGACTAATGTAAAAAAAGAGAATATAATTATTAAGGTTGTAGATTGTGGGCCCCCCACGAAGGGCGCGGATTACCGTCCAGGGTGTGGAAGTGGAGGTCAAGGCCCAGATGAAGTACCTGGGCCTTACCCTGGACGGGAGATGGCGTATGGAGGCGCACTTTGCCCAACTCGCTCCCCGGCTCGTTAGCACTGCCGCCGCGTTGGGAAGACTGCTGCCGAATGTCGGTGGCCCGGGCTCACCATGCAGGCGGTTATATTCCGGCATAGTGCGGAGTATGGCGCTGTACGGAGCGCCCGTGTGGGTGGACACTCTCACCGCGCGCAGCAAAGCTCTGCTGCGTAGAACACAGAGGGTCCTGGCGGCGAGAGCTATACGGGGCTACCGTACGGTGTCTTGGACGGCGGCAACATTACTCGCGGGAGATCCCCCCTGGGAACTCCAGGCGGAGGTACTCGCGGAGGTATATCGCTTCCGGTTGAGCCGACAAGCGAGTGGAGACATCCTCCCTAGGGAGGCGGTGGCTCGTATCAGGGCTCAAGCTCAGCGAGCCCTGGTGCGACGATGGGAGGAAGACCTTGGGTCACCCTCAGCTGGCCTAGCGACCGTGGAGGCAGTTCGTCCGCACCTTGCTCGCTGGGTTGGCAGGCTGCACGGCGTCCTCACGTTTCGGCTGACGCAAATGCTCACCGGATACGGTTGTTTCGGGGGGTATTTGTATCGAATTGCACGGAGGGAGCCGACGCCGGCTTGTCATGAGTGTGGGGCGGCTATAGACACATCGCACCATACCTTGGCCGAGTGCGCTGCCTGGGGTCCCCAACGCCATGCCCTGGTGTCATCAATAGGTGACGACCTGTCTTTACCGAGTGTGGTCAGGGCTATGCTCAAAAACAAGGCAGGTTGGTTGGCAGTCGCCTCCTTCTGTGAGTCTGTGATGTCACTGAAGGAGGCCGCGGAGCGGGTCCGGGAGGCAGATGCCTCCTCGGAACCGATCCGTAGAAGTCGACCAGGCAGAAGGCGGCGTCGTTACGCCCACCTTCTTCTCTCGCACGATGCAGGGGTACCGAGGGGGTCCCCGTTACTCGGGACAAACCCGAATAGGCTAGCAGGCCCGCTATAGTGCGGGTCGACCATCGAGACGTCTGCAGTAGAATGCGTAAGCGATCCTGCAGCGTCTCAATATGATGGAGAGGGTAACCGCGGAGGTTTAGTGGGTAGGACGGCCTGTCTGCTGGCGAGTCCCACATAACCTGACTAGCCCCCACAGGGCTGGTCGGGTATGCGTAAATGCATTCCTCCGCGAAAATAAAAAAAAAAAAAAAAAAAGGTATAATAAGAATAAGTATGTTGATTTGTTTTAGTTCTATTGTTTATTACCTAGTAGGTCAGGTATTTTCTACTTGAAATTATTTTTTTAATAAAGTTAATTCATATTTCACAAAGCATTGTTTTTTTCTCTCTTAAACTACATTGATAATTGAGTCCCACCACTGCGGGCCACGGAGGATAGGGTGGCGGAAGTGTGGAAGAATTTTGGTGGATGGTTGGAAATAGGTTCGATATTTTTCTATTTTAAAAACATGGTTTAAAATAGAAGTTTAGAAAATAGAAAAATTTATATTCTGACTATCCGGAGAGTAGCCGGAGAATCTCCGGTTATTCAATAAAATCTCCGCAAATTCTCCGGAGGCTATAATTGCCTCCGGTACACACCTCTAGTGTATATGTACCAGTGTATCAGTCAAATAATGTAAATAAATGTATAATATAGATTTATTTTGTTGTTTATTATTTGGCTCTTAAAACATAAAATTTATTTCATGATTTTTCTATTCATTATGTTGTAAAATAAAGGAAAAATGTCCATATCCTTAAAAAGTTTGCTTTTGGTAGTAATTTAATAATCCTTTTCATCAAGGAATCATGGACTTCGAACAGCAGCCAGTACAACGAAAATATGATGAGGAAATTAGGAAAATACACGCAGCAAGAATTTACTCAGGGAAAGTTTACACAGCAGTACCTCCAATCATTTGCATCATCATCGCATATCAAAACACCATCTCCTGCCGCTTCATCACCACCTGTTGAATCACCTAATGCTAATTTTGATTTGGAATACACTAATGGTATCGTATATCTGTATCTTGTCTAATGGGGCTAAGTGTTTATTAAATGACCAAAAATGTCCTATATTTTGGTTTGCCTTGTACTCTGTCTCTAAATACATTCTTAGTATGTGGATTGCACCAGCCGAGCGAACTCCAGCAGAGGATTTTTTTTGCTGTCGTTCATTAAGAAAATCTAATAATTTTGATGTGGTTGGTCTCGCTGCGTTTGATTCTATTGTGTCAATATTTGTAGAACTATTTTCTAGCATGAAATTAGTAAGCTCGTGTCTAACAAGATCTTTCGCTGCCATAACATTCTCCTGTTGACGAAAGCCTTTCTGGTACAGAGGATGCAGGTATGTTGCAATTTTATTGACTGTTCTGTTTTCATAAGATACGAGACGGTATTTCATGTTTTCTTTTTAATTTTAGTCAAAAACACTCTTCCAATCTCAGACGAAACTTCTATTTTGTTAATATTTTCATAAAAGCCACATATGATGGGAATAACAAGCGAGCTAGTCGGATACATTTCTCCACTTATAAGCTTCGTCGCCTCCACAAATATACTTAAAATGCTTATTACATCTTTTATTGTTTCTTCCTCTTCAAGGGTCATAAAAGGAGGTGCCTGTCTGAATTTTCTATTTACTATAGCAAGGCAATCACATAATTTTAATAATTTGAATTTATTTCAATTTTCTTTTTTCTTTTATGGGTTCTTCTAAAGCCCTAGCAACTGCAAGGCTTACTTGTAGCCGCTTTACTGCGACGTTGAGGTCCACCTCTTAAGGTACCCGGCAATGAACTCCCACCGTCACAAAAATATATATATATTTTTTTTTATTGTGGTTACTCACAGCTAACATAAAGAAAAAAAAATTAGAGTTGAAATAAAAGATTCAATATTTCTGGTTGTTATATTTAAAGCTCAGCCATAGGAGAGAGATATGGTTCACAACACTAACCTTACATGGTTTTATTATATTTATAATATACTCAACAATTCGCATATACCACCAAATGTTACATAATAAAAATTCTAATTAGATCTTACTTGAACGGGTATTTATAACCCACAATTAAGCCGTGGCCCAGAGTATTGTCCGGAGCAACTGGATGCTGACTGCTACATAGACTTCATCCGGACCCATCAATATTCCGTCATCAGGTTCCAATGTTAAGGTTCGAAAGAAGTTACTGTTCACTTCGATTTTAAGATCCGACTCCACGAATAAATTTTTGCTGGATTTCATACACGATGGTAAGTTAGAGAGGTAATCTGAATTCCAGGTCCCGAAGAAAATTTGCCTTAGATTTAGGTTTAAGTTTTAATTCTAAGTTTTAATTTTAAGTTTTAATTTTTAGTTTTAATTCCCACGCAGAGGAAAAGACCATCTGCATTCCCGCCACACCACGAGATGTAACACGAAGATCAACGAAATATGCTTAGAATGAATCAAATATCCAACTGGGGTGAACAATATCACGATTTCACAGTAGTGATTTAATCAATTTCCAGGATTTACTTGGATTAAGGAATCTTCAAAAAAAAATCTTCGGAGCCCAAACCTTCCGGCCGCCGCTCCGCTCTTGTCTGACACACCTGCCGATAGTATTGCCAGACCTGTCAAGATACCTCTCCCGGTTTCGACACCTCCATATACGCATTTTAATTTCCCAACAATTTACTAATTTTTAATTTATGAAGATGATTTTTAAAAATATAATAGCCCAATTAGTATTTTATTTATTTAAATTATTAATTCCTTAAAAAACTAAAGATTGCATTTTCAATCTGTGCTCACAATCGATGTTATTTTAGTCATAAACTAATCTACACAATCATAAGAGATGGCGCTGTTAGCCGCCTTAGAAAATATCGCACCTGTGGAACGAATAGACTACAGATGGCGCTGGTAGCTTCATTATGAATCTAAATTGGTATTAATAAATTAAATCTTTCGTAATGTTAAATGTAAAAAGAAACGAAAAAAAAAATATACGTGACAATCCGTTACTTGTCACAAACGATTCATTGGCAGTGCCATCTAGTTTTTTATTAAACTGTAATGCTTTTTCACAGTAAAGAACCAGATATCGGTTGCCCAGTTTATCGTTGTTGTAAAAACCAACAATATAAAGCGTCTTCTAAAAGTTCAATTTTAGGTTTCTTCATCATTTTCAGATGTTTACTCCCGTCTTCGCTATCTAATTTGCAGGTATATAAGAAAATTGAATCGCTATTCTTCTTAATATCACTTATCGTGGATGTACCTACACCATACTTAACAGCTAACTTACGGTTTCTCGTTTTTTAATGAATAAATAATATTTAAATTGTCTGTCAGCGATAACTCCACTTCATATGTGTAGGTAGACTTGACACGCACGTCAGAGCGGAGCAACTATTGCTAACTAACTAAAACAATAACGAATCGAGTGGGCAGCGATCCCGCGGGGCGCGTGCGGGGCTAATGCCAGTTCTGACACGTTCGTGCTTGCACAAATTCGACTTGTAGTTATTAATATATAGGTCGCGGCCGATAGTCCGGATAATAGCGTACCCGTATAACTGAGGGCCGGATAATCGAGTTTCTACTGTATTATATTTCACCATCAGTATAATATCGGTTATATTGATCGATCGCAAATTAGTTTTTTAAATTTGCGATCGTGCAAATTGGTACATTTTATTCATAGAAATTCCAGATAAAACTGCGGAAACTATCACTATTCACACCAATTAGTCACAGTGTGAGACTAAACATCGTAGTAAACGTATATTTACTAAACGAAATGTCAAATATGACTACGTGAGTAGTGTAAAATTGGGGCATCTGGATCAAAAGAGCTCCAGACGCCCCAATTTTACATATTTTACACAATGTATCCCACTTATCATTTATTAATGAAGTCGTTCAGAACATTTATTAATGAATAATTATTTTTGTAAAAGAATTGACATTTTGAATTTTATATTCTGTTTAACTTTCAAAGGTTAAGGGGTTAGTTTCAATCAAAACTCAACAATTCAATTAAAAAACCATTTTATTATCAAACCATTTCTTAATAATCATTACATTTTTTAAAGCGCAGGCGTGGGTATGATACACGCAGCTAAAAACATCGCTACAGGTTCCAAAATCATTGTGCAGAGTTTGTAAATTTGGACATTTTTTGTCTTCTAAATCATAAATATTTTCATTTTCGACAATATTTCTTAACCACATAACTTTTTCGTATCCTTTAACGTAGATTATTTTGTCTTTAAGTAGAGGTGCTATGTATCGCTTGATATTTGTGTATGGTATAAAACCCTCATTCCAGAAAAATTTTCTGTTCCTCTCTATCCAACTTACATGTAATCTTTCTTTCTTTGTAAGATTGTAAAATGGATATGGTGGTCTAATTAGGAAAACCTGTATTTGGTTTTTCCATAATATTGCTATTTCTTTAAGAATAAAATCGTTTGATTCGGTCTTAAATCCTTGTACATCGACTATAACACTCATATTAATTTTCTAACGATGCTACTTAAGGGCTTATATTCAATAAGTCGATCGTTAATAATAAGACAAAAAGCAGATGTATTTTCTGGAATATCTTCGTAACTTTCAATTTCCAGTCTTACATCTACTGCTCCGCTTTTTAAAGCTTCGTTTTGTCTCGAGCAGTCAATTACAAACAGAGGAGCCTTTTCTTTGAATTCGCGCAAATTAAGCAATGGATCAGGCTGAGTGTTATAATAAGACTGACGAAATTTAGTAAACATTTCGTATAATATATGAAATTTATCTTCGGGAAATTTAGCGTTCACTGATTCGTATGGGTAATATTGTGAATTTAAGAAGAGCGTAACATTAGTTAATTTACAATGATCAAATATAGAAGAGTCTTTATTCATTACATTTTTCCTATTTGACTGCAAACCGAATATTACATATCTCGGCTTTTCTACTTGTGAAGCAGTTTTTACAATCCAGGAATGTTTTGTTGTCTTAGGTAATAAAGGGTACTCATATAAATCCCAGTTTCTGAAAGCCATTCGTATAGGGCGATCTTTCTCTAAATTTTTAAGTAAAGTTAATCTTTCTCGATCTGAAACTTTTATATGCGGCACACGCCATTGCAGTCTTTCAATATTTATGTTCACAATATCATTATTATCAAGAGTAACACTATTAAGATTGGTACTACTTCTGTTCAGTATAAGTTCATGTTTACAATTAATTACAATCTTATTATAATCTTCGGCAAATCCGAGAACCTTGTTTAGAGGTATCAGTGCGCTAAACATTCCATCGTTGTTTTTGAGCCCATTTAAATCCCATCCCCAAATAGCTGCAGCTTTGCTTTCTCCCTCGCTCATAGAGACATACGACTTAAGAGTTGTCGTTATTCCAGCATTTTTTATGCGATCAATTTCAACGCCATTAAGTTCATAACGAATATCATTAAAAAGGAATGCTATAAAATTATTAGTAAAATTGACAATTTTACGGGTTTGTTTTTCTGTAGAATCTTTTCCTAACACAATTGCTTTACCCTCTATGTAAATATAGCTGGCTGCAGGTAATACATACAGGTCTTGTTGATGTATAGGTATCCTTATTTCATCATTTTCGCTAAAACTGTTGCTGTATGGATTATACGTATGAATTTCATAACTCGATATAGAGTTATCAAATTGTGGCGTATCATTTACTTGTAAGATACTCATACTTTAAAACCCAAAGCTTTAAGAAATAATTTATTTTCTTTGCTTATTTTTTTAATTCTCTTTATAGGTCTTCGTCTCTTGACGATGCTAGGACGAGTAATGCATTTTGGTTTCGTACTAGATATTATATTATAAACAATCATAGCGACTAGCTAAGTAAATCACATGCGACTTGCATAACAGACAAAATTAGAATATAATTTTATAAGCAAGAGTTTGATTTTATAATACCTTTTGTTTCCCAAAATTTTTTTATAAAATCAATACATAAGTGTCCACAAATGAATGGGTTATTCTTTTGTACGTTATCATAATTATATTTGATATTATGAGAACTCACATATCGCACGAATTCCTTAGGTGGTTTTAAATTACCATAACTATCAAAGTATTCGATATATTTATTATAAATTACATAGGCTACCCAATGTGTACCAGAACTTTCAGAATTATCTAAGTTTATGATACCACACTCCTTAGAAAAAGGAGTTTTAGGTAAAGCGTCTCTCATAAAAACTCCACGAAAATACGGAACGTTTTTTGTAAATTTTATTATATCTATATTTGTAAGAGCGCGATTAGGTAGCCTGTAATTTAGTTTTTTTTTCTTATCGTCTAGGTATATTCCTAACCTATCTTTGTAACGATCTAGCCGCAACCCGTTTCCAATACACACACTTTCGTTGATGTAATCATTTCGTGATTGCATTTCTTTTAAGCGCTTTTTTGCATCCTTGTACTCATTTATAGTTTTTACGATCCCCGCAATTCCACTGGCGATACTTCCGGCAGCTGACAAGCCAGCAAATATCGGAATTAGTGGTAAAACTCCACCAGATTTAGGAAGAGGAATAATTCGAGGAAGCTTCATTTTCGATTTTTCAGAATCACCTGTTAATTCTTTAGCAGCAGCGTATGCCATAGCTATAAGCTTTTTCTTACCCTTTGGTTTAATTTTCTTAATATAATTTTTTGTATAAGAAACTATATTTTTAAAGTCCTTTTTGACGCCACAACCAGAGCTTACTTTTGCTAGCATTATCTTGTTAACTAAATTAGCTGCAAGCTTTTCTCCAGTGCTTGCGTCATTAGATAAAGCTCGTTTCTTCGCCATTTTTAATAAAACTATATCTGCTTTATGTCGATCTTTTAATCTTTTAGAATTGTTGTATGCAATATCGTGATATTTGCAGTATTCGTCCAATTTATTTACACTTTCATCACCTCTAGTCAATCTTTGAAGTAATTTTGTTAAAATTATTTACAAGTCCTTCCCCGTTCATGGAAAAAAACAGAATGGAACTCGTTTCTATGACCACCTGGTTATATTGATACAAACGATGCTATTTATACGCTATCTTTAACTTTAATCCAGCTATTTTCTGACTTAGGTAAGCCTAACCATTTAACAAAAACTTTATTTTGTTTTCGCTTTAAAACTTTTTCTACTAAATAAATATCCGGATATTTAGTTTTTTGTAATTCTTCATTGTAAAATGATCCCAAAATAGGGATTTTCCTATTGTCTTCCAATAGATACGTCACCGGATTTGTTTTTTGAACTTTGATAATCTTAAATATTTCTGTAGACCAGTTAGGAGTATATCCCTTTTCAAAACAGCTTTTATGTTTACTTATTCGAACGAAATCCCCCACTTTATATTTAGGTGTTTGGTTTTGAATATTATTTTCGCGACAGTATCTATTTCGTATTTCATCTTTATTATAGTGATTAACTTCAATTGGTTTTACACCAATTGTTCGGTGCGTGGTATGATTATATCTATCAACTACATTCGCAAGTGTACCATCAATCCAGTTATAATTCCCATTTAAACTAAATTCTTTATATAAATTACTTTTGATTGTTCTTATTAGTCGTTCTACAATGGAAGCTTTTTTCGTAGAATACGTACAGTAATGGTTAATAGAATATTTTTGAAACATCTCACGTAATTTTTCATTAAAAAATTCACCTCCAGCATCAGTTTGTAAGTTTTTAGGGATGCGTTTTACTTTGCTTATTAAATTATTAAATACTGTATAAACCGATTCTTTACTTTTTTGTTTGAGCGGAAAAGCCCAAGCGTATTTAGAGAATCCATCAATAACAATCAAAATGTATTTGTAATTATTATTGAACCTTGAGATATTTCGCATATCCATCAAATCCGCCTGCCAAAGATCATCAATGTCTTTGAGCAATACATGCCTTCGTAAGAAATGAATCCTAGCACTTTTATGTATTTCATTAACAATATCTTTTTTAACTGAATTCATTTCAACTAACACCGCTCACGTATCACGACATACTAAATGACGTTGTTGTTTACAAAATATTTTATTCTTTTATGATACCAGCTTCTTTGAGTTCCTCTACAATTGACAGTATCTCATTGTCAAGGTTAGTATTACCGGCTGTTTTTGATGCAACCAGAAGTTTGAGTCTATCTACTAGTTCGTTAGGATCATCCCAATAAACCAAATCGGTATTTTTCTTATATTCCTTTAGGTGCGCTAATCCAGCACCAGTTTTTAATAATGGTTTAATTACTTTACGGTATTTTAACCCTTTATCACCTCGAATTTGACCTGCTGGGTCGTGGTCTCTCTTATGAGCACTAGTTTTGATGAGTATTTCTTTGTAAATTTCTTTATCGTTTTCATTAATTATACTTAAATCTGGACTTTTGCGAAGTAACAATTCCCGCAACCCTGAAGTTAATCGATATTTTTTATCATCTATACAAATATTATATATTTTACCATTACTAGACTCATCGTGTGATGTCGAAAAATTTATTATTGTATTTCCAATCATGAGTTTGTTATTTTCACTTCGCACCCCGAATGGTATGTTCATATTATCATATATTTCTAAGAAGTCTTCTTTTTTCAACGACGTATCTTTATAATTTTCAGTTCCAGTAATATTTTCGTCTGGTCCTTCTTCCAATTCTTCAGTTTCGGAATAGAACTTTTCGGAGCTTTCATCAGATAACTTAAATTTGGGTGTGTTTTCAAAATATGAATCATGTAAAAATAATTTAGGGGTTATTTCATTAGCAGTAGTTTTATCGGTAGCATTACCACTATTTTTCAGTAAAGATATTTCTTTACTAGCAGCAATTGCATTTAAAGGATCAGCAAGAGGTTTGAATAAATATTTAAGGTGAGTATTGGTATGGAAGTCATCATCTCTCATTTGTTTAACTTTATTTTTAATAGTGTCCGCAGACTCTATTAGTTGCTTAGTTATTTGTTGCTCCATTGTATGACCTACAATCAACCGTGCTTATTTCCAAATGAATAAATTTTATCGTTGATTGATTTATATAACAATCAATCGAAGTTAATGAAGATATCGAAATTTTGTCTGTATCGCCCCTTGTTCAGTTCACAATCCTTATTAATTGTCAAAAAATCATAGGGGCGTTGCCAGGTTATGGAGCAAAGGTTTTTGAAAATTGGCCATTCCATATCAGGACTTACGTGTTCATCATATATATGCTTCATATTAATTTCATCTTGTTTAAATACAATCAAAAAGTTGACATTGTCACGTATGAGTTGCTTCGGTACTTTTGAATATGTTTGAGATAGATAAAAACAATCAACTCCTTTATGTCTACCCATGGTAAAATAGTTGCGAATATTTATTTGGTTCTCACAAACGACGTCATCAAAAATAAAGATTGAATTTGGTAAAGCCTCATTAAGATGAATAACATCGTGATCGTTGTTAAAAATAAAAAAATTTACTTCGGGGACTCTTTGCATGACTTGTTCTAGAAAGCCATATTTGGGTTGAAAACTTGTCTTTGAGTACAAGTAAACATTGTTAAATTTTAAACCGTTCTCGTTAATCAATAAACTTATCATAACATTTGTTTTCCCACAATTAGACGGGCCACATATAACACATCGGATGTTGTTTGGGAGAAGTATACTATGCTTTGTGTAAATCTTATTTTCTTTTATTTCAATATTCTTAACTTCTATAGACACTGGTTGCTTAATCAACTTCATTTTTATGTATGAGAGAAAAATAATGCGCACAAGTATTTATTTAAGATTTTGCATATGCACAAGGTACAAGGGATAGAGTAAAACTCTAAATATACTTAAACATAATTTAATCAATAAAATAAAATACTACAATCAAACACTACTAGGATATAATCTTGTTTGACTTAGCTTAGTTTCATAAGTAGTATATAAATTACATTAAATTTAACAATAAAATACGTTAATTACTTAATAAACAATTTTGATACTCAAAGTTTCGCGCTACACTGTTATAAATAAACCATACACTTATCAATCAACTAAAACACGGTATTATAATGCCCCCAGGGCAAGGTTTCAACTTTATTAGCTAGTATTTGTCTTTTATCATCATTGCTATCTAAAACTACTTTATTAACTTGTTGTGAATACAATAAATGTTTTATAGATTTTATCATATTCATTTTATGTTTTAAAACTTGATTATTAAATAATGTTTCTTTATAGTTTTTCATTTCTAAATGTTTTTTTATTGGTTTAGTTACACCCTTTGCTTTTATTATAGTAGCTTTTACGCTTTTTAAACAATACAACTTCGCTCTTAGGCCAGTAAATTCAGTAATAATTGATCCACCAAGCTCATCTTTGAAGAGCCCAGGAATTTTTGAATTCACTTTAGGCATATTATACGGATTATCATCTTCAAAATTACTTGTATCGAAAAACAATATATCGCTTTTTAAATCGTTGTAGAAGTCCTCAGTATATATTAAATACAGAAGACTATCAGTGTCAGTATAACACAGTTTTACGTTTGTTCCATATTTTCTTTTCATATGAGCATAATGAAAATTATATAGATGCTTTTTAGCAAATTCTAGTACAGTGAATCCAATGTATATTGGTCTGTCTAATATAATTTTTTCTGGTTTCAATTGTGCAGCCACAAAATTCTCAGTAAAAACAGAAATACTTTTAAGGTTTGGTTTAGAAATTATTGATTCCGCACCGATAATTTTATTTGTTTTATTATCACAATCTTTCCACTTCGTTAGTAGTCTTACATTAGCTTGTTTACGTTTGTTTTCGATAGTTTTTCCAAATATTGAATTATTTAATAGTTTAAAAAAGTCTTTTTCAAATTCAGATTTAGAACTCTGGCGTAAGGAAGTATTTAAATTAATATATTTCTGAAGAAAAGCATCTTGCTTAAACTTAAGTATTCTATGAATTTTCTTCAAAATAAGACCTCGTTTTAAACACTCTTTTAAATGAACGAAATGAATAACATACTTATGTTTATCATATAAATTTGCAATTAATTTCTCTGTTTTTCCGTTGGGAGGAATAAACCTTTCACATGCGAAAGGTAAATCCTTATGATCATCATGCAAGTATTCGGGATACTCTAGGTCCACTTCTAGAATATATCCAAGTTCTCCGTCATTCGGAATACTCATTATATCAAATTTAATAATATCACTTCGGTTTAATAAAACAAATTCAGATATCGGTAATTTTTGTGTCATTGCGTATCCATATAAATTATTACAATCTAGATATACTAAATAGCTAGATGGTTTTGTATTATCAAAATGTGGAATATATTTATTGTTAGCTTCAGCATGGCGAACAGAACATTGTGATAATCCACCACGTATACCTTTTTCTAAAAATTGATAAATTTCTAAATCAGTTATTAACTCGAGACGTACGTCAGTATATAATAGCATGGCGTCCCAACTCAAGCTTGGAGCTGATATATAATATGCTGGATCAAGAGAGTAATGCTGTAAACTGGTATTTCTAAAATGTTCGAAAATATCGCATAATAATAATACATCACATTTTATGTACAGATCAGTGTATTCACCGAGTGTTTGAATATTAAATGTTTGCCATATCATCTGTGCATGTTCATAGTCATTATCAGTTATGTGCTCTAATTTCATCGAATTATAAAAGTTTTCCTTTTTTGGCAAATGTCTTTCCTCATACTTTAACCATGAATCCATGTAGTCATACGGATAAATACCTTTACGTCTCAATAAATCTAATGTACTTTTATCATTAAAAATCTTCGATAGATTGACTAAATCTTCTGTATTCAAGCTTTTACTAAGTTCATCGAGACTCGAACTTAAGAACTGATATGAATCAATAAACTTTATTTGAATAAGATGAGATGTATTAGATAATGGGATAAATTTTGTAATAGAACTGTACTTTTCTTTAGACTTCGGTATAACTTTAATATCACCCTCATATTTTACCAGTTCTTTAATAAATAAATGACTATCATATCCAGCTAAGTTATGAAAAACTACTGGCACAAATGGACATATTTTATATTTCAAATTACAAATTGAATGAGCTGCGCCTCTGTACTCGGATGTGACATGATCATGATCTTGTACTTTGTCACCGAATAAAGGGCGTTTGCATATATGACATTCGGAAGCATTTTCAAAATTATTTCGTTGTTCAAGAGTTAAGGGTTTTATCGGTTTCACTTCGGATAAAATAGTGTTTATCCAAGTAACATCTTCAATCAATCGTTTAATAAAAATTTCGACGCAATTCTCACCTCTATAAGTAACATATTTGTTTAAACTCGGGTCATGTGAACAGCACACATAATATGCAAAACATGCTGGTATATGTAATTTAAACTTCTGTGTGTTATTCGTACTTTGTTCAGAATACTTTAATAAAATGCTTTCAAAATCGGCATAAATAATAAAATTAATCTTTTGCTTTCGCTCATAATTTTTGAATTGAATTAGACTACCTTTTTCAGGAAGTATTGTAAGTATTTCAGAACAATAGTGATTACTATATTTCAACTCACTGGAAAAAAATTGCAAACAAGAATCGCAAAAGTAAATCTTTCCTTTGTGATGACTTATTTGCTTTCGAACTAATCGTATCAGGTCTTTAATTAAACAATAGTGTCCTCTTTCATTTCGCTCAATGTAAAGCAAGTTAATGTGATGCTTTTTCTTTTCTTTTGTTAAATAAAGAGGTCCAGATACCAAATTTTTGCTATCTAAACCATAAATATTAACACTTATGCTAGAATTACATTTTTCAAACAGCTTTATATCTTTAATTGATGGAGGAAAAGACATTCCCTCTATATTTAAAACCTTTGAATAATGAGGATAAGATGTTATTCTGCATGAGTTACATTTTGCAGGATACATTGCTGCAACAATGCACCACAAAAAACAATATTCATCGTTATTCTGAATATTTAAACAACATTTTTTATTTTTAATAAATGAGGGTAAATCGATATATGTTCCACCTCTCATTGGGTTATATTTATTAACATTGATTTCTAAATGACTTATTGCAAAAAATGACCAACCGGATTCACAGTGTTCAAATTCGGTAAGTTTTCTTTTAAATACTTGAAATACATTTCTTACAAAATTATTTAAATCTGAACTTTTGTAAATTATTTCGAATTTTGTATTAAAAGATTTCAATAATTGTTCATTTGTCTTTGGTAATAAAAAGTAAGCAAACAATTCTAAATTTATTTTGATACAACTATGTCTTTGAATGCATATCTCAATCACTTAGAGAACCGCTCAGGAACGCCTCTGGCGTGAGGTGCGTGAGGTGCGTGAGGTGCTCAGTGTCCTGAGACGGATTCAAGCGATATGTCACAATTCTGTTTTTAAAAGCTGTTGCTATTATTTCAATATTATCATGTTCAGTTTTCAATAAACACTTTGACTTATGTAAATTAGATCTCATATGGTATTTATATTTATGTTTCAAAATCTCAATTTCACATTCGTTACATTTCATTGAAGTACTACTCGGGGTTTGAACTGAAAGACAAAAACAGGTTATTCAATATAATATATAACATATTAGTCTAAAACTAAACTTAATCTTATAGGGGCTAAACATAGTTACAAATAAAATTTAACTAACTACTTTAAAAATAATTACTAATAAAAGTTTTGGGGCACCCTCGGTACTCTTTTCGAGCAGCGCATATAAATTTATTTAGGTGCCCCCAAGCTTCAGTGTCCACGTCGGTCCGATGCTTTAAGGTGAACAAAGCATGTTTCCAGCGGTTTATCGGCGGTACTTTGTCCACCTCACTACATTGATACACCTTTAATTCAATATAATGCGAACCGAGCTTGGCAGCATGAATTTGCCGCGAATATCCGTTCGCTATTTTACTGCTAACGTAAGACAACAGGGGTTTACCCATGGCGCTAGGAGGGCGAACGTCGTCTTCGCTGTCGCTGCCGAAGAGGTCTGCAGCTACTGTCGAGGACGGCTTGGACACTGGATTAATTGTAGTCCTTTTCGCTTTGCTGATTTTGGCGCTCGAGGTCGAAGTTGACGACTTGCCTCGTTTCTTGGCTTCGACACTTCTACAGTCACCCGCCTCTGAAGTTGCTCCTTCATCTTCAGATAGGAAGAGGTCTGCAGCTAGTTGACTCTTAGACCTGAAATTTTAATGAAATATAATTAAACAAACCTATCTAAAATATATTTTTACATAACTTTAGGTGATCACGTAAATACAAATAATGCTTTATATTATAGAATCGATATTGTTTTAGTGTTATATTCCATACTAATTTAAAATTATATTAAAAAAAAAGCTACTTTATTTCGGGATAACATGGGTGATATTAATATTATTTAAATTTTAAATAAAATGACGGCTCGGACTATTTATCTGATTTAATGTTAAAGTGATAAAATTTTTAAATAATAACTTAATACTCACATGTTAATTGTAGCAGGGGTTCCCTTCTTTGTGGTGAAATAGCTTGAAAGCCTGAGATGCTTATGATTCCCCACAGTTTCTTCCGGCTATTTAAACCCATACGCAACGCGAGACGCATGACCAAATATGTTAGATGCTTACAGTTCAATAGAAAAATTTCGAAGTAATCAAATTTTTATTTTATACACTAGTAGAATCACTCGCCGATGTCTGCATACCTGACGATTTACTTTATAATAATTTTGTAGTTAAAAATTTATTAGAATATATGAATAAAAAAATTCAACATAAAGAAATAAACATAAAAACAATTTAACTACTAATTAACCAATAGCTTAACAAGGCAATAATCCTTACCTTACTTATTTTATTAACTTTTACGATACTAAGGCCAGTATAAAAGATTTTCAATTATTTAACTTTTATGTATTTATTTTATATATATATATATATATATATATATATTTACACAGGTTAAAACAAGACCGTTCATGTCTTTTCATTTAGACCTTTTGATTTTTAATATGGGTGTAATCTATATGTAATATTAGAAGAGTATTTTACTTATTTTAGTGTATTCTAATATTAGAAGATGTTTGTATTTTCGAAATTTGTAGGTACTTGTACACTTTAAATTACATGTTTGGACAAAAAAAGTATAGTTCAATTATTTAGAAATAATTTAAAATTATAGAAATGATGGCTATTAAAAATCTTTTATTTTTATGTCAAGTATAAAAATACAGATGTTTTACCCTAAGCGAAGCGAGGGCTGGTCGCTAGTTGTTATATGTTATATATTCTTATTAGTGAGTGTACTTAGAAAACGCACACAGGCTAAGTGACGCCCGACGGGCGCGTGGATCAGATTTCGGATTTAGATTTCAGATGCCCGTTTTGGGAACAAATATTTGAAACAAATTGTATTAATATTTTCAACCTTATGAACTTATTTTTTATGCAATTTTTTAATATAAATAGCCCCACTAATCCCCCGAAAAAATATTCGGTTTGGGGAATCGAACGGTAAAGGAACTACTCGTAAAAATTCTACAATGTCGGTGAGTTTTTCAATTTATTTTATAAAAATTAAATTAAATCAAAAATTACAATAAAATTTAATTCCTTACTTTTTATTCATGTGCCTTCGCAAACTTATGTATTTTTAAAAATTATTTTTTTCGTTTCAGGACTCTGGAGAATTGCTATTTAACTTTTTACCTTCAGAAAAGGGTCCTAATCAATCACAAAGCGCAAATCAAAGACATCTGGGTCTTGCGGATCAATCACGCAAAATTACAAAAAATAAACAAAAAGTGTATTCATTTATAAAGAAACCGGTTGCCAAACCGATGAAAATAATAGTTATACAAGTATACGATGCAGAAAACTTTGAGCAGAACAGTACGATCTGCGGCAATTACAACTGCGAAGCAGAGGTTTGCGCGCAGCATGTTGTTAGAAGTACCTATATGGATGAAGTTTATAATAAAACCATGGAAGTAATAAATAGGATACACGAAGACATAATTAATGATTAGTTTATAGTTAGATAGCGACAATGGCCGTCAAAGTTAATTTATAAGCTTAAAATTGTTATTATGTTTTTAGTTATTAATATAGTATGTATCAAAGTATTATTCCAATAAGGTTAAGAGTATTATATCTATACCTAAATAATATCACTTCTACTTATGTGTTAAACATTAAGTGTGTATTGTAATTTTGCTTAATATTTTATTGTGCATATTTTGTGAAAATTATTGTGGTGTTTCTTATTAGGATATAAAAAATGTAAAAAGTTTCTGTTAAAATAAATGTATGATATAGAACTAACTAAATAGTTATTAGTACAATAACAGCACACACACACACACACGCGCATACACGCGCACACAGTTCGGGTTGCATATCAACGCTGCCCCGTATTTATTTAGACGTGGCATGATCCGTACCACCAGACGAATATTTGATGTCGAATGATCAATTCAGATTTATAGTGAGTATACAAAAACATTTTAATTTCATATAAAACGATTTAATAAGTTACATTGCACTCCTGAATGAACCGTTATTGCAATCCACAACTATAGTGGATATCTTGTAGTAATATTTTTAACACTCAAAATGTTGACTTGATTTCGTAACGAATCAATTAGGTACTTTAAAATCGACATTCTGAACTATGAATTTGAAGGAATTGAATGTGTAAAATTGGTGGCATCTGGAGCTCTTTTGATCCAGATGCCCCAATTTTACACTACTATGATACAGTTTTAGATCTAGCAGCAGTATTCTGCTGTGGAATATTTATACAGTATCCGTCATTTCCAAAGGGAAACAGTAAAGGATATTGAAGTGGGTCATAAGATCTATAAATTTCAGAAACTCGTTGAAGTCGACCATCTCTCGCATTCAACACAATATCTCGGAGACCTTTGTCTTCACCTATCAAAAGAACAGCTACTTCATCTACTATTGGCGCATTATACCGACCTTGATGCTCGTTAGGAGGTTTCACATCAGCATGAATAATAAGTTTAAAATCATTTGTTGGTCTATTTTCGAGAGTGTATTTAAAACTTTGAATATACATATTATGATCGTGAAGATATGTTTGGAGAGTGTCGATAAGATCGATTTGCAAGGTTCGGTTTAAATTTGAGCGCAAGGATACCTGAGCTGCATGAGAAACAAAATACTAAATTCTCCTGAAGCTCTCTCTTTTAGACGCTTGCTGTAAATATTCCTTTGTTCCACCATTCGTTTTATAACTTAGTCATCCACAATTTGGCGAAATATAGTGAATAAATCCTTCAAAATCAGCAAATGTTCATGTCAAAGTGAATAAACTGTCGAGAGAGTTAATCCCAACCTGCAAAATTATCTGAGTGTAGGTCATCTACTTGAACGACCATTGATTTTCTTGTCGAGGATCTTGTATATATTTGCATGAATGGGCACAATGGACTGCTGTTCTTCTTGGAGTAGCTCCTCCTTCTGAATAGAGACCCTAATATCGTAGATAGTTTCCTAAATAATAGTTGGTGCAGACTTACGTTCAATAACCAGCGGATCTTCGTCCTCGAAACGCGACTGGTCACTGTTAGTTACTGTTTCAAGTAGCCGGACTATGTCAGTAGCACTAAATAGAGCAGCCATTATGAAAACAAAGATGCTCTTTTATTTAAGTTTTTGTTCAATCTTTTTTTACAGGTATTTCACTTTTCACAGCTGATATTGACCTTTTATACCACAAAATATATAAAAAAATGAGGACTGACTAACATGTCAGTTCAGTATTTTTAAATACTTCTTCAGGACTCAGTAAAGACATTTTTCCCAATTGCTTGTAGTTGGTTGGCAATCTCTGCTGAAGTTAGCCAATTAACAGAATTAGAAAATCACTTAGGGTTTTTAGACTCCTGCACTCTCATTTCTAGTATCATTTTATGCACCTCAAATTTAGATAGAAAGTTAACGAAAGGATAATTATTAATAAATCTATTTGACTGTAATTATGATTAAACTCTCTTAATGCCTGAATTTACTTCGGAAGGAACTCTACTTTGGTGCTAGCTTGACTATGGTCTCTTAGTTAAGTTAAGACCTATCGATCTAGGTTAAATTCATAGCAAATTATCAATTTAATATCTATTCATGAGTAAAGAGATCGTGATTGATCTTATATGAGGGGAATTTAGTATTGAAGATTAGGTCTAGTCGGTTATACTAATAAACTTAATGCCAAAACTCAAGGCTAATCTAGTTACGTACATTGACGCCGAGTCTAGGGAAAATCTTCAATATCAAATACCCTAAGGTATGCCTAATTTTAATTGGGATAAAAGTAAAAGAGGCGGTAGTTTAAAATAAATTTATTAATTGATTAGAAAAAAAAAGATTTCATTGCTAAACTAGCCATACTCATCATGGTATACTCAAACGAAAAACCCCTCTGGCATTATTGTATATTTACACACATACACAGGAAATACAATTTTAATCTTAATAATTATATAATTTCAATCTTAATTATATATATATATATTTACACTAAGTTTTTCTACATGAATCACTAAATAAGGATAAGAGACACAGACAACTTCTTATACAGTTTAGGGCTATCGTGACTTAGTTTCGTGTATAAATCAGTGTAAATAATTTAATCTATCATTAAATTATTTATTTACTTTATTACTTTCAATTATTTACTTTAGTACTTTCAATTACAAATTATTACAATTAACAATCGACACGGGTCCCGGGAACTAATAAGATGCGACTTGTCACCGTGGACACTGGACGAAGACTTCCTCGTTGTCCCGCTCCTCTCGTCCTTCGTCCACTCTCCCCCTATTTCTCTCTAACCACACTCTGAAACAGAAAGGGCGGCGCACGAGAAAATCTGTTAAGATCGGGTCATTTTTCATGTTTGCCGACCGCGCTTCCAATTTCTTGGTTTTAGACGTCGTTATGCACAATTTTTTGTTGCAAAAAATTGTGAATCGTTTCAACATTCCAAACCCGTAGCATTTGTAAACAATTTAGTTACCCTAACTCTGACAAAATATTGCACAAAGCAATTAATGTCGCTCGTAATTTGTCTAAAAGAGCCAGACTCCTATTTGTTTTAGATAAGCTTTAATTTTAACCATACTTTCTTTAGCGTCAATAAGTCTCGAGTAGTTTTTTCATTGTATTTGTGCTTTGTTAGTTCTGTTATTTTTTTGTTTTACCCTTAAAATATTTGTATAAGTTCCTACAATCTGTCATCCTTATTTCGATTTATGGCGAGCAATTGTTCATACACTGGGCCAGTTTCTCACGCATTGAAATAATAAAATAAGATAGACATAACCATCTCAACGTCTGCAGGAGTTTGGATGTATGTTGAGCACTGATGCTGTTAAGTTGACAGTCATCCTGTCATCATCTATGAGTTGTTATTTTATAGTTTTTTTTTAAATCTTTTCTCTGTTTTATAATTGTCGTATTACTGTTTGAGAAATAATGCTGTGCAAGTCTAATTTTATTTTTGTTTGTTTTGACAGCGTTTATCTTCTTTGCTCATACTAAGGAAGAATAAGTCGAGCACAAGTCTTGTCTATCATTTTATTTCTGACGTCTTAAAATCTTGGGTCGATTTCATTAAATTGTACAGCTCTTGTAGATTGGGTGTATTAGTTTTTTCACGTGAAGAACTGGAATGAGATTGACTTCCATTAGTACTTGGACTTCTATACAACTTTATATTTGATGCGATTGTAATTTGGAACAATATGGTAATATTATTTGAACTATAATTGTTCAAATTTCGTATTTCTCGGTATATAATAAAACGGTTTGTTAAATTAGTTGATCTACAAGTTTTCACACCACAATGAGTAGCCATAGTAAAAGGGATGGTTTATCTAAAATACTATTTTAATCAGTATATTAATTTTAAAGTAATCGCTTTTATTTTTTACTAATTAGTTATGTCTTGTTATTATAAGATACACTACTCTAAAGCAGTGTTGTGTTCCTGTTGGTGAGTAAGGTGACCAGAGCTCCTGAGGGGATTTGGGGATAGGATCGGCAACGCGCTTGCGATGCTTCTGGTGTTGCAGACGTCTATAAGCTACGGTAATCGCTTACCATCAGGTGAGCCGTACGCTTGTTTGCCGACCTAGTTACATAAAAAAAAAAGATAGCTCTTAAATTTTTATCCGTACCCGCTACTTCCATACCTTCAGAAAGATTATTCTCTACTGCGGGCTACACAGTTAGTAGTCGACGAACAAAACTAAAGCCTGCAGCAGTGGAGATGCTTTGTTTTTTAAAAAAGAATAGAACATTACTTGACTAATGTAAAAAAAGAGAATATAATTATTAAGGTTGTAGATTGTAGGTATAATAAGAATAAGTATGTTGATTTGTTTTAGTTCTATTGTTTATTACCTAGTAGGTCAGGTATTTTCTACTTGAAATTATTTTTTTAATAAAGTTAATTCATATTTCACAAAGCATATTTCTCTTAAACTACATTGATAATTGAGTCCCACCACTGCGGGCCACGGAGGATAGGGTGGCGGAAGTGTGGAAGAATTTTGGTGGATGGTTGGAAATAGGTTCGATATTTTTCTATTTTAAAAACATGGTTTAAAATAGAAGTTTAGAAAATAGAAAAATTTATATTCTGACTATCCGGAGAGTAGCCGGAGAATCTCCGGTTATTCAATAAAATCTCCGCAAATTCTCCGGAGGCTATAATTGCCTCCGGTACACACCTCTAGTGTATATGTACCAGTGTATCAGTCAAATAATGTAAATAAATGTATAATATAGATTTATTTTGTTGTTTATTATTTGGCTCTTAAAACATAAAATTTATTTCATGATTTTTCTATTCATTATGTTGTAAAATAAAGGAAAAATGTCCATATCCTTAAAAAGTTTGCTTTTGGTAGTAATTTAATAATCCTTTTCATCAAGAAATCATGGACTTCGAACAGCAGCCAGTACAACGAAAATATGATGAGGAAATTAGGCAAATACACGCAGCAAGAATTTACTCAGGGAAAGTTTACACAGCAGTACCTCCAATCATTTGCATCATCATCGCATATCAAAACACCATCACCTGCCGCTTCATCACCACCTGTTGAATCACCTAATGCTAATTTTGATTTGGAATACACTAATGGTATCGTATATCTGTATCTTGTCTAAGTCAAAGTCAAAGTCAAAATTTTTTATTCAATGTTGGAATTTACATTCTCTTATTGAACGTCGGAATCTACCACCCTTTCGGAAACGACCTAACCCTGACCTGAGAAGAATGGGCGCAAGAAACTCAGCGGGACTGTTTCTTTTGGATATTTTTTATCTTTGATTTTTTAAACGCCAATTTTTATAACAAGTATATTTATACATTGAGAAAGCCTGGAGCGAACGCATCATTCCCAAGGCGTGACATCTTCCAAAAAATCTTTAATGTTATAATAGCCTTTGTCACACAAACGTTTTTTAACTAACTTTTTAAATTTTCCTATAGAACAATTTTGAACGTTTTCTGGGATCCTGTTGTAAAAGCATACACACCGCCCAACAAAAGAATTACTAATTCTACTCAATCGAGTAGTAGGAGTAACAAGTTTGTGTTTGTTCCTAGTATTGATGTCATGCAAGTCACTATTTCTAATAAAATCATTAATATTTTTACGCACATACATAACATTTTCAAAAATATATTGTGAAGCAACAGTCAATATATTAATTTCTTTGAATTTATCTCTTAAAGATATTTTAGGGCCGAGACCATAGATTGCGCGAATAGCCCTCTTCTGCAGTATGAAAATCGTGTTTATGTCGGCTGCGTTACCCCAAAGTAGAATGCCGTAAGACATTATACTATGGAAGTAGCTAAAGTAAACTAAACGAGCCGTGTCTATATCAGTTAATTGGCGTATTTTTTTAACCGCGTATGCTGCAGAGCTGAGTCTATTGGCCAACCTCTCAATATGGGGGCCCCATTGCAATTTAGAGTCGACAGTGATGCCCAAAAATACGGTAGATTCCACCGGTTCCAACTCCTCTCCATTTATAAATACACCACTCTCTATTTTCTTAACATTGGGTGTCGTAAATTTTATATATTTAGTTTTCTTACTATTTAACATTAGATTATTAGCACTGAACCAACGTACAATATCAGAGAGAGCATTGTTTACATCGTCATATTCAGTTTGATAGCGTTTCACTTTAAATATTAGTGAAGTGTCATCAGCAAACAATACTATCTTGTTCTTTTTTTCTACAAGGTTTGGCAGGTCGTTAATATAAATGAGGAAGAGAAATGGTCCAAGAATAGAACCCTGGGGGACCCCCATATCCAGACGAGCCCCAGGAGATCTCTTGCCATTCACGTCAACCCTTTGAACCCTATTGTTTAGATAGGAGTTCATAAGGTCGAGCGCATAGAGCCTTTGATGCCATAGTGGCGCAGCTTTCTGACCAGAGTCGCATGTTGTACACAATCGAAGGCCTTAGATAAGTCACAGAATATTCCAAGTGCATTCTGTGATTCCTCCCAGGCCTCGAAGATATTCTTAATTAATTCGACACCGGCATCCGTTGTTGAACAACCCTTAGTAAAACCAAATTGTTTCACATGGAGAAGTCTCTGTGAATTAAAATGAATCAACATTTGGTTTAAAATTAGTTTTTCAAAAATTTTACTAAGCGTTGGCAATACTGAGATGGGTCGAAAATTATTTGGATCAGTTATACATCCAGATTTAAATATAGGCGTTACTTTACTATGCTTCATCAGGTCAGGAAACACGCCACGTTTAATACAAGTATTGAAAATAGTAGCTAGATACGGTGCAATGGCATCAATTATGGAGTTAATTATTTTAACAGAAATACCCCAAATATCAGCTGTTTTCTTCATATCTAGGGTTTTAAATGTTTTAATTATATCTTTACTGTTGACAGTACTAAATTCGAACAGTACATCACATTTTTTAACATTTTCTAGCAATAATGATTCAGCAACGCTGGCAGATGAAATGAGAGAACAAGTTGTTGAGATTGGAATGTCAGAGAAATATTTTTCAAACGTGGATGCAACTTCCTGATCAGTTTTGATATTAATGTTATTATAAATGAGATTATACTTGAAGTTACGATCTCTGACTCTTCCAGTTTCCCAATTGATAATATTCCATGTCATTTTTATTTTGTCTTGTGCATTATAAATTTTTTGTTTAATATGTAACGACTTTGCCATGGAACACACTTTTTTAAATAACTTTGAATATGCTTTAACAAAGGCTATAAAGGACTCTGAATGGTTGTATGATCTCTCATTATAAAGTTGATATAGTTTTTCTCTACTTCGATGAATACCAACAGTTGCCCAATCATTAAATGACAAGAGACCACCCGAATTGACTGTCTTGGTAGTGAATATAGCAGTAAACTCTGATTTTATTAATTTAAATAGTGTGTTATATAACATATCAGGGTTATTGTTGTCAAAATTTAAGTATGTGAGTTTTGCTATAATACTACCTTTAAATTTCTCCATACGTTTGGAGTTCGTAGGAACAAACACAATCTTTTTATTTTTATTTCCTTTTTTTAACTCACAGTTAAAGGAGATTAATTGCCCAAAATGATCCGAACTCAACTTTTTAATAATTGAATATGAATTGGGTTTAAAGTTGGTAAATATATTATCAATACATGTTGCTGAGTTTGCAGTTACTCTAGTTGGCTCTAAAAATATATTTACTAGGTTATATGAATTTAACAAGGATCTGAATCTAACACTTGTGGTGGAGTTTTCTAATAGATTAATGTTAAAATCACCACATATTATAATATATTTTTTAGACTCAGATAATTTTAATAGTATTTCTTCTAACACATTTTCAAATAATTCATATAACGCTCCAGGGGGACTGTATATGCTCACAACAATGAAGCGCTCAAGTTCTGCACAGGCTATCTCAATAGTATGTTCTACAGAGAGGCTCACAATGTCTTTGCGTTCTTTAAATTTAAAAAATTTACTTAAAATTATTAAGGAGCCCCCACGTAACGATTTTTCTCTGCAGAACGCACTTGCTACCTGGTGACCACTGAAATTAAATATGAGTTCATAATTACGAAGCCAATGCTCTGTAATACATAAAAAATGAATGTTTTCACATCTCATAAATAATTCCAGTTCTAATTCTTTACCTAAAAGTCCTTGTAAGTTTTGGTGCACCAGGTTTACAATTTTATTATTATTATTAAGATTATAACAATTTTTATTTTTATTATTGTCTAGGTTCAATATGCTAGAGTAATTCTCTGTTGTCTTATTATGTAAAATTAATTGGAACGGTTTCCAAGTTATTAAATGTCAAATTATTGATCTGCTCAATAGGAGTTATAGTTTTTGGGTTATTAACCTGCTCAAAAAAAAGCAATGGTAGTCAAGACACAATTTGACTGCTCAATAGAAGCAGTGTTAGAGGTAGCCAACATATTGGCTGAGTTAAAAAGTATATAATAAGATAGCAATTTTGTTACCTGTCTTTTTCTAAAGTTAGATAGATGTAGCCTATCACAAGTTAGTAATTGATATTTGTTAGATATTATATTATTTAAGTCAATAATGTGACATTTATTATTTACATTATCATTGTTATTTGGTGTTAGAGTCACATAATTGCAATTATAATAGTGTGTTAACAAACTATTTAATTTATATCTATTTTGATTTTCCTGTGGCAAGTCTGCTATATACGGTAAAGTAAACATGATTAGTTTATTAATTTTTAGAGTATTTAATTGGGTAAAATATCTTTGTATAATTTTTTTGTTTAATTTGCCTCTTCTCCCAATCATAACAATAATGGTTGTGTTTTGACAATGTGTTTTACGTAGAACTACATCTATTATTTGAGAATAAGAAGCTCCGGGCATACACATATTTAAAACTTTTTGATCTTTACAGAATTCATTAAGTAGGATACCCATGTTCTTACCCAGCTCATCACTATAAATTTTTATATATTCCTTATTAGAATTGGATGCAATCTGGGTACAAACCGGGTTCAAAGATATCAGGTCAGTGTTAGCCTCAACAGGCGGAGAGACTGATTTATAAAACTGCCCCGAACGACCTGGAGAACAATGACATTCACAATTTTGTTGTTTTATAAGTGAGTCAAAGCGATCCGAGTTATACTGACATAGTTCTACTAAACCGTTCATGGCACTTATATGCTCTGCAATTTCTTTTTGAGAAGTCTCATATTTCTGAGTTATAGCTTGTAAATTATTATGCAAACTTACCATATCAGCCTGGAGAGAGCTAACATCCACCTCATAGTTGTTATTAACATTATTTAACTCATTACACATTTTATTTAGTTGTAACCTTAACTCACATTTTTCTTTACACACTTTTGTATATTTATGACATAATTTTTTTGATTTTAACAATTTTTTTGTTTTTCTAATAAACTTGTTTATTTTAATATATTTTTTTAATTTGTTTTTGCTTAGAACTAGCTGAGATGGCACTGAGTCCTCACCAGTCATATTGACAGTTTTGTTAGAGATGATTGGTGACACTAAGCTTGGTGCATTCTCAACCAGTTCCTCAAACAGACACTGAGTTTGAGAGGCCTTTATGCTAATGTTATGTATTTCAAAAGATTCAATTTGTTTATTTGCCTCATGCAGTTGAGATCGCAATGTAGTGGTAAGCCTGAGGGCTTGCTCATATTCCTCTCTGCACTGGTCAAACCCATTGACTATTTGTTGTAAACTATTATTATGTTCTTGTAAATTTAAATACTGATTGTTTAGGTTGCACAATTCGTTTTTTAAGTCTCTATTTTTAGCATTCAGTTGAATTATGTCATTTTCCGTGTCTTCCCGTTCGTGTAATAATTGAAGGCATTGTTCCTTATAATTTTTTAACTCCTGCAAGGCAAGCTGGAGCTGTTCCTCGGTTTGGCGCGCTTTTACACCGCGGGTCATCATTTTGACACAAGACAGCTGATCTTTCGTGAAGCACAACCACTATTTGGATATATATTATATGTTACACAGTTTTATTATTACTTTAATTATACAATTATACAATATAAATTATCACTTTATTATTAGTTTAATTACTTTAAAATTAAATTTAAATTGGGAGAAGATATTTTGACAAGTTTATCTTAGTGTTGCCACAGGAAAAAGTCTGTCTAATAAAGTCTGTCTGTCTAATGGGGCTTTAGTGAAGTGTAGTTGATATGCGTGATTGCGTAATTATGTGGTCGATGTAATGAAAGAAAGGAATGATCGAGACAATAAAAACAGTTTATTAACACTGATAACAAGCACAATATAGTACGCAAAATATGAAAATCCACTAACAATGAGAAGGTGAATGATGGCGTTAATTTTTACTAAATACTTAAACTAAATGAACAATGCATATGAAATGAGTGCACGATATTATAGGCCGTAATACTACTAACGTACGGGTGACAATGGCGTGCGCGTTTTACAAGCGTCGAGCAAATAGTATTACAGAAACGAATGCGGTGATAGCTAGGTGCCGACTGGCGTTGCAAGTGAGCGGTGCAATAGACATCGTATGATCGTGACGTCAGGTTTGAACAATAGGCTCGGCAACAGGCACGGCGCGTGAGTTAGACGGCGAGTATATATATAAAATTATGTTAGATGTATGTTTGTGTGTTTTGTATTTATTTTTTGTATGAAAGTGTAAATGTTAAAATGTATGAATGTAATTGTGCTTGTTGTGTTATAAATGTATAAATATGTGGGAGAATCCCCATATCACTCCCCTCCAGAGACCTGGTCAAGGGCGATAAAAATTAGGGAATCTGACTCGGCGACCGCTTCGGGTTACTCGCAGGACGGGTTCTTCGGGTTTCATTGGTTCCGGGGTAACTTCTTCTTCTGGTTTTATAGTATCGGTGACCATATACGCTGGTTTCAGGCGGTCTATGGACACCGTAACACTTTTCCCTTTAACCAGAATTTTAAACACTTTATCCCCAGATTGCAAAACCTCGTATGGACCAGTGTATGGAGGCTGTAGTGATCCTCTTACCGCGTCTTCCCTGAGGAATACATGGGTAGAGGATGCTAGATCCTTGTGTATAAATACTCGACCTTTATTATGCCGTGAGGCTGGTGTAGGACGAAGCTTATCAGCAAAGCAACGCAAACGAGCAGTAAACTCTGATACATCTGTAGACGTGCTTACTCCAGGATTAAAAAATTCTCCTGGCAGTCTTAACGGCTCGCCATAAACGAGTTCTGCAGAGGAGGTTTTAAGATCATCCTTAACTGCACTTCGGATGCCAAGTAGGACTAGTGGCAAAGATTCAGTCCAGCTTCCGTCAGCATGGCACATAATTGCTGCTTTTAACTGACGGTGGAAACGTTCCACTAGGCCGTTACAAGATGGGTGGTAGGCTGTAGTACGAAGGTGTTGAAACCCGGCTGTCCTAGACAGATATTTGAAAAGCGCGGACTCAAATTGACGTCCGCGGTCGGTCACAATATCTTTAGGACAGCCAAAACGGGATATCCACCCTGATAATAACGCCTTACCTACCGTCTCTGCTGTAATGTCAGGTATAGGTATTGCTTCTGGCCATCTTGTGAAACGATCCACGGCAGTTAAGCAATACCTAAAACCTTGTGACACCGGTAGTGGCCCCACTATGTCTACATGGACGTGAGCGAATCTAGCTCGAGGGAGCTGGAACGTCCCAATAGGAGCGGAGACGTGACGGCTTACTTTGGAACGCTGGCACTGAAGACATGTGCGCGACCAATCTCTGCAGTCCTTCTTGACTCCGGGCCATACAAAGCGTTCTGTTACCAAGCGGATAGAAGCTTTGGCCCCGGGATGACTCAATGAGTGGAGACTGTCGAACACTTGTTTGCGGTGTGGCTTTGTTACGTAAGGTCTGGGAGTCGGTGTACTGGTATCGCAGTACAGAGAAATGCGGCTCCCAGGAAGTTTTAATTTCTCCAATTGGAGTGAATTCTGGCTCGTCAGAAATTCAGCAAACTCGGCATCGGTCTGTTGTGACTTGGCTAAGTCGGCAAGGCTAATTGGCGCTTCCAGTTCTTCGATACGAGATAAGGCATCGGCAACCACGTTGTCTTTGCCTGAAATATGCCTTATGTCGGTGGTGAACTGGGAAATGTAGTCCAAATGTCTATACTGCCTAGGCGAGCAATTTTGTTTCCGTTCATGGAAAGCAAACGTGATTGGCCTATGGTCAGTATAGACTGTGAAATGCCTTGCCTCTAGCATGTGTCGGAAGTATTTTAGCGCCTCGTAAATCGCCAATAACTCGCGATCGTACGGTGAGTACTTAACTTGAGACGGACTTAGCTTCCGTGAGAAGTATGCTAGTGGCTGCCATGCATCTCCGTGCAGCTGTTGTAATACCGCTGCTATTGCTACATCGGATGCATCTGTCACTAACGCAAGCTTTGCATCCATATCTGGGTGGGCAAGAAGGGCTGCGTTAGCTAAGCTTTCTTTAGTATTATTGAAAGCTTTCAGAGCATCATCATTTAGGCTAATAGGAGTAGAACCTTTGACTGACCCTGCAAGGATTGAGTTCAGAGGCGTTTGGATATGGGCGGCGTGAGGTAAGAATCTTCTATAAAAATTGGCCATTCCCAAAAATATCCTTAGCTGCCTTACATCCTTGGGAGGAGGAAAGTCACGGATAGCTTGTACCTTTGTATCCAAGGGTTTGATACCGCTCTCCGATATAGAGTAACCCAAAAAGGTTACCTCGGGAGCCCCGAACACACACTTGGATACATTAATAATCATGCCATACTTACGGAGTCTAGCGAAGATCTGTCTCAAGTGATCCTCGTGCTCATCGTCGTTCCTCGAGAAAATGAGAAAATCATCAAGGTAGGCGTACACAAAGTCTAAACCACGAGTCAACTCGTCCACAAACCGTTGGAAAGTCTGCCCCGCATTCCGCAGACCAAATGTCATATACGGAAACTCGAACATACCGAAAGGGGTAGTAATGGCGGTCTTCGGGATGTCATCAGGCTTGACCGGTATCTGATTATACGCCTTCACAAGATCGAGGGTACTAAAAATTTTACATCCTGAAATGTTGTGAGAAAAATCGTGAAGGTGTCTAATCGGATATCGGTCTGGAATAGTTCGTGCGTTGAGCCGCCTGTAGTCTCCACAGGGGCGCCAGCCATTGTCTTTTTTCGGCGCCAGATGCAAAGGAGAAGACCAAGGGCTGTCTGATGGACGCGCAGTTCCGTTGGCTAGCATCATATCGAACTCCCGCTTCGCTGCTAACAACTTGTCCGGTGCTAGCCGCCTTGGATTACATGAGACTGGAGGACCTGGTGTAGTGCGAATAAAATGTTGTGTGTTGTGTGGTACAGTATCGTGTGTGCCGGCCGGTCGCGTTATATCTGAAAATTCTCTGGATAATAAATTATGATATCTCGTATCACCAGTCGATACCTTAATAGAATAAATATTATTACTATTTACAGCATCAATAGCAGATGAAAACAAACGAGTGGTATTATCTACAAGCTTATGATTTCTACAATCTACCATTAAATTATAAAAAGATAAGAAATCTACGCCTATTATGGGCTTAGTTACACTAGCAACCACAAAACGCCATGGAAAATCGCGACGAAGGCCAAAATTAAGCGTAAAATGTTTATAGCCATATGTTTCTATGGTCGACCCGTTGGCTGCAGTGAGTTTATAGCCAGTTGGTGCACGACGCTCACGCAGCATGGTAAGGGGAAAGACGCAGAGGTCGCTACCTGTGTCGACCAGGAACTGGGTCTTCGTCCATTTGTCCGCAATAAACAGGCGACCAGATGAATTAAGGCTATCGGTTGCCGCCACTACCGACTGCCCTGGGAGTTTTCCTGGTTCTTGAAGTCACAAGGGGGTACGCACCGGTGGGCATTGCTGGTGAATTTTGAATGGTACCAACATATGGGAAACTTACGATAGCTGGACTTAGACCTCGAGCGCGAACGATTCCTGGTTCTACTGCGAGACCTGGGCTGGCGGTTCGAGCTGGTAGTCAGACGCTTTAATTGACTTCTCAACTCAGCAATTTCCCTCGTTAGGGATTCGACGCTGGCACCTGAAGACGTCGTTGCAACTGTCTGTGTAGGCACAATGTCATGAATCCTGTCTGCTAGGTCAGCTAAAGTGTCCAGTGTCGCTTGTGGTTGAGCAGCGAGCACAGTCTGGATGTTACCTGGCAGTCTGCTGGTCCATACAGTTCGTAAGAACTCATCGGTGACTTCTTGACCGGCGAGACCTTGGAGATGTCGTAGGAACTGCGATGGACGACGATCCCCTAGCTCCTCATGCATGAGAAGTTGTTGTACCTTTTTCTCATTAGACGCACTCAGTCGTTTAACTAGCTCACTTTTTAGTTTTAAATACTTGTCACTAGTTGGTGGGTTTGTAATAATATCTTTTACTTCCCTAGCGTACTGCCTGTCCAACTGAGAAATCACATAGTGAAATCGCGTGCTGTCGCTAGTTATTCCGGCTATGGTAAATTGTCCTTCCAGCTGAGCGAACCAAATGTCGGGCTCATCAGGCCAAAATGGTGGGACGCGTACTCCAACCTTACATATGTCTGCATTCGTGGCGTTTTCTACACTCGTCTGCCCCTTGTTTTCATTGTTTAAAGCCATCTTCTTTACGTGTCTTCTTAGGGTCACCAGTTTAGGGAAGTGAAGTTGATATGCGTGATTGCGTAATTATGTGGTCGATGTAATGAAAGAAAGGAATGATCGAGACAATAAAAACAGTTTATTAACACTGATAACAAGCACAATATAGTACGCAAAATATGAAAATCCACTAACAATGAGAAGGTGAATGATGGTGTTAATTTTTACTAAATACTTAAACTAAATGAACAATGCATATGAAATGAGTGCACGATATTATAGGCCGTAATACTACTAACGTACGGGTGACAATGGCGTGCGCGTTTTACAAGCGTCGAGCAAATAGTATTACAGAAACGAATGCGGTGATAGCTAGGTGCCGACTGGCGTTGCAAGTGAGCGGTGCAATAGACATCGTATGATCGTGACGTCAGGTTTGAACAATAGGCTCGGCAACAGGCACGGCGCGTGAGTTAGACGGCGAGTATATATATAAAATTATGTTAGATGTATGTTTGTGTGTTTTGTATTTATTTTTTGTATGAAAGTGTAAATGTTAAAATGTATGAATGTAATTGTGCTTGTTGTGTTATAAATGTATAAATATGTGGGAGAATCCCCATAGGGCTAAGTGTTTATTAAATGACCAAAAATGTCCTATATTTTGGTTTGCCTTGTACTCTGTCTCTAAATACATTCTTAGTATGTGGATTGCACCAGCCGGGCGAACTCCAGCAGAGGATTTTTTTTGCTGTCGTTCATTAAGAAAATCTAATAATTTTGATGTGGTTGGTCTCTCTGCGTTTGATTCTATTGTGTCAACATTTGTAGAACTATTTTCTAGCATGAAATTAGTAAGCTCGTGTCTAACAAGATCTTTCGCTGCCATAACATTCTCCTGTTGACGAAAGCCTTTCTGGTACAGAGGATGCAAGTATGTTGCAATTTTATTGACTGTTCTGTTTTCATAAGATACGAGACGGTATTTCATGTTTTCTTTTTAATTTTAGTCAAAAACACTCTTCCAATCTCAGACGAAACTTCTATTTTGTTAATATTTTCATAAAAGCCACATATGATGGTAATAACAAGCGAGCTAGTCGGATACATTTCTCCACTTATAAGCTTCGTCGCCTCCTCAAATATACTTATTACATCTTTTATTGTTTCTTCCTCTTCAAGGGTCATAAAAGGAGGTGCCTGTCTGAATTTTCTATTTACTATAGCAAGGCAATCACATAATTTTAATATTCTTTCGGCATATAAAATACGTTATTCCTACGTTACTTTAAAGGTGTTTCTCCTGGACGTCTTTCAATTTGTTCAGTATTTAAAGCCTCTATCGCAATCTGAGATTTTTTTAAATATTTTACAATTGCTTTGCATTTATCAATGATAATTTGTAACTCTGTAGTACCTGTTAGAGTGTCTTGGACTAACAAATTTATCGAATGTGCGAATCAAGGCATGTTCCTTTTTAGTAGTAGTTCACACATTTTTATCATGTTTGTCGTATTATCCGTTACTATCGCAACGACTTTGTGCTTAATATTCCAGTCATCCAAGACAGTGTTTAGGTTTTCTGCAAGATTTTCGGCTGTGTGTGAGCCGGTTATGTTTCTTGTCTGAATCACGAAACTTTTCAAAGCCGTGTCGTCAAAAAAATGTACTGTCACTGACATATATGACTCCTGGTTTGCACTTGTCCATAGATCTGTAGTAACAGACAAATGGTCCATATTGTTTAAAATTGTTTTCAGTTTATCTTTGGCAACATCTGCGTCTTCTACAACTGAAAACGGTTGAAAGTCGGAAGCTATCATCAAGGCTAAGCCTTCGTCAATTTTTTTTATGTATTTGGCAGAAGGCTTAGTAATAAAAAAAATTTGCGTCTCCGTCGCTTTCGGCGTGGCCGCAGGCGTAATAGACGTTGATATTGACGCATCTTTATTGCTACTTATGGCAGGTCTGTTGACAGCTTGAGGGTGTAGTCTCGATAAATGGGACAACATATTTGATGTACCACCTCCTGTTTTCAATTTCAGTCTCCCTACGCATTTCTTTTAGAAATTCTTCATTGAATTTATTTCAATTTTCTTTTTTCTTTTATGGGTTCTTCTAAAGCCCTAGCAACTGCAAGGCTTACTTGTAGCCGCTTTACTGCGACGTTGAGGTCCACCTCTTAAGGTACCCGGCAATGAACTCCCACCGTCACAAAAATATATATATATTTTTTTTTATTGTGGTTACTCACAGCTAACATAAAGAAAAAAAAAATTAGAGTTGAAATAAAAGATTCAATATTTCTGGTTGTTATATTTAAAGCTCAGCCATAGGAGAGAGATATGGTTCACAACACTAACCTTACATGGTTTTATTATATTTATAATATACTCAACAATTCGCATATACCACCAAATGTTACATAATAAAAATTCTAATTAGATCTTACTTGAACGGGTATTTATAACCCACAATTAAGCCGTGGCCCAGAGTATTGTCCGGAGCAACTGGATGCTGACTGCTACATAGACTTCATCCGGACCCATCAATATTCCGTCATCAGGTTCCAATGTTAAGGTTCGAAAGAAGTTACTGTTCACTTCGATTTTAAGATCCGACTCCACGAATAAATTTTTGCTGGATTTCATACACGATGGTAAGTTAGAGAGGTAATCTGAATTCCAGGTCCCGAAGAAAATTTGCCTTAGATTTAGGTTTAAGTTTTAATTTTAAGTTTTAATTTTAAGTTTTAATTTTAAGTTTTAATTTTAAGTTTTAATTTTTAGTTTTAATTCCCACGCAGAGGAAAAGACCATCTGCATTCCCGCCACACCACGAGATGTAACACGAAGATCAACGAAATATGCTTAGAATGAATCAAATATCCAACTGGGGTGAACAATATCACGATTTCACAGTAGTGATTTAATCAATTTCCAGGATTTACTTGGATTAAGGAATCTTCAAAAAAAAATCTTCGGAGCCCAAACCTTCCGGCCGCCGCTCCGCTCTTGTCTGACACACCTGCCGATAGTATTGCCAGACCTGTCAAGATACCACTCCCAGTTTCGACACCTCCATATACGCATTTTAATTTCCCAACAATTTACTAATTTTTTATTTATGAAGATGATTTTTAAAAATATGATAGCCCAATTAGTATTTTATTTATTTAAATTATTAATTCCTTAACTAAACTAAAGATTGCATTTTCAATCTGTGCTCACAATAGATGTTATTTTAATCATAAACTAATCTACACAATGATAAGAGATGGCGCTGTTAGCCGCCTTAGAAAATATCGCACCTGTGGAACGAATAGACTACAGATGGCGCTGGTAGCTTCATTATGAATCTAAATTGGTATTAATAAATTAAATCTTTCGTAATGTTAAATGTAAAAAGAAACAAAAAAAACTGCTGTCTTTTTCTTTCCTAAAAATAATAACACTAGTTGCTAGTTATTTATAAAACTTAACCGACACTAGGGCATTAAGTAACTTAACATGTGTTAACATTGATTAAATTTTAATTTGACATTATCTTTTAATCTTAAATTAAAATGATGACTTATATTTAAAAATATTAAAATTAATATCTTAATTTGTTTTCAACCGTAAAATATTACCTTTTTCAACATGTCTTGGAGATGCTAGAGGTATAGGTGTTGGAAAGGACGCTACCTTTGCTACAGACGGCATCTCTAATGTTGGTAATATGGGATACTTATTAAAATCTATAAAAAATAAAACAACATATATAAATAAAAGTGATATAATATTTTATTATAATTTAGTCATTTACTTATGGATATGTGACTAGATGAAGTTTTCATCCACCAATTATTTCTACTAATGACTCCTGCGAGTCAATATGTCAAGTAATTGTGAATTTGTGAATTTGCATCCGGTTCAGCAGTGGGCCATTTTCACCCTGTATTTCCAATTCACGAATTCCATGACGATTTAAATCTGTGCAACCAACCATCCGTTACTTGTCACAAACGATTCATTGGCAGTGCCATCTAGTTTTTTATTAAACTGTAATGCTTTTTCACAGTAAAGGACCAGATATCGGTTGCCCAGTTTATCGTTGTTGTAAAAACCAACAATATAAAGCGTCTTCTAAAAGTTCAATCTTAGGTTTCTTCATCATTTTCAGATGTTTACTCCCGTCTTCGCTATCTAATTTGCAGGTATATAAGAAAATTGAATCGCTATTCTTCTTAATATCACTTATCGTGGATGTACCTACACCATACTTAACAGCTAACTTACGGTTTCTCGTTTTTTAATGAATCAATAATATTTAAATTGTCTGTCAGCGATAACTCCACTTCAAATGTGTAGGTAGACTTGATACGCACGTCAGAGCGGAGCAACTATTGCTAACTAACTAAAACAATAACGAATCGAGTGGGCAGCGATCCCGCGGGGCGCGTGCGGGGCTAATGCCAGTTCTGACACGTTCGTGCTTGCACAAATTCGACTTGTAGTTATTAATATATAGGTCGCGGCCGATAGTCCGGATAACAGCGTACCCGCATAATTGAGGGCCGGATAATCGAGTTTCTACTGTATTTTATTTCACCATCAGTATAATATCGGTTATATTGATCGATCGCAAATTAGTTTTTTAAATTTGCGATCGTGCAAATTGGTACATTTTATTCATAGAAATTCCAGACAAAACTGCGGAAACTATCACTATTCACACCAATTAGTCACAGTGTGAGACTAAACATCGTAGTAAACGTATATTTACTAAACGAAATGTCAAATATGACTACGTGATGTAGATTTGTTGCATAGCAAATGTTCTAGCAAGTACTGTGCATCAATAATGCCTCTTAATATTTTAAATAAAAACACTTGGTCCCTTTGTTCTCGACGTGACTAAGAATTTCAATTTAATGTCAATATTTCCAAATCTGTATTTCAGCCTTTTAATAATTCTTTTCTGTACAGCTTGTAGTTCGCTTAAATATATTTTGTAATTTGGATTCCACACAGTGGATGCATATTCTAAATTAGTCCTCACTAATGCATTATATAATTAAATTAAAGAATTAATATTTTTGAAGTCTTTAGTTTGACGAGAAATGAATCCAAGTATCTGATAGGCCTTGCTTGAAATTTTGTTTATATGAGGCATGAAGGTAAGTTCAGAGTCCAATTGAACACCAAGATCTCTTATTTCGGTAACTCTTTTTAATTTTTTATTATAAATTTGGTGATTGAATTGAATAATTGTGTTTTTACGTGAAAAAGTTAAAGTATAACATTTGTCAGTATTAAGTTTTAATCTATTTATTTTACAATAATTTGAGAATTTATTCAGATCACTCTGGAGCATTTGGCAATCGGTAGGACAATTGATTAATCTATAAATTTTTGTGTCATCTGCATACAGCAGTGCTTCGGAATTGTCAAAGGATCTTAAAATATTATTAATAAATACATTAAAACTAGAGGACCTAAATGAGAACCCTGAGGCACGCCTGAGGAGACAGGAGTAAAACATGAAGTGTAGCCTTTAACAGCCACAGCTTTTCTCACACAAGTCCGACTGCATCCACCCCAGCAAATCACCGTGTACACCAATATTCTCCAGCTTATTAAGAAGCAAGGAATGGGATATATTATCAAAAGCCTTTGAGAAATCGGTAAACACAGTTTCCACCTGGTAACCACGATCCATGGCCTGCAGAACTACGTCAGTAAACACGCATAGATTTTAAATTAGCAACAAATTACTTCCTAAAAAGTGTAGTACCTAATAACAAATATCTCAATTATAACGTACCTATCAGGATCGAGTGGAATTCGTGCTACGTGCATATTTGAACCTGGCGTACGTGGTACTAAATTAATAAAATTTTAGTAAAAAACTTTAAATATAGTCTCCAGTTCTGAAGTTCATAAACTTACGAAAGCGAAGTCAAAATTGTGCTGAAAATTCGCCTTGTCGAGCTACAATTCTTCCGCATATCAGTATTAATTTCAAAGAGTATGTAATATTAGTTTATTAATTGCAAACAAATTGCAAAGAGATGATTTGCTAATTGAACATTTGCCGCCATAAAGAAAACGCCATTTTTAATTTTTTGCCACAATACCAAAAAAAAAACGATAAAAATTTGTCATGGTTATGTTGGTGGTGTTTTGCGGGACTAAAAGTGTCTAATTTACATTAATTTTAGTCTGTATTAGAGTAGAAAAATGAAAAATAAATTATAACATAGTTTTGTACAATAATTTGTTCCAGAGTGAGTCCGGAGTCGCAACAATAGCGCAAACACTGATACGCGGGAGGGGAGAGAGGCTGGCGGTTGACTATCTATACTACACTTTTGTTCACTAGGTACATACAATTGAGACGCCGATCTTTTAATACAAAAAAGGATTAAGTATCATTTTTTTAAATGACGTCTATTTGCAAAAAGTGAAATAATATTTTTAATGGTAAGAAAAGTGGCAAGTGTTGCACCATTCTGAAATCTTGACTAAATGGGCCATCCTCTGTAATAACTTGCCAAGCGTAGTGTAGTACTTTATGTTTCCAAAATTAAGTGTCAAAGTTAACAGACAACATTTTTTGTAAATCATGACTCAATGTAATTCTATCTTTATTAGAATTTCCTCATACTTTAAGTTTTCTTTATCCTCAAAATTATTATATATCGACGTAGGAAAGCATATTTGCTGTAAGTAGACATATTGCAATTGTTCATCAGAGCCAAAAAACTTTATTATTTTCGGAAAAAAATTAATAGTATCTGACCTATCCATGATATTGCTACCATTTTTGGAACATAGGTTTATTTAACTGCCAGTCACCATTTGCAATGTAGACTTTTTATCCAAAGTTACTGTAAGTACGTGTTTGGCTAGTTACAGCAAACAGTTTTTTAAATCACATACCTTTAAAACGCTGTAACTATGGAAGAAAAATGTACGCGTAGATGGAAATATTATCAATTTACTGGCGGTAAATGTGCTGTATGCAGTAAATTTATTTATTTTGGTACTGCAATTCAAGATGTAAGATTAAATTTATAATTATGATTAGATCTAGAAATGCAGTGGGTCAGTCGGTAATGTAATGTTTGGTTGAAATAAAATGTCGTAAATGGTAAAAAAAAATTATGGTCTTTTAAATTGTTGAAACAAAATTTGAAACTCTAACTATACTGTTAGAACTTCGTTTCAACAATACAATGAATTAAAAAAGTATTTTTCTCTTATATCTAAGAGATAAAACATAAAAAAATAAAATATACAAAATAAAAACTAAGGCCCTAAAACTATGATGTAAATAAAAACATTGTATGCAATCAAAAAATATTTATTTAAAACTAAAAAACAGAAACTTAGTGGCAATTTGCCTTATTTAAGAACGAAAGATGTAACAAAATACAATTATAATTGAAACTTAACATGAAGACATTGTGTCTTTTAAGATTGATGGACCCTGAAAGTCTACCCTCCGGTCTTAGAGCATGTGCAGCAATAGAGAGCCACGTGCAAAATCAACTTCAATGCCTATCTCCAGTTCTTGATACAAGTGTTGCTACTCAAAGTAACGTGCTACATTTTCAGTGTCCATCTCTAGAACCTTCAACGAGTTTTGCGATTGAGGGCGACGTAGTGCAAGTATCATCTTCCTGCTATTCTCTGGTTCCTGGCATAAGTACTGCTACAAATGGCACTGTGCAGATGCAATTTATTTCTGAAAACAGTTCTGCAATTGAGAGCAATATAGTGCCAATAGGATCTCCAAGTCTATCAATGTCCCCTAGAACGAGTGACAGCAACGTGCTGCAGATACAGTTTCGAAATAGTTTACCATCCCCTGAAACAAACAAAATACAGATAACAGAGGACAGAGGTACCAGAAGGATAAATACTAAAAGATGCAAGAAAAAACTAAATTTCGATAAATGTTATCTTGATTATGTGGACGATGCGGATACATTATTGTTAAATGAAGCCTTTCCATCAGATGACTCAATAGATTGGAGTGAAGTGGAAGAGTCATCTGATGAGATGGAAGATGGAGATCAACACACTAAAACTGCAAAAAGAAATAAGAAGAAGCAAGGCAAACATAAAGACAAAATAAAAACAAAGACAAATCATAGGCCATTATATATAGAAAAAAATAAAACTAAAGCATTGATTAAAAAAGAAAATGAAGAAGAAAAGAAAAAAGGTAAATAATATTTAACTAGAAAAGGAAATCCTATGTACTGGCAAAAAACGTAGAAATAACTGTGAAAACATAACTGAAGAACGGCGTACAAATTTATTTAACTATTTTTGGAATCTTAAGTGTACGCAAAGGCGCAAAGATTGGATTGCTCAATGCTGTCATAAAAAAAAGTAAAGAACCACACGTCACAAAATAGCGGAGTAATATTTTATTAATGAAGGAGAAGCAAGGAGAAAAGTCTGCCAACAATTTCTGATCGCGACTCTCGATGTGACGCAGAGATTTATTTCAGGGGATGGTAAACTATTTCGAAACTGTATCTGCACCACGTTGCTGTCACTCTTTCTAGGGGACATTGATAGACTTGGAGATCCTATTGGCACTATATTGCTCTCAATTGCAGAACTGTTTTCAGAAATAAATTGCATCTGCACAGCGCCATTTGTAGCAGTACTTATGCCAGGAACCAGAGAATAGCTGGAAGATGATACCTGCACTACGTCGCCCTCAATCGCAAAACTCGTTGAAGGTTCTAGAGATGGACACTGAAAATGTAGCACGTTACTTTGAGTAGCAACACTTGTATCAAGAACTGGAGATGGACATTGAAGTTGCGTTTGCACGTGGCTCTCTATTGCTGCACATGCTCTAAGACCGGAGGGTAGACTTTCAGGGTCCATCAATTTTACGTTGCTTTCGATCATAGCTCTCTTCTCAGTAGTTGGTGATTTCCTTTGAGGGTGTTCCATATTGCTCTCAACACCACCGCCTAATTTTGAGATAAAATAGAGACATTGGGTTTTGATTTGCTTACCATCATTCTCAACTGGAAAGTATGCTTTACAAGCTGTTAAATGTGGAATAATTTCACCCAAAACATCTCCATTCTCAATGGTTACAGTAAAATCTGATTTAGCATGTTTTGTAAAACATGTTTCGTGGGTGTTTTCGCAATCTTTATGCAAGTCTGTTGGGATTTCCGTCAAGCCCGAAGCTTGAAGCGGTGGCGGTAAATTTGTCTTAGTATGTGGTCGGTTCCAGTCATGTATTTTTCTGGGTTTCGAAAAGTTGGAGTCAATTCTTTGCTACTATTCTCTCTTCTTAGTCATGTCCTCTTCCAAATTCCTTGTATGTGGTGTCGTTTTGCAATTATTTTGCGAAAAATTATTAGATACATCGATCTGTGATTTTATGTTTTTGTTGTTCAATTTCGAAGGAATTAAATTGTCTTGTAGGTATAGTTAGTTGCTTAATATTTGTATTTTAGGCTTCTTTCTTGAATGCTCTTCAACAATGTCTTCTTGAATAGGTTTTAATTCGTCCATCCATTCCCTGCGTTTCGCCATCTAAAATAAGCAAGGCAGTTTATAAAAAAAAAAAATATATCTTGTTACCCTCGTTGGCCTAGTCATTGTGATTGCTGATTATAGGTCATTAGGTACCTAGAAAAAATGCTTAAACTTAATTATGGCAGATTACAAATATCTTTACTTGTGTTAGATATTTTCGATTAAGATACAATACGTAAATACTTATCGACACTTAATAATATTCATATGGAAAATTTACTTACGTTTTCGTGATAAAATACTCAGGTTCAATCTAAATCACACCACTTATTACGGACAATCAGCACACACGACGTTCCAAATCAAATGCCACGCTTATAATGAGACAATAACAGAATGTCGTACAAGGAATGAAGGGTGCGGGCGGAGCCGCTAGCGAAGCAGTAACACTGACACAACTTCAAAGTACTATCATTTTTTTAATGGCGTAACGGTAAAATGAAATGATAAATGGTTTATCAAAATGCATTATCTCAAATTTCTAAAAAATCACAGGTTTTTTAAAAGCATTATGTGGTGTGAGCTATTAAAGCAAATACGTAATGATTTGTTGTAAATAACAAAAACTAAAACTGTAGGTTCCCTAAACTTGCTGTAAGTAAACGAATGTAAAAATCACACGCCGCAGAAATGCTGTAAGTAGCGTTAAGTTTTTAAATGGGAAGAAGTAAGTATTTGTAATGTAAAAAATGCAGTATTTCTTTTGCTGTAAGTACAAAATGTCTAAAATGACTAGATTTTGGTCTTGCTAAAAAAAAATAAAGACGGGCGTTTTCAACGGCGTATGTAATTTTTTTTGCATCGTAGAGACACAGGATCCGGGTCATTCGATGCGGCTTTTTTTTCTGATTCTAATGGTAGTAAAAAGTCACTTTAGGTATTTTGTCTACTTACAGCAAATATGCTTTCCTATCGATATAGCCAATATCTCGTCTTCAATACTATGTAATAATAAAGCACATATTTGTTTATCCGTAAGTCTTTCATCCGCACCACTCGCCATATAATATAAATGAAATTTTTGTCTCCAATCTTTAAACGATTGTTTCAGGTCACCCGAGGTAATATTTAAAAGAACTGGAGGTTTTAATAACGCCATTTCCAAACAATTCTATCCTTCGTGACTATAATGTCACAAAGCGGCGTCACACAAATGGGTTAGCGGTAAACTTCCTATGTATATTGCATAATATATTTAAAAAAAAAACTTACGAATATTACTTATATCTCCGTACTGCTACTACATCCTTATGTCCTCAGCGCATGAGTTGGGAACTGACCAGCGAGTTATACACTTTGTTGCGGCGTCGTGACTGCGCGATGATGTCAGATTTATCAAGGAAAGAGCCCACTGTATTTCAATCATGTTCACCGTCGTCACTTATTTTACTACTAGAACCGTTCCTTAGGTTGATTATAAATTCTTGTTCATAAATGCTGTAGAAGTGGACATCTCGCTCTCAGCCTTCTTCTATAATTTTTTCCACGATTTTTCTCCAGTCACTCGCAGTAATGTTTTCACACGCATTTTGCTGTAAAAATACAGCATTTTCTTAACCGTAAAAGGAGGCCATGTGTTATGCTTACCTGCATGACCTAACCTGTTTAATAAACGTCGTCGTCGTTAACCTATTTAACATAAATCTTTTCTATGGCATTGTATTGAGAATGATGCGGAGGCAATCGTATGGCCATCTCATTCAGCGACTTCATCCAAAATGTAGGCATTCTAGGTTTGTTTTCTTTCGCCAATTGGACTAATTCGTGTTTCAACATATTTTTGATAAATGAAACAACAACGTACAGAGCTGCGCGAGACCACAGACAACGAAATTTATTCCAACACTATAGTTTATGTTATTTTGATACAGATTATAACACTCCCACTTATCAAAATAATATATGTATACTATATCTACTAAGTAATAGACTTAATGCCTAACAATTCCATTAAAAAATAATGTTTTACATTAGGCAAACTTTTAGTGAGTATATCAGCTGGCATCTTACTGGTTTCTAAATACTTTAATGTAACAGTTTTATCAATAATACAATCTCTAATAAAATGATAGCGCATATCAATATGTTTTGTACGTTTATTAGTGTAATTATTTAAAGACAACTTAATTGCACCTTGATTATCATTCGATATTACAATGGTATAAGAATCATCAATAATCTCTGTTAACAAATTACGAAGATAAATAGCTTCTCTGCAGGCCTCTGCCAGCCCCATGTATTCAGCTTCTGTGCTTGAGAGTGCAACTGTCTTTTGCTTTTTAACCTCCCATGAAACTACACTACCAGCCAAAACAAAACATAAACCTGAATATGACCTTCTGTCTATACTATTATTTCCCCAATCAGAATCAACAAAACCCTCTAATTTCGAATTTCCATTCTTATCAAATTTCAAACCAAAATGTTTTGTCTTATTTAAATATCTTAAAATTCTTTTAGCATAAGTCCAAACTTCTTGATCATAACAATTATTAAATTGACTTAGATATCCAACACTAAATGCTATGTCGGGACGAGTTAACACTGCTAAATACATAAGACCTCCGATTAACTGCTGATATGGTATTTGACTGTCACAAATTCTATTTTCTTTACTGATATTTAACCTAGTTTCTAAAGGTGTATCTGAAAATTTACAGTTATACATGTTGAATCTACTTAACAATTGGTTTACATAATTTTCTTGACTCAATGTTACAGTACCATTAACTTTATCAATATTCACTGTCATTCCTAAACAATTCCTAACTTGACCTAAATCCTTTAGTTTAAATTTTGAAGACAATACCTTTTTTAAATGATTAAATTCAACACTATCATTTGTAAAAACAAAGAAATCATCAACATATAGTGTAACAATTGTCCTTTTATCACCATTATTTTTACTGTACAAACATGGTTCTAACTTTGACCGTTTATAACCAATACTTATAAGACATTCATCTATTTTCTTATACCAGGCCCTTGAGGATTGCTTTAAGCCATATATAGCACGATTTAATTTAAGCACTTTTCCATTACAATCTGAATCGGGAAAAAGTTCTGGCTTTTCCATGTAAATCACCTCCTCAAGCTCCCCATTTAAGAATGCTGTTGTTACATCAAGATGTGTAATATCTAATTTGAGTTTAACTGACAATGCAAATAATAACCTTAAAGTAGAATGCTTAACTACTGGTGAAAAAGTTTCTGTATAATCCACATTTGCCTTTTGCATAAAACCTTTAGCCACTAACCGAGCACGGTAACGAACATTATTATCACTGTCATATTTTTTACGTAACACCCACTTACACTTCACTATTGTCTTATCATCTTTTGGCAAATCAACTATCTCCCATGCATTATTATCCTCAAAACTTTGAAGTTCCTCATTGACTGCTTTTAACCAAGCATTTCTTTCTGTACCTTGTAAAGCGTCCTGTAATGATAAAGTGTTAACATCATCACAGTCTTCCTCGCTGGTACACATATTGACCCTATATCTTTCTGGTAACCTTTTGTTTCTTTTAGGCCGACCTTGTTGCTCAGGTATTTCTCTCACTCTTTCATCAAATATTTCTTCATCTAGATTAGCCGGAGTAGTTTCTTTTTCTGAACTTTTCTCTTCATCTCGAGTAACTTCTTCCACTGAAATAGAAATTTCTTTCTTTTCTTTGATTGGTGTGCTAATTTCTTCCTTATCCTGATTATCTTGTTTCAATGTTCTAGAGCTTTCTCTCTTTTCTATCTCTGGTACACTGTTCACTATGTTCTCACTATTTTCCATAATTATGACATTTCTACTAGTAGTGATAGATCTAGTTCTAGGATTATAAATCCTATATCCCTTTATGTCATCTGGATAGCCAATCAGAATATGTTTTTCTGCCTTTTTATCCCATTTCTGGCGTTTTTCCTTTGGTATAAATGCCATTACAATGCTACCAAATATTCTGAGATGACTCAAGTCTGGCTTATATCCTGTCCACATCTCAAAAGGTGTTTTATCATTCATACCTGGAGTCCGATTCTGCAAATATACAGCAGTGTGTGTTGCTTCTGCCCAAAACTCCTTGTTTAAGTTTGCATCAAATAAAAGACATCTAGCCTTCTCTACTATTGTACGATTACTTCTTTCTGACAACCCATTCTGCTCTGGGGTGTATGGATTGCTTTTTTGATGAGCAATACCTTCCTTTATGAGATATGATTCAAAGTCATGATTACAGTACTCTCTGCCATTGTCACTTCTCAAAATCTTGATTTTTTTGTTTGTTTGTTTTTCAACTTTTGCTTGGAAATTTTTAAAGCAACCAAATACTTCACTTTTATTCTTTATAAAATAGACAAAGATCATTCGACTATAATCATCTATAAATAAGATAAAATATCTAGAACCTGCGAGTGATGCATGCTCCATAGGTCCACAAACATCTGTGTGTACTATATCTAGCAGTTCTTTGCTTCTAGAACCCACATGTGTGAATGGCTGACGGCTCTGCTTTCCTTCACAACATACTGTACATGTCATCTTGCTAATATTAATATTCTCTTGGAGATTCATTCCATCTACAGCACTACTAACTTTGTTTAAGTATTTGCTGTTTATATGGCCCATTCTACGATGCCAAGTATGACCAGTCACTGCCACATTAGCCACTATAATGTCGTTTATTCTCAACTTGTAGACGCCATTAACTAGGGTACCTGTAGCCACCAAGTCGTTATTTCTATTGAAAACTTCACAACCACCTGCTGTGAACTTGACTCTATTTCCATTTCTTATTAGCTGGCTCACAGACAACAGATTTGTAGTCAATTCTGGAACACATAAGACATTGTGAACTGGTATCTCATATTCATACTTATCTATCTTCGTAGTAATGGTAGTATCTCCGGCACATAACACTTTCAATTGTTGGTTATTGGCAATCAGAATGTTTTTCTGTTCTGGATACGAAACATTTTCGATCCACTCTTTGTTACAAGTTAAGTGCACACTAGCTCCCGAGTCAATATACCAGTCATATTTGTTAAATTGTCCACTTAAAAAGGCTGCACTAAATGCATTTGACGTTTTTTGTTGCATTTCTTTTGTAGATGTTTTATTTTTATCGATATTTGGACACTGGTTTTTGTAATGACCCAATTGTTTACAGTTATAGCACTTGATATAGCTTTTGTCTTTGACAGTTTTCATATTTGACGTTTTTGAAGCTTTTGCAGTGTTGATAGTGCTATTTTTCTTTCGCTGGTAAAAACCTTTCGACAAAAAAGCATTCTCTGTCCCACTGCTGCCAACTTCCGTACTCATATCCAGCAACTTGCTTTTTATGACGTCTGTCCCTATCTCTATGCCAGAATGTTCGATGGCCATGATCATAGGCGAAAACTTTTCTGTTAAACCTGCTAACAATAAACATCCTATCCATTCCTCGGTTATCGTGAATCCTGTTCCACGTAGCTTCTGGGCTGTATCAACAATCTGCGTGACGTAACTTGTCATAGATTCGCTGTCTTCCAGTCTAATGGATATCAAATGTCGTAATAAATTGATCTTTCTTTGGAAACCGGAATCATCGAACAAAGATTTAAGCCGCTTCCAAACATCGTAGACCGTCTTTTCATTTTTAATATGAACATATAAAGATGAATCAATCGTCATTATTAATTTCGCTTTTGCCTTCAGCACATCAGCGTCTGCAACAGCTGCTGATTTTTCTTTTTTGATATCTAATCCTTCTAACAATAAGAAGTTTTCTGCGGCAAATGCCCACTCATCATAATTTTCTCGCCCTTTGAGTTTAGGAACATTTATGATATAACTGGCAGCCATTTTGCACGCGATGACGAACTCGATCACTAATAAAATGTTTTGAACTATTTTAGGTAGTAACCGTAAAACTGATTCATGATTATTAATTTAGTCCACTTTTTAGTATATTTAACAGTTTTTAAGCACGAAAAATCATTTTATTACTATTTTTTTAAACTGGGTCCAAAACCTGATAAATGAAACAACAACGTACAGAGCTGCGCGAGACCACAGACAACGAAATTTATTCCAACACTATAGTTTATGTTATTTTGATACAGATTATAACAATTTTCATTGTCTTCAATACCTTTGCTTTACAACCAAGATATAAAGCTCCAGTTTCCTGCTGCTGTATGTTGGAGCTTTGTCCTGTTGTAACGAATGCAAGCATTAACCTTGATAATTATATATGGTTCGTGAAGATTTTGCAGTGAAATTAAAAATCACTCTGAGCTTCAAAATTCATCTCTTCATAATACTCCGTTGTATTGTGGAATTTAAGACCCAAAGAACAGCCTTGGTTAGCATTAAACTACGTCTCGTACAGAAATACGATTTTTCCCAATTTGAAATGTTTGGGTTTTTTCAAAAAGTCTACCCGTGCAATGGCAATATTCGTGGGTGGACATTTTTTATAAACTGTCAAAATTTTGTTAAGTATTGGCCAATGATTGCAAACTGCCTTTAAAGAAATCAAAGTATTTAGGGGATATAATTTTCTTAATGTCGGATATTCACCACGTCCATAATGGGCATTTATTTATATTGTGCGATTGTGGCGGCATCGTCATCAATCGCGGTGATTCTTGAAACTCTTCTTTTCTTATTTGGTGTCAAATATTTCTTTTTCGTCTCGTCCTCTGTCGCTTGAGGTTCTGATGACTCGCCATACTTTTCTTGAGTTACTGGAGACACTGTAGCACGTCCGATGCCAAGGGCATCCGGAACCGTGTTTCCAACTTTGATTATATTATACCACAACGGTACGCCATTCTGACACTAACTTTCAAAATAATAACGTACTATCTTTGTCAATCTTTTTGAAGCCAGAAATTAAGGAGTCATTATTTTCTCTCAGCATTTATTAAAGTATAATAAAGGAGCAACTTTTATAAATATTACTTTAATTATTTATTTAAAATTACATTACATTTAGTATACTTCAACCGACAAAATTTTCTCTACAAGTGACAATAAAAATATTAGTTTTCATTAGCTGCCAGTCATTAGCCGACCTTACTATAAAAACTCCTTTGTTTATGTTTTGTTATATAGTAATATTTTGAAAAATTTGATTAAAAATAAATACAACTCTTTGTACTAAATTATTTATTGATTGAAAAAATTTATTACCACTCTTACAAAAACTCTCCGATTCTAATAAATGATAACTACAGAAATTTATCCACTAAATTGACTGTCGATGAAGTCATGATATGATGATGACTTGTGTTTAGTTATATTATTATTCTCAATCTCAATTTTTTCATTTATAACAGCCAGTCTTAGATCTTTCTTTGATACAGCTATTTTTCTATGTCTGATATCAGCCCTGTTTTCTCGAGCAATTGATATTATTTTTTGGACCAATGGTACTTCTTTTAGGAAACTTATTCTCGAATCTCCATTAAGGAACGCAATAATATTTCGTTTTCTGCTTTATTAGCAACAGGTTTCTGTAAGTAATCGTGATCCATCTAATTATGTCTAAACTTAACCAAAAACGATATATAACTTAACTTCAAGTCTCGACTTCGAAGTAAAGTGTCGTTCTTAGACAATTTCTAAATTTCGCCGCTAGATGCGCGCGGATAATTTTTGCTATGCATCGCTAATAGTTAAGAAGTAAATTGTACCCCATTATCACAAATTAAAATTTTAGCACAGCCAAATTTCAAATGTTGACGGCGAAGTGCCAATAACACCTACTGACGAAAATTGGTTGTTATTTAGTTAAAATTTACTTATTATATTTATTAATTTAGACTAACAGTAATGTAATTTTTCTATGTTATCCTGAATTATTGTATTTTGTAATAGTGAAATTAGGATTCAGTTAAATAGGAGCTATTGACTTTTAACTTATACTTTTATGTGTTAATGTTATAATATTTAGAAGATAATGGTTTAAAAAAAAACATTGATATAAATCAAATAACCTTAAATTTGTGAAAACAAGCAGAGTGATAATTATGATGATACATACGAGGTAAATTGTCATAAAATGAATGACAATCCCTCGGTAAGACTTTCTTCAATTGTTGAAGATGGTTAAATTTGCTATAAGCTATGAGAATTGGACAGGATCGCCTGCTTTAAGACCGGGTCTTATGTTGCTGTAGATCCAATTGATTTTACTATTGTAATCCTTAAACAGATTGATAAGGAAAAGGATGTATTCGAGCCCCTTTCGTTACAGTTATATTAGTCGCTGGGAAGATGTATCTCTCTATTTTTGAGTTTTCTTTCGATTGCAGCATGAACTGCATCGCATTCCATCTGTGTATGGCCAGGCTCTAAATATTTCTGTGTGATAATCACTTTATTAACGTCTCTTTCTAAGGTGTATAGGGATAAACTTTCTTCTCTCTTGACAACAGTGTTGCCACATTGAATTGATTTAAGTCTCTAGATTGCTATCAAAAAGTCTCTAGTTTTGCATAAAATGGTAACAAAAAAAGTCGTTAGTTGTCGCTAAATAAATTTTTAATAATGAAAAAATTAAGTATTAAAAAAACAAACTTCTAGAACTAAAAATCTAACATAATGTACATTTAAAACTCCATGTCAACAAATAATGCTTCATTATGCTCTTTACCGTATTCATTCTCTTCAGTTTGTTGATGTTGAGATGTAGAGGGTTGACTAAAATCCATTGATTGCGTTTTATCATGTCTAAATGAATATTTCCCATCTTTTCGTATTTGTGCTAGTATTTCATCAGGTAATTCATAAGTAAAGCAATTACTTTTTCGAATTTTTAGCTGATTACGTAAAAACATTATACAGTTTAAAGTCGATACTGACATTTTATTCCTTAATTTTGATTTTACGATGTTCATTGTGCTAAAAATCCTCTCTACTGAAGCATTCGAATGGGGCATTGATAGCACTGATAAGGCTAGTTCACACAACTCTTTAAAAGTATTTGCTCCCGACGCATCTTTATATTTATGTACCGCTGCCCAGAATTTAATTACGTCGTCGGTAGCTTCCCAGCTGACAAAGTTGATATTCTGCCATTGTCGCAAAATTTTATCTATTTGGTTAGCATCGTAACCCAATTCTTGTGCCAGTTCAGACAGAGAACTATCATCTTTGTTTTGGCGCAACGTATTTTCTACACTTAGTAGAGTCATTTTCTGTAAGACTAGATAGTTTGATGGAAGTCTTACCTGTAATTCCTTAACTAGTTTAATATTAAAATCGATGCAACGCTTCCTCACTAAATTTATGGTTGCATTGGTTATAGTATTGCACTGACTTAATTGCATTTCAAACAGATACCCCAAGTATGGACAGGGTTTAGGTGGTTTTCTACATCGATTGAGAGATAATCTTCATCAGTAACTGCAGAATTAGGTATTACTATTCTGTTACAAACAGATCTAAAAAGAGCCATTAATTCATTGAGCAAGTACAGAGGGTTTGCTTTTTCACTTTCAAAATTTTTAACCACATTTTGCACTTCACTGAGTATGCTTCTTAAAAAACATATAAACAATTTATTGGTTTCATCGGAATACATAGCGTACAGTAAGTCCGCTGTATAACACTTGTCTTTGGTTACATAAAAATGTAATTTGAGTTCTTCCCATTGTGAAAGAATACGCGCTACAGCCGGCTCAATTGAGAGCCATCGGGTATCACAGTACCTCAACATTTTTAATGGCTGTTTACCACAATTTATGGTTTCAAAGAGTAATCTGTATTCTTCGCACCGTTTAGGAGAATGGGAAAACCATTTATAGGTTTCGCGTATGAGGAATTCAATATTCCTAGGAAGAGTTTCCTCTGAAGCATGTGTAACGGCCAACTGGAGCGAGTGGCACACACATCGCACTAAAACTAAATTTGGTATGCCATGTTCAGTTTTTAGAATGTTATGGACGCCATTATTTATGCCCGTCATAACCGAAGCGTACAGGAGAGCCCTACCCAAGGGCCATCTTAAGATAGATGACCTGAAGGCTCTATACGCTCTGTCCGATAACGAAGTAGCAAAAGGATTAAAAGCTCGAGCCAGATCAACCGTGGGAATGGCAAACCTGAGTTTGGCCTCAATCGCCGATGGGACCTGATCTCCACCAAACAAATCTTCGAATGAATAATTGCAGATTTTCCAATCTCTCCAATTCTCGGGATAGTTTGCATCCAACGAAGCAATGATCGCTGCTGAGCATAAAACATCATCAACTTCGCAAGGCTCTGCCGCTAGCGCTCCCATTGAAGTTATTTCCGCCATTCTAGAAAGGAATACAAAATTTTAATTCAACATAGGCGGTAATGCTATATAACACTAACTGCTATAAGCAAGGACGACATGCGCCACTTAAGGAAAATTTCATGTAACTCGACGCTTCAGCGAGGCAGTCATAGCGCTGCGGACGCAGTCAAGACGACGCCCTTCTCACTGAGATATCTGTCGTCTCGATGAGGCAACCGTCGCCCCGATCGGGGACCGCCGCCGTGCCGCCTCGCTCGAGACGACTGTCGATCACGATGGGAGTCGTCTCAACTTCCAACGACATGGAAGTTATTTAATTCGTCGCTGAGCCTTGAAGCGTCGAGCGGTATGTAGTATCGTCGTTGGGCTCAAAAGCGCCGAACGGAAATGATAGCAAAATAAAAGTAATATATTTTTTACTCACTTGCTCAGTCGAGTAACGATGTGTTGCCTTCACGAATATCGAAAGCGTACTGAGGGCTATGGCCGCCGCGCGCTGCCCGCCAGATGCGTGACAAGGACAAGTACAATCGTTCGGTTGCATATACATTAGTGAAAGAGCGAGACGGGATGATGTTGATCACGAATATTGGAACGCTACTCTCAAATGTGGTTCAAGCTACGGCTGAAACCTAAATATCCGTTTTTTTACCCTTCGGGGGGGAAAAACGGTTCTATTATCATTCTTTAATAATAAAGTAAGTGGCTCTAATATTTTTGATTTATCCTTTAAATGCCTTAAGGTAAAATTTATCATTCCCAAAAATCTTTGAATCTCCAACTTATTAGTTGGCTGAGGAAAATCAAAAATTGCTTTTATTCTTTTTGAATCAACACTAATAGCCTTTCTGATAACATAAACCCTAAAAATGTTACTTCTTGTACCACAATAAGACATTTGTCTGCATTAACCGTTAAACCCTCATCAGACAATCTTTTTAACACATTTCTCAAAGTTTCATCATGTCCTTCAATTGTATCATGATATATTAGTATGTCATCAACATGATAAATTACATTCAGTCCGTTCAGTAGCTTAGAGAATTTTGACAAAAAATATTCAGAACAATTTAAACCGAATGGTAAACGCTTATATTTAAATCTACCAAAAGGACTTATAAAAGTTGTTAGATTTTGACTTTGAGCATCTAATTTCAGTTGATGAAAACTTTTATTAATATCTAATTTAGAAAAAAATTTAGCATTTTTTACTTTAGCCAATGTATACTTTTTGTATAGGAAAATATGGGCGTAGTACACTTTTATTTAGCTGTGTATAATCACATCACAATCTTATTTCATTATTATCTTTCGGCACACAAACTATAGGAGCCACCCACTCAGTCACCTCTTCAACGGGTTCAATAATTCCTAACTTCTCTAGACGTACTAATTCTTCCTTCAACTTATCTAACAAACCTATTGGGACTACCCTAGGAACTGTCTGAGCAAAAGGCTTCGCATCAGGTTTCAATTTAATCGAAATTTCATCCTTAAAATGTCCAAGATCCTGAAATAACAAAGGAAATTCTTTCTTTATATCAACTGTACTCAAAGATTTATTTTCTAAAGTAACTATTTCAATCAAATTAAGTGTCAAAATTTCTAAAGCAATACAAGCATTTCTGCTTAAAATTGGCCTATTTATACTCTTTAAAATATAAACTTTACAATTATATAGTTTTTTATTATATAGTAGATTCAGATTTAAATATCCAAAACAATCAATTTTCTTTCCATCTGCAGACCTTATATTAATATTTGTTTTATTTAATTTTTTCACACAATTTTTTGGAACACAATGCAAAGGAATACAAACTATATCTGCACCTGAATCAATTAAAAACTTTTTAATAATATTAAACTCTAAAATATTTATATCACACAACCATTGTTTATCTCTATCACTCTGAATGTTACCAATTATATAATTTTGAATACCTTTTTCTAATTTTGAGGCATGGCCGGGGATCCTGAGTATCATTATTTTCTTCTATCAAATTTAATTTTCTCCTCCGACAAGCTTTCTCGAAATGACCCTTAATTTTACAGTTGAAACATTCAGAATTCCTCGCAGGACACTTCAATCTAGAATGCGCTGGACGCCTTAAACAGTAATAACACTTGCTCTCTTCACCTCCTCTATAACTGTTTCTTTTCTGATTAACCACATTGACTTCCGAATCACCAAACAATTCTTCAGTTTGTTTGTTCTGTAGTTCAGCTTGTTTAACCATAAGTATAGCCTGCTGCAAGGTTAATTTATCCATTAACTGCATACGCTCACTGAGATTTTTATTCCTTATTCCTACAACTATTCCATCCCTCAATATCTCTTCCCTCGTAATCTTCTCAAAATCACAGTCTGTTGCAATTTTGTACAAATTTGTTATAAACTGCTCAGCTGTTTCCCCCATTTCTTGTTTTCTGATATTAAATTTAGCTCTCTCAAATATGACATTCTTTTTTGGTAAAAAATATTCATTCAATGACGTCAGTAACTCCTCAAAATTGTTATGTTTTCTTCCTAATTGATTCGTGATGTCTTCACTTTTTTCACCCATACAATATAATAATAACTTGATTTTTTCTTCATCTGATCTTTTTACAAATCCTGACACCAGAAGATATTGCTCAAAGCGTTTTCGCCATCTTGGCCACGATGCCGGCTCTCAAAATTAAACTCATTTGGCAGCTTTATGCCATCAAACATCATCGTTTTCGTTTCACTCATAGTTCACATGATCTTCTGACCAAGTCTACTTATTGTCATTTTTGTATGGCTGGTTCAAAACAATTTTCATATTTCGATTCGACTCATGTTTATCATATCATGATTAGCCACGCTGGTGACAGGGTCATTGTTGGTTGTTGGACGCACAGTTGGCTGATTATTAACATTTTCATTTGACTTCTCGTCGCTATCCGACTCTTTGTCAATGGCTGATTGTGAGACTTTTACTAGTTTCTGACGTCTGCGTTTGCACGATGGAGCTCGTTTGATTTCTGGTTGGTTCCGTCTTAAAGCGTGGCGCATTATATTTTTAAAAAAATCTTTTTTTGTAAAGTCTTTGTCAGATCCATGAATTACTTCAAAAAAAAGATCGATGGTTTTACAATAGCTTTTGAAACAAATTTTGTTGGTATTATTTTTTTGTAGTTGTATGGAGAATCATCTTCTAGTTGGGTTGGTGTATTTACTACATAAACAATCGAGTCGTTTAATTTTGTGCATTGCGACTCGGCGTTGGGCATACTTAGTATTATTTATTATAATATTAGTTTGCGACGTGCTTGGTATATATGTCTATAAAACGGAAGCTTCAGTGTCGTTTGTAGATTGTAGTTCGGGCGTTTTTCATATTCCTGAAAGAAAATATTATGACATATTACGTCACCACCTATTAGTGCTGCAAATGCAATTAATTTATTTATTAAATAAAAAAAAATTATGTCGTTTATTTATATTTTATGTATCATATCCAAAGTGATCTACTCTGGGCTAACATGATAAAGCGTAACTCAGCGCAGGCTGCAATACTATACTGCTACTGAAATTTGGGCAAAATGTTTTTCGTCAACACTTCTCAAAAAACTTTTAGTTTCATTTCCCAAATGAATCCTTAACAAAATTAAATTGTGAAATTATCTTGTAATTGTATTGGTATACTTACTAAAGAAGCTGCAAATCTATTTTCGGTGTTAGACTTAAAGAAAAAAAGGGTAGTTCAGTGTTCAGTTCAGACATGGATGTTTTTTCATGCATCTAAATGAAAAAAGACCTAAATATATAATAATTTACAAAACAAAACCTATGATAATTTACAAAAAATTTGTACGGCATGTTGCAACTAAAAAGCAAGTAGGTAGTTATAGATTTTAAAACCAGAAAATAACAATAATGATGTAGGTACAAGTACTTATAACATGTAGTTCACCAAACTACACTGTGTGGTATAATGTTATCATTGTTTTATTTTTATTTTAACACTTAAAAACACGCCCGAGGCGCCAGTTGAGAGGTGGAGCATTGTCCTCCTTCATGAGCACGAGGTCATTTAGTTGCAGCTCACTGGCTTTCGTTCTCCACTTCGTTCGACATTGAAGCTCCGCAACGTACTCGGTGCTCCAGCGCTTCCAAAAGTGTTGCCTCATTTGCTCGAGGCGCTGGAATCTGTTCAAATAGAAGTTAGTAGCCTGCAGATACGGTGAGGGCAGAGAAGTGAGCGGTCTACCAATGAGAAAGTGACCCGGAGTCAAGGGACTAAAGTCATCAGGGGAAGGACATATGGGACGGCTGTTAAGTATGGACTCGATTTGCGCGAATAGGGAAGCTAACTCCTCGTATGTCAAGTGCGTAGTACCTAATATTCTGACCAAATGATGTTTAGCAGATTTAACACCTGCCTCCATCAGACCATTAAAGTGAGGAGCGTATGCTGGCGAGAAACGAAATTCGACGCCAACGCTGACGGCAAAGTCGGTAAAAGCGCTAGCGTTTTCCTTAAAATATTGCTTGATTTCTCTGGAAGCGCCAGTGAGGTTTCCACCATTATCACAAAATATTTGTTTTGGTAATCCTCTGCGAGAAATGAATCGCCTTAGAGATAAAATAAAAGCATCTTTGGAAAGTTCACTGACCGCCTCTAAATGAACACATTTAAAACGTAAACAAATAAATATACATAAATAATACTTAGTTATCTTGAAACCACGTCCCTTGCGATCAGTGATCATGAAAGGTCCGGCAAAATCAGCGCCAACGCTGATAAATGGGTAGTCAGGCATAAGTCTTTCTGAGGGTAAGTTCCCCATTATAGTTTTTAATGATTGACTGTTAAATCGCCTACAAATAGAACAATTACGCGCTGTACGCCTTGCGAGACATCTACTTCCGATAGGCCAAAATTGTGATCTTATCGATGCAAGGAGCGCCTGGGGTCCTATATGCAATAAGCGTTGGTGTTCATAATAAAACAATATTTTAGTGAACTGGTGTTAGGAACCAATTAACATGGGGTGTTTCGTGTCAAAACTGTACTGAGACGCTTGAATACGTCCGCCAACTCTAATAATACCCTCATGTAAAAAAGGGATTCAACGCCGCTATATTTGATTTAGCCTTAAGAGACTTGCCGTTAGCTAATAAACTGTATTCTTTAGGGAATGATTCTAATTGGGAAAGGTAAACTAAACTTAAAAGAGCCTTTTTAAGTTCTGAAACCGTCAACGGACCGCTTGTTTTTATTGTAACTCTTTTACAATTATTTAAAAATCTATGTAAGTAACCAAAAATACGCTGTAATGTTTTAAATCTAGAAAATCTACTAAAATCAATTAAACAACAAGGATCAGAAATTACAGCTGAATGTACCTTAACTTCTGGTAAATCAATATCTTCGCCCTTAGATTGCATTGGCCACTCAATCTCAGGTAATAAAAGAAATTCAGGTCCATGCCACCACAGGTTGCATCTGGCAACTTCAAGGGGATCTACTCCACGGGACAGCAAGTCAGCTGGATTAGTGTTAGTAGGGACATGGTACCATGACGAAATGTTGGTCAATTCTCTGATTGTGGCCACTCTGTTTGCTACAAAAGTTTTAAGATTTTTGGAGCCAATACGTAACCAACCTAGTACTACGCTTGAGTCAGTCCAATAGACCTGTCTAGAAATCTTACAACGCAATGTTTGAGTTACAGCAAAGCTCAACTCTGAGGCGAGCAATGCGCCTGAGAGCTCTAAACGAGGGATTGTCGATGGTTTTGATGCTGGCGCTACGCGAGATTTAGCGCAAAGTAGATCTATTCGCACCTGTCCGCCACTATCAATGGATGCATCGCAAAATGCATGCAACTCAATCAAAACCGGACTGTCAACTAAAACACACCTAGGAACTGCAAGCGAAGAAATTGATTGAATGCCTTCAGTGAAGGTTTTCCATGGCTTGACAACTTCCTTAGGTGCTGATTCGTCCCAGTCAAGTTTAAGTGACCATAAGGTCTGAATTAAAATTTTGGGAACGATAGTGCTCAAAGATAGGAGACCCAAAGGGTCGAAAATCTTGAAAGTTGACGATAAAATAATGCGTTTAGTAACGACTTCATATGAATTTGTAACAGTAGGAAAATATAAACAATCTGAAGAAGGATTCCAACTTAAGCCTAATGTATTAGTAGTTTCACTCAACATTAAATTATTATGAGATTGAATCGATTTGGCTAATAATGTAGATGAGTTTGAGCGATATTTTCGTAATGGAAAACCTGCCGTGGCAAGAATATCTGAAACAGATCTTTGAATAAATTGAAGTTGCCGCTCATCGTCATGACCTGTCAACAAATCATCGACATAGAAGTCATTTTGTATGACATTTTTCGTGACAGCGTCTTCACAATCTTCTCCGACCTGCCAGAGACATCTTGTAGCAAGAAAACTTGCACTAGCAAAACCGTAAGTGACCGTGTTAAGCCTGAGAGTTTTTAAAGCCTTGTTCTCCTCGTCACGCCACAGAATTAATTTTAAGTTTCTGTCCGACTCATCAAGTACAATCTGTCGGTACATTTTTTCAATATCCGCCGATAGCACATAACGGTATTGACGAAATCTAATAAGGATGTTGAAAAGAGAGTCTTGAATTCTAGGGCCTATCATTTGGATGTCGTTTATAGACAACCCAGAGGTTGTACGGGCTGACGCATCGAAGACTACACGAAGACGTGTAGACTCGCTGCTTTCACGAATGACGGGAAGATGTGGAATGAAGTTTCCATTCTCAGGTCGGTCTACTTTCTTTCTAGCCAAAAAATAGGAATCACCTAAACAATCTGGAATGTCGATCAATGGAACTTTGACACAGAAACGCTCTTCGTTTGTACGCCTCGTATTTTGTAAAAAATGTAGTTCGCAAGCCCTTTCTTTTTCTGTGTATAGGGGTTTGTGTGGTATGCTTTCCAGCTCCCAGAACTTCTGTAAATCATTATGTAAATCGATTAAGTAGTTATTGGGTTCATTATCCGTTATATTAACTAAATTACAATGAGTTTGAGTTTTCTCAATGTTTGTGTTGTTATGAGAATAGTGCATAGGACCTGAGAGAAGCCAACCTAATTTAGACTCGCGAAGAATAGGATTGCCCTTGCCTAAACGGTGCTGCCTTGAGCCAATAATGTCCCAAAAAATATCAGCACTTATTAATATTCCTATTTCGGAAGGCTCATAAAATCTAGGGTCTGCTAACTCAAACGATTTGAGATCTTTATTACTAGTATTTAAAAAAGACCTAGGTGTTTTACCAGATATTTGATTTATAATTTAACAAGAAGTTACAATACTAAATGGACTAGTCTTGGATTTAATGCGTATTACAACGTCCTAAACTAAGCTTAAATGGATTATTGCCTATTCCAATAACATTTTGAGTGTTTGAATTTAATGATATTAAATTTAATTGATTTTTATAAATGTTGATTGGCTACCACAGTTCAATAACGCCTTAGTAGTAATAATTTTATTAGAAGTAGGATTGATGACGTCAACCAATGCGGTACACAAAAGAGTTTCTGACGATGACGTAGCAGATATCGCGACGGCTTCAGAACCTGCATGCTCACCGTCAGCCTCGGTCGACTTGTGGAGTAGCGAGTTGTGACGTGTTCGGCAAATCTTACAAGCACCTGGAAGTTTACAAACACGCGGACTATGACCTTTGCGTAAACAATTTGTGCACAATTTTAAATTATGTACTAAAGTTAATCGATCATCAATCATTTTGGACTTAATTTCGGCGCAATCATAAATACGATGGTCTTTATTACAAACAACACACTTATTGGGACTATTCGAGGATGATGTCTCATTATTTTTTGCAACAATAAATGATTTAGTCTGAGAATTTTTTAAAATAGATGAGTACTTCGGTGTCGCCTTATCAATTTTCTCTTGCTTACTTCGAAAAACCGACTCAAGAACGTCAGCATGACCGCACAAAAATGCAAAAAAATTCTCAAGAGTAGGCATCTCCGTAGAACTCACGTTGGCATGAAGAAACTCTTCCTACTTAACCCGTGTGTGGCTATCTAGTTTTGCCGCAACCATATAGATGATCAATGTATCCCAATGTTCAGTGGGCTGTTTTAACGTTTTTAAAGCACGTAAGTTTTTTGTTATATGATCTACTATAAATCTCAATGACTTGTCAGATTCGCGTGACATTTCTAAATTAAAAATGGCCTTTAAATGATTATTTATAAGTTGACGTAAGTTATTATACCTCTCACACAAAAGAAGCCACGCCTCAGGATAATTATTGTCGGTAACTTCTAAATTACTAATCACTCGAGCTGCCTCACCTTCTAAATAAGAATTTAAATAATAAAATTTATGAATATTTTTAATTTTAGAATTATTATGAATTAGTGAACTGGAAGTGTCCCGAAATTCCAGCCATTTATTAAAATATTATTAGAGATCACGTTTGAATATTTATCGGTTCAGTAGAAGTATCTACTTTGCGTTTACCCGATAGTCCATTCAATATCATCATCCCTTTTAGTATTATTCCTTCTCATCATTAAAATCCCCGACATTTAATTGAGAACAATTATTGCCATAAGTTAAGTAGTGTAAAATTGGGGCATCTGGATCAAAAGAGCTCCAGACGCCCCAATTTTACATATTTTACACAATGTATCCCACTTATCATTTATTAATGAAGTCGTTCAGAACATTTATTAATGAATAATTATTTTTGTAAAAGAATTGACATTTTGAATTTTATATTCTGTTTAACTTTCAAAGGTTAAGGGGTTAGTTTCAATCAAAACTCAACAATTCAATTAAAAAACCATTTTATTATCAAACCATTTCTTAATAATCATTACATTTTTTAAAGCGCAGGCGTGGGTATGATACACGCAGCTAAAAACATCGCTACAGGTTCCAAAATCATTGTGCAGAGTTTGTAAATTTGGACATTTTTTGTCTTCTAAATCATAAATATTTTCATTTTCGACAATATTTCTTAACCACATAACTTTTTCGTATCCTTTAACGTAGATTATTTTGTCTTTAAGTAGAGGTGCTATGTATCGCTTGATATTTGTGTATGGTATAAAACCCTCATTCCAGAAAAATTTTCTGTTCCTCTCTATCCAACTTACATGTAATCTTTCTTTCTTTGTAAGATTGTAAAATGGATATGGTGGTCTAATTAGGAAAACCTGTATTTGGTTTTTCCATAATATTGCTATTTCTTTAAGAATAAAATCGTTTGATTCGGTCTTAAATCCTTGTACATCGACTATAACACTCATATTAATTTTCTAACGATGCTACTTAAGGGCTTATATTCAATAAGTCGATCGTTAATAATAAGACAAAAAGCAGATGTATTTTCTGGAATATCTTCGTAACTTTCAATTTCCAGTCTTACATCTACTGCTCCGCTTTTTAAAGCTTCGTTTTGTCTCGAGCAGTCAATTACAAACAGAGGAGCCTTTTCTTTGAATTCGCGCAAATTAAGCAATGGATCAGGCTGAGTGTTATAATAAGACTGACGAAATTTAGTAAACATTTCGTATAATATATGAAATTTATCTTCGGGAAATTTAGCGTTCACTGATTCGTATGGGTAATATTGTGAATTTAAGAAGAGCGTAACATTAGTTAATTTACAATGATCAAATATAGAAGAGTCTTTATTCATTACATTTTTCCTATTTGACTGCAAACCGAATATTACATATCTCGGCTTTTCTACTTGTGAAGCAGTTTTTACAATCCAGGAATGTTTTGTTGTCTTAGGTAATAAAGGGTACTCATATAAATCCCAGTTTCTGAAAGCCATTCGTATAGGGCGATCTTTCTCTAAATTTTTAAGTAAAGTTAATCTTTCTCGATCTGAAACTTTTATATGCGGCACACGCCATTGCAGTCTTTCAATATTTATGTTCACAATATCATTATTATCAAGAGTAACACTATTAAGATTGGTACTACTTCTGTTCAGTATAAGTTCATGTTTACAATTAATTACAATCTTATTATAATCTTCGGCAAATCCGAGAACCTTGTTTAGAGGTATCAGTGCGCTAAACATTCCATCGTTGTTTTTGAGCCCATTTAAATCCCATCCCCAAATAGCTGCAGCTTTGCTTTCTCCCTCGCTCATAGAGACATACGACTTAAGAGTTGTCGTTATTCCAGCATTTTTTATGCGATCAATTTCAACGCCATTAAGTTCATAACGAATATCATTAAAAAGGAATGCTATAAAATTATTAGTAAAATTGACAATTTTACGGGTTTGTTTTTCTGTAGAATCTTTTCCTAACACAATTGCTTTACCCTCTATGTAAATATAGCTGGCTGCAGGTAATACATACAGGTCTTGTTGATGTATAGGTATCCTTATTTCATCATTTTCGCTAAAACTGTTGCTGTATGGATTATACGTATGAATTTCATAACTCGATATAGAGTTATCAAATTGTGGCGTATCATTTACTTGTAAGATACTCATACTTTAAAACCCAAAGCTTTAAGAAATAATTTATTTTCTTTGCTTATTTTTTTAATTCTCTTTATAGGTCTTCGTCTCTTGACGATGCTAGGACGAGTAATGCATTTTGGTTTCGTACTAGATATTATATTATAAACAATCATAGCGACTAGCTAAGTAAATCACATGCGACTTGCATAACAGACAGAATTAGAATATAATTTTATAAGCAAGAGTTTGATTTTATAATACCTTTTGTTTCCCAAAATTTTTTTATAAAATCAATACATAAGTGTCCACAAATGAATGGGTTATTCTTTTGTACGTTATCATAATTATATTTGATATTATGAGAACTCACATATCGCACGAATTCCTTAGGTGGTTTTAAATTACCATAACTATCAAAGTATTCGATATATTTATTATAAATTACATAGGCTACCCAATGTGTACCAGAACTTTCAGAATTATCTAAGTTTATGATACCACACTCCTTAGAAAAAGGAGTTTTAGGTAAAGCGTCTCTCATAAAAACTCCACGAAAATACGGAACGTTTTTTGTAAATTTTATTATATCTATATTTGTAAGAGCGCGATTAGGTAGCCTGTAATTTAGTTTTTTTTTCTTATCGTCTAGGTATATTCCTAACCTATCTTTGTAACGATCTAGCCGCAACCCGTTTCCAATACACACACTTTCGTTGATGTAATCATTTCGTGATTGCATTTCTTTTAAGCGCTTTTTTGCATCCTTGTACTCATTTATAGTTTTTACGATCCCCGCAATTCCACTGGCGATACTTCCGGCAGCTGACAAGCCAGCAAATATCGGAATTAGTGGTAAAACTCCACCAGATTTAGGAAGAGGAATAATTCGAGGAAGCTTCATTTTCGATTTTTCAGAATCACCTGTTAATTCTTTAGCAGCAGCGTATGCCATAGCTATAAGCTTTTTCTTACCCTTTGGTTTAATTTTCTTAATATAATTTTTTGTATAAGAAACTATATTTTTAAAGTCCTTTTTGACGCCACAACCAGAGCTTACTTTTGCTAGCATTATCTTGTTAACTAAATTAGCTGCAAGCTTTTCTCCAGTGCTTGCGTCATTAGATAAAGCTCGTTTCTTCGCCATTTTTAATAAAACTATATCTGCTTTATGTCGATCTTTTAATCTTTTAGAATTGTTGTATGCAATATCGTGATATTTGCAGTATTCGTCCAATTTATTTACACTTTCATCACCTCTAGTCAATCTTTGAAGTAATTTTGTTCCTGGCCCACAATAATTATATCCTGGCAGATGCAGCTCAAAAGGTATTTTGTTAATTAAATTATTTACAAGTCCTTCCCCGTTCATGGAAAAAAACAGAATGGAACTCGTTTCTATGACCACCTGGTTATATTGATACAAACGATGCTATTTATACGCTATCTTTAACTTTAATCCAGCTATTTTCTGACTTAGGTAAGCCTAACCATTTAACAAAAACTTTATTTTGTTTTCGCTTTAAAACTTTTTCTACTAAATAAATATCCGGATATTTAGTTTTTTGTAATTCTTCATTGTAAAATGATCCCAAAATAGGGATTTTCCTATTGTCTTCCAATAGATACGTCACCGGATTTGTTTTTTGAACTTTGATAATCTTAAATATTTCTGTAGACCAGTTAGGAGTATATCCCTTTTCAAAACAGCTTTTATGTTTACTTATTCGAACGAAATCCCCCACTTTATATTTAGGTGTTTGGTTTTGAATATTATTTTCGCGACAGTATCTATTTCGTATTTCATCTTTATTATAGTGATTAACTTCAATTGGTTTTACACCAATTGTTCGGTGCGTGGTATGATTATATCTATCAACTACATTCGCAAGTGTACCATCAATCCAGTTATAATTCCCATTTAAACTAAATTCTTTATATAAATTACTTTTGATTGTTCTTATTAGTCGTTCTACAATGGAAGCTTTTTTCGTAGAATACGTACAGTAATGGTTAATAGAATATTTTTGAAACATCTCACGTAATTTTTCATTAAAAAATTCACCTCCAGCATCAGTTTGTAAGTTTTTAGGGATGCGTTTTACTTTGCTTATTAAATTATTAAATACTGTATAAACCGATTCTTTACTTTTTTGTTTGAGCGGAAAAGCCCAAGCGTATTTAGAGAATCCATCAATAACAATCAAAATGTATTTGTAATTATTATTGAACCTTGAGATATTTCGCATATCCATCAAATCCGCCTGCCAAAGATCATCAATGTCTTTGAGCAATACATGCCTTCGTAAGAAATGAATCCTAGCACTTTTATGTATTTCATTAACAATATCTTTTTTAACTGAATTCATTTCAACTAACACCGCTCACGTATCACGACATACTAAATGACGTTGTTGTTTACAAAATATTTTATTCTTTTATGATACCAGCTTCTTTGAGTTCCTCTACAATTGACAGTATCTCATTGTCAAGGTTAGTATTACCGGCTGTTTTTGATGCAACCAGAAGTTTGAGTCTATCTACTAGTTCGTTAGGATCATCCCAATAAACCAAATCGGTATTTTTCTTATATTCCTTTAGGTGCGCTAATCCAGCACCAGTTTTTAATAATGGTTTAATTACTTTACGGTATTTTAACCCTTTATCACCTCGAATTTGACCTGCTGGGTCGTGGTCTCTCTTATGAGCACTAGTTTTGATGAGTATTTCTTTGTAAATTTCTTTATCGTTTTCATTAATTATACTTAAATCTGGACTTTTGCGAAGTAACAATTCCCGCAACCCTGAAGTTAATCGATATTTTTTATCATCTATACAAATATTATATATTTTACCATTACTAGACTCATCGTGTGATGTCGAAAAATTTATTATTGTATTTCCAATCATGAGTTTGTTATTTTCACTTCGCACCCCGAATGGTATGTTCATATTATCATATATTTCTAAGAAGTCTTCTTTTTTCAACGACGTATCTTTATAATTTTCAGTTCCAGTAATATTTTCGTCTGGTCCTTCTTCCAATTCTTCAGTTTCGGAATAGAACTTTTCGGAGCTTTCATCAGATAACTTAAATTTGGGTGTGTTTTCAAAATATGAATCATGTAAAAATAATTTAGGGGTTATTTCATTAGCAGTAGTTTTATCGGTAGCATTACCACTATTTTTCAGTAAAGATATTTCTTTACTAGCAGCAATTGCATTTAAAGGATCAGCAAGAGGTTTGAATAAATATTTAAGGTGAGTATTGGTATGGAAGTCATCATCTCTCATTTGTTTAACTTTATTTTTAATAGTGTCCGCAGACTCTATTAGTTGCTTAGTTATTTGTTGCTCCATTGTATGACCTACAATCAACCGTGCTTATTTCCAAATGAATAAATTTTATCGTTGATTGATTTATATAACAATCAATCGAAGTTAATGAAGATATCGAAATTTTGTCTGTATCGCCCCTTGTTCAGTTCACAATCCTTATTAATTGTCAAAAAATCATAGGGGCGTTGCCAGGTTATGGAGCAAAGGTTTTTGAAAATTGGCCATTCCATATCAGGACTTACGTGTTCATCATATATATGCTTCATATTAATTTCATCTTGTTTAAATACAATCAAAAAGTTGACATTGTCACGTATGAGTTGCTTCGGTACTTTTGAATATGTTTGAGATAGATAAAAACAATCAACTCCTTTATGTCTACCCATGGTAAAATAGTTGCGAATATTTATTTGGTTCTCACAAACGACGTCATCAAAAATAAAGATTGAATTTGGTAAAGCCTCATTAAGATGAATAACATCGTGATCGTTGTTAAAAATAAAAAAATTTACTTCGGGGACTCTTTGCATGACTTGTTCTAGAAAGCCATATTTGGGTTGAAAACTTGTCTTTGAGTACAAGTAAACATTGTTAAATTTTAAACCGTTCTCGTTAATCAATAAACTTATCATAACATTTGTTTTCCCACAATTAGACGGGCCACATATAACACATCGGATGTTGTTTGGGAGAAGTATACTATGCTTTGTGTAAATCTTATTTTCTTTTATTTCAATATTCTTAACTTCTATAGACACTGGTTGCTTAATCAACTTCATTTTTATGTATGAGAGAAAAATAATGCGCACAAGTATTTATTTAAGATTTTGCATATGCACAAGGTACAAGGGATAGAGTAAAACTCTAAATATACTTAAACATAATTTAATCAATAAAATAAAATACTACAATCAAACACTACTAGGATATAATCTTGTTTGACTTAGCTTAGTTTCATAAGTAGTATATAAATTACATTAAATTTAACAATAAAATACGTTAATTACTTAATAAACAATTTTGATACTCAAAGTTTCGCGCTACACTGTTATAAATAAACCATACACTTATCAATCAACTAAAACACAGTATTATAATGCCCCCAGGGCAAGGTTTCAACTTTATTAGCTAGTATTTGTCTTTTATCATCATTGCTATCTAAAACTACTTTATTAACTTGTTGTGAATACAATAAATGTTTTATAGATTTTATCATATTCATTTTATGTTTTAAAACTTGATTATTAAATAATGTTTCTTTATAGTTTTTCATTTCTAAATGTTTTTTTATTGGTTTAGTTACACCCTTTGCTTTTATTATAGTAGCTTTTACGCTTTTTAAACAATACAACTTCGCTCTTAGGCCAGTAAATTCAGTAATAATTGATCCACCAAGCTCATCTTTGAAGAGCCCAGGAATTTTTGAATTCACTTTAGGCATATTATACGGATTATCATCTTCAAAATTACTTGTATCGAAAAACAATATATCGCTTTTTAAATCGTTGTAGAAGTCCTCAGTATATATTAAATACAGAAGACTATCAGTGTCAGTATAACACAGTTTTACGTTTGTTCCATATTTTCTTTTCATATGAGCATAATGAAAATTATATAGATGCTTTTTAGCAAATTCTAGTACAGTGAATCCAATGTATATTGGTCTGTCTAATATAATTTTTTCTGGTTTCAATTGTGCAGCCACAAAATTCTCAGTAAAAACAGAAATACTTTTAAGGTTTGGTTTAGAAATTATTGATTCCGCACCGATAATTTTATTTGTTTTATTATCACAATCTTTCCACTTCGTTAGTAGTCTTACATTAGCTTGTTTACGTTTGTTTTCGATAGTTTTTCCAAATATTGAATTATTTAATAGTTTAAAAAAGTCTTTTTCAAATTCAGATTTAGAACTCTGGCGTAAGGAAGTATTTAAATTAATATATTTCTGAAGAAAAGCATCTTGCTTAAACTTAAGTATTCTATGAATTTTCTTCAAAATAAGACCTCGTTTTAAACACTCTTTTAAATGAACGAAATGAATAACATACTTATGTTTATCATATAAATTTGCAATTAATTTCTCTGTTTTTCCGTTGGGAGGAATAAACCTTTCACATGCGAAAGGTAAATCCTTATGATCATCATGCAAGTATTCGGGATACTCTAGGTCCACTTCTAGAATATATCCAAGTTCTCCGTCATTCGGAATACTCATTATATCAAATTTAATAATATCACTTCGGTTTAATAAAACAAATTCAGATATCGGTAATTTTTGTGTCATTGCGTATCCATATAAATTATTACAATCTAGATATACTAAATAGCTAGATGGTTTTGTATTATCAAAATGTGGAATATATTTATTGTTAGCTTCAGCATGGCGAACAGAACATTGTGATAATCCACCACGTATACCTTTTTCTAAAAATTGATAAATTTCTAAATCAGTTATTAACTCGAGACGTACGTCAGTATATAATAGCATGGCGTCCCAACTCAAGCTTGGAGCTGATATATAATATGCTGGATCAAGAGAGTAATGCTGTAAACTGGTATTTCTAAAATGTTCGAAAATATCGCATAATAATAATACATCACATTTTATGTACAGATCAGTGTATTCACCGAGTGTTTGAATATTAAATGTTTGCCATATCATCTGTGCATGTTCATAGTCATTATCAGTTATGTGCTCTAATTTCATCGAATTATAAAAGTTTTCCTTTTTTGGCAAATGTCTTTCCTCATACTTTAACCATGAATCCATGTAGTCATACGGATAAATACCTTTACGTCTCAATAAATCTAATGTACTTTTATCATTAAAAATCTTCGATAGATTGACTAAATCTTCTGTATTCAAGCTTTTACTAAGTTCATCGAGACTCGAACTTAAGAACTGATATGAATCAATAAACTTTATTTGAATAAGATGAGATGTATTAGATAATGGGATAAATTTTGTAATAGAACTGTACTTTTCTTTAGACTTCGGTATAACTTTAATATCACCCTCATATTTTACCAGTTCTTTAATAAATAAATGACTATCATATCCAGCTAAGTTATGAAAAACTACTGGCACAAATGGACATATTTTATATTTCAAATTACAAATTGAATGAGCTGCGCCTCTGTACTCGGATGTGACATGATCATGATCTTGTACTTTGTCACCGAATAAAGGGCGTTTGCATATATGACATTCGGAAGCATTTTCAAAATTATTTCGTTGTTCAAGAGTTAAGGGTTTTATCGGTTTCACTTCGGATAAAATAGTGTTTATCCAAGTAACATCTTCAATCAATCGTTTAATAAAAATTTCGACGCAATTCTCACCTCTATAAGTAACATATTTGTTTAAACTCGGGTCATGTGAACAGCACACATAATATGCAAAACATGCTGGTATATGTAATTTAAACTTCTGTGTGTTATTCGTACTTTGTTCAGAATACTTTAATAAAATGCTTTCAAAATCGGCATAAATAATAAAATTAATCTTTTGCTTTCGCTCATAATTTTTGAATTGAATTAGACTACCTTTTTCAGGAAGTATTGTAAGTATTTCAGAACAATAGTGATTACTATATTTCAACTCACTGGAAAAAAATTGCAAACAAGAATCGCAAAAGTAAATCTTTCCTTTGTGATGACTTATTTGCTTTCGAACTAATCGTATCAGGTCTTTAATTAAACAATAGTGTCCTCTTTCATTTCGCTCAATGTAAAGCAAGTTAATGTGATGCTTTTTCTTTTCTTTTGTTAAATAAAGAGGTCCAGATACCAAATTTTTGCTATCTAAACCATAAATATTAACACTTATGCTAGAATTACATTTTTCAAACAGCTTTATATCTTTAATTGATGGAGGAAAAGACATTCCCTCTATATTTAAAACCTTTGAATAATGAGGATAAGATGTTATTCTGCATGAGTTACATTTTGCAGGATACATTGCTGCAACAATGCACCACAAAAAACAATATTCATCGTTATTCTGAATATTTAAACAACATTTTTTATTTTTAATAAATGAGGGTAAATCGATATATGTTCCACCTCTCATTGGGTTATATTTATTAACATTGATTTCTAAATGACTTATTGCAAAAAATGACCAACCGGATTCACAGTGTTCAAATTCGGTAAGTTTTCTTTTAAATACTTGAAATACATTTCTTACAAAATTATTTAAATCTGAACTTTTGTAAATTATTTCGAATTTTGTATTAAAAGATTTCAATAATTGTTCATTTGTCTTTGGTAATAAAAAGTAAGCAAACAATTCTAAATTTATTTTGATACAACTATGTCTTTGAATGCATATCTCAATCACTTAGAGAACCGCTCAGGAACGCCTCTGGCGTGAGGTGCGTGAGGTGCGTGAGGTGCTCAGTGTCCTGAGACGGATTCAAGCGATATGTCACAATTCTGTTTTTAAAAGCTGTTGCTATTATTTCAATATTATCATGTTCAGTTTTCAATAAACACTTTGACTTATGTAAATTAGATCTCATATGGTATTTATATTTATGTTTCAAAATCTCAATTTCACATTCGTTACATTTCATTGAAGTACTACTCGGGGTTTGAACTGAAAGACAAAAACAGGTTATTCAATATAATATATAACATATTAGTCTAAAACTAAACTTAATCTTATAGGGGCTAAACATAGTTACAAATAAAATTTAACTAACTACTTTAAAAATAATTACTAATAAAAGTTTTGGGGCACCCTCGGTACTCTTTTCGAGCAGCGCATATAAATTTATTTAGGTGCCCCCAAGCTTCAGTGTCCACGTCGGTCCGATGCTTTAAGGTGAACAAAGCATGTTTCCAGCGGTTTATCGGCGGTACTTTGTCCACCTCACTACATTGATACACCTTTAATTCAATATAATGCGAACCGAGCTTGGCAGCATGAATTTGCCGCGAATATCCGTTCGCTATTTTACTGCTAACGTAAGACAACAGGGGTTTACCCATGGCGCTAGGAGGGCGAACGTCGTCTTCGCTGTCGCTGCCGAAGAGGTCTGCAGCTACTGTCGAGGACGGCTTGGACACTGGATTAATTTTAGTCCTTTTCGCTTTGCTGATTTTGGCGCTCGAGGTCGAAGTTGACGACTTGCCTCGTTTCTTGGCTTCGACACTTCTACAGTCACCCGCCTCTGAAGTTGCTCCTTCATCTTCAGATAGGAAGAGGTCTGCAGCGAGTTGACTCTTAGACCTGAAATTTTAATGAAATATAATTAAACAAACCTATCTAAAATATATTTTTACATAACTTTAGGTGATCACGTAAATACAAATAATGCTTTATATTATAGAATCGATATTGTTTTAGTGTTATATTCCATACTAATTTAAAATTATATTAAAAAAAAAGCTACTTTATTTCGGGATAACATGGGTGATATTAATATTATTTAAATTTTAAATAAAATGACGGCTCGGACTATTTATCTGATTTAATGTTAAAGTAATAAAATTTTTAAATAATAACTTAATACTCACATGTTAATTGTAGCAGGGGTTCCCTTCTTTGTGGTGAAATAGCTTGAAAGCCTGAGATGCTTATGATTCCCCACAGTTTCTTCCGGCTATTTAAACCCATACGCAACGCGAGACGCATGACCAAATATGTTAGATGCTTACAGTTCAATAGAAAAATTTCGAAGTAATCAAATTTTTATTTTATACACTAGTAGAATCACTCGCCGATGTCTGCATACCTGACGATTTACTTTATAATAATTTTGTAGTTAAAAATTTATTAGAATATATGAATAAAAAAATTCAACATAAAGAAATAAACATAAAAACAATTTAACTACTAATTAACCAATAGCTTAACAAGGCAATAATCCTTACCTTACTTATTTTATTAACTTTTACGATACTAAGGCCAGTATAAAAGATTTTCAATTATTTAACTTTTATGTATTTATTTTATATATATATATATATATATATTTACACAGGTTAAAACAAGACCGTTCATGTCTTTTCATTTAGACCTTTTGATTTTTAATATGGGTGTAATCTATATGTAATATTAGAAGAGTATTTTACTTATTTTAGTGTATTCTAATATTAGAAGATGTTTGTATTTTCGAAATTTGTAGGTACTTGTACACTTTAAATTACATGTTTGGACAAAAAAAGTATAGTTCAATTATTTAGAAATAATTTAAAATTATAGAAATGATGGCTATTAAAAATCTTTTATTTTTATGTCAAGTATAAAAATACAGATGTTTTACCCTAAGCGAAGCGAGGGCTGGTCGCTAGTTGTTATATGTTATATATTCTTATTAGTGAGTGTACTTAGAAAACGCACACAGGCTAAGTGACGCCCGACGGGCGCGTGGATCAGATTTCGGATTTAGATTTCAGATGCCCGTTTTGGGAACAAATATTTGAAACAAATTGTATTAATATTTTCAACCTTATGAACTTATTTTTTATGCAATTTTTTAATATAAATAGCCCCACTAATCCCCCGAAAAAATATTCGGTTTGGGGAATCGAACGGTAAAGGAACTACTCGTAAAAATTCTACAATGTCGGTGAGTTTTTCAATTTATTTTATAAAAATTAAATTAAATCAAAAATTACAATAAAATTTAATTCCTTACTTTTTATTCATGTGCCTTCGCAAACTTATGTATTTTTAAAAATTATTTTTTTCGTTTCAGGACTCTGGAGAATTGCTATTTAACTTTTTACCTTCAGAAAAGGGTCCTAATCAATCACAAAGCGCAAATCAAAGACATCTGGGTCTTGCGGATCAATCACGCAAAATTACAAAAAATAAACAAAAAGTGTATTCATTTATAAAGAAACCGGTTGCCAAACCGATGAAAATAATAGTTATACAAGTATACGATGCAGAAAACTTTGAGCAGAACAGTACGATCTGCGGCAATTACAACTGCGAAGCAGAGGTTTGCGCGCAGCATGTTGTTAGAAGTACCTATATGGATGAAGTTTATAATAAAACCATGGAAGTAATAAATAGGATACACGAAGACATAATTAATGATTAGTTTATAGTTAGATAGCGACAATGGCCGTCAAAGTTAATTTATAAGCTTAAAATTGTTATTATGTTTTTAGTTATTAATATAGTATGTATCAAAGTATTATTCCAATAAGGTTAAGAGTATTATATCTATACCTAAATAATATCACTTCTACTTATGTGTTAAACATTAAGTGTGTATTGTAATTTTGCTTAATATTTTATTGTGCATATTTTGTGAAAATTATTGTGGTGTTTCTTATTAGGATATAAAAAATGTAAAAAGTTTCTGTTAAAATAAATGTATGATATAGAACTAACTAAATAGTTATTAGTACAATAACAGCACACACACACACACACGCGCATACACGCGCACACAGTTCGGGTTGCATATCAACGCTGCCCCGTATTTATTTAGACGTGGCATGATCCGTACCACCAGACGAATATTTGATGTCGAATGATCAATTCAGATTTATAGTGAGTATACAAAAACATTTTAATTTCATATAAAACGATTTAATAAGTTACATTGCACTCCTGAATGAACCGTTATTGCAATCCACAACTATAGTGGATATCTTGTAGTAATATTTTTAACACTCAAAATGTTGACTTGATTTCGTAACGAATCAATTAGGTACTTTAAAATCGACATTCTGAACTATGAATTTGAAGGAATTGAATGTGTAAAATTGGTGGCATCTGGAGCTCTTTTGATCCAGATGCCCCAATTTTACACTACTATGATACAGTTTTAGATCTAGCAGCAGTATTCTGCTGTGGAATATTTATACAGTATCCGTCATTTCCAAAGGGAAACAGTAAAGGATATTGAAGTGGGTCATAAGATCTATAAATTTCAGAAACTCGTTGAAGTCGACCATCTCTCGCATTCAACACAATATCTCGGAGACCTTTGTCTTCACCTATCAAAAGAACAGCTACTTCATCTACTATTGGCGCATTATACCGACCTTGATGCTCGTTAGGAGGTTTCACATCAGCATGAATAATAAGTTTAAAATCATTTGTTGGTCTATTTTCGAGAGTGTATTTAAAACTTTGAATATACATATTATGATCGTGAAGATATGTTTGGAGAGTGTCGATAAGATCGATTTGCAAGGTTCGGTTTAAATTTGAGCGCAAGGATACCTGAGCTGCATGAGAAACAAAATACTAAATTCTCCTGAAGCTCTCTCTTTTAGACGCTTGCTGTAAATATTCCTTTGTTCCACCATTCGTTTTATAACTTAGTCATCCACAATTTGGCGAAATATAGTGAATAAATCCTTCAAAATCATCAAATGTTCATGTCAAAGTGAATAAACTGTCGAGAGAGTTAATCCCAACCTGCAAAATTATCTGAGTGTAGGTCATCTACTTGAACGACCATTGATTTTCTTGTCTTGTATATATTTGCATGAATGGGCACAATGGACTGCTGTTCTTCTTGGAGTAGCTCCTCCTTCTGAATAGAGACCCTAATATCGTAGATAGTTTCCTAAATAATAGTTGGTGCAGACTTACGTTCAATAACCAGCGGATCTTCGTCCTCGAAACGCGACTGGTCACTGTTAGTTACTGTTTCAAGTAGCCGGACTATGTCAGTAGCACTAAATAGAGCAGCCATTATGAAAACAAAGATGCTCTTTTATTTAAGTTTTTGTTCAATCTTTTTTTACAGGTATTTCACTTTTCACAGCTGATATTGACCTTTTATACCACAAAATATATAAAAAAATGAGGACTGACTAACATGTCAGTTCAGTATTTTTAAATACTTCTTCAGGACTCAGTAAAGACATTTTTCCCAATTGCTTGTAGTTGGTTGGCAATCTCTGCTGAAGTTAGCCAATTAACAGAATTAGAAAATCACTTAGGGTTTTTAGACTCCTGCACTCTCATTTCTAGTATCATTTTATGCACCTCAAATTTAGATAGAAAGTTAACGAAAGGATAATTATTAATAAATCTATTTGACTGTAATTATGATTAAACTCTCTTAATGCCTGAATTTACTTCGGAAGGAACTCTACTTTGGTGCTAGCTTGACTATGGTCTCTTAGTTAAGTTAAGACCTATCGATCTAGGTTAAATTCATAGCAAATTATCAATTTAATATCTATTCATGAGTAAAGAGATCGTGATTGATCTTATATGAGGGGAATTTAGTATTGAAGATTAGGTCTAGTCGGTTATACTAATAAACTTAATGCCAAAACTCAAGGCTAATCTAGTTACGTACATTGACGCCGAGTCTAGGGAAAATCTTCAATATCAAATACCCTAAGGTATGCCTAATTTTAATTGGGATAAAAGTAAAAGAGGCGGTAGTTTAAAATAAATTTATTAATTGATTAGAAAAAAAAAGATTTCATTGCTAAACTAGCCATACTCATCATGGTATACTCAAACGAAAAACCCCTCTGGCATTATTGTATATTTACACACATACACAGGAAATACAATTTTAATCTTAATAATTATATAATTTCAATCTTAATTATATATATATATATTTACACTAAGTTTTTCTACATGAATCACTAAATAAGGATAAGAGACACAGACAACTTCTTATACAGTTTAGGGCTATCGTGACTTAGTTTCGTGTATAAATCAGTGTAAATAATTTAATCTATCATTAAATTATTTATTTACTTTATTACTTTCAATTATTTACTTTAGTACTTTCAATTACAAATTATTACAATTAACAATCGACACGGGTCCCGGGAACTAATAAGATGCGACTTGTCACCGTGGACACTGGACGAAGACTTCCTCGTTGTCCCGCTCCTCTCGTCCTTCGTCCACTCTCCCCCTATTTCTCTCTAACCACACTCTGAAACAGAAAGGGCGGCGCACGAGAAAATCTGTTAAGATCGGGTCATTTTTCATGTTTGCCGACCGCGCTTCCAATTTCTTGGTTTTAGACGTCGTTATGCACAATTTTTTGTTGCAAAAAATTGTGAATCGTTTCAACATTCCAAACCCGTAGCATTTGTAAACAATTTAGTTACCCTAACTCTGACAAAATATTGCACAAAGCAATTAATGTCGCTCGTAATTTGTCTAAAAGAGCCAGACTCCTATTTGTTTTAGATAAGCTTTAATTTTAACCATACTTTCTTTAGCGTCAATAAGTCTCGAGTAGTTTTTTCATTGTATTTGTGCTTTGTTAGTTCTGTTATTTTTTTGTTTTACCCTTAAAATATTTGTATAAGTTCCTACAATCTGTCATCCTTATTTCGATTTATGGCGAGCAATTGTTCATACACTGGGCCAGTTTCTCACGCATTGAAATAATAAAATAAGATAGACATAACCATCTCAACGTCTGCAGGAGTTTGGATGTATGTTGAGCACTGATGCTGTTAAGTTGACAGTCATCCTGTCATCATCTATGAGTTGTTATTTTATAGTTTTTTTTTAAATCTTTTCTCTGTTTTATAATTGTCGTATTACTGTTTGAGAAATAATGCTGTGCAAGTCTAATTTTATTTTTGTTTGTTTTGACAGCGTTTATCTTCTTTGCTCATACTAAGGAAGAATAAGTCGAGCACAAGTCTTGTCTATCATTTTATTTCTGACGTCTTAAAATCTTGGGTCGATTTCATTAAATTGTACAGCTCTTGTAGATTGGGTGTATTAGTTTTTTCACGTGAAGAACTGGAATGAGATTGACTTCCATTAGTACTTGGACTTCTATACAACTTTATATTTGATGCGATTGTAATTTGGAACAATATGGTAATATTATTTGAACTATAATTGTTCAAATTTCGTATTTCTCGGTATATAATAAAACGGTTTGTTAAATTAGTTGATCTACAAGTTTTCACACCACAATGAGTAGCCATAGTAAAAGGGATGGTTTATCTAAAATACTATTTTAATCAGTATATTAATTTTAAAGTAATCGCTTTTATTTTTTACTAATTAGTTATGTCTTGTTATTATAAGATACACTACTCTAAAGCAGTGTTGTGTTCCTGTTGGTGAGTAAGGTGACCAGAGCTCCTGAGGGGATTTGGGGATAGGATCGGCAACGCGCTTGCGATGCTTCTGGTGTTGCAGACGTCTATAAGCTACGGTAATCGCTTACCATCAGGTGAGCCGTACGCTTGTTTGCCGACCTAGTTACATAAAAAAAAAAGATAGCTCTTAAATTTTTATCCGTACCCGCTACTTCCATACCTTCAGAAAGATTATTCTCTACTGCGGGCTACACAGTTAGTAGTCGACGAACAAAACTAAAGCCTGCAGCAGTGGAGATGCTTTGTTTTTTAAAAAAGAATAGAACATTACTTGACTAATGTAAAAAAAGAGAATATAATTATTAAGGTTGTAGATTGTAGGTATAATAAGAATAAGTATGTTGATTTGTTTTAGTTCTATTGTTTATTACCTAGTAGGTCAGGTATTTTCTACTTGAAATTATTTTTTTAATAAAGTTAATTCATATTTCACAAAGCATATTTCTCTTAAACTACATTGATAATTGAGTCCCACCACTGCGGGCCACGGAGGATAGGGTGGCGGAAGTGTGGAAGAATTTTGGTGGATGGTTGGAAATAGGTTCGATATTTTTCTATTTTAAAAACATGGTTTAAAATAGAAGTTTAGAAAATAGAAAAATTTATATTCTGACTATCCGGAGAGTAGCCGGAGAATCTCCGGTTATTCAATAAAATCTCCGCAAATTCTCCGGAGGCTATAATTGCCTCCGGTACACACCTCTAGTGTATATGTACCAGTGTATCAGTCAAATAATGTAAATAAATGTATAATATAGATTTATTTTGTTGTTTATTATTTGGCTCTTAAAACATAAAATTTATTTCATGATTTTTCTATTCATTATGTTGTAAAATAAAGGAAAAATGTCCATATCCTTAAAAAGTTTGCTTTTGGTAGTAATTTAATAATCCTTTTCATCAAGGAATCATGGACTTCGAACAGCAGCCAGTACAACGAAAATATGATGAGGAAATTAGGCAAATACACGCAGCAAGAATTTACTCAGGGAAAGTTTACACAGCAGTACCTCCAATCATTTGCATCATCATCGCATATCAAAACACCATCACCTGCCGCTTCATCACCACCTGTTGAATCACCTAATGCTAATTTTGATTTGGAATACACTAATGGTATCGTATATCTGTATCTTGTCTAAGTCAAAGTCAAAGTCAAAATTTTTTATTCAATGTTGGAATTTACATTCTCTTATTGAACGTCGGAATCTACCACCCTTTCGGAAACGACCTAACCCTGACCTGAGAAGAATGGGCGCAAGAAACTCAGCGGGACTGTTTCTTTTGGATATTTTTTATCTTTGATTTTTTAAACGCCAATTTTTATAACAAGTATATTTATACATTGAGAAAGCCTGGAGCGAACGCATCATTCCCAAGGCGTGACATCTTCCAAAAAATCTTTAATGTTATAATAGCCTTTGTCACACAAACGTTTTTTAACTAACTTTTTAAATTTTCCTATAGAACAATTTTGAACGTTTTCTGGGATCCTGTTGTAAAAGCATACACACCGCCCAACAAAAGAATTACTAATTCTACTCAATCGAGTAGTAGGAGTAACAAGTTTGTGTTTGTTCCTAGTATTGATGTCATGCAAGTCACTATTTCTAATAAAATCATTAATATTTTTACGCACATACATAACATTTTCAAAAATATATTGTGAAGCAACAGTCAATATATTAATTTCTTTGAATTTATCTCTTAAAGATATTTTAGGGCCGAGACCATAGATTGCGCGAATAGCCCTCTTCTGCAGTATGAAAATCGTGTTTATGTCGGCTGCGTTACCCCAAAGTAGAATGCCGTAAGACATTATACTATGGAAGTAGCTAAAGTAAACTAAACGAGCCGTGTCTATATCAGTTAATTGGCGTATTTTTTTAACCGCGTATGCTGCAGAGCTGAGTCTATTGGCCAACCTCTCAATATGGGGGCCCCATTGCAATTTAGAGTCGACAGTGATGCCCAAAAATACGGTAGATTCCACCGGTTCCAACTCCTCTCCATTTATAAATACACCACTCTCTATTTTCTTAACATTGGGTGTCGTAAATTTTATATATTTAGTTTTCTTACTGTATCAAAAAGACACACCTTGGGTCAGGAGCGAGGGCTCCTGCCGTATGACGAGGCGAAAATCTGGCGGAAAGCAAAGGGTACTTACAGTCAGATCTCCTATCCAGGTCTCCAGTTCGTTGTTTCACACCCCTTAGCACCACCTCGAGCTGCCGTAGTCGGTATGCTGGTGTATATGCACAATATTCACTATTTTGTAGCTATACTTTGAGTCTGAGCAGGATTATTAAGAAATTACACGTTTTTAGTGTTAGCTAGCCGTTGAACATGTTGAATTGAATGCCGCCGTGCGGCGACTGGGGCGAGGTTCACGCGGTGCGTCTCGACCAATGAGAATCGAGATCCGCTGTATGCTCTTTGCCGAGCCCCGATGCTAACCGACCAGATTTGTGATAGGCGCGAAATTTGAATATAAATAGCGAATAGCGAACATACCGCCCACCAAAATACAGCTGGTATTTTCCGGTTAGCTAAAACTAATCACGAAGTGAAAGAAGAAGGCAAAAAGAATAAAATACGTGAAATACGTGAAATAAAAACTATAAATGATTCGCGTATAATGAATCTTAATCAAACAAAATAACGAGTTATAACTAGAAATAAACTACGAATAAACTAAGTTACGAATTGGGTAATGAATTATGAGTCGATGGGAAGGGGGCATAACTTAACGAGAGGTCGTTTGAGAATGCTCTCTTTAGTCTTAACGGTGGCTACACGGACTATGCCGTCCGGACCCGAATGTAACTCGATTACCCTCCCTAACGACCAATGCAAAGGGGTACGATTGTCATCCTTAATAATGACGATAGCATTAATTGACAACGGTTTAGAATCTTTCGTCCACTTGGCCCGTTGAGTTAGCGAATGCAAGTACTCATTTTTCCAACGTAGCCAAAAGCTCTGAAGGAACGATTGGATAAGTTGCCAACGGTTCAATCGGTTTAAACTCGTACCAGAAAAATCTGCATCGGGTACTGCGGTAAGCGGCTCCAGGGTCAAGAAGTGACCTGGAGTTAAAACGTTCAAATCATTTGGATCTGCACTCACGGGGCATAACGGCCGTGAGTTCAAAACCGCTTCGATTTGTACAAACAAAGTGGTGAGTTCTTCGAATGTTAACACTTGATTGCCAACAATACGATAAAGATGAGATTTCGCAGCTTTGATTTGAATCTCCCAGGCACCACCAAAATGCGGGGCGGAGGGTGGGTTAAAATCGAATTTTATACGTTCAGCTTGCGAAGCCGTGTTCAATAAAGAAAGATAATTGCTAACCCCGATAAAGTTTGTACCACAATCCGCATGGATTACGTTACAACGACCACGACGTCCTACGAATCGTCGCAATGCCGCTAAGAAACCGTCAGAAGATAGAGATGATACTACCTCAAGATGAACGGCCTTTGTGACTAAGCACACGAATAAACAAAGATAAGCCTTGTCTATCTTGGCTCCGCGATGCGTTCCGAGCTTTATGCGAAAAGGTCCACCGAAATCAACGCCTACAACGGAAAATGGTTTGGCTTGATTTACACGAAAGGACGGAAGGTCGCTCATAAACGGCTCTAATGGTTTGGGTTTAAGTCTAAAACAACGAATACATTTAGAAAGACAGCTCCTTATGGCACGTTTAGCCGATAATACCCAAAAACGTTGTAAAATGAGATAATGAGTAGTGTTCTGCCCTGTATGACAATATTTACGATGAACGGATTCGATTAATTTTGACGTGAATGGATGATCGCCAGGCAAAAGTGCGGGATGTTTTTGTTCGAATTCTAAACCAGAACGAGACAAGCGACCGCCCACCCTGAGAACACCCTCTTCATCCAAGAATGGGTTAAGTTTACGTAAAGGTTTGGGTAACAACTGATTTGATTTCAACTGCTGAATTTCATTTGAAAAAACCGAATTTTGGATAAACTTGACAATAAATAGTAATGAATTACTATGCTCAAACTCCGTCATAATAGAGCCCTGGCGGCGTTTCTGTGGATTCCTAGCGTTATAAACAAAACGACGGACATATGATACGATATGAATTATCTTTTCAAGTGACGAAAATTGATGCAGCAAGTGCTCGATTAGTGAGACAGAACTAACCCTCGTGGGCACGAGGAGTGCAACCGATCGACGTTCCTCGGCATAAACCATGTCGCTTTCATTATCTATAGAAAATCTCGAAACTGGCCAGCGATCCGAGGATTGCGCCAACCACGACGGTCCCGACCACCACAAGGTATTATGAAGAAGATCCTGAGGAAATAGTCCGCGTGAACACACGTCTGCTGGGTTGTCAGACGAGGCCACGTGATGCCAGTATTCAGCAGGGAAGTTATCCTGAATATGACTTACTCTGTTGGCCACAAAAGTGGCCCAACGAGACGGATGTGAACGAATCCATGATAGAACTACAGTAGAATCAGACCACAAAAAAATCCCGTTAACATGAATTTTATCACGATACGTATCAAGAACGAATTTGGTTAGGTCAGTCAACAAAAATGCTGCACATAGCTCCAAACGAGGTAATGAGACTTTCTTTATAGGAGCGACACGAGCCTTAGCACAAGATAGCCGAATGTGAGTAGTTCCATCCTGACATAAGGTTCGCAAATAAATCACTGCACCGTACGCTAACTCAGAGCTATCACAAAACCCGTGAATCTCATGTGTTCGAAAAGTATTAGAAGTTAGGATACGAGGTATACGTATATTTTGAAGTAAACACAAGTTGTCACATAGCATGGTCCATGCGTGGGCTATTTCATGTGGGGGTTGTTCATCCCATGAAATCCCTAAAAGCCAAAGCTTCTGTAAGAAACATTTCACTTTGATGGTTATGGGTGAGAGAAATCCCAAAGGGTCGAATATCTTTGCGATTTCGCTGAGAATAACTCGTTTGGTACAGGAACGATTTGAAGATTTTACATCAAATAAAAACATATCCGTGGTTGGATCCCATTTAAGGCCAAGAACCTTTAATGTTGACGATTGACCGTCAGAAAATGCTTTAGGGTCCAGAAGACACTCTTCGGGCGGAATATTAGATAACAGAGCGGGTACGTTACTGGCCCATTTCCTGAGTTCGAAATGACCCAATGAGAACAGTTTTATGAGTTGTGATGTAGCCTCTCGAGCCTCATCCAAACTTTTACAACCGGATACCACGTCGTCGACATAAATATCAGAATCCAAAATTCGTTTAGCGAGAGGAAAGCAAGATCCTTCATCCTTCGCCAGCTGCTGGATGGTTCTGATAGCTAAGAAAGGTGCAGATGAGACACCATAAGTAACGGTATTTAATCTAAATTCCTGTATAGGTTCGTTGGAGTTAGACCTCCAAAAAATCCTTTGATAATCACGGTGATCACTAGCGACTAGAATCTGTCTATACATCTGACGTATGTCAGCCATAAAGACAACGTTATATAAACGAAAGCGAAGTAATACGGTAACAATATTAGTTTGTAATTTAGGTCCTATTAGCAACGTATCATTCAACGATGTTCCTTGAGCATCTTTAGCAGACGCGTCAAAGACTACGCGTAATTTAGTCGTAGCACTATCCGGCTTCACGACACAATGATGAGGAATGTAATATTTACCTCGACCTAGCTCCTTAACATCCACCAACGACATGTGACCAGAGTCCCGATAGTCATTCATAAACTCCGAATATTGTTGGTACAAATCATGATCACGAGCGAGTCGCCGTTCGATCGCTTTAAATCGTCTTAACGCAATTTCTCGAGAACCGTTAAATGTTGGATCGATACTATCCTTAAAAGGAAGTCGAACGCCATATCTTCCTGAAAGGTTGCGATAATGGTTGGTTGAATATAGACTCTCACAAGTAACCTCCTCTGGAGTGAGCGATGACGCAGTGGGAACATTGTCAATCTCCCAAAAACGTTGAACGATTGAAGCTAATTCGTTTGTCTGTGGTAAACATTGAACTAATGATGACGTAACGAATGGTGCTTTACCTAATAAAAGCCAACCGAAAACTGAATTAATAGCAAATGGTTGATTTGCTTTACCCTTAATACGCTGATTGAGAATTGATTCCGCAAAGACATCAGCTCCCAACAAAATATCGATAGGACCAGGGACGTCAAAACCTGGGTCCGCTAACGATAGCGATTGTATATGTGACCAACCTACGGTATTAAGTTTAGCTACTGGCTGATCACTGCAAATTTTTGAAATAACGTGCAAGTCAATATCGAATGACGTATCATTATTGTTTGACATAATCGAACAATGAACTACACCGGTCGTGTTAGCGGCAACCTCGCCTAAGCCACTGATAGTTGTTTCGCATGAGAGCGGCTGAAGTTGAAGATACCGCATAGCATCTCGAGTAATAAAATTATTTTGACTTCCAGTGTCGAATAAAGCACGGAACGCATGTGATAAGCCATTAGAATCTCGAATTTTAACTATAGCTGTAGCTAGAAGCACAGTAGTATTCACAGAAGATGAATCTTTTATATGCCCAGAAGAACTGGATTGCTTAGCAACGAGAGAAACGGAATGAGTATCGGAACAATTTGGACGAATGTTTGATTTATTTTCTTCATGATCCTTATGAAGTAAGGTGTGGTGTTTACGTTTACACTTTAAACATCTAAAAATCGAAGTACAATCTTTTATTTGATGAGATTGCTTTAAACAATTATAACACCATTTTTTCTCATGTGCGATAGACATACGCTCGTCAACAGACTTGGATAAAAAGCTTTTACATTTTGAAATAGGATGAAAATCTAAACAAAATGAACATTTAATTTCAACATTATTTTTTTTGTTATTAGAAGTGAACGAAATTTTGGAATTATTTAGATTTTCTGTTAACAATGTGTGAGTGACGTGTGAACGATTTTTATAAATGCTAGATTTAGATTTAGATGATTCCTTGTTGAGAGAAGGCGGTTTAGGATTGTCACTGAAATGGCTGTCACGTATCAATGCCTCACACTTTGAATTTAAAAATTCTTTTATTTGGGAATATTTGGGAAATTCTGAATTATTAAAATTTTGTTCGAATTCCCGACGTAATTTAGCATCTAATTTAGATAGAATATGATAAACTAGAACAAAGTCCCAATGTTCAATGGGAAGATTAATTTTTTTTAATATACTTAAGTTTTCATCTATACTATCTAACGAGCGACGAAAGTCTCCCGCGTGCTGAAGTTTCAAATTAATACTAAGAATGTCTCTCCAACAACTAAAAGCCAACTCACGCTTATTCTGATATCGAGCCACTAACGCATTATATGCATCCGTATAGTGGTCGCCGGTGATAGGGAACACGCGTACGACAGCCAAAGCGTCGTCCTTCAACGATGAAATTAAGTAGTGAAACTTTTCTACTTCAGTAAGCGAGGAATTATGAATAAGCGCGTTATATGTATCGTAGAACTCAGGCCAATATTTAATATTACCAGAAAACGTAGGTAATTGAATTTTAGGTAATCTTACGCGTGACAACGATGACGAATTATTATTATCTATAAGATTATGGGACGAATTTAAATCTGCCTTTGTTAAACTACGACGTATTGATATAATTTCAAAAAAAGTTTCATCAAAACGGGTACGCATATTTTCATCCTCATCACATTCCTCGGATGAGTCTGAAAGTTCGAGAATTGAAAAATGTGCATCTTCAAATTCCGATACATATTTGTCTAATTGTTCACAGTATGAAAAAAATAAATCAATTTCCGATTCTCCTTTCTGCGCCGAATAACCAACCTCTAAGGCCTTGATAATACGGTTCAAAGCTATAGTTCGCTTATTACGTAACAACGGCAAGTCACGTACAGTATATCTATCTGTTTCTATAGGTTGCGTTTTCGATTTGTTTGAAGAACTAAGTCTACGAGCATGACGTTTAGTAACATACGACATGATGTTATTTTAATATAATATCACGAAAAAAAAAATAAAATAAAATATTATCTACTAATAAGCCTGTTTTGGACCGACCACGCACGTTGAACGTAAACAATTATACGTCACTCCTAGCTGCAACGACTACAGCGGGCGGCGAGCGGCGAGCGGCGAATAGGTAGATATATCAATATATAGGTATGTAGCCAGCCAGCGTGCGATGCGACGATGCGGCGATGCGCACTTAATGAGTTAAAATATATCTATTGGTGAAAACAGTTATCAATATTTTATTTTTAAACGATTAATTAAGAAAAACGAATAACTAACAAAGAAACTATTTGTTTGTACGAGTAGACTATAGATAGATAAATTTCGAATGAATAATTGTTTTGACAATAGGTTAATATTATTACAGCCGATATTAATTATATAAAACACCGATAGCTTGATCTGTAATAATTGTAATTTACAATATATATTACAGCCGATAATTGTATAAGATACACAAAGATTGTTTTATATGATCTGTAATAATAATTAATAATGAATATTAGTTAGTACAGCCGAGCCACACATACATAAACAAGTAATTATAGAATAGTTTGTTTATGTAAAATAAAGATCTGTACTAACACGAATTAAAAAAAATAAATAAATACAATATTGTCACAGCCGAATAGATATATACATGTACGAGTAGATACTAGACAGGTACAATACGTGATCTGTAACAACTTAATATTTATTATACGAATTGTTTACGAGTTTACGACTCAAAGCTGCGAATTAACTAGGTATGATGTGTAGATATGACTAGTATATGTTCATACAAGTCGAAACGAATAATTTTTAAGAAATAATAATTTCTGGAACGAGTAAAAAACGAATGAACGGATAAAATCGTATATGTACCTAGTTATAGCTCGATATATAAAAGTGAATAGTCGAATAGAAATTGACTAGTAGAATGCAAAATGGCCGAAAGTTCTAGAATTCCACGTAGGTACCCCGAGTTGCAATTTATTAAAATATGTCGGTATACTCGAAATCACTGATAGATTCTATTAGAAATGCTATAAATACGTAAAATAAATGAACCTTTGACCTTTTGATCGTAATAATTACGCTTTCTAAATATACTAACGTAAAATACCAGCCATATTGAATTATGAATTTTCAAAATTACAACACGAAAATGATACTAAAGGGTATCCCTGGTTTCGGCACCAAAAAAGGATGTATCAAAAAGACACACCTTGGGTCAGGAGCGAGGGCTCCTGCCGTATGACGAGGCGAAAATCTGGCGGAAAGCAAAGGGTACTTACAGTCAGATCTCCTATCCAGGTCTCCAGTTCGTTGTTTCACACCCCTTAGCACCACCTCGAGCTGCCGTAGTCGGTATGCTGGTGTATATGCACAATATTCACTATTTTGTAGCTATACTTTGCGTCTGAGCAGGATTATTAAGAAATTACACGTTTTTAGTGTTAGCTAGCCGTTGAACATGTTGAATTGAATGCCGCCGTGCGGCGACTGGGGCGAGGTTCACGCGGTGCGTCTCGACCAATGAGAATCGAGATCCGCTGTATGCTCTTTGCCGAGCCCCGATGCTAACCGACCAGATTTGTGATAGGCGCGAAATTTGAATATAAATAGCGAATAGCGAACACTTACTATTTAACATTAGATTATTAGCACTGAACCAATGTACAATATCAGAGAGAGCATTGTTTACATCGTCATATTCAGTTTGATAGCGTTTCACTTTAAATATTAGTGAAGTGTCATCAGCAAACAATACTATCTTGTTCTTTTTTTCTACAAGGTTTGGCAGGTCGTTTATATAAATGAGGAAGAGAAATGGTCCAAGAATAGAACCCTGGGGGACCCCCATATCCAGACGAGCCCCAGGAGATCTCTTGCCATTCACGTCAACCCTTTGAACCCTATTGTTTAGATAGGAGTTCATAAGGTCGAGCGCATAGAGCCTTTGATGCCATAGTGGCGCAGCTTTCTGACCAGAGTCGCATGTTGTACACAATCGAAGGCCTTAGATAAGTCACAAAATATTCCAAGTGCATTCTGTGATTCCTCCCAGGCCTCGAAGATATTCTTAATTAATTCGACACCGGCATCCGTTGTTGAACAACCCTTAGTAAAACCAAATTGTTTCACATGGAGAAGTCTCTGTGAATTAAAATGAATCAACATTTGGTTTAAAATTAGTTTTTCAAAAATTTTACTAAGCGTTGGCAATACTGAGATGGGTCGAAAATTATTTGGATCAGTTATACATCCAGATTTAAATATAGGCGTTACTTTACTATGCTTCATCAGGTCAGGAAACACGCCACGTTTAATACAAGTATTGAAAATAGTAGCTAGATACGGTGCAATGGCATCAATTATGGAGTTAATTATTTTAACAGAAATACCCCAAATATCAGCTGTTTTCTTCATATCTAGGGTTTTAAATGTTTTAATTATATCTTTACTGTTGACAGTACTAAATTCGAACAGTACATCACATTTTTTAACATTTTCTAGCAATAATGATTCAGCAACGCTGGCAGATGAAATGAGAGAACAAGTTGTTGAGATTGGAATGTCAGAGAAATATTTTTCAAACGTGGATGCAACTTCCTGATCAGTTTTGATATTAATGTTATTATAAATGAGATTATACTTGAAGTTACGATCTCTGACTCTTCCAGTTTCCCAATTGATAATATTCCATGTCATTTTTATTTTGTCTTGTGCATTATAAATTTTTTGTTTAATATGTAACGACTTTGCCATGGAACACACTTTTTTAAATAACTTTGAATATGCTTTAACAAAGGCTATAAAGGACTCTGAATGGTTGTATGATCTCTCATTATAAAGTTGATATAGTTTTTCTCTACTTCGATGAATACCAACAGTTGCCCAATCATTAAATGACAAGAGACCACCCGAATTGACTGTCTTGGTAGTGAATATAGCAGTAAACTCTGATTTTATTAATTTAAATAGTGTGTTATATAACATATCAGGGTTATTGTTGTCAAAATTTAAGTATGTGAGTTTTGCTATAATACTACCTTTAAATTTCTCCATACGTTTGGAGTTCGTAGGAACAAACACAATCTTTTTATTTTTATTTCCTTTTTTTAACTCACAGTTAAAGGAGATTAATTGCCCAAAATGATCCGAACTCAACTTTTTAATAATTGAATATGAATTGGGTTTAAAGTTGGTAAATATATTATCAATACATGTTGCTGAGTTTGCAGTTACTCTAGTTGGCTCTAAAAATATATTTACTAGGTTATATGAATTTAACAAGGATCTGAATCTAACACTTGTGGTGGAGTTTTCTAATAGATTAATGTTAAAATCACCACATATTATAATATATTTTTTAGACTCAGATAATTTTAATAGTATTTCTTCTAACACATTTTCAAATAATTCATATAACGCTCCAGGGGGACTGTATATGCTCACAACAATGAAGCGCTCAAGTTCTGCACAGGCTATCTCAATAGTATGTTCTACAGAGAGGCTCACAATGTCTTTGCGTTCTTTAAATTTAAAAAATTTACTTAAAATTATTAAGGAGCCCCCACGTAACGATTTTTCTCTGCAGAACGCACTTGCTACCTGGTGACCACTGAAATTAAATATGAGTTCATAATTACGAAGCCAATGCTCTGTAATACATAAAAAATGAATGTTTTCACATCTCATAAATAATTCCAGTTCTAATTCTTTACCTAAAAGTCCTTGTAAGTTTTGGTGCACCAGGTTTACAATTTTATTATTATTATTAAGATTATAACAATTTTTATTTTTATTATTGTCTAGGTTCAATATGCTAGAGTAATTCTCTGTTGTCTTATTATGTAAAATTAATTGGAACGGTTTCCAAGTTATTAAATGTCAAATTATTGATCTGCTCAATAGGAGTTATAGTTTTTGGGTTATTAACCTGCTCAAAAAAAAGCAATGGTAGTCAAGACACAATTTGACTGCTCAATAGAAGCAGTGTTAGAGGTAGCCAACATATTGGCTGAGTTAAAAAGTATATAATAAGATAGCAATTTCGTTACCTGTCTTTTTCTAAAGTTAGATAGATGTAGCCTATCACAAGTAAGTAATTGATATTTGTTAGATATTATATTAATTAAGTCAATAATGTGACATTTATTATTTACATTATCATTGTTATTTGGTGTTAGAGTCACATAATTGCAATTATAATAGTGTGTTAACAAACTATTTAATTTATATCTATTTTGATTTTCCTGTGGCAAGTCTGCTATATACGGTAAAGTAAACATGATTAGTTTATTAATTTTTAGAGTATTTAATTGGGTAAAATATCTTTGTATAATTTTTTTGTTTAATTTGCCTCTTCTCCCAATCATAACAATAATGGTTGTGTTTTGACAATGTGTTTTACGTAGAACTACATCTATTATTTGAGAATAAGAAGCTCCGGGCATACACATATTTAAAACTTTTTGATCTTTACAGAATTCATTAAGTAGGATACCCATGTTCTTACCCAGCTCATCACTATAAATTTTTATATATTCCTTATTAGAATTGGATGCAATCTGGGTACAAACCGGGTTCAAAGATATCAGGTCAGTGTTAGCCTCAACAGGCGGAGAGACTGATTTATAAAACTGCCCCGAACGACCTGGAGAACAATGACATTCACAATTTTGTTGTTTTATAAGTGAGTCAAAGCGATCCGAGTTATACTGACATAGTTCTACTAAACCGTTCATGGCACTTATATGCTCTGCAATTTCTTTTTGAGAAGTCTCATATTTCTGAGTTATAGCTTGTAAATTATTATGCAAACTTACCATCTCAGCCTGGAGAGAGCTAACATCCACCTCATAGTTGTTATTAACATTATTTAACTCATTACACATTTTATTTAGTTGTAACCTTAACTCACATTTTTCTTTACACACTTTTGTATATTTATGACATAATTTTTTTGATTTTAACAATTTTTTTGTTTTTCTAATAAACTTGTTTATTTTAATATATTTTTTTAATTTGTTTTTGCTTAGAACTAGCTGAGATGGCACTGAGTCCTCACCAGTCATATTGACAGTTTTGTTAGAGATGATTGGTGACACTAAGCTTGGTGCATTCTCAACCAGTTCCTCAAACAGACACTGAGTTTGAGAGGCCTTTATGCTAATGTTATGTATTTCAAAAGATTCAATTTGTTTATTTGCCTCATGCAGTTGAGATCGCAATGTAGTGGTAAGCCTGAGGGCTTGCTCATATTCCTCTCTGCACTGGTCAAACCCATTGACTATTTGTTGTAAACTATTATTATGTTCTTGTAAATTTAAATACTGATTGTTTAGGTTGCACAATTCGTTTTTTAAGTCTCTATTTTTAGCATTCAGTTGAATTATGTCATTTTCCGTGTCTTCCCGTTCGTGTAATAATTGAAGGCATTGTTCCTTATAATTTTTTAACTCCTGCAAGGCAAGCTGGAGCTGTTCCTCGGTTTGGCGCGCTTTTACACCGCGTGTCATCATTTTGACACAAGACAGCTGATCTTTCGTGAAGCACAACCACTATTTGGATATATATTATATGTTACACAGTTTTATTATTACTTTAATTATACAATTATACAATATAAATTATCACTTTATTATTAGTTTAATTACTTTAAAATTAAATTTAAATTGGGAGAAGATATTTTGACAAGTTTATCTTAGTGTTGCCACAGGAAAAAGTCTGTCTAATAAAGTCTGTCTGTCTAATGGGGCTTTAGTGAAGTGAAGTTGATATGCGTGATTGCGTAATTATGTGGTCGATGTAATGAAAGAAAGGAATGATCGAGACAATAAAAACAGTTTATTAACACTGATAACAAGCACAATATAGTACGCAAAATATGAAAATCCACTAACAATGAGAAGGTGAATGATGGCGTTAATTTTTACTAAATACTTAAACTAAATGAACAATGCATATGAAATGAGTGCACGATATTATAGGCCGTAATACTACTAACGTACGGGTGACAATGGCGTGCGCGTTTTACAAGCGTCGAGCAAATAGTATTACAGAAACGAATGCGGTGATAGCTAGGTGCCGACTGGCGTTGCAAGTGAGCGGTGCAATAGACATCGTATGATCGTGACGTCAGGTTTGAACAATAGGCTCGGCAACAGGCACGGCGCGTGAGTTAGACGGCGAGTATATATATAAAATTATGTTAGATGTATGTTTGTGTGTTTTGTATTTATTTTTTGTATGAAAGTGTAAATGTTAAAATGTATGAATGTAATTGTGCTTGTTGTGTTATAAATGTATAAATATGTGGGAGAATCCCCATATCACTCCCCTCCAGAGACCTGGTCAAGGGCGATAAAAATTAGGGAATCTGACTCGGCGACCGCTTCGGGTTACTCGCAGGACGGGTTCTTCGGGTTTCATTGGTTCCGGGGTAACTTCTTCTTCTGGTTTTATAGTATCGGTGACCATATACGCTGGTTTCAGGCGGTCTATGGACACCGTAACACTTTTCCCTTTAACCAGAATTTTAAACACTTTATCCCCAGATTGCAAAACCTCGTATGGACCAGTGTATGGAGGCTGTAGTGATCCTCTTACCGCGTCTTCCCTGAGGAATACATGGGTAGAGGATGCTAGATCCTTCTGTATAAATACTCGACCTTTATTATGCCGTGAGGCTGGTGTAGGACGAAGCTTATCAGCAAAGCAACGCAAACGAGCAGTAAACTCTGATACATCTGTAGACGTGCTTACTCCAGGATTAAAAAATTCTCCTGGCAGTCTTAACGGCTCGCCATAAACGAGTTCTGCAGAGGAGGTTTTAAGATCATCCTTAACTGCACTTCGGATGCCAAGTAGGACTAGTGGCAAAGATTCAGTCCAGCTTCCGTCAGCATGGCACATAATTGCTGCTTTTAACTGACGGTGGAAACGTTCCACTAGGCCGTTACAAGATGGGTGGTAGGTATGTAGTACGAAGGTGTTGAAACCCGGCTGTCCTAGACAGATATTTGAAAAGCGCGGACTCAAATTGACGTCCGCGGTCGGTCACAATATCTTTAGGACAGCCAAAACGGGATATCCACCCTGATAATAACGCCTTACCTACCGTCTCTGCTGTAATGTCAGGTATAGGTATTGCTTCTGGCCATCTTGTGAAACGATCCACGGCAGTTAAGCAATACCTAAAACCTTGTGACACCGGTAGTGGCCCCACTATGTCTACATGGACGTGAGCGAATCTAGCTCGAGGGAGCTGGAACGTCCCAATAGGAGCGGAGACGTGACGGCTTACTTTGGAACGCTGGCACTGAAGACATGTGCGCGACCAATCTCTGCAGTCCTTCTTGACTCCGGGCCATACAAAGCGTTCTGTTACCAAGCGGATAGAAGCTTTGGCCCCGGGATGACTCAATGAGTGGAGACTGTCGAACACTTGTTTGCGGTGTGGCTTTGTTACGTAAGGTCTGGGAGTCGGTGTACTGGTATCGCAGTACAGAGAAATGCGGCTCCCAGGAAGTTTTAATTTCTCCAATTGGAGTGAATTCTGGCTCGTCAGAAATTCAGCAAACTCGGCATCGGTCTGTTGTGACTTGGCTAAGTCGGCAAGGCTAATTGGCGCTTCCAGTTCTTCGATACGAGATAAGGCATCGGCAACCACGTTGTCTTTGCCTGAAATATGCCTTATGTCGGTGGTGAACTGGGAAATGTAGTCCAAATGTCTATACTGCCTAGGCGAGCAATTTTGTTTCCGTTCATGGAAAGCAAACGTGATTGGCCTATGGTCAGTATAGACTGTGAAATGCCTTGCCTCTAGCATGTGTCGGAAGTATTTTAGCGCCTCGTAAATCGCCAATAACTCGCGATCGTACGGTGAGTACTTAACTTGAGACGGACTTAGCTTCCGTGAGAAGTATGCTAGTGGCTGCCATGCATCTCCGTGCAGCTGTTGTAATACCGCTGCTATTGCTACATCGGATGCATCTGTCACTAACGCAAGCTTTGCATCCATATCTGGGTGGGCAAGAAGGGCTGCGTTAGCTAAGCTTTCTTTAGTATTATTGAAAGCTTTCAGAGCATCATCATTTAGGCTAATAGGAGTAGAACCTTTGACTGACCCTGCAAGGATTGAGTTCAGAGGCGTTTGGATATGGGCGGCGTGAGGTAAGAATCTTCTATAAAAATTGGCCATTCCCAAAAGTCTCCTTAGCTGCCTTACATCCTTGGGAGGAGGAAAGTCACGGATAGCTTGTACCTTTGTATCCAAGGGTTTGGTACCGCTCTCCGATATAGAGTAACCCAAAAAGGTTACCTCGGGAGCCCCGAACACACACTTGGATACATTAATAATCATGCCATACTTACGGAGTCTAGCGAAGATCTGTCTCAAGTGATCCTCGTGCTCATCGTCGTTCCTCGAGAAAATAAGAAAATCATCAAGGTAGGCGTACACAAAGTCTAGACCACGAGTCAACTCGTCCACAAACCGTTGGAAAGTCTGCCCCGCATTCCGCAGACCAAATGTCATATACGGAAACTCGAACATACCGAAAGGGGTAGTAATGGCGGTCTTCGGGATGTCATCAGGGTTGACCGGTATCTGATTATACGCCTTCACAAGATCGAGGGTACTAAAAATTTTACATCCTGAAATGTTGTGAGAAAAATCGTGAAGGTGTCTAATCGGATATCGGTCTGGAATAGTTCGTGCGTTGAGCCGCCTGTAGTCTCCACAGGGGCGCCAGCCATTGTCTTTTTTCGGCGCCAGATGCAAAGGAGAAGACCAAGGGCTGTCTGATGGACGCGCAGTTCCGTTGGCTAGCATCATATCGAACTCCCGCTTCGCTGCTAACAAGTTGTCCGGTGCTAGCCGCCTTGGATTACATGAGACTGGAGGACCTGGTGTAGTGCGAATAAAATGTTGTGTGTTGTGTGGTACAGTATCGTGTGTGCCGGCCGGTCGCGTTATATCTGAAAATTCTCTGGATAATAAATTATGATATCTCGTATCACCAGTCGATACCTTAATAGAATAAATATTATTACTATTTACAGCATCAATAGCAGATGAAAACAAACGAGTGGTATTATCTACAAGCTTATGATTTCTACAATCTACCATTAAATTATAAAAAGATAAGAAATCTACGCCTATTATGGGCTTAGTTACACTAGCAACCACAAAACGCCATGGAAAATCGCGACGATGGCCAAAATTAAGCGTAAAATGTTTATAGCCATATGTTTCTATGGTCGACCCGTTGGCTGCAGTGAGTTTATAGCCAGTTGGTGCACGACGCTCACGCAGCATGGTAAGGGGAAAGACGCAGAGGTCGCTACCTGTGTCGACCAGGAACTGGGTCTTCGTCCATTTGTCCGCAATAAACAGGCGACCAGATGAATTAGGGCTATCGGTTGCCGCCACTACTGACTGCCCTGGGAGTTTTCCTGGTTCTTGAAGTCACAAGGGGGTACGCACCGGTGGGCATTGCTGGTGAATTTTGAATGGTACCAACATATGGGAAACTTACGATAGCTGGACTTAGACCTCGAGCGCGAACGATTCCTGGTTCTACTGCGAGACCTGGGCTGGCGGTTCGAGCTGGTAGTCAGACGCTTTAATTGACTTCTCAACTCAGCAATTTCCCTCGTTAGGGATTCGACGCTGGCACCTGAAGACGTCGTTGCAACTGTCTGTGTAGGCACAATGTCATGAATCCTGTCTGCTAGGTCAGCTAAAGTGTCCAGTGTCGCTTGTGGTTGAGCAGCGAGCACAGTCTGGATGTTACCTGGCAGTCTGCTGGTCCATACAGTTCGTAAGAACTCATCGGTGACTTCTTGACCGGCGAGACCTTGGAGATGTCGTAGGAACTGCGATGGACGACGATCCCCTAGCTCCTCATGCATGAGAAGTTGTTGTACCTTTTTCTCATTAGACGCACTCAGTCGTTTAACTAGCTCACTTTTTAGTTTTAAATACTTGTCACTAGTTGGTGGGTTTGTAATAATATCTTTTACTTCCCTAGCGTACTGCCTGTCCAACTGAGAAATCACATAGTGAAATCGCGTGCTGTCGCTAGTTATTCCGGCTATGGTAAATTGTCCTTCCAGCTGAGCGAACCAAATGTCGGGCTCATCAGGCCAAAATGGTGGGACGCGTACTCCAACCTTACATATGTCTGCATTCGTGGCGTTTTCTACACTCGTCTGCCCCTTGTTTTCATTGTTTAAAGCCATCTTCTTTACGTGTCTTCTTAGGGTCACCAGTTTAGGGAAGTGAAGTTGATATGCGTGATTGCGTAATTATGTGGTCGATGTAATGAAAGAAAGGAATGATCGAGACAATAAAAACAGTTTATTAACACTGATAACAAGCACAATATAGTACGCAAAATATGAAAATCCACTAACAATGAGAAGGTGAATGATGGTGTTAATTTTTACTAAATACTTAAACTAAATGAACAATGCATATGAAATGAGTGCACGATATTATAGGCCGTAATACTACTAACGTACGGGTGACAATGGCGTGCGCGTTTTACAAGCGTCGAGCAAATAGTATTACAGAAACGAATGCGGTGATAGCTAGGTGCCGACTGGCGTTGCAAGTGAGCGGTGCAATAGACATCGTATGATCGTGACGTCAGGTTTGAACAATAGGCTCGGCAACAGGCACGGCGCGTGAGTTAGACGGCGAGTATATATATAAAATTATGTTAGATGTATGTTTGTGTGTTTTGTATTTATTTTTTGTATGAAAGTGTAAATGTTAAAATGTATGAATGTAATTGTGCTTGTTGTGTTATAAATGTATAAATATGTGGGAGAATCCCCATAGGGCTAAGTGTTTATTAAATGACCAAAAATGTCCTATATTTTGGTTTGCCTTGTACTCTGTCTCTAAATACATTCTTAGTATGTGGATTGCACCAGCCGGGCGAACTCCAGCAGAGGATTTTTTTTGCTGTCGTTCATTAAGAAAATCTAATAATTTTGATGTGGTTGGTCTCTCTGCGTTTGATTCTATTGTGTCAACATTTGTAGAACTATTTTCTAGCATGAAATTAGTAAGCTCGTGTCTAACAAGATCTTTCGCTGCCATAACATTCTCCTGTTGACGAAAGCCTTTCTGGTACAGAGGATGCAAGTATGTTGCAATTTTATTGACTGTTCTGTTTTCATAAGATACGAGACGGTATTTCATGTTTTCTTTTTAATTTTAGTCAAAAACACTCTTCCAATCTCAGACGAAACTTCTATTTTGTTAATATTTTCATAAAAGCCACATATGATGGTAATAACAAGCGAGCTAGTCGGATACATTTCTCCACTTATAAGCTTCGTCGCCTCCTCAAATATACTTATTACATCTTTTATTGTTTCTTCCTCTTCAAGGGTCATAAAAGGAGGTGCCTGTCTGAATTTTCTATTTACTATAGCAAGGCAATCACATAATTTTAATATTCTTTCGGCATATAAAATACGTTATTCCTACGTTACTTTAAAGGTGTTTCTCCTGGACGTCTTTCAATTTGTTCAGTATTTAAAGCCTCTATCGCAATCTGAGATTTTTTTAAATATTTTACAATTGCTTTGCATTTATCAATGATAATTTGTAACTCTGTAGTACCTGTTAGAGTGTCTTGGACTAACAAATTTATCGAATGTGCGAATCAAGGCATGTTCCTTTTTAGTAGTAGTTCACACATTTTTATCATGTTTGTCGTATTATCCGTTACTATCGCAACGACTTTGTGCTTAATATTCCAGTCATCCAAGACAGTGTTTAGGTTTTCTGCAAGATTTTCGGCTGTGTGTGAGCCGGTTATGTTTCTTGTCTGAATCACGAAACTTTTCAAAGCCGTGTCGTCAAAAAAATGTACTGTCACTGACATATATGACTCCTGGTTTGCACTTGTCCATAGATCTGTAGTAACAGACAAATGGTCCATATTGTTTAAAATTGTTTTCAGTTTATCTTTGGCAACATCTGCGTCTTCTACAACTGAAAACGGTTGAAAGTCGGAAGCTATCATCAAGGCTAAGCCTTCGTCAATTTTTTTTATGTATTTGGCAGAAGGCTTAGTAATAAAAAAAATTTGCGTCTCCGTCGCTTTCGGCGTGGCCGCAGGCGTAATAGACGTTGATATTGACGCATCTTTATTGCTACTTATGGCAGGTCTGTTGACAGCTTGAGGGTGTAGTCTCGATAAATGGGACAACATATTTGATGTACCACCTCCTGTTTTCAATTTCAGTCTCCCTACGCATTTCTTTTAGAAATTCTTCATTGAATTTATTTCAATTTTCTTTTTTCTTTTATGGGTTCTTCTAAAGCCCTAGCAACTGCAAGGCTTACTTGTAGCCGCTTTACTGCGACGTTGAGGTCCACCTCTTAAGGTACCCGGCAATGAACTCCCACCGTCACAAAAATATATATATATTTTTTTTTATTGTGGTTACTCACAGCTAACATAAAGAAAAAAAAAATTAGAGTTGAAATAAAAGATTCAATATTTCTGGTTGTTATATTTAAAGCTCAGCCATAGGAGAGAGATATGGTTCACAACACTAACCTTACATGGTTTTATTATATTTATAATATACTCAACAATTCGCATATACCACCAAATGTTACATAATAAAAATTCTAATTAGATCTTACTTGAACGGGTATTTATAACCCACAATTAAGCCGTGGCCCAGAGTATTGTCCGGAGCAACTGGATGCTGACTGCTACATAGACTTCATCCGGACCCATCAATATTCCGTCATCAGGTTCCAATGTTAAGGTTCGAAAGAAGTTACTGTTCACTTCGATTTTAAGATCCGACTCCACGAATAAATTTTTGCTGGATTTCATACACGATGGTAAGTTAGAGAGGTAATCTGAATTCCAGGTCCCGAAGAAAATTTGCCTTAGATTTAGGTTTAAGTTTTAATTTTAAGTTTTAATTTTAAGTTTTAATTTTAAGTTTTAATTTTAAGTTTTAATTTTTAGTTTTAATTCCCACGCAGAGGAAAAGACCATCTGCATTCCCGCCACACCACGAGATGTAACACGAAGATCAACGAAATATGCTTAGAATGAATCAAATATCCAACTGGGGTGAACAATATCACGATTTCACAGTAGTGATTTAATCAATTTCCAGGATTTACTTGGATTAAGGAATCTTCAAAAAAAAATCTTCGGAGCCCAAACCTTCCGGCCGCCGCTCCGCTCTTGTCTGACACACCTGCCGATAGTATTGCCAGACCTGTCAAGATACCACTCCCAGTTTCGACACCTCCATATACGCATTTTAATTTCCCAACAATTTACTAATTTTTTATTTATGAAGATGATTTTTAAAAATATGATAGCCCAATTAGTATTTTATTTATTTAAATTATTAATTCCTTAACTAAACTAAAGATTGCATTTTCAATCTGTGCTCACAATAGATGTTATTTTAATCATAAACTAATCTACACAATGATAAGAGATGGCGCTGTTAGCCGCCTTAGAAAATATCGCACCTGTGGAACGAATAGACTACAGATGGCGCTGGTAGCTTCATTATGAATCTAAATTGGTATTAATAAATTAAATCTTTCGTAATGTTAAATGTAAAAAGAAACAAAAAAAACTGCTGTCTTTTTCTTTCCTAAAAATAATAACACTAGTTGCTAGTTATTTATAAAACTTAACCGACACTAGGGCATTAAGTAACTTAACATGTGTTAACATTGATTAAATTTTAATTTGACATTATCTTTTAATCTTAAATTAAAATGATGACTTATATTTAAAAATATTAAAATTAATATCTTAATTTGTTTTCAACCGTAAAATATTACCTTTTTCAACATGTCTTGGAGATGCTAGAGGTATAGGTGTTGGAAAGGACGCTACCTTTGCTACAGACGGCATCTCTAATGTTGGTAATATGGGATACTTATTAAAATCTATAAAAAATAAAACAACATATATAAATAAAAGTGATATAATATTTTATTATAATTTAGTCATTTACTTATGGATATGTGACTAGATGAAGTTTTCATCCACCAATTATTTCTACTAATGACTCCTGCGAGTCAATATGTCAAGTAATTGTGAATTTGTGAATTTGCATCCGGTTCAGCAGTGGGCCATTTTCACCCTGTATTTCCAATTCACGAATTCCATGACGATTTAAATCTGTGCAACCAACCATCCGTTACTTGTCACAAACGATTCATTGGCAGTGCCATCTAGTTTTTTATTAAACTGTAATGCTTTTTCACAGTAAAGGACCAGATATCGGTTGCCCAGTTTATCGTTGTTGTAAAAACCAACAATATAAAGCGTCTTCTAAAAGTTCAATCTTAGGTTTCTTCATCATTTTCAGATGTTTACTCCCGTCTTCGCTATCTAATTTGCAGGTATATAAGAAAATTGAATCGCTATTCTTCTTAATATCACTTATCGTGGATGTACCTACACCATACTTAACAGCTAACTTACGGTTTCTCGTTTTTTAATGAATCAATAATATTTAAATTGTCTGTCAGCGATAACTCCACTTCAAATGTGTAGGTAGACTTGATACGCACGTCAGAGCGGAGCAACTATTGCTAACTAACTAAAACAATAACGAATCGAGTGGGCAGCGATCCCGCGGGGCGCGTGCGGGGCTAATGCCAGTTCTGACACGTTCGTGCTTGCACAAATTCGACTTGTAGTTATTAATATATAGGTCGCGGCCGATAGTCCGGATAACAGCGTACCCGCATAATTGAGGGCCGGATAATCGAGTTTCTACTGTATTTTATTTCACCATCAGTATAATATCGGTTATATTGATCGATCGCAAATTAGTTTTTTAAATTTGCGATCGTGCAAATTGGTACATTTTATTCATAGAAATTCCAGACAAAACTGCGGAAACTATCACTATTCACACCAATTAGTCACAGTGTGAGACTAAACATCGTAGTAAACGTATATTTACTAAACGAAATGTCAAATATGACTACGTGATGTAGATTTGTTGCATAGCAAATGTTCTAGCAAGTACTGTGCATCAATAATGCCTCTTAATATTTTAAATAAAAACACTTGGTCCCTTTGTTCTCGACGTGACTAAGAATTTCAATTTAATGTCAATATTTCCAAATCTGTATTTCAGCCTTTTAATAATTCTTTTCTGTACAGCTTGTAGTTCGCTTAAATATATTTTGTAATTTGGATTCCACACAGTGGATGCATATTCTAAATTAGTCCTCACTAATGCATTATATAATTAAATTAAAGAATTAATATTTTTGAAGTCTTTAGTTTGACGAGAAATGAATCCAAGTATCTGATAGGCCTTGCTTGAAATTTTGTTTATATGAGGCATGAAGGTAAGTTCAGAGTCCAATTGAACACCAAGATCTCTTATTTCGGTAACTCTTTTTAATTTTTTATTATAAATTTGGTGATTGAATTGAATAATTGTGTTTTTACGTGAAAAAGTTAAAGTATAACATTTGTCAGTATTAAGTTTTAATCTATTTATTTTACAATAATTTGAGAATTTATTCAGATCACTCTGGAGCATTTGGCAATCGGTAGGACAATTGATTAATCTATAAATTTTTGTGTCATCTGCATACAGCAGTGCTTCGGAATTGTCAAAGGATCTTAAAATATTATTAATAAATACATTAAAACTAGAGGACCTAAATGAGAACCCTGAGGCACGCCTGAGGAGACAGGAGTAAAACATGAAGTGTAGCCTTTAACAGCCACAGCTTTTCTCACACAAGTCCGACTGCATCCACCCCAGCAAATCACCGTGTACACCAATATTCTCCAGCTTATTAAGAAGCAAGGAATGGGATATATTATCAAAAGCCTTTGAGAAATCGGTAAACACAGTTTCCACCTGGTAACCACGATCCATGGCCTGCAGAACTACGTCAGTAAACACGCATAGATTTTAAATTAGCAACAAATTACTTCCTAAAAAGTGTAGTACCTAATAACAAATATCTCAATTATAACGTACCTATCAGGATCGAGTGGAATTCGTGCTACGTGCATATTTGAACCTGGCGTACGTGGTACTAAATTAATAAAATTTTAGTAAAAAACTTTAAATATAGTCTCCAGTTCTGAAGTTCATAAACTTACGAAAGCGAAGTCAAAATTGTGCTGAAAATTCGCCTTGTCGAGCTACAATTCTTCCGCATATCAGTATTAATTTCAAAGAGTATGTAATATTAGTTTATTAATTGCAAACAAATTGCAAAGAGATGATTTGCTAATTGAACATTTGCCGCCATAAAGAAAACGCCATTTTTAATTTTTTGCCACAATACCAAAAAAAAAACGATAAAAATTTGTCATGGTTATGTTGGTGGTGTTTTGCGGGACTAAAAGTGTCTAATTTACATTAATTTTAGTCTGTATTAGAGTAGAAAAATGAAAAATAAATTATAACATAGTTTTGTACAATAATTTGTTCCAGAGTGAGTCCGGAGTCGCAACAATAGCGCAAACACTGATACGCGGGAGGGGAGAGAGGCTGGCGGTTGACTATCTATACTACACTTTTGTTCACTAGGTACATACAATTGAGACGCCGATCTTTTAATACAAAAAAGGATTAAGTATCATTTTTTTAAATGACGTCTATTTGCAAAAAGTGAAATAATATTTTTAATGGTAAGAAAAGTGGCAAGTGTTGCACCATTCTGAAATCTTGACTAAATGGGCCATCCTCTGTAATAACTTGCCAAGCGTAGTGTAGTACTTTATGTTTCCAAAATTAAGTGTCAAAGTTAACAGACAACATTTTTTGTAAATCATGACTCAATGTAATTCTATCTTTATTAGAATTTCCTCATACTTTAAGTTTTCTTTATCCTCAAAATTATTATATATCGACGTAGGAAAGCATATTTGCTGTAAGTAGACATATTGCAATTGTTCATCAGAGCCAAAAAACTTTATTATTTTCGGAAAAAAATTAATAGTATCTGACCTATCCATGATATTGCTACCATTTTTGGAACATAGGTTTATTTAACTGCCAGTCACCATTTGCAATGTAGACTTTTTATCCAAAGTTACTGTAAGTACGTGTTTGGCTAGTTACAGCAAACAGTTTTTTAAATCACATACCTTTAAAACGCTGTAACTATGGAAGAAAAATGTACGCGTAGATGGAAATATTATCAATTTACTGGCGGTAAATGTGCTGTATGCAGTAAATTTATTTATTTTGGTACTGCAATTCAAGATGTAAGATTAAATTTATAATTATGATTAGATCTAGAAATGCAGTGGGTCAGTCGGTAATGTAATGTTTGGTTGAAATAAAATGTCGTAAATGGTAAAAAAAAATTATGGTCTTTTAAATTGTTGAAACAAAATTTGAAACTCTAACTATACTGTTAGAACTTCGTTTCAACAATACAATGAATTAAAAAAGTATTTTTCTCTTATATCTAAGAGATAAAACATAAAAAAATAAAATATACAAAATAAAAACTAAGGCCCTAAAACTATGATGTAAATAAAAACATTGTATGCAATCAAAAAATATTTATTTAAAACTAAAAAACAGAAACTTAGTGGCAATTTGCCTTATTTAAGAACGAAAGATGTAACAAAATACAATTATAATTGAAACTTAACATGAAGACATTGTGTCTTTTAAGATTGATGGACCCTGAAAGTCTACCCTCCGGTCTTAGAGCATGTGCAGCAATAGAGAGCCACGTGCAAAATCAACTTCAATGCCTATCTCCAGTTCTTGATACAAGTGTTGCTACTCAAAGTAACGTGCTACATTTTCAGTGTCCATCTCTAGAACCTTCAACGAGTTTTGCGATTGAGGGCGACGTAGTGCAAGTATCATCTTCCTGCTATTCTCTGGTTCCTGGCATAAGTACTGCTACAAATGGCACTGTGCAGATGCAATTTATTTCTGAAAACAGTTCTGCAATTGAGAGCAATATAGTGCCAATAGGATCTCCAAGTCTATCAATGTCCCCTAGAACGAGTGACAGCAACGTGCTGCAGATACAGTTTCGAAATAGTTTACCATCCCCTGAAACAAACAAAATACAGATAACAGAGGACAGAGGTACCAGAAGGATAAATACTAAAAGATGCAAGAAAAAACTAAATTTCGATAAATGTTATCTTGATTATGTGGACGATGCGGATACATTATTGTTAAATGAAGCCTTTCCATCAGATGACTCAATAGATTGGAGTGAAGTGGAAGAGTCATCTGATGAGATGGAAGATGGAGATCAACACACTAAAACTGCAAAAAGAAATAAGAAGAAGCAAGGCAAACATAAAGACAAAATAAAAACAAAGACAAATCATAGGCCATTATATATAGAAAAAAATAAAACTAAAGCATTGATTAAAAAAGAAAATGAAGAAGAAAAGAAAAAAGGTAAATAATATTTAACTAGAAAAGGAAATCCTATGTACTGGCAAAAAACGTAGAAATAACTGTGAAAACATAACTGAAGAACGGCGTACAAATTTATTTAACTATTTTTGGAATCTTAAGTGTACGCAAAGGCGCAAAGATTGGATTGCTCAATGCTGTCATAAAAAAAAGTAAAGAACCACACGTCACAAAATAGCGGAGTAATATTTTATTAATGAAGGAGAAGCAAGGAGAAAAGTCTGCCAACAATTTCTGATCGCGACTCTCGATGTGACGCAGAGATTTATTTCAGGGGATGGTAAACTATTTCGAAACTGTATCTGCACCACGTTGCTGTCACTCTTTCTAGGGGACATTGATAGACTTGGAGATCCTATTGGCACTATATTGCTCTCAATTGCAGAACTGTTTTCAGAAATAAATTGCATCTGCACAGCGCCATTTGTAGCAGTACTTATGCCAGGAACCAGAGAATAGCTGGAAGATGATACCTGCACTACGTCGCCCTCAATCGCAAAACTCGTTGAAGGTTCTAGAGATGGACACTGAAAATGTAGCACGTTACTTTGAGTAGCAACACTTGTATCAAGAACTGGAGATGGACATTGAAGTTGCGTTTGCACGTGGCTCTCTATTGCTGCACATGCTCTAAGACCGGAGGGTAGACTTTCAGGGTCCATCAATTTTACGTTGCTTTCGATCATAGCTCTCTTCTCAGTAGTTGGTGATTTCCTTTGAGGGTGTTCCATATTGCTCTCAACACCACCGCCTAATTTTGAGATAAAATAGAGACATTGGGTTTTGATTTGCTTACCATCATTCTCAACTGGAAAGTATGCTTTACAAGCTGTTAAATGTGGAATAATTTCACCCAAAACATCTCCATTCTCAATGGTTACAGTAAAATCTGATTTAGCATGTTTTGTAAAACATGTTTCGTGGGTGTTTTCGCAATCTTTATGCAAGTCTGTTGGGATTTCCGTCAAGCCCGAAGCTTGAAGCGGTGGCGGTAAATTTGTCTTAGTATGTGGTCGGTTCCAGTCATGTATTTTTCTGGGTTTCGAAAAGTTGGAGTCAATTCTTTGCTACTATTCTCTCTTCTTAGTCATGTCCTCTTCCAAATTCCTTGTATGTGGTGTCGTTTTGCAATTATTTTGCGAAAAATTATTAGATACATCGATCTGTGATTTTATGTTTTTGTTGTTCAATTTCGAAGGAATTAAATTGTCTTGTAGGTATAGTTAGTTGCTTAATATTTGTATTTTAGGCTTCTTTCTTGAATGCTCTTCAACAATGTCTTCTTGAATAGGTTTTAATTCGTCCATCCATTCCCTGCGTTTCGCCATCTAAAATAAGCAAGGCAGTTTATAAAAAAAAAAAATATATCTTGTTACCCTCGTTGGCCTAGTCATTGTGATTGCTGATTATAGGTCATTAGGTACCTAGAAAAAATGCTTAAACTTAATTATGGCAGATTACAAATATCTTTACTTGTGTTAGATATTTTCGATTAAGATACAATACGTAAATACTTATCGACACTTAATAATATTCATATGGAAAATTTACTTACGTTTTCGTGATAAAATACTCAGGTTCAATCTAAATCACACCACTTATTACGGACAATCAGCACACACGACGTTCCAAATCAAATGCCACGCTTATAATGAGACAATAACAGAATGTCGTACAAGGAATGAAGGGTGCGGGCGGAGCCGCTAGCGAAGCAGTAACACTGACACAACTTCAAAGTACTATCATTTTTTTAATGGCGTAACGGTAAAATGAAATGATAAATGGTTTATCAAAATGCATTATCTCAAATTTCTAAAAAATCACAGGTTTTTTAAAAGCATTATGTGGTGTGAGCTATTAAAGCAAATACGTAATGATTTGTTGTAAATAACAAAAACTAAAACTGTAGGTTCCCTAAACTTGCTGTAAGTAAACGAATGTAAAAATCACACGCCGCAGAAATGCTGTAAGTAGCGTTAAGTTTTTAAATGGGAAGAAGTAAGTATTTGTAATGTAAAAAATGCAGTATTTCTTTTGCTGTAAGTACAAAATGTCTAAAATGACTAGATTTTGGTCTTGCTAAAAAAAAATAAAGACGGGCGTTTTCAACGGCGTATGTAATTTTTTTTGCATCGTAGAGACACAGGATCCGGGTCATTCGATGCGGCTTTTTTTTCTGATTCTAATGGTAGTAAAAAGTCACTTTAGGTATTTTGTCTACTTACAGCAAATATGCTTTCCTATCGATATAGCCAATATCTCGTCTTCAATACTATGTAATAATAAAGCACATATTTGTTTATCCGTAAGTCTTTCATCCGCACCACTCGCCATATAATATAAATGAAATTTTTGTCTCCAATCTTTAAACGATTGTTTCAGGTCACCCGAGGTAATATTTAAAAGAACTGGAGGTTTTAATAACGCCATTTCCAAACAATTCTATCCTTCGTGACTATAATGTCACAAAGCGGCGTCACACAAATGGGTTAGCGGTAAACTTCCTATGTATATTGCATAATATATTTAAAAAAAAAACTTACGAATATTACTTATATCTCCGTACTGCTACTACATCCTTATGTCCTCAGCGCATGAGTTGGGAACTGACCAGCGAGTTATACACTTTGTTGCGGCGTCGTGACTGCGCGATGATGTCAGATTTATCAAGGAAAGAGCCCACTGTATTTCAATCATGTTCACCGTCGTCACTTATTTTACTACTAGAACCGTTCCTTAGGTTGATTATAAATTCTTGTTCATAAATGCTGTAGAAGTGGACATCTCGCTCTCAGCCTTCTTCTATAATTTTTTCCACGATTTTTCTCCAGTCACTCGCAGTAATGTTTTCACACGCATTTTGCTGTAAAAATACAGCATTTTCTTAACCGTAAAAGGAGGCCATGTGTTATGCTTACCTGCATGACCTAACCTGTTTAATAAACGTCGTCGTCGTTAACCTATTTAACATAAATCTTTTCTATGGCATTGTATTGAGAATGATGCGGAGGCAATCGTATGGCCATCTCATTCAGCGACTTCATCCAAAATGTAGGCATTCTAGGTTTGTTTTCTTTCGCCAATTGGACTAATTCGTGTTTCAACATATTTTTGATAAATGAAACAACAACGTACAGAGCTGCGCGAGACCACAGACAACGAAATATATTCCAACACTATAGTTTATGTTATTTTGATACAGATTATAACACTCCCACTTATCAAAATAATATATGTATACTATATCTACTAAGTAATAGACTTAATGCCTAACAATTCCATTAAAAAATAATGTTTTACATTAGGCAAACTTTTAGTGAGTATATCAGCTGGCATCTTACTGGTTTCTAAATACTTTAATGTAACAGTTTTATCAATAATACAATCTCTAATAAAATGATAGCGCATATCAATATGTTTTGTACGTTTATTAGTGTAATTATTTAAAGACAACTTAATTGCACCTTGATTATCATTCGATATTACAATGGTATAAGAATCATCAATAATCTCTGTTAACAAATTACGAAGATAAATAGCTTCTCTGCAGGCCTCTGCCAGCCCCATGTATTCAGCTTCTGTGCTTGAGAGTGCAACTGTCTTTTGCTTTTTAACCTCCCATGAAACTACACTACCAGCCAAAACAAAACATAAACCTGAATATGACCTTCTGTCTATACTATTATTTCCCCAATCAGAATCAACAAAACCCTCTAATTTCGAATTTCCATTCTTATCAAATTTCAAACCAAAATGTTTTGTCTTATTTAAATATCTTAAAATTCTTTTAGCATAAGTCCAAACTTCTTGATCATAACAATTATTAAATTGACTTAGATATCCAACACTAAATGCTATGTCGGGACGAGTTAACACTGCTAAATACATAAGACCTCCGATTAACTGCTGATATGGTATTTGACTGTCACAAATTCTATTTTCTTTACTGATATTTAACCTAGTTTCTAAAGGTGTATCTGAAAATTTACAGTTATACATGTTGAATCTACTTAACAATTGGTTTACATAATTTTCTTGACTCAATGTTACAGTACCATTAACTTTATCAATATTCACTGTCATTCCTAAACAATTCCTAACTTGACCTAAATCCTTTAGTTTAAATTTTGAAGACAATACCTTTTTTAAATGATTAAATTCAACACTATCATTTGTAAAAACAAAGAAATCATCAACATATAGTGTAACAATTGTCCTTTTATCACCATTATTTTTACTGTACAAACATGGTTCTAACTTTGACCGTTTATAACCAATACTTATAAGACATTCATCTATTTTCTTATACCAGGCCCTTGAGGATTGCTTTAAGCCATATATAGCACGATTTAATTTAAGCACTTTTCCATTACAATCTGAATCGGGAAAAAGTTCTGGCTTTTCCATGTAAATCACCTCCTCAAGCTCCCCATTTAAGAATGCTGTTGTTACATCAAGATGTGTAATATCTAATTTGAGTTTAACTGACAATGCAAATAATAACCTTAAAGTAGAATGCTTAACTACTGGTGAAAAAGTTTCTGTATAATCCACATTTGCCTTTTGCATAAAACCTTTAGCCACTAACCGAGCACGGTAACGAACATTATTATCACTGTCATATTTTTTACGTAACACCCACTTACACTTCACTATTGTCTTATCATCTTTTGGCAAATCAACTATCTCCCATGCATTATTATCCTCAAAACTTTGAAGTTCCTCATTGACTGCTTTTAACCAAGCATTTCTTTCTGTACCTTGTAAAGCGTCCTGTAATGATAAAGTGTTAACATCATCACAGTCTTCCTCGCTGGTACACATATTGACCCTATATCTTTCTGGTAACCTTTTGTTTCTTTTAGGCCGACCTTGTTGCTCAGGTATTTCTCTCACTCTTTCATCAAATATTTCTTCATCTAGATTAGCCGGAGTAGTTTCTTTTTCTGAACTTTTCTCTTCATCTCGAGTAACTTCTTCCACTGAAATAGAAATTTCTTTCTTTTCTTTGATTGGTGTGCTAATTTCTTCCTTATCCTGATTATCTTGTTTCAATGTTCTAGAGCTTTCTCTCTTTTCTATCTCTGGTACACTGTTCACTATGTTCTCACTATTTTCCATAATTATGACATTTCTACTAGTAGTGATAGATCTAGTTCTAGGATTATAAATCCTATATCCCTTTATGTCATCTGGATAGCCAATCAGAATATGTTTTTCTGCCTTTTTATCCCATTTCTGGCGTTTTTCCTTTGGTATAAATGCCATTACAATGCTACCAAATATTCTGAGATGACTCAAGTCTGGCTTATATCCTGTCCACATCTCAAAAGGTGTTTTATCATTCATACCTGGAGTCCGATTCTGCAAATATACAGCAGTGTGTGTTGCTTCTGCCCAAAACTCCTTGTTTAAGTTTGCATCAAATAAAAGACATCTAGCCTTCTCTACTATTGTACGATTACTTCTTTCTGACAACCCATTCTGCTCTGGGGTGTATGGATTGCTTTTTTGATGAGCAATACCTTCCTTTATGAGATATGATTCAAAGTCATGATTACAGTACTCTCTGCCATTGTCACTTCTCAAAATCTTGATTTTTTTGTTTGTTTGTTTTTCAACTTTTGCTTGGAAATTTTTAAAGCAACCAAATACTTCACTTTTATTCTTTATAAAATAGACAAAGATCATTCGACTATAATCATCTATAAATAAGATAAAATATCTAGAACCTGCGAGTGATGCATGCTCCATAGGTCCACAAACATCTGTGTGTACTATATCTAGCAGTTCTTTGCTTCTAGAACCCACATGTGTGAATGGCTGACGGCTCTGCTTTCCTTCACAACATACTGTACATGTCATCTTGCTAATATTAATATTCTCTTGGAGATTCATTCCATCTACAGCACTACTAACTTTGTTTAAGTATTTGCTGTTTATATGGCCCATTCTACGATGCCAAGTATGACCAGTCACTGCCACATTAGCCACTATAATGTCGTTTATTCTCAACTTGTAGACGCCATTAACTAGGGTACCTGTAGCCACCAAGTCGTTATTTCTATTGAAAACTTCACAACCACCTGCTGTGAACTTGACTCTATTTCCATTTCTTATTAGCTGGCTCACAGACAACAGATTTGTAGTCAATTCTGGAACACATAAGACATTGTGAACTGGTATCTCATATTCATACTTATCTATCTTCGTAGTAATGGTAGTATCTCCGGCACATAACACTTTCAATTGTTGGTTATTGGCAATCAGAATGTTTTTCTGTTCTGGATACGAAACATTTTCGATCCACTCTTTGTTACAAGTTAAGTGCACACTAGCTCCCGAGTCAATATACCAGTCATATTTGTTAAATTGTCCACTTAAAAAGGCTGCACTAAATGCATTTGACGTTTTTTGTTGCATTTCTTTTGTAGATGTTTTATTTTTATCGATATTTGGACACTGGTTTTTGTAATGACCCAATTGTTTACAGTTATAGCACTTGATATAGCTTTTGTCTTTGACAGTTTTCATATTTGACGTTTTTGAAGCTTTTGCAGTGTTGATAGTGCTATTTTTCTTTCGCTGGTAAAAACCTTTCGACAAAAAAGCATTCTCTGTCCCACTGCTGCCAACTTCCGTACTCATATCCAGCAACTTGCTTTTTATGACGTCTGTCCCTATCTCTATGCCAGAATGTTCGATGGCCATGATCATAGGCGAAAACTTTTCTGTTAAACCTGCTAACAATAAACATCCTATCCATTCCTCGGTTATCGTGAATCCTGTTCCACGTAGCTTCTGGGCTGTATCAACAATCTGCGTGACGTAACTTGTCATAGATTCGCTGTCTTCCAGTCTAATGGATATCAAATGTCGTAATAAATTGATCTTTCTTTGGAAACCGGAATCATCGAACAAAGATTTAAGCCGCTTCCAAACATCGTAGACCGTCTTTTCATTTTTAATATGAACATATAAAGATGAATCAATCGTCATTATTAATTTCGCTTTTGCCTTCAGCACATCAGCGTCTGCAACAGCTGCTGATTTTTCTTTTTTGATATCTAATCCTTCTAACAATAAGAAGTTTTCTGCGGCAAATGCCCACTCATCATAATTTTCTCGCCCTTTGAGTTTAGGAACATTTATGATATAACTGGCAGCCATTTTGCACGCGATGACGAACTCGATCACTAATAAAATGTTTTGAACTATTTTAGGTAGTAACCGTAAAACTGATTCATGATTATTAATTTAGTCCACTTTTTAGTATATTTAACAGTTTTTAAGCACGAAAAATCATTTTATTACTATTTTTTTAAACTGGGTCCAAAACCTGATAAATGAAACAACAACGTACAGAGCTGCGCGAGACCACAGACAACGAAATTTATTCCAACACTATAGTTTATGTTATTTTGATACAGATTATAACAATTTTCATTGTCTTCAATACCTTTGCTTTACAACCAAGATATAAAGCTCCAGTTTCCTGCTGCTGTATGTTGGAGCTTTGTCCTGTTGTAACGAATGCAAGCATTAACCTTGATAATTATATATGGTTCGTGAAGATTTTGCAGTGAAATTAAAAATCACTCTGAGCTTCAAAATTCATCTCTTCATAATACTCCGTTGTATTGTGGAATTTAAGACCCAAAGAACAGCCTTGGTTAGCATTAAACTACGTCTCGTACAGAAATACGATTTTTCCCAATTTGAAATGTTTGGGTTTTTTCAAAAAGTCTACCCGTGCAATGGCAATATTCGTGGGTGGACATTTTTTATAAACTGTCAAAATTTTGTTAAGTATTGGCCAATGATTGCAAACTGCCTTTAAAGAAATCAAAGTATTTAGGGGATATAATTTTCTTAATGTCGGATATTCACCACGTCCATAATGGGCATTTATTTATATTGTGCGATTGTGGCGGCATCGTCATCAATCGCGGTGATTCTTGAAACTCTTCTTTTCTTATTTGGTGTCAAATATTTCTTTTTCGTCTCGTCCTCTGTCGCTTGAGGTTCTGATGACTCGCCATACTTTTCTTGAGTTACTGGAGACACTGTAGCACGTCCGATGCCAAGGGCATCCGGAACCGTGTTTCCAACTTTGATTATATTATACCACAACGGTACGCCATTCTGACACTAACTTTCAAAATAATAACGTACTATCTTTGTCAATCTTTTTGAAGCCAGAAATTAAGGAGTCATTATTTTCTCTCAGCATTTATTAAAGTATAATAAAGGAGCAACTTTTATAAATATTACTTTAATTATTTATTTAAAATTACATTACATTTAGTATACTTCAACCGACAAAATTTTCTCTACAAGTGACAATAAAAATATTAGTTTTCATTAGCTGCCAGTCATTAGCCGACCTTACTATAAAAACTCCTTTGTTTATGTTTTGTTATATAGTAATATTTTGAAAAATTTGATTAAAAATAAATACAACTCTTTGTACTAAATTATTTATTGATTGAAAAAATTTATTACCACTCTTACAAAAACTCTCCGATTCTAATAAATGATAACTACAGAAATTTATCCACTAAATTGACTGTCGATGAAGTCATGATATGATGATGACTTGTGTTTAGTTATATTATTATTCTCAATCTCAATTTTTTCATTTATAACAGCCAGTCTTAGATCTTTCTTTGATACAGCTATTTTTCTATGTCTGATATCAGCCCTGTTTTCTCGAGCAATTGATATTATTTTTTGGACCAATGGTACTTCTTTTAGGAAACTTATTCTCGAATCTCCATTAAGGAACGCAATAATATTTCGTTTTCTGCTTTATTAGCAACAGGTTTCTGTAAGTAATCGTGATCCATCTAATTATGTCTAAACTTAACCAAAAACGATATATAACTTAACTTCAAGTCTCGACTTCGAAGTAAAGTGTCGTTCTTAGACAATTTCTAAATTTCGCCGCTAGATGCGCGCGGATAATTTTTGCTATGCATCGCTAATAGTTAAGAAGTAAATTGTACCCCATTATCACAAATTAAAATTTTAGCACAGCCAAATTTCAAATGTTGACGGCGAAGTGCCAATAACACCTACTGACGAAAATTGGTTGTTATTTAGTTAAAATTTACTTATTATATTTATTAATTTAGACTAACAGTAATGTAATTTTTCTATGTTATCCTGAATTATTGTATTTTGTAATAGTGAAATTAGGATTCAGTTAAATAGGAGCTATTGACTTTTAACTTATACTTTTATGTGTTAATGTTATAATATTTAGAAGATAATGGTTTAAAAAAAAACATTGATATAAATCAAATAACCTTAAATTTGTGAAAACAAGCAGAGTGATAATTATGATGATACATACGAGGTAAATTGTCATAAAATGAATGACAATCCCTCGGTAAGACTTTCTTCAATTGTTGAAGATGGTTAAATTTGCTATAAGCTATGAGAATTGGACAGGATCGCCTGCTTTAAGACCGGGTCTTATGTTGCTGTAGATCCAATTGATTTTACTATTGTAATCCTTAAACAGATTGATAAGGAAAAGGATGTATTCGAGCCCCTTTCGTTACAGTTATATTAGTCGCTGGGAAGATGTATCTCTCTATTTTTGAGTTTTCTTTCGATTGCAGCATGAACTGCATCGCATTCCATCTGTGTATGGCCAGGCTCTAAATATTTCTGTGTGATAATCACTTTATTAACGTCTCTTTCTAAGGTGTATAGGGATAAACTTTCTTCTCTCTTGACAACAGTGTTGCCACATTGAATTGATTTAAGTCTCTAGATTGCTATCAAAAAGTCTCTAGTTTTGCATAAAATGGTAACAAAAAAAGTCGTTAGTTGTCGCTAAATAAATTTTTAATAATGAAAAAATTAAGTATTAAAAAAACAAACTTCTAGAACTAAAAATCTAACATAATGTACATTTAAAACTCCATGTCAACAAATAATGCTTCATTATGCTCTTTACCGTATTCATTCTCTTCAGTTTGTTGATGTTGAGATGTAGAGGGTTGACTAAAATCCATCGATTGCGTTTTATCATGTCTAAATGAATATTTCCCATCTTTTCGTATTTGTGCTAGTATTTCATCAGGTAATTCATAAGTAAAGCAATTACTTTTTCGAATTTTTAGCTGATTACGTAAAAACATTATACAGTTTAAAGTCGATACTGACATTTTATTCCTTAATTTTGATTTTACGATGTTCATTGTGCTAAAAATCCTCTCTACTGAAGCATTCGAATGGGGCATTGATAGCACTGATAAGGCTAGTTCACACAACTCTTTAAAAGTATTTGCTCCCGACGCATCTTTATATTTATGTACCGCTGCCCAGAATTTAATTACGTCGTCGGTAGCTTCCCAGCTGACAAAGTTGATATTCTGCCATTGTCGCAAAATTTTATCTATTTGGTTAGCATCGTAACCCAATTCTTGTGCCAGTTCAGACAGAGAACTATCATCTTTGTTTTGGCGCAACGTATTTTCTACACTTAGTAGAGTCATTTTCTGTAAGACTAGATAGTTTGATGGAAGTCTTACCTGTAATTCCTTAACTAGTTTAATATTAAAATCGATGCAACGCTTCCTCACTAAATTTATGGTTGCATTGGTTATAGTATTGCACTGACTTAATTGCATTTCAAACAGATACCCCAAGTATGGACAGGGTTTAGGTGGTTTTCTACATCGATTGAGAGATAATCTTCATCAGTAACTGCAGAATTAGGTATTACTATTCTGTTACAAACAGATCTAAAAAGAGCCATTAATTCATTGAGCAAGTACAGAGGGTTTGCTTTTTCACTTTCAAAATTTTTAACCACATTTTGCACTTCACTGAGTATGCTTCTTAAAAAACATATAAACAATTTATTGGTTTCATCGGAATACATAGCGTACAGTAAGTCCGCTGTATAACACTTGTCTTTGGTTACATAAAAATGTAATTTGAGTTCTTCCCATTGTGAAAGAATACGCGCTACAGCCGGCTCAATTGAGAGCCATCGGGTATCACAGTACCTCAAGATTTTTAATGGCTGTTTACCACAATTTATGGTTTCAAAGAGTAATCTGTATTCTTCGCACCGTTTAGGAGAATGGGAAAACCATTTATAGGTTTCGCGTATGAGGAATTCAATATTCCTAGGAAGAGTTTCCTCTGAAGCATGTGTAACGGCCAACTGGAGCGAGTGGCACACACATCGCACTAAAACTAAATTTGGTATGCCATGTTCAGTTTTTAGAATGTTATGGACGCCATTATTTATGCCCGTCATAACCGAAGCGTACAGGAGAGCCCTACCCAAGGGCCATCTTAAGATAGATGACCTGAAGGCTCTATACGCTCTGTCCGATAACGAAGTAGCAAAAGGATTAAAAGCTCGAGCCAGATCAACCGTGGGAATGGCAAACCTGAGTTTGGCCTCAATCGCCGATGGGACCTGATCTCCACCAAACAAATCTTCGAATGAATAATTGCAGATTTTCCAATCTCTCCAATTCTCGGGATAGTTTGCATCCAACGAAGCAATGATCGCTGCTGAGCATAAAACATCATCAACTTCGCAAGGCTCTGCCGCTAGCGCTCCCATTGAAGTTATTTCCGCCATTCTAGAAAGGAATACAAAATTTTAATTCAACATAGGCGGTAATGCTATATAACACTAACTGCTATAAGCAAGGACGACATGCGCCACTTAAGGAAAATTTCATGTAACTCGACGCTTCAGCGAGGCAGTCATAGCGCTGCGGACGCAGTCAAGACGACGCCCTTCTCACTGAGATATCTGTCGTCTCGATGAGGCAACCGTCGCCCCGATCGGGGACCGCCGCCGTGCCGCCTCGCTCGAGACGACTGTCGATCACGATGGGAGTCGTCTCAACTTCCAACGACATGGAAGTTATTTAATTCGTCGCTGAGCCTTGAAGCGTCGAGCGGTATGTAGTATCGTCGTTGGGCTCAAAAGCGCCGAACGGAAATGATAGCAAAATAAAAGTAATATATTTTTTACTCACTTGCTCAGTCGAGTAACGATGTGTTGCCTTCACGAATATCGAAAGCGTACTGAGGGCTATGGCCGCCGCGCGCTGCCCGCCAGATGCGTGACAAGGACAAGTACAATCGTTCGGTTGCATATACATTAGTGAAAGAGCGAGACGGGATGATGTTGATCACGAATATTGGAACGCTACTCTCAAATGTGGTTCAAGCTACGGCTGAAACCTAAATATCCGTTTTTTTACCCTTCGGGGGGGAAAAACGGTTCTATTATCATTCTTTAATAATAAAGTAAGTGGCTCTAATATTTTTGATTTATCCTTTAAATGCCTTAAGGTAAAATTTATCATTCCCAAAAATCTTTGAATCTCCAACTTATTAGTTGGCTGAGGAAAATCAAAAATTGCTTTTATTCTTTTTGAATCAACACTAATAGCCTTTCTGATAACATAAACCCTAAAAATGTTACTTCTTGTACCACAATAAGACATTTGTCTGCATTAACCGTTAAACCCTCATCAGACAATCTTTTTAACACATTTCTCAAAGTTTCATCATGTCCTTCAATTGTATCATGATATATTAGTATGTCATCAACATGATAAATTACATTCAGTCCGTTCAGTAGCTTAGAGAATTTTGACAAAAAATATTCAGAACAATTTAAACCGAATGGTAAACGCTTATATTTAAATCTACCAAAAGGACTTATAAAAGTTGTTAGATTTTGACTTTGAGCATCTAATTTCAGTTGATGAAAACTTTTATTAATATCTAATTTAGAAAAAAATTTAGCATTTTTTACTTTAGCCAATGTATACTTTTTGTATAGGAAAATATGGGCGTAGTACACTTTTATTTAGCTGTGTATAATCACATCACAATCTTATTTCATTATTATCTTTCGGCACACAAACTATAGGAGCCACCCACTCAGTCACCTCTTCAACGGGTTCAATAATTCCTAACTTCTCTAGACGTACTAATTCTTCCTTCAACTTATCTAACAAACCTATTGGGACTACCCTAGGAACTGTCTGAGCAAAAGGCTTCGCATCAGGTTTCAATTTAATCGAAATTTCATCCTTAAAATGTCCAAGATCCTGAAATAACAAAGGAAATTCTTTCTTTATATCAACTGTACTCAAAGATTTATTTTCTAAAGTAACTATTTCAATCAAATTAAGTGTCAAAATTTCTAAAGCAATACAAGCATTTCTGCTTAAAATTGGCCTATTTATACTCTTTAAAATATAAACTTTACAATTATATAGTTTTTTATTATATAGTAGATTCAGATTTAAATATCCAAAACAATCAATTTTCTTTCCATCTGCAGACCTTATATTAATATTTGTTTTATTTAATTTTTTCACACAATTTTTTGGAACACAATGCAAAGGAATACAAACTATATCTGCACCTGAATCAATTAAAAACTTTTTAATAATATTAAACTCTAAAATATTTATATCACACAACCATTGTTTATCTCTATCACTCTGAATGTTACCAATTATATAATTTTGAATACCTTTTTCTAATTTTGAGGCATGGCCGGGGATCCTGAGTATCATTATTTTCTTCTATCAAATTTAATTTTCTCCTCCGACAAGCTTTCTCGAAATGACCCTTAATTTTACAGTTGAAACATTCAGAATTCCTCGCAGGACACTTCAATCTAGAATGCGCTGGACGCCTTAAACAGTAATAACACTTGCTCTCTTCACCTCCTCTATAACTGTTTCTTTTCTGATTAACCACATTGACTTCCGAATCACCAAACAATTCTTCAGTTTGTTTGTTCTGTAGTTCAGCTTGTTTAACCATAAGTATAGCCTGCTGCAAGGTTAATTTATCCATTAACTGCATACGCTCACTGAGATTTTTATTCCTTATTCCTACAACTATTCCATCCCTCAATATCTCTTCCCTCGTAATCTTCTCAAAATCACAGTCTGTTGCAATTTTGTACAAATTTGTTATAAACTGCTCAGCTGTTTCCCCCATTTCTTGTTTTCTGATATTAAATTTAGCTCTCTCAAATATGACATTCTTTTTTGGTAAAAAATATTCATTCAATGACGTCAGTAACTCCTCAAAATTGTTATGTTTTCTTCCTAATTGATTCGTGATGTCTTCACTTTTTTCACCCATACAATATAATAATAACTTGATTTTTTCTTCATCTGATCTTTTTACAAATCCTGACACCAGAAGATATTGCTCAAAGCGTTTTCGCCATCTTGGCCACGATGCCGGCTCTCAAAATTAAACTCATTTGGCAGCTTTATGCCATCAAACATCATCGTTTTCGTTTCACTCATAGTTCACATGATCTTCTGACCAAGTCTACTTATTGTCATTTTTGTATGGCTGGTTCAAAACAATTTTCATATTTCGATTCGACTCATGTTTATCATATCATGATTAGCCACGCTGGTGACAGGGTCATTGTTGGTTGTTGGACGCACAGTTGGCTGATTATTAACATTTTCATTTGACTTCTCGTCGCTATCCGACTCTTTGTCAATGGCTGATTGTGAGACTTTTACTAGTTTCTGACGTCTGCGTTTGCACGATGGAGCTCGTTTGATTTCTGGTTGGTTCCGTCTTAAAGCGTGGCGCATTATATTTTTAAAAAAATCTTTTTTTGTAAAGTCTTTGTCAGATCCATGAATTACTTCAAAAAAAAGATCGATGGTTTTACAATAGCTTTTGAAACAAATTTTGTTGGTATTATTTTTTTGTAGTTGTATGGAGAATCATCTTCTAGTTGGGTTGGTGTATTTACTACATAAACAATCGAGTCGTTTAATTTTGTGCATTGCGACTCGGCGTTGGGCATACTTAGTATTATTTATTATAATATTAGTTTGCGACGTGCTTGGTATATATGTCTATAAAACGGAAGCTTCAGTGTCGTTTGTAGATTGTAGTTCGGGCGTTTTTCATATTCCTGAAAGAAAATATTATGACATATTACGTCACCACCTATTAGTGCTGCAAATGCAATTAATTTATTTATTAAATAAAAAAAAATTATGTCGTTTATTTATATTTTATGTATCATATCCAAAGTGATCTACTCTGGGCTAACATGATAAAGCGTAACTCAGCGCAGGCTGCAATACTATACTGCTACTGAAATTTGGGCAAAATGTTTTTCGTCAACACTTCTCAAAAAACTTTTAGTTTCATTTCCCAAATGAATCCTTAACAAAATTAAATTGTGAAATTATCTTGTAATTGTATTGGTATACTTACTAAAGAAGCTGCAAATCTATTTTCGGTGTTAGACTTAAAGAAAAAAAGGGTAGTTCAGTGTTCAGTTCAGACATGGATGTTTTTTCATGCATCTAAATGAAAAAAGACCTAAATATATAATAATTTACAAAACAAAACCTATGATAATTTACAAAAAATTTGTACGGCATGTTGCAACTAAAAAGCAAGTAGGTAGTTATAGATTTTAAAACCAGAAAATAACAATAATGATGTAGGTACAAGTACTTATAACATGTAGTTCACCAAACTACACTGTGTGGTATAATGTTATCATTGTTTTATTTTTATTTTAACACTTAAAAACACGCCCGAGGCGCCAGTTGAGAGGTGGAGCATTGTCCTCCTTCATGAGCACGAGGTCATTTAGTTGCAGCTCACTGGCTTTCGTTCTCCACTTCGTTCGACATTGAAGCTCCGCAACGTACTCGGTGCTCCAGCGCTTCCAAAAGTGTTGCCTCATTTGCTCGAGGCGCTGGAATCTGTTCAAATAGAAGTTAGTAGCCTGCAGATACGGTGAGGGCAGAGAAGTGAGCGGTCTACCAATGAGAAAGTGACCCGGAGTCAAGGGACTAAAGTCATCAGGGGAAGGACATATGGGACGGCTGTTAAGTATGGACTCGATTTGCGCGAATAGGGAAGCTAACTCCTCGTATGTCAAGTGCGTAGTACCTAATATTCTGACCAAATGATGTTTAGCAGATTTAACACCTGCCTCCATCAGACCATTAAAGTGAGGAGCGTATGCTGGCGAGAAACGAAATTCGACGCCAACGCTGACGGCAAAGTCGGTAAAAGCGCTAGCGTTTTCCTTAAAATATTGCTTGATTTCTCTGGAAGCGCCAGTGAGGTTTCCACCATTATCACAAAATATTTGTTTTGGTAATCCTCTGCGAGAAATGAATCGCCTTAGAGATAAAATAAAAGCATCTTTGGAAAGTTCACTGACCGCCTCTAAATGAACACATTTAAAACGTAAACAAATAAATATACATAAATAATACTTAGTTATCTTGAAACCACGTCCCTTGCGATCAGTGATCATGAAAGGTCCGGCAAAATCAGCGCCAACGCTGATAAATGGGTAGTCAGGCATAAGTCTTTCTGAGGGTAAGTTCCCCATTATAGTTTTTAATGATTGACTGTTAAATCGCCTACAAATAGAACAATTACGCGCTGTACGCCTTGCGAGACATCTACTTCCGATAGGCCAAAATTGTGATCTTATCGATGCAAGGAGCGCCTGGGGTCCTATATGCAATAAGCGTTGGTGTTCATAATAAAACAATATTTTAGTGAACTGGTGTTAGGAACCAATTAACATGGGGTGTTTCGTGTCAAAACTGTACTGAGACGCTTGAATACGTCCGCCAACTCTAATAATACCCTCATGTAAAAAAGGGATTCAACGCCGCTATATTTGATTTAGCCTTAAGAGACTTGCCGTTAGCTAATAAACTGTATTCTTTAGGGAATGATTCTAATTGGGAAAGGTAAACTAAACTTAAAAGAGCCTTTTTAAGTTCTGAAACCGTCAACGGACCGCTTGTTTTTATTGTAACTCTTTTACAATTATTTAAAAATCTATGTAAGTAACCAAAAATACGCTGTAATGTTTTAAATCTAGAAAATCTACTAAAATCAATTAAACAACAAGGATCAGAAATTACAGCTGAATGTACCTTAACTTCTGGTAAATCAATATCTTCGCCCTTAGATTGCATTGGCCACTCAATCTCAGGTAATAAAAGAAATTCAGGTCCATGCCACCACAGGTTGCATCTGGCAACTTCAAGGGGATCTACTCCACGGGACAGCAAGTCAGCTGGATTAGTGTTAGTAGGGACATGGTACCATGACGAAATGTTGGTCAATTCTCTGATTGTGGCCACTCTGTTTGCTACAAAAGTTTTAAGATTTTTGGAGCCAATACGTAACCAACCTAGTACTACGCTTGAGTCAGTCCAATAGACCTGTCTAGAAATCTTACAACGCAATGTTTGAGTTACAGCAAAGCTCAACTCTGAGGCGAGCAATGCGCCTGAGAGCTCTAAACGAGGGATTGTCGATGGTTTTGATGCTGGCGCTACGCGAGATTTAGCGCAAAGTAGATCTATTCGCACCTGTCCGCCACTATCAATGGATGCATCGCAAAATGCATGCAACTCAATCAAAACCGGACTGTCAACTAAAACACACCTAGGAACTGCAAGCGAAGAAATTGATTGAATGCCTTCAGTGAAGGTTTTCCATGGCTTGACAACTTCCTTAGGTGCTGATTCGTCCCAGTCAAGTTTAAGTGACCATAAGGTCTGAATTAAAATTTTGGGAACGATAGTGCTCAAAGATAGGAGACCCAAAGGGTCGAAAATCTTGAAAGTTGACGATAAAATAATGCGTTTAGTAACGACTTTATATGAATTTGTAACAGTAGGAAAATATAAACAATCTGAAGAAGGATTCCAACTTAAGCCTAATGTATTAGTAGTTTCACTCAACATTAAATTATTATGAGATTGAATCGATTTGGCTAATAATGTAGATGAGTTTGAGCGATATTTTCGTAATGGAAAACCTGCCGTGGCAAGAATATCTGAAACAGATCTTTGAATAAATTGAAGTTGCCGCTCATCGTCATGACCTGTCAACAAATCATCGACATAGAAGTCATTTTGTATGACATTTTTCGTGACAGCGTCTTCACAATCTTCTCCGACCTGCCAGAGACATCTTGTAGCAAGAAAACTTGCACTAGCAAAACCGTAAGTGACCGTGTTAAGCCTGAGAGTTTTTAAAGCCTTGTTCTCCTCGTCACGCCACAGAATTAATTTTAAGTTTCTGTCCGACTCATCAAGTACAATCTGTCGGTACATTTTTTCAATATCCGCCGATAGCACATAACGGTATTGACGAAATCTAATAAGGATGTTGAAAAGAGAGTCTTGAATTCTAGGGCCTATCATTTGGATGTCGTTTATAGACAACCCAGAGGTTGTACGGGCTGACGCATCGAAGACTACACGAAGACGTGTAGACTCGCTGCTTTCACGAATGACGGGAAGATGTGGAATGAAGTTTCCATTCTCAGGTCGGTCTACTTTCTTTCTAGCCAAAAAATAGGAATCACCTAAACAATCTGGAATGTCGATCAATGGAACTTTGACACAGAAACGCTCTTCGTTTGTACGCCTCGTATTTTGTAAAAAATGTAGTTCGCAAGCCCTTTCTTTTTCTGTGTATAGGGGTTTGTGTGGTATGCTTTCCAGCTCCCAGAACTTCTGTAAATCATTATGTAAATCGATTAAGTAGTTATTGGGTTCATTATCCGTTATATTAACTAAATTACAATGAGTTTGAGTTTTCTCAATGTTTGTGTTGTTATGAGAATAGTGCATAGGACCTGAGAGAAGCCAACCTAATTTAGACTCGCGAAGAATAGGATTGCCCTTGCCTAAACGGTGCTGCCTTGAGCCAATAATGTCCCAAAAAATATCAGCACTTATTAATATTCCTATTTCGGAAGGCTCATAAAATCTAGGGTCTGCTAACTCAAACGATTTGAGATCTTTATTACTAGTATTTAAAAATGACCTAGGTGTTTTACCAGATATTTGATTTATAATTTAACAAGAAGTTACAATACTAAATGGACTAGTCTTGGATTTAATGCGTATTACAACGTCCTAAACTAAGCTTAAATGGATTATTGCCTATTCCAATAACATTTTGAGTGTTTGAATTTAATGATATTAAATTTAATTGATTTTTATAAATGTTGATTGGCTACCACAGTTCAATAACGCCTTAGTAGTAATAATTTTATTAGAAGTAGGATTGATGACGTCAACCAATGCGGTACACAAAAGAGTTTCTGACGATGACGTAGCAGATATCGCGACGGCTTCAGAACCTGCATGCTCACCGTCAGCCTCGGTCGACTTGTGGAGTAGCGAGTTGTGACGTGTTCGGCAAATCTTACAAGCACCTGGAAGTTTACAAACACGCGGACTATGACCTTTGCGTAAACAATTTGTGCACAATTTTAAATTATGTACTAAAGTTAATCGATCATCAATCATTTTGGACTTAATTTCGGCGCAATCATAAATACGATGGTCTTTATTACAAACAACACACTTATTGGGACTATTCGAGGATGATGTCTCATTATTTTTTGCAACAATAAATGATTTAGTCTGAGAATTTTTTAAAATAGATGAGTACTTCGGTGTCGCCTTATCAATTTTCTCTTGCTTACTTCGAAAAACCGACTCAAGAACGTCAGCATGACCGCACAAAAATGCAAAAAAATTCTCAAGAGTAGGCATCTCCGTAGAACTCACGTTGGCATGAAGAAACTCTTCCTACTTAACCCGTGTGTGGCTATCTAGTTTTGCCGCAACCATATAGATGATCAATGTATCCCAATGTTCAGTGGGCTGTTTTAACGTTTTTAAAGCACGTAAGTTTTTTGTTATATGATCTACTATAAATCTCAATGACTTGTCAGATTCGCGTGACATTTCTAAATTAAAAATGGCCTTTAAATGATTATTTATAAGTTGACGTAAGTTATTATACCTCTCACACAAAAGAAGCCACGCCTCAGGATAATTATTGTCGGTAACTTCTAAATTACTAATCACTCGAGCTGCCTCACCTTCTAAATAAGAATTTAAATAATAAAATTTATGAATATTTTTAATTTTAGAATTATTATGAATTAGTGAACTGGAAGTGTCCCGAAATTCCAGCCATTTATTAAAATATTATTAGAGATCACGTTTGAATATTTATCGGTTCAGTAGAAGTATCTACTTTGCGTTTACCCGATAGTCCATTCAATATCATCATCCCTTTTAGTATTATTCCTTCTCATCATTAAAATCCCCGACATTTAATTGAGAACAATTATTGCCATAAGTTAAGTAGTGTAAAATTGGGGCATCTGGATCAAAAGAGCTCCAGACGCCCCAATTTTACATATTTTACACAATGTATCCCACTTATCATTTATTAATGAAGTCGTTCAGAACATTTATTAATGAATAATTATTTTTGTAAAAGAATTGACATTTTGAATTTTATATTCTGTTTAACTTTCAAAGGTTAAGGGGTTAGTTTCAATCAAAACTCAACAATTCAATTAAAAAACCATTTTATTATCAAACCATTTCTTAATAATCATTACATTTTTTAAAGCGCAGGCGTGGGTATGATACACGCAGCTAAAAACATCGCTACAGGTTCCAAAATCATTGTGCAGAGTTTGTAAATTTGGACATTTTTTGTCTTCTAAATCATAAATATTTTCATTTTCGACAATATTTCTTAACCACATAACTTTTTCGTATCCTTTAACGTAGATTATTTTGTCTTTAAGTAGAGGTGCTATGTATCGCTTGATATTTGTGTATGGTATAAAACCCTCATTCCAGAAAAAAGAAAAAATTTAGTAAACATTTCGTATAATATATGAAATTTATCTTCGGGAAATTTAGCGTTCACTGATTCGTATGGGTAATATTGTGAATTTAAGAAGAGCGTAACATTAGTTAATTTACAATGATCAAATATAGAAGAGTCTTTATTCATTACATTTTTCCTATTTGACTGCAAACCGAATATTACATATCTCGGCTTTTCTACTTGTGAAGCAGTTTTTACAATCCAGGAATGTTTTGTTGTCTTAGGTAATAAAGGGTACTCATATAAATCCCAGTTTCTGAAAGCCATTCGTATAGGGCGATCTTTCTCTAAATTTTTAAGTAAAGTTAATCTTTCTCGATCTGAAACTTTTATATGCGGCACACGCCATTGCAGTCTTTCAATATTTATGTTCACAATATCATTATTATCAAGAGTAACACTATTAAGATTGGTACTACTTCTGTTCAGTATAAGTTCATGTTTACAATTAATTACAATCTTATTATAATCTTCGGCAAATCCGAGAACCTTGTTTAGAGGTATCAGTGCGCTAAACATTCCATCGTTGTTTTTGAGCCCATTTAAATCCCATCCCCAAATAGCTGCAGCTTTGCTTTCTCCCTCGCTCATAGAGACATACGACTTAAGAGTTGTCGTTATTCCAGCATTTTTTATGCGATCAATTTCAACGCCATTAAGTTCATAACGAATATCATTAAAAAGGAATGCTATAAAATTATTAGTAAAATTGACAATTTTACGGGTTTGTTTTTCTGTAGAATCTTTTCCTAACACAATTGCTTTACCCTCTATGTAAATATAGCTGGCTGCAGGTAATACATACAGGTCTTGTTGATGTATAGGTATCCTTATTTCATCATTTTCGCTAAAACTGTTGCTGTATGGATTATACGTATGAATTTCATAACTCGATATAGAGTTATCAAATTGTGGCGTATCATTTACTTGTAAGATACTCATACTTTAAAACCCAAAGCTTTAAGAAATAATTTATTTTCTTTGCTTATTTTTTTAATTCTCTTTATAGGTCTTCGTCTCTTGACGATGCTAGGACGAGTAATGCATTTTGGTTTCGTACTAGATATTATATTATAAACAATCATAGCGACTAGCTAAGTAAATCACATGCGACTTGCATAACAGACAGAATTAGAATATAATTTTATAAGCAAGAGTTTGATTTTATAATACCTTTTGTTTCCCAAAATTTTTTTATAAAATCAATACATAAGTGTCCACAAATGAATGGGTTATTCTTTTGTACGTTATCATAATTATATTTGATATTATGAGAACTCACATATCGCACGAATTCCTTAGGTGGTTTTAAATTACCATAACTATCAAAGTATTCGATATATTTATTATAAATTACATAGGCTACCCAATGTGTACCAGAACTTTCAGAATTATCTAAGTTTATGATACCACACTCCTTAGAAAAAGGAGTTTTAGGTAAAGCGTCTCTCATAAAAACTCCACGAAAATACGGAACGTTTTTTGTAAATTTTATTATATCTATATTTGTAAGAGCGCGATTAGGTAGCCTGTAATTTAGTTTTTTTTTCTTATCGTCTAGGTATATTCCTAACCTATCTTTGTAACGATCTAGCCGCAACCCGTTTCCAATACACACACTTTCGTTGATGTAATCATTTCGTGATTGCATTTCTTTTAAGCGCTTTTTTGCATCCTTGTACTCATTTATAGTTTTTACGATCCCCGCAATTCCACTGGCGATACTTCCGGCAGCTGACAAGCCAGCAAATATCGGAATTAGTGGTAAAACTCCACCAGATTTAGGAAGAGGAATAATTCGAGGAAGCTTCATTTTCGATTTTTCAGAATCACCTGTTAATTCTTTAGCAGCAGCGTATGCCATAGCTATAAGCTTTTTCTTACCCTTTGGTTTAATTTTCTTAATATAATTTTTTGTATAAGAAACTATATTTTTAAAGTCCTTTTTGACGCCACAACCAGAGCTTACTTTTGCTAGCATTATCTTGTTAACTAAATTAGCTGCAAGCTTTTCTCCAGTGCTTGCGTCATTAGATAAAGCTCGTTTCTTCGCCATTTTTAATAAAACTATATCTGCTTTATGTCGATCTTTTAATCTTTTAGAATTGTTGTATGCAATATCGTGATATTTGCAGTATTCGTCCAATTTATTTACACTTTCATCACCTCTAGTCAATCTTTGAAGTAATTTTGTTCCTGGCCCACAATAATTATATCCTGGCAGATGCAGCTCAAAAGGTATTTTGTTAATTAAATTATTTACAAGTCCTTCCCCGTTCATGGAAAAAAACAGAATGGAACTCGTTTCTATGACCACCTGGTTATATTGATACAAACGATGCTATTTATACGCTATCTTTAACTTTAATCCAGCTATTTTCTGACTTAGGTAAGCCTAACCATTTAACAAAAACTTTATTTTGTTTTCGCTTTAAAACTTTTTCTACTAAATAAATATCCGGATATTTAGTTTTTTGTAATTCTTCATTGTAAAATGATCCCAAAATAGGGATTTTCCTATTGTCTTCCAATAGATACGTCACCGGATTTGTTTTTTGAACTTTGATAATCTTAAATATTTCTGTAGACCAGTTAGGAGTATATCCCTTTTCAAAACAGCTTTTATGTTTACTTATTCGAACGAAATCCCCCACTTTATATTTAGGTGTTTGGTTTTGAATATTATTTTCGCGACAGTATCTATTTCGTATTTCATCTTTATTATAGTGATTAACTTCAATTGGTTTTACACCAATTGTTCGGTGCGTGGTATGATTATATCTATCAACTACATTCGCAAGTGTACCATCAATCCAGTTATAATTCCCATTTAAACTAAATTCTTTATATAAATTACTTTTGATTGTTCTTATTAGTCGTTCTACAATGGAAGCTTTTTTCGTAGAATACGTACAGTAATGGTTAATAGAATATTTTTGAAACATCTCACGTAATTTTTCATTAAAAAATTCACCTCCAGCATCAGTTTGTAAGTTTTTAGGGATGCGTTTTACTTTGCTTATTAAATTATTAAATACTGTATAAACCGATTCTTTACTTTTTTGTTTGAGCGGAAAAGCCCAAGCGTATTTAGAGAATCCATCAATAACAATCAAAATGTATTTGTAATTATTATTGAACCTTGAGATATTTCGCATATCCATCAAATCCGCCTGCCAAAGATCATCAATGTCTTTGAGCAATACATGCCTTCGTAAGAAATGAATCCTAGCACTTTTATGTATTTCATTAACAATATCTTTTTTAACTGAATTCATTTCAACTAACACCGCTCACGTATCACGACATACTAAATGACGTTGTTGTTTACAAAATATTTTATTCTTTTATGATACCAGCTTCTTTGAGTTCCTCTACAATTGACAGTATCTCATTGTCAAGGTTAGTATTACCGGCTGTTTTTGATGCAACCAGAAGTTTGAGTCTATCTACTAGTTCGTTAGGATCATCCCAATAAACCAAATCGGTATTTTTCTTATATTCCTTTAGGTGCGCTAATCCAGCACCAGTTTTTAATAATGGTTTAATTACTTTACGGTATTTTAACCCTTTATCACCTCGAATTTGACCTGCTGGGTCGTGGTCTCTCTTATGAGCACTAGTTTTGATGAGTATTTCTTTGTAAATTTCTTTATCGTTTTCATTAATTATACTTAAATCTGGACTTTTGCGAAGTAACAATTCCCGCAACCCTGAAGTTAATCGATATTTTTTATCATCTATACAAATATTATATATTTTACCATTACTAGACTCATCGTGTGATGTCGAAAAATTTATTATTGTATTTCCAATCATGAGTTTGTTATTTTCACTTCGCACCCCGAATGGTATGTTCATATTATCATATATTTCTAAGAAGTCTTCTTTTTTCAACGACGTATCTTTATAATTTTCAGTTCCAGTAATATTTTCGTCTGGTCCTTCTTCCAATTCTTCAGTTTCGGAATAGAACTTTTCGGAGCTTTCATCAGATAACTTAAATTTGGGTGTGTTTTCAAAATATGAATCATGTAAAAATAATTTAGGGGTTATTTCATTAGCAGTAGTTTTATCGGTAGCATTACCACTATTTTTCAGTAAAGATATTTCTTTACTAGCAGCAATTGCATTTAAAGGATCAGCAAGAGGTTTGAATAAATATTTAAGGTGAGTATTGGTATGGAAGTCATCATCTCTCATTTGTTTAACTTTATTTTTAATAGTGTCCGCAGACTCTATTAGTTGCTTAGTTATTTGTTGCTCCATTGTATGACCTACAATCAACCGTGCTTATTTCCAAATGAATAAATTTTATCGTTGATTGATTTATATAACAATCAATCGAAGTTAATGAAGATATCGAAATTTTGTCTGTATCGCCCCTTGTTCAGTTCACAATCCTTATTAATTGTCAAAAAATCATAGGGGCGTTGCCAGGTTATGGAGCAAAGGTTTTTGAAAATTGGCCATTCCATATCAGGACTTACGTGTTCATCATATATATGCTTCATATTAATTTCATCTTGTTTAAATACAATCAAAAAGTTGACATTGTCACGTATGAGTTGCTTCGGTACTTTTGAATATGTTTGAGATAGATAAAAACAATCAACTCCTTTATGTCTACCCATGGTAAAATAGTTGCGAATATTTATTTGGTTCTCACAAACGACGTCATCAAAAATAAAGATTGAATTTGGTAAAGCCTCATTAAGATGAATAACATCGTGATCGTTGTTAAAAATAAAAAAATTTACTTCGGGGACTCTTTGCATGACTTGTTCTAGAAAGCCATATTTGGGTTGAAAACTTGTCTTTGAGTACAAGTAAACATTGTTAAATTTTAAACCGTTCTCGTTAATCAATAAACTTATCATAACATTTGTTTTCCCACAATTAGACGGGCCACATATAACACATCGGATGTTGTTTGGGAGAAGTATACTATGCTTTGTGTAAATCTTATTTTCTTTTATTTCAATATTCTTAACTTCTATAGACACTGGTTGCTTAATCAACTTCATTTTTATGTATGAGAGAAAAATAATGCGCACAAGTATTTATTTAAGATTTTGCATATGCACAAGGTACAAGGGATAGAGTAAAACTCTAAATATACTTAAACATAATTTAATCAATAAAATAAAATACTACAATCAAACACTACTAGGATATAATCTTGTTTGACTTAGCTTAGTTTCATAAGTAGTATATAAATTACATTAAATTTAACAATAAAATACGTTAATTACTTAATAAACAATTTTGATACTCAAAGTTTCGCGCTACACTGTTATAAATAAACCATACACTTATCAATCAACTAAAACACGGTATTATAATGCCCCCAGGGCAAGGTTTCAACTTTATTAGCTAGTATTTGTCTTTTATCATCATTGCTATCTAAAACTACTTTATTAACTTGTTGTGAATACAATAAATGTTTTATAGATTTTATCATATTCATTTTATGTTTTAAAACTTGATTATTAAATAATGTTTCTTTATAGTTTTTCATTTCTAAATGTTTTTTTATTGGTTTAGTTACACCCTTTGCTTTTATTATAGTAGCTTTTACGCTTTTTAAACAATACAACTTCGCTCTTAGGCCAGTAAATTCAGTAATAATTGATCCACCAAGCTCATCTTTGAAGAGCCCAGGAATTTTTGAATTCACTTTAGGCATATTATACGGATTATCATCTTCAAAATTACTTGTATCGAAAAACAATATATCGCTTTTTAAATCGTTGTAGAAGTCCTCAGTATATATTAAATACAGAAGACTATCAGTGTCAGTATAACACAGTTTTACGTTTGTTCCATATTTTCTTTTCATATGAGCATAATGAAAATTATATAGATGCTTTTTAGCAAATTCTAGTACAGTGAATCCAATGTATATTGGTCTGTCTAATATAATTTTTTCTGGTTTCAATTGTGCAGCCACAAAATTCTCAGTAAAAACAGAAATACTTTTAAGGTTTGGTTTAGAAATTATTGATTCCGCACCGATAATTTTATTTGTTTTATTATCACAATCTTTCCACTTCGTTAGTAGTCTTACATTAGCTTGTTTACGTTTGTTTTCGATAGTTTTTCCAAATATTGAATTATTTAATAGTTTAAAAAAGTCTTTTTCAAATTCAGATTTAGAACTCTGGCGTAAGGAAGTATTTAAATTAATATATTTCTGAAGAAAAGCATCTTGCTTAAACTTAAGTATTCTATGAATTTTCTTCAAAATAAGACCTCGTTTTAAACACTCTTTTAAATGAACGAAATGAATAACATACTTATGTTTATCATATAAATTTGCAATTAATTTCTCTGTTTTTCCGTTGGGAGGAATAAACCTTTCACATGCGAAAGGTAAATCCTTATGATCATCATGCAAGTATTCGGGATACTCTAGGTCCACTTCTAGAATATATCCAAGTTCTCCGTCATTCGGAATACTCATTATATCAAATTTAATAATATCACTTCGGTTTAATAAAACAAATTCAGATATCGGTAATTTTTGTGTCATTGCGTATCCATATAAATTATTACAATCTAGATATACTAAATAGCTAGATGGTTTTGTATTATCAAAATGTGGAATATATTTATTGTTAGCTTCAGCATGGCGAACAGAACATTGTGATAATCCACCACGTATACCTTTTTCTAAAAATTGATAAATTTCTAAATCAGTTATTAACTCGAGACGTACGTCAGTATATAATAGCATGGCGTCCCAACTCAAGCTTGGAGCTGATATATAATATGCTGGATCAAGAGAGTAATGCTGTAAACTGGTATTTCTAAAATGTTCGAAAATATCGCATAATAATAATACATCACATTTTATGTACAGATCAGTGTATTCACCGAGTGTTTGAATATTAAATGTTTGCCATATCATCTGTGCATGTTCATAGTCATTATCAGTTATGTGCTCTAATTTCATCGAATTATAAAAGTTTTCCTTTTTTGGCAAATGTCTTTCCTCATACTTTAACCATGAATCCATGTAGTCATACGGATAAATACCTTTACGTCTCAATAAATCTAATGTACTTTTATCATTAAAAATCTTCGATAGATTGACTAAATCTTCTGTATTCAAGCTTTTACTAAGTTCATCGAGACTCGAACTTAAGAACTGATATGAATCAATAAACTTTATTTGAATAAGATGAGATGTATTAGATAATGGGATAAATTTTGTAATAGAACTGTACTTTTCTTTAGACTTCGGTATAACTTTAATATCACCCTCATATTTTACCAGTTCTTTAATAAATAAATGACTATCATATCCAGCTAAGTTATGAAAAACTACTGGCACAAATGGACATATTTTATATTTCAAATTACAAATTGAATGAGCTGCGCCTCTGTACTCGGATGTGACATGATCATGATCTTGTACTTTGTCACCGAATAAAGGGCGTTTGCATATATGACATTCGGAAGCATTTTCAAAATTATTTCGTTGTTCAAGAGTTAAGGGTTTTATCGGTTTCACTTCGGATAAAATAGTGTTTATCCAAGTAACATCTTCAATCAATCGTTTAATAAAAATTTCGACGCAATTCTCACCTCTATAAGTAACATATTTGTTTAAACTCGGGTCATGTGAACAGCACACATAATATGCAAAACATGCTGGTATATGTAATTTAAACTTCTGTGTGTTATTCGTACTTTGTTCAGAATACTTTAATAAAATGCTTTCAAAATCGGCATAAATAATAAAATTAATCTTTTGCTTTCGCTCATAATTTTTGAATTGAATTAGATTACCTTTTTCAGGAAGTATTGTAAGTATTTCAGAACAATAGTGATTACTATATTTCAACTCACTGGAAAAAAATTGCAAACAAGAATCGCAAAAGTAAATCTTTCCTTTGTGATGACTTATTTGCTTTCGAACTAATCGTATCAGGTCTTTAATTAAACAATAGTGTCCTCTTTCATTTCGCTCAATGTAAAGCAAGTTAATGTGATGCTTTTTCTTTTCTTTTGTTAAATAAAGAGGTCCAGATACCAAATTTTTGCTATCTAAACCATAAATATTAACACTTATGCTAGAATTACATTTTTCAAACAGCTTTATATCTTTAATTGATGGAGGAAAAGACATTCCCTCTATATTTAAAACCTTTGAATAATGAGGATAAGATGTTATTCTGCATGAGTTACATTTTGCAGGATACATTGCTGCAACAATGCACCACAAAAAACAATATTCATCGTTATTCTGAATATTTAAACAACATTTTTTATTTTTAATAAATGAGGGTAAATCGATATATGTTCCACCTCTCATTGGGTTATATTTATTAACATTGATTTCTAAATGACTTATTGCAAAAAATGACCAACCGGATTCACAGTGTTCAAATTCGGTAAGTTTTCTTTTAAATACTTGAAATACATTTCTTACAAAATTATTTAAATCTGAACTTTTGTAAATTATTTCGAATTTTGTATTAAAAGATTTCAATAATTGTTCATTTGTCTTTGGTAATAAAAAGTAAGCAAACAATTCTAAATTTATTTTGATACAACTATGTCTTTGAATGCATATCTCAATCACTTAGAGAACCGCTCAGGAACGCCTCTGGCGTGAGGTGCGTGAGGTGCGTGAGGTGCTCAGTGTCCTGAGACGGATTCAAGCGATATGTCACAATTCTGTTTTTAAAAGCTGTTGCTATTATTTCAATATTATCATGTTCAGTTTTCAATAAACACTTTGACTTATGTAAATTAGATCTCATATGGTATTTATATTTATGTTTCAAAATCTCAATTTCACATTCGTTACATTTCATTGAAGTACTACTCGGGGTTTGAACTGAAAGACAAAAACAGGTTATTCAATATAATATATAACATATTAGTCTAAAACTAAACTTAATCTTATAGGGGCTAAACATAGTTACAAATAAAATTTAACTAACTACTTTAAAAATAATTACTAATAAAAGTTTTGGGGCACCCTCGGTACTCTTTTCGAGCAGCGCATATAAATTTATTTAGGTGCCCCCAAGCTTCAGTGTCCACGTCGGTCCGATGCTTTAAGGTGAACAAAGCATGTTTCCAGCGGTTTATCGGCGGTACTTTGTCCACCTCACTACATTGATACACCTTTAATTCAATATAATGCGAACCGAGCTTGGCAGCATGAATTTGCCGCGAATATCCGTTCGCTATTTTACTGCTAACGTAAGACAACAGGGGTTTACCCATGGCGCTAGGAGGGCGAACGTCGTCTTCGCTGTCGCTGCCGAAGAGGTCTGCAGCTACTGTCGAGGACGGCTTGGACACTGGATTAATTTTAGTCCTTTTCGCTTTGCTGATTTTGGCGCTCGAGGTCGAAGTTGACGACTTGCCTCGTTTCTTGGCTTCGACACTTCTACAGTCACCCGCCTCTGAAGTTGCTCCTTCATCTTCAGATAGGAAGAGGTCTGCAGCTAGTTGACTCTTAGACCTGAAATTTTAATGAAATATAATTAAACAAACCTATCTAAAATATATTTTTACATAACTTTAGGTGATCACGTAAATACAAATAATGCTTTATATTATAGAATCGATATTGTTTTAGTGTTATATTCCATACTAATTTAAAATTATATTAAAAAAAAAGCTACTTTATTTCGGGATAACATGGGTGATATTAATATTATTTAAATTTTAAATAAAATGACGGCTCGGACTATTTATCTGATTTAATGTTAAAGTAATAAAATTTTTAAATAATAACTTAATACTCACATGTTAATTGTAGCAGGGGTTCCCTTCTTTGTGGTGAAATAGCTTGAAAGCCTGAGATGCTTATGATTCCCCACAGTTTCTTCCGGCTATTTAAACCCATACGCAACGCGAGACGCATGACCAAATATGTTAGATGCTTACAGTTCAATAGAAAAATTTCGAAGTAATCAAATTTTTATTTTATACACTAGTAGAATCACTCGCCGATGTCTGCATACCTGACGATTTACTTTATAATAATTTTGTAGTTAAAAATTTATTAGAATATATGAATAAAAAAATTCAACATAAAGAAATAAACATAAAAACAATTTAACTACTAATTAACCAATAGCTTAACAAGGCAATAATCCTTACCTTACTTATTTTATTAACTTTTACGATACTAAGGCCAGTATAAAAGATTTTCAATTATTTAACTTTTATGTATTTATTTTATATATATATATATATATATATTTACACAGGTTAAAACAAGACCGTTCATGTCTTTTCATTTAGACCTTTTGATTTTTAATATGGGTGTAATCTATATGTAATATTAGAAGAGTATTTTACTTATTTTAGTGTATTCTAATATTAGAAGATGTTTGTATTTTCGAAATTTGTAGGTACTTGTACACTTTAAATTACATGTTTGGACAAAAAAAGTATAGTTCAATTATTTAGAAATAATTTAAAATTATAGAAATGATGGCTATTAAAAATCTTTTATTTTTATGTCAAGTATAAAAATACAGATGTTTTACCCTAAGCGAAGCGAGGGCTGGTCGCTAGTTGTTATATGTTATATATTCTTATTAGTGAGTGTACTTAGAAAACGCACACAGGCTAAGTGACGCCCGACGGGCGCGTGGATCAGATTTCGGATTTAGATTTCAGATGCCCGTTTTGGGAACAAATATTTGAAACAAATTGTATTAATATTTTCAACCTTATGAACTTATTTTTTATGCAATTTTTTAATATAAATAGCCCCACTAATCCCCCGAAAAAATATTCGGTTTGGGGAATCGAACGGTAAAGGAACTACTCGTAAAAATTCTACAATGTCGGTGAGTTTTTCAATTTATTTTATAAAAATTAAATTAAATCAAAAATTACAATAAAATTTAATTCCTTACTTTTTATTCATGTGCCTTCGCAAACTTATGTATTTTTAAAAATTATTTTTTTCGTTTCAGGACTCTGGAGAATTGCTATTTAACTTTTTACCTTCAGAAAAGGGTCCTAATCAATCACAAAGCGCAAATCAAAGACATCTGGGTCTTGCGGATCAATCACGCAAAATTACAAAAAATAAACAAAAAGTGTATTCATTTATAAAGAAACCGGTTGCCAAACCGATGAAAATAATAGTTATACAAGTATACGATGCAGAAAACTTTGAGCAGAACAGTACGATCTGCGGCAATTACAACTGCGAAGCAGAGGTTTGCGCGCAGCATGTTGTTAGAAGTACCTATATGGATGAAGTTTATAATAAAACCATGGAAGTAATAAATAGGATACACGAAGACATAATTAATGATTAGTTTATAGTTAGATAGCGACAATGGCCGTCAAAGTTAATTTATAAGCTTAAAATTGTTATTATGTTTTTAGTTATTAATATAGTATGTATCAAAGTATTATTCCAATAAGGTTAAGAGTATTATATCTATACCTAAATAATATCACTTCTACTTATGTGTTAAACATTAAGTGTGTATTGTAATTTTGCTTAATATTTTATTGTGCATATTTTGTGAAAATTATTGTGGTGTTTCTTATTAGGATATAAAAAATGTAAAAAGTTTCTGTTAAAATAAATGTATGATATAGAACTAATTTATTGGTTTTATTTGTCTCTTAAAACCGTAAACCAAGAATTTTTTTTATTTAAAAAGCTTTAAAAAATGCATTTGAAATAAGGCTAACTAAATAGTTATTAGTACAATAACAGCACACACACACACACACACACACACGCGCATACACGCGCACACAGTTCGGGTTGCATATCAACGCTGCCCCGTATTTATTTAGACGTGGCATGATCCGTACCACCAGACGAATATTTGATGTCGAATGATCAATTCAGATTTATAGTGAGTATACAAAAACATTTTAATTTCATATAAAACGATTTAATAAGTTACATTGCACTCCTGAATGAACCGTTATTGCAATCCACAACTATAGTGGATATCTTGTAGTAATATTTTTAACACTCAAAATGTTGACTTGATTTCGTAACGAATCAATTAGGTACTTTAAAATCGACATTCTGAACTATGAATTTGAAGGAATTGAATGTGTAAAATTGGTGGCATCTGGAGCTCTTTTGATCCAGATGCCCCAATTTTACACTACTATGATACAGTTTTAGATCTAGCAGCAGTATTCTGCTGTGGAATATTTATACAGTATCCGTCATTTCCAAAGGGAAACAGTAAAGGATATTGAAGTGGGTCATAAGATCTATAAATTTCAGAAACTCGTTGAAGTCGACCATCTCTCGCATTCAACACAATATCTCGGAGACCTTTGTCTTCACCTATCAAAAGAACAGCTACTTCATCTACTATTGGCGCATTATACCGACCTTGATGCTCGTTAGGAGGTTTCACATCAGCATGAATAATAAGTTTAAAATCATTTGTTGGTCTATTTTCGAGAGTGTATTTAAAACTTTGAATATACATATTATGATCGTGAAGATATGTTTGGAGAGTGTCGATAAGATCGATTTGCAAGGTTCGGTTTAAATTTGAGCGCAAGGATACCTGAGCTGCATGAGAAACAAAATACTAAATTCTCCTGAAGCTCTCTCTTTTAGACGCTTGCTGTAAATATTCCTTTGTTCCACCATTCGTTTTATAACTTAGTCATCCACAATTTGGCGAAATATAGTGAATAAATCCTTCAAAATCATCAAATGTTCATGTCAAAGTGAATAAACTGTCGAGAGAGTTAATCCCAACCTGCAAAATTATCTGAGTGTAGGTCATCTACTTGAACGACCATTGATTTTCTTGTCGAGGATCTTGTATATATTTGCATGAATGGGCACAATGGACTGCTGTTCTTCTTGGAGTAGCTCCTCCTTCTGAATAGAGACCCTAATATCGTAGATAGTTTCCTAAATAATAGTTGGTGCAGACTTACGTTCAATAACCAGCGGATCTTCGTCCTCGAAACGCGACTGGTCACTGTTAGTTACTGTTTCAAGTAGCCGGACTATGTCAGTAGCACTAAATAGAGCAGCCATTATGAAAACAAAGATGCTCTTTTATTTAAGTTTTTGTTCAATCTTTTTTTACAGGTATTTCACTTTTCACAGCTGATATTGACCTTTTATACCACAAAATATATAAAAAAATGAGGACTGACTAACATGTCAGTTCAGTATTTTTAAATACTTCTTCAGGACTCAGTAAAGACATTTTTCCCAATTGCTTGTAGTTGGTTGGCAATCTCTGCTGAAGTTAGCCAATTAACAGAATTAGAAAATCACTTAGGGTTTTTAGACTCCTGCACTCTCATTTCTAGTATCATTTTATGCACCTCAAATTTAGATAGAAAGTTAACGAAAGGATAATTATTAATAAATCTATTTGACTGTAATTATGATTAAACTCTCTTAATGCCTGAATTTACTTCGGAAGGAACTCTACTTTGGTGCTAGCTTGACTATGGTCTCTTAGTTAAGTTAAGACCTATCGATCTAGGTTAAATTCATAGCAAATTATCAATTTAATATCTATTCATGAGTAAAGAGATCGTGATTGATCTTATATGAGGGGAATTTAGTATTGAAGATTAGGTCTAGTCGGTTATACTAATAAACTTAATGCCAAAACTCAAGGCTAATCTAGTTACGTACATTGACGCCGAGTCTAGGGAAAATCTTCAATATCAAATACCCTAAGGTATGCCTAATTTTAATTGGGATAAAAGTAAAAGAGGCGGTAGTTTAAAATAAATTTATTAATTGATTAGAAAAAAAAAGATTTCATTGCTAAACTAGCCATACTCATCATGGTATACTCAAACGAAAAACCCCTCTGGCATTATTGTATATTTACACACATACACAGGAAATACAATTTTAATCTTAATAATTATATAATTTCAATCTTAATTATATATATATATATTTACACTAAGTTTTTCTACATGAATCACTAAATAAGGATAAGAGACACAGACAACTTCTTATACAGTTTAGGGCTATCGTGACTTAGTTTCGTGTATAAATCAGTGTAAATAATTTAATCTATCATTAAATTATTTATTTACTTTATTACTTTCAATTATTTACTTTAGTACTTTCAATTACAAATTATTACAATTAACAATCGACACGGGTCCCGGGAACTAATAAGATGCGACTTGTCACCGTGGACGCTGGACGAAGACTTCCTCGTTGTCCCGCTCCTCTCGTCCTTCGTCCACTCTCCCCCTATTTCTCTCTAGCCACACTCTGAAACAGAAAGGGCGGCGCACGAGAAAATCTGTTAAGATCGGGTCATTTTTCATGTTTGCCGACCGCGCTTTCAATTTCTTGGTTTTAGACGTCGTTATTGTTGCAAAAAATTGTGAATCGTTTCAACATTCCAAACCCGTAGCATTTGTAAACAATTTAGTTACCCTAACTCTGACAAAATATTGCACAAAGCAATTAATGTCGCTCGTAATTTGTCTAAAAGAGCCAGACTCCTATTTGTTTCAGATAAGCTTTAATTTTAACCATACTTTCTTTAGCGTCAATAAGTCTCGAGTAGTTTTTTCATTGTATTTGTGCTTTGTTAGTTCTGTTATTTTTTTGTTTTACCCTTAAAATATTTGTATAAGTTCCTACAATCTGTCATCCTTATTTCGATTTATGGCGAGCAATTGTTCATACACTGGGCCAGTTTCTCACGCATTGAAATAATAAAATTAGATAGACATAACCATCTCAACGTCTGCAGGAGTTTGGATGTATGTTGAGCACTGATGCTGTTAAGTTGACAGTCATCCTGTCATCATCTATGAGTTGTTATTTTATAGTTTTTTTTAAATCTTTTCTCTGTTTTATAATTGTCGTATTACTGTTTGAGAAATAATGCTGTGCAAGTCTAATTTTTTTTTGTCTGTTTTGACAGCGTTTATCTTCTTTGCTCATACTAAGGAAGAATAAGTCGAGCACAAGTCTTGTCTATCATTTTATTTCTGACGTCTTAAAATCTTGGGTCGATTTCATTAAATTGTACAGCTCTTGTAGATTGGGTGTATTAGTTTTTTCACGTGAAGAACTGGAATGAGATTGACTTCCATTAGTACTTGGACTTCTGTACAACTTTCATCGAGAGAGTCGTCTCTAGGTTGTGATACCAATGAAGGCATTACATTTTTTCACATTCCTACATTCCATATAAGGAAAAATAAAACCCATGCTCTCTTCATGTTTCCAGGGTACGAACGCCACCGCAGTCTGTCCACTTTTCTTGTTCCTTCGTCGTTTCTATGCACGTGTCTCATTCAAATTCCAAGAATTTGCAACAAAGTTAGCAGTCATTATTATTTACCGTGAAATGTACAAATTTGTTTTGTGAGTATTTTTTTAGAGTATCGTACTATTTTGAAATCTCGGTTAGTTGTGTAAATTTTTAAAAAAGCTTGCCATAGTAGTATCCTTACTACGAATTCTTAAGTAAATCTATTTAATTTCCGTCTTTTTGGCAAAATGAAACGTTTCTGTAATGATTTGTATCCTTTTGGATTTAAAAAAAAATTCGAGTTAGACATTCCTAATCGCTTGTGTTATTTGCATGTTACTAAAGTCTTTAACGTAAGAAAACCTTTTTTCTAACATATATGTAAAAGAATGAGTTTAGGAGCCATTATAAGCCTTGTGTGAAAACTATCGGTCGGTCTACATCGTGAACGAATAATCCGAACACATTATTGTTAAATAATAAATATAGTTGGTATTGTATCTTTTGTGAATTCTTCGATACCATTAGTGTATTTGTCTTCAAAATGCAATGTACAGATTTTACAATAAATCCGTTTGCCGCATAATTATATTTGATGCGATTGTAATTTGGAAAAATATGGTAATATAATTTGAACTATAATTGTTCAAATTTCGTATTTCTCGGTATATAATAAAACGGTTTGTTAAATTAGTTGATCTACAAGTTTTCACACCACAATGAGTAGCCATAGTAAAAGGATGGTTTATCTAAAATACTATTTTAATCAGTATATTAATTTTAAAGTAATCGCTTTTATTTTTTACTAATTAGTTATATCTTGTTATTATAAGATACACTACTCTAAAGCAGTGTTGTGTTCCTGTTGGTGAGTAAGGTGACCAGAGCTCCTGAGGGGATTTGGGGATAGGGTCGGCAACGCGCTTGCGATGCTTTTGGTGTTGCAGACGTCTATAACCTACGGTAATCGCTTACCATCAGGTGACCCGTACGCTTGTTTGCCGACCTAGTTACATAAAAAAAAAAGATAGCTCTTAAATTTTTATCCGTACCCGCTACTTCCATACCTTCAGAAAGATTATTCTCTACTGCGGGCTACACAGTTAGTAGTCGACGAACAAAACTAAAGCCTGCAGCAGTGGAGATGCTTTGTTTTTTAAACAAGAATAGAACATTACTTGACTAATGTAAAAAAAGAGAATATAATTATTAAGGTTGTAGATTGTAGGTATAATAAGAATAAGTATGTTGATTTGTTTTAGTTCTATTGTTTATTACCTAGTAGGTCAGGTATTTTCTACTTGAAATTATTTTTTTAATAAAGTTAATTCATATTTCACAAAGCATTGTTTTTTTTTCTCTTAAACTACATTGATAATTGAGTCCCACCACTGCGGGCCACGGAGGATAGGGTGGCGGAAGTGTGGAAGAATTTTGGTGGATGGTTGGAAATAGGTTCGATATTTTTCTATTTTAAAAACATGGTTTAAAATAGAAGTTTAGAAAATAGAAAAATTTATATTCTGACTATCCGGAGAGTAGCCGGAGAATCTCCGGTTATTCAATAAAATCTCCGCAAACTCTCCGGAGGCTATAATTGCCTCCGGTACACACCTCTAGTGTATATGTACCAGTGTATCAGTCAAATAATGTAAATAAATGTATAATATAGATTTATTTTGTTGTTTATTATTTGGCTCTTAAAACATAAAATTTATTTCATGATTTTTCTATTCATTATGTTGTAAAATAAAGGAAAAATGTCCATATCCTTAAAAAGTTTGCTTTTGATAGTAATTTAATAATCCTTTTCATCAAGGAATCATGGACTTCGAACAGCAGCCAGTACAACGAAAATATGATGAGGAAATTAGGCAAATACACGCAGCAAGAATTTACTCAGGGAAAGTTTACACAGCAGTACCTCCAATCATTTGCATCATCATCGCATATCAAAACACCATCACCTGCCGCTTCATCACCACCTGTTGAATCACCTAATGCTAATTTTGATTTGGAATACACTAATGGTATCGTATATCTGTATCTTGTCTAAGTCAAAGTCAAAGTCAAAGTCAAAATTTTTTATTCAATGTTGGAATTTACATTCTCTTATTGAACGTCGGAATCTACCACCCTTTCGGAAACGACCTAACCCAGACCTGAGAAGAATTGGCGCAAGAAACTCAGCGGGACTGTTTCTTTTGGATATTTTTTATCTTTGATTTTTTAAACGCCAATTTTTATAACAAGTATATTTATACATTGAGAAAGCCTGGAGCGAACGCATCATTCCCAAGGCGTGACATCTTCCAAAAAATCTTTAATGTTATAATAGCCTTTGTCACACAAACGTTTTTTAACTAACTTTTTAAATTTTCCTATAGAACAATTTTGAACGTTTTCTGGGATCCTGTTGTAAAAGCATACACATCGCCCAACACAAGAATTACTAATTCTACTCAATCGAGTAGTAGGAGTAACAAGTTTGTGTTTGTTCCTAGTATTGATGTCATGCAAGTCACTATTTCTAATAAAATCATTAATATTTTTACGCACATACATAACATTTTCAAAAATATATTGTGCAGCAACAGTCAATATATTAATTTCTTTGAATTTATCTCTTAAAGATATTTTAGGGCCGAGACCATAGATTGCGCGAATAGCCCTCTTCTGCAGTATGAAAATCGTGTTTATGTCGGCTGCGGTACCCCAAAGTAGAATGCCGTAAGACATTATACTATGGAAGTAGCTAAAGTAAACTAAACGAGCCGTGTCTATATCAGTTAATTGGCGTATTTTTTTAACCGCGTATGCTGCAGAGCTGAGTCTATTGGCCAACCTCTCAATATGGGGGCCCCATTGCAATTTAGAGTCGACAGTGATGCCCAAAAATACGGTAGATTCCACCGGTTCCAACTCCTCTCCATTTATAAATACACCACTCTCTATTTTCTTAACATTGGGTGTCGTAAATTTTATATATTTAGTTTTCTTACTATTTAACATTAGATTATTAGCACTGAACCAATGTACAATATCAGAGAGAGCATTGTTTACATCGTCATATTCAGTTTGATAGCGTTTCACTTTAAATATTAGTGAAGTGTCATCAGCAAACAATACTATCTTGTTCTTTTTTTCTACAAGGTTTGGCAGGTCGTTTATATAAATGAGGAAGAGAAATGGTCCAAGAATAGAACCCTGGGGGACCCCCATATCCAGACGAGCCCCAGGAGATCTCTTGCCATTCACGTCAACCCTTTGAACCCTATTGTTTAGATAGGAGTTCATAAGGTCGAGCGCATAGAGCCTTTGATGCCATAGTGGCGCAGCTTTCTGACCAGAGTCGCATGTTGTACACAATCGAAGGCCTTAGATAAGTCACAAAATATTCCAAGTGCATTCTGTGATTCCTCCCAGGCCTCGAAGATATTCTTAATTAATTCGACACCGGCATCCGTTGTTGAACAACCCTTAGTAAAACCAAATTGTTTCACATGGAGAAGTCTCTGTGAATTAAAATGAATCAACATTTGGTTTAAAATTAGTTTTTCAAAAATTTTACTAAGCGTTGGCAATACTGAGATGGGTCGAAAATTATTTGGATCAGTTATACATCCAGATTTAAATATAGGCGTTACTTTACTATGCTTCATCAGGTCAGGAAACACGCCACGTTTAATACAAGTATTGAAAATAGTAGCTAGATACGGTGCAATGGCATCAATTATGGAGTTAATTATTTTAACAGAAATACCCCAAATATCAGCTGTTTTCTTCATATCTAGGGTTTTAAATGTTTTAATTATATCTTTACTGTTGACAGTACTAAATTCGAACAGTACATCACATTTTTTAACATTTTCTAGCAATAATGATTCAGCAACGCTGGCAGATGAAATGAGAGAACAAGTTGTTGAGATTGGAATGTCAGAGAAATATTTTTCAAACGTGGATGCAACTTCCTGATCAGTTTTGATATTAATGTTATTATAAATGAGATTATACTTGAAGTTACGATCTCTGACTCTTCCAGTTTCCCAATTGATAATATTCCATGTCATTTTTATTTTGTCTTGTGCATTATAAATTTTTTGTTTAATATGTAACGACTTTGCCATGGAACACACTTTTTTAAATAACTTTGAATATGCTTTAACAAAGGCTATAAAGGACTCTGAATGGTTGTATGATCTCTCATTATAAAGTTGATATAGTTTTTCTCTACTTCGATGAATACCAACAGTTGCCCAATCATTAAATGACAAGAGACCACCCGAATTGACTGTCTTGGTAGTGAATATAGCAGTAAACTCTGATTTTATTAATTTAAATAGTGTGTTATATAACATATCAGGGTTATTGTTGTCAAAATTTAAGTATGTGAGTTTTGCTATAATACTACCTTTAAATTTCTCCATACGTTTGGAGTTCGTAGGAACAAACACAATCTTTTTATTTTTATTTCCTTTTTTTAACTCACAGTTAAAGGAGATTAATTGCCCAAAATGATCCGAACTCAACTTTTTAATAATTGAATATGAATTGGGTTTAAAGTTGGTAAATATATTATCAATACATGTTGCTGAGTTTGCAGTTACTCTAGTTGGCTCTAAAAATATATTTACTAGGTTATATGAATTTAACAAGGATCTGAATCTAACACTTGTGGTGGAGTTTTCTAATAGATTAATGTTAAAATCACCACATATTATAATATATTTTTTAGACTCAGATAATTTTAATAGTATTTCTTCTAACACATTTTCAAATAATTCATATAACGCTCCAGGGGGACTGTATATGCTCACAACAATGAAGCGCTCAAGTTCTGCACAGGCTATCTCAATAGTATGTTCTACAGAGAGGCTCACAATGTCTTTGCGTTCTTTAAATTTAAAAAATTTACTTAAAATTATTAAGGAGCCCCCACGTAACGATTTTTCTCTGCAGAACGCACTTGCTACCTGGTGACCACTGAAATTAAATATGAGTTCATAATTACGAAGCCAATGCTCTGTAATACATAAAAAATGAATGTTTTCACATCTCATAAATAATTCCAGTTCTAATTCTTTACCTAAAAGTCCTTGTAAGTTTTGGTGCACCAGGTTTACAATTTTATTATTATTATTAAGATTATAACAATTTTTATTTTTATTATTGTCTAGGTTCAATATGCTAGAGTAATTCTCTGTTGTCTTATTATGTAAAATTAATTGGAACGGTTTCCAAGTTATTAAATGTCAAATTATTGATCTGCTCAATAGGAGTTATAGTTTTTGGGTTATTAACCTGCTCAAAAAAAAGCAATGGTAGTCAAGACACAATTTGACTGCTCAATAGAAGCAGTGTTAGAGGTAGCCAACATATTGGCTGAGTTAAAAAGTATATAATAAGATAGCAATTTTGTTACCTGTCTTTTTCTAAAGTTAGATAGATGTAGCCTATCACAAGTTAGTAATTGATATTTGTTAGATATTATATTATTTAAGTCAATAATGTGACATTTATTATTTACATTATCATTGTTATTTGGTGTTAGAGTCACATAATTGCAATTATAATAGTGTGTTAACAAACTATTTAATTTATATCTATTTTGATTTTCCTGTGGCAAGTCTGCTATATACGGTAAAGTAAACATGATTAGTTTATTAATTTTTAGAGTATTTAATTGGGTAAAATATCTTTGTATAATTTTTTTGTTTAATTTGCCTCTTCTCCCAATCATAACAATAATGGTTGTGTTTTGACAATGTGTTTTACGTAGAACTACATCTATTATTTGAGAATAAGAAGCTCCGGGCATACACATATTTAAAACTTTTTGATCTTTACAGAATTCATTAAGTAGGATACCCATGTTCTTACCCAGCTCATCACTATAAATTTTTATATATTCCTTATTAGAATTGGATGCAATCTGGGTACAAACCGGGTTCAAAGATATCAGGTCAGTGTTAGCCTCAACAGGCGGAGAGACTGATTTATAAAACTGCCCCGAACGACCTGGAGAACAATGACATTCACAATTTTGTTGTTTTATAAGTGAGTCAAAGCGATCCGAGTTATACTGACATAGTTCTACTAAACCGTTCATGGCACTTATATGCTCTGCAATTTCTTTTTGAGAAGTCTCATATTTCTGAGTTATAGCTTGTAAATTATTATGCAAACTTACCATATCAGCCTGGAGAGAGCTAACATCCACCTCATAGTTGTTATTAACATTATTTAACTCATTACACATTTTATTTAGTTGTAACCTTAACTCACATTTTTCTTTACACACTTTTGTATATTTATGACATAATTTTTTTGATTTTAACAATTTTTTTGTTTTTCTAATAAACTTGTTTATTTTAATATATTTTTTTAATTTGTTTTTGCTTAGAACTAGCTGAGATGGCACTGAGTCCTCACCAGTCATATTGACAGTTTTGTTAGAGATGATTGGTGACACTAAGCTTGGTGCATTCTCAACCAGTTCCTCAAACAGACACTGAGTTTGAGAGGCCTTTATGCTAATGTTATGTATTTCAAAAGATTCAATTTGTTTATTTGCCTCATGCAGTTGAGATCGCAATGTAGTGGTAAGCCTGAGGGCTTGCTCATATTCCTCTCTGCACTGGTCAAACCCATTGACTATTAACATTTGTTGTAAACTATTATTATGTTCTTGTAAATTTAAATACTGATTGTTTAGGTTGCACAATTCGTTTTTTAAGTCTCTATTTTTAGCATTCAGTTGAATTATGTCATTTTCCGTGTCTTCCCGTTCGTGTAATAATTGAAGGCATTGTTCCTTATAATTTTTTAACTCCTGCAAGGCAAGCTGGAGCTGTTCCTCGGTTTGGCGCGCTTTTACACCGCGGGTCATCATTTTGACACAAGACAGCTGATCTTTCGTGAAGCACAACCACTATTTGGATATATATTATATGTTACACAGTTTTATTATTACTTTAATTATACAATTATACAATATAAATTATCACTTTATTATTAGTTTAATTACTTTAAAATTAAATTTAAATTGGGAGAAGATATTTTGACAAGTTTATCTTAGTGTTGCCACAGGAAAAAGTCTGTCTAATAAAGTCTGTCTGTCTAATGGGGCTTTAGTGAAGTGTAGTTGATATGCGTGATTGCGTAATTATGTGGTCGATGTAATGAAAGAAAGGAATGATCGAGACAATAAAAACAGTTTATTAACACTGATAACAAGCACAATATAGTACGCAAAATATGAAAATCCACTAACAATGAGAAGGTGAATGATGGCTTTAATTTTTACTAAATACTTAAACTAAATGAACAATGCATATGAAATGAGTGCACGATATTATAGGCCGTAATACTACTAACGTACGGGTGACAATGGCGTGCGCGTTTTACAAGCGTCGAGCAAATAGTATTACAGAAACGAATGCGGTGATAGCTAGGTGCCGACTGGCGTTGCAAGTGAGCGGTGCAATAGACATCGTATGATCGTGACGTCAGGTTTGAACAATAGGCTCGGCAACAGGCACGGCGCGTGAGTTAGACGGCGAGTATATATATAAAATTATGTTAGATGTATGTTTGTGTGTTTTGTATTTATTTTTTGTATGAAAGTGTAAATGTTAAAATGTATGAATGTAATTGTGCTTGTTGTGTTATAAATGTATAAATATGTGGGAGAATCCCCATATCACTCCCCTCCAGAGACCTGGTCAAGGGCGATAAAAATTAGGGAATCTGACTCGGCGACCGCTTCGGGTTACTCGCAGGACGGGTTCTTCGGGTTTCATTGGTTCCGGGGTAACTTCTTCTTCTGGTTTTATAGTATCGGTGACCATATACGCTGGTTTCAGGCGGTCTATGGACACCGTAACACTTTTCCCTTTAACCAGAATTTTAAACACTTTATCCCCAGATTGCAAAACCTCGTATGGACCAGTGTATGGAGGCTGTAGTGATCCTCTTACCGCGTCTTCCCTGAGGAATACATGGGTAGAGGATGCTAGATCCTTGTGTATAAATACTCGACCTTTATTATGCCGTGAGGCTGGTGTAGGACGAAGCTTATCAGCAAAGCAACGCAAACGAGCAGTAAACTCTGATACATCTGTAGACGTGCTTACTCCAGGATTAAAAAATTCTCCTGGCAGTCTTAACGGCTCGCCATAAACGAGTTCTGCAGAGGAGGTTTTAAGATCATCCTTAACTGCACTTCGGATGCCAAGTAGGACTAGTGGCAAAGATTCAGTCCAGCTTCCGTCAGCATGGCACATAATTGCTGCTTTTAACTGACGGTGGAAACGTTCCACTAGGCCGTTACAAGATGGGTGGTAGGCTGTAGTACGAAGGTGTTGAAACCCGGCTGTCCTAGACAGATATTTGAAAAGCGCGGACTCAAATTGACGTCCGCGGTCGGTCACAATATCTTTAGGACAGCCAAAACGGGATATCCACCCTGATAATAACGCCTTACCTACCGTCTCTGCTGTAATGTCAGGTATAGGTATTGCTTCTGGCCATCTTGTGAAACGATCCACGGCAGTTAAGCAATACCTAAAACCTTGTGACACCGGTAGTGGCCCCACTATGTCTACATGGACGTGAGCGAATCTAGCTCGAGGGAGCTGGAACGTCCCAATAGGAGCGGAGACGTGACGGCTTACTTTGGAACGCTGGCACTGAAGACATGTGCGCGACCAATCTCTGCAGTCCTTCTTGACTCCGGGCCATACAAAGCGTTCTGTTACCAAGCGGATAGAAGCTTTGGCCCCGGGATGACTCAATGAGTGGAGACTGTCGAACACTTGTTTGCGGTGTGGCTTTGTTACGTAAGGTCTGGGAGTCGGTGTACTGGTATCGCAGTACAGAGAAATGCGGCTCCCAGGAAGTTTTAATTTCTCCAATTGGAGTGAATTCTGGCTCGTCAGAAATTCAGCAAACTCGGCATCGGTCTGTTGTGACTTGGCTAAGTCGGCAAGGCTAATTGGCGCTTCCAGTTCTTCGATACGAGATAAGGCATCGGCAACCACGTTGTCTTTGCCTGAAATATGCCTTATGTCGGTGGTGAACTGGGAAATGTAGTCCAAATGTCTATACTGCCTAGGCGAGCAATTTTGTTTCCGTTCATGGAAAGCAAACGTGATTGGCCTATGGTCAGTATAGACTGTGAAATGCCTTGCCTCTAGCATGTGTCGGAAGTATTTTAGCGCCTCGTAAATCGCCAATAACTCGCGATCGTACGGTGAGTACTTAACTTGAGACGGACTTAGCTTCCGTGAGAAGTATGCTAGTGGCTGCCATGCATCTCCGTGCAGCTGTTGTAATACCGCTGCTATTGCTACATCGGATGCATCTGTCACTAACGCAAGCTTTGCATCCATATCTGGGTGGGCAAGAAGGGCTGCGTTAGCTAAGCTTTCTTTAGTATTATTGAAAGCTTTCAGAGCATCATCATTTAGGCTAATAGGAGTAGAACCTTTGACTGACCCTGCAAGGATTGAGTTCAGAGGCGTTTGGATATGGGCGGCGTGAGGTAAGAATCTTCTATAAAAATTGGCCATTCCCAAAAATCTCCTTAGCTGCCTTACATCCTTGGGAGGAGGAAAGTCACGGATAGCTTGTACCTTTGTATCCAAGGGTTTGGTACCGCTCTCCGATATAGAGTAACCCAAAAAGGTTACCTCGGGAGCCCCGAACACACACTTGGATACATTAATAATCATGCCATACTTACGGAGTCTAGCGAAGATCTGTCTCAAGTGATCCTCGTGCTCATCGTCGTTCCTCGAGAAAATGAGAAAATCATCAAGGTAGGCGTACACAAAGTCTAAACCACGAGTCAACTCGTCCACAAACCGTTGGAAAGTCTGCCCCGCATTCCGCAGACCAAATGTCATATACGGAAACTCGAACATACCGAAAGGGGTAGTAATGGCGGTCTTCGGGATGTCATCAGGGTTGACCGGTATCTGATTATACGCCTTCACAAGATCGAGGGTACTAAAAATTTTACATCCTGAAATGTTGTGAGAAAAATCGTGAAGGTGTCTAATCGGATATCGGTCTGGAATAGTTCGTGCGTTGAGCCGCCTGTAGTCTCCACAGGGGCGCCAGCCATTGTCTTTTTTCGGCGCCAGATGCAAAGGAGAAGACCAAGGGCTGTCTGATGGACGCGCAGTTCCGTTGGCTAGCATCATATCGAACTCCCGCTTCGCTGCTAACAACTTGTCCGGTGCTAGCCGCCTTGGATTACATGAGACTGGAGGACCTGGTGTAGTGCGAATAAAATGTTGTGTGTTGTGTGGTACAGTATCGTGTGTGCCGGCCGGTCGCGTTATATCTGAAAATTCTCTGGATAATAAATTATGATATCTCGTATCACCAGTCGATACCTTAATAGAATAAATATTATTACTATTTACAGCATCAATAGCAGATGAAAACAAACGAGTGGTATTATCTACAAGCTTATGATTTCTACAATCTACCATTAAATTATAAAAAGATAAGAAATCTACGCCTATTATGGGCTTAGTTACACTAGCAACCACAAAACGCCATGGAAAATCGCGACGAAGGCCAAAATTAAGCGTAAAATGTTTATAGCCATATGTTTCTATGGTCGACCCGTTGGCTGCAGTGAGTTTATAGCCAGTTGGTGCACGACGCTCACGCAGCATGGTAAGGGGAAAGACGCAGAGGTCGCTACCTGTGTCGACCAGGAACTGGGTCTTCGTCCATTTGTCCGCAATAAACAGGCGACCAGATGAATTAGGGCTATCGGTTGCCGCCACTACCGACTGCCCTGGGAGTTTTCCTGGTTCTTGAAGTCACAAGGGGGTACGCACCGGTGGGCATTGCTGGTGAATTTTGAATGGTACCAACATATGGGAAACTTACGATAGCTGGACTTAGACCTCGAGCGCGAACGATTCCTGGTTCTACTGCGAGACCTGGGCTGGCGGTTCGAGCTGGTAGTCAGACGCTTTAATTGACTTCTCAACTCAGCAATTTCCCTCGTTAGGGATTCGACGCTGGCACCTGAAGACGTCGTTGCAACTGTCTGTGTAGGCACAATGTCATGAATCCTGTCTGCTAGGTCAGCTAAAGTGTCCAGTGTCGCTTGTGGTTGAGCAGCGAGCACAGTCTGGATGTTACCTGGCAGTCTGCTGGTCCATACAGTTCGTAAGAACTCATCGGTGACTTCTTGACCGGCGAGACCTTGGAGATGTCGTAGGAACTGCGATGGACGACGATCCCCTAGCTCCTCATGCATGAGAAGTTGTTGTACCTTTTTCTCATTAGACGCACTCAGTCGTTTAACTAGCTCACTTTTTAGTTTTAAATACTTGTCACTAGTTGGTGGGTTTGTAATAATATCTTTTACTTCCCTAGCGTACTGCCTGTCCAACTGAGAAATCACATAGTGAAATCGCGTGCTGTCGCTAGTTATTCCGGCTATGGTAAATTGTCCTTCCAGCTGAGCGAACCAAATGTCGGGCTCATCAGGCCAAAATGGCGGGACGCGTACTCCAACCTTACATATGTCTGCATTCGTGGCGTTTTCTACACTCGTCTGCCCCTTGTTTTCATTGTTTAAAGCCATCTTCTTTACGTGTCTTCTTAGGGTCACCAGTTTAGGGAAGTGAAGTTGATATGCGTGATTGCGTAATTATGTGGTCGATGTAATGAAAGAAAGGAATGATCGAGACAATAAATTTATTAACACTGATAACAAGCACAATATAGTACGCAAAATATGAAAATCCACTAACAATGAGAAGGTGAATGATGGCGTTAATTTTTACTAAATACTTAAACTAAATGAACAATGCATATGAAATGAGTGCACGATATTATAGGCCGTAATACTACTAACGTACGGGTGACAATGGCGTGCGCGTTTTACAAGCGTCGAGCAAATAGTATTACAGAAACGAATGCGGTGATAGCTAGGTGCCGACTGGCGTTGCAAGTGAGCGGTGCAATAGACATCGTATGATCGTGACGTCAGGTTTGAACAATAGGCTCGGCAACAGGCACGGCGCGTGAGTTAGACGGCGAGTATATATATAAAATTATGTTAGATGTATGTTTGTGTGTTTTGTATTTATTTTTTGTATGAAAGTGTAAATGTTAAAATGTATGAATGTAATTGTGCTTGTTGTGTTATAAATGTATAAATATGTGGGAGAATCCCCATAGGGCTAAGTGTTTATTAAATGACCAAAAATGTCCTATATTTTGGTTTGCCTTGTACTCTGTCTCTAAATACATTCTTAGTATGTGGATTGCACCAGCCGGGCGAACTCCAGCAGAGGATTTTTTTTGCTGTCGTTCATTAAGAAAATCTAATAATTTTGATGTGGTTGGTCTCTCTGCGTTTGATTCTATTGTGTCAACATTTGTAGAACTATTTTCTAGCATGAAATTAGTAAGCTCGTGTCTAACAAGATCTTTCGCTGCCATAACATTCTCCTGTTGACGAAAGCCTTTCTGGTACAGAGGATGCAAGTATGTTGCAATTTTATTGACTGTTCTGTTTTCATAAGATACGAGACGGTATTTCATGTTTTCTTTTTAATTTTAGTCAAAAACACTCTTCCAATCTCAGACGAAACTTCTATTTTGTTAATATTTTCATAAAAGCCACATATGATGGTAATAACAAGCGAGCTAGTCGGATACATTTCTCCACTTATAAGCTTCGTCGCCTCCTCAAATATACTTATTACATCTTTTATTGTTTCTTCCTCTTCAAGGGTCATAAAAGGAGGTGCCTGTCTGAATTTTCTATTTACTATAGCAAGGCAATCACATAATTTTAATATTCTTTCGGCATATAAAATACGTTATTCCTACGTTACTTTAAAGGTGTTTCTCCTGGACGTCTTTCAATTTGTTCAGTATTTAAAGCCTCTATCGCAATCTGAGATTTTTTTAAATATTTTACAATTGCTTTGCATTTATCAATGATAATTTGTAACTCTGTAGTACCTGTTAGAGTGTCTTGGACTAACAAATTTATCGAATGTGCGAATCAAGGCATGTTCCTTTTTAGTAGTAGTTCACACATTTTTATCATGTTTGTCGTATTATCCGTTACTATCGCAACGACTTTGTGCTTAATATTCCAGTCATCCAAGACAGTGTTTAGGTTTTCTGCAAGATTTTCGGCTGTGTGTGAGCCGGTTATGTTTCTTGTCTGAATCACGAAACTTTTCAAAGCCGTGTCGTCAAAAAAATGTACTGTCACTGACATATATGACTCCTGGTTTGCACTTGTCCATAGATCTGTAGTAACAGACAAATGGTCCATATTGTTTAAAATTGTTTTCAGTTTATCTTTGGCAACATCTGCGTCTTCTACAACTGAAAACGGTTGAAAGTCGGAAGCTATCATCAAGGCTAAGCCTTCGTCAATTTTTTTTATGTATTTGGCAGAAGGCTTAGTAATAAAAAAAATTTGCGTCTCCGTCGCTTTCGGCGTGGCCGCAGGCGTAATAGACGTTGATATTGACGCATCTTTATTGCTACTTATGGCAGGTCTGTTGACAGCTTGAGGGTGTAGTCTCGATAAATGGGACAACATATTTGATGTACCACCTCCTGTTTTCAATTTCAGTCTCCCTACGCATTTCTTTTAGAAATTCTTCATTGAATTTATTTCAATTTTCTTTTTTCTTTTATGGGTTCTTCTAAAGCCCTAGCAACTGCAAGGCTTACTTGTAGCCGCTTTACTGCGACGTTGAGGTCCACCTCTTAAGGTACCCGGCAATGAACTCCCACCGTCACAAAAATATATATATTTTTTTTTTTATTGTGGTTACTCACAGCTAACATAAAGAAAAAAAAATTAGAGTTGAAATAAAAGATTCAATATTTCTGGTTGTTATATTTAAAGCTCAGCCATAGGAGAGAGATATGGTTCACAACACTAACCTTACATGGTTTTATTATATTTATAATATACTCAACAATTCGCATATACCACCAAATGTTACATAATAAAAATTCTAATTAGATCTTACTTGAACGGGTATTTATAACCCACAATTAAGCCGTGGCCCAGAGTATTGTCCGGAGCAACTGGATGCTGACTGCTACATAGACTTCATCCGGACCCATCAATATTCCGTCATCAGGTTCCAATGTTAAGGTTCGAAAGAAGTTACTGTTCACTTCGATTTTAAGATCCGACTCCACGCATAAATTTTTGCTGGATTTCATACACGATGGTAAGTTAGAGAGGTAATCTGAATTCCAGGTCCCGAAGAAAATTTGCCTTAGATTTAGGTTTAAGTTTTAATTTTAAGTTTTAATTTTAAGTTTTAATTTTTAGTTTTAATTCCCACGCAGAGGAAAAGACCATCTGCATTCCCGCCACACCACGAGATGTAACACGAAGATCAACGAAATATGCTTAGAATGAATCAAATATCCAACTGGGGTGAACAATATCACGATTTCACAGTAGTGATTTAATCAATTTCCAGGATTTACTTGGATTAAGGAATCTTCAAAAAAAAATCTTCGGAGCCCAAACCTTCCGGCCGCCGCTCCGCTCTTGTCTGACACACCTGCCGATAGTATTGCCAGACCTGTCAAGATACCACTCCCAGTTTCGACACCTCCATATACGCATTTTAATTTCCCAACAATTTACTAATTTTTAATTTATGAAGATGATTTTTAAAAATATAATAGCCCAATTAGTATTTTATTTATTTAAATTATTAATTCCTTAACAAAACTAAAGATTGCATTTTCAATCTGTGCTCACAATCGATGTTATTTTAATCATAAACTAATCTACACAATCATAAGAGATGGCGCTGTTAGCCGCCTTAGAAAATATCGCACCTGTGGAACGAATAGACTACAGATGGCGCTGGTAGCTTCATTATGAATCTAAATTGGTATTAATAAATTAAATCTTTCGTAATGTTAAATGTAAAAAGAAACAAAAAAAACTGCTGTCTTTTTCTTTCCTAAAAATAATAACACTAGTTGCTAGTTATTTATAAAACTTAACCGACACTAGGGCATTAAGTAACTTAACATGTGTTAACATTGATTAAATTTTAATTTGACATTATCTTTTAATCTTAAATTAAAATGATGACTTATATTTAAAAATATTAAAATTAATATCTTAATTTGTTTTCAACCGTAAAATATTACCTTTTTCAACATGTCTTGGAGATGCTAGAGGTATAGGTGTTGGAAAGGAAAAGATTTACAAGAGACATTAGAGATGCCGTCTGTAGCAAAGGTAACCTTTGCTACAGACGGCATCTCTAATGTTGGTAATATGGGATACTTATTAAAATCTATAAAAAATAAAACAACATATATAAATAAAAGTGATATAATATTTTATTATAATTTAGTCATTTACTTATCTTATTAAGTTTTCATCCACCAATTATTTCTACTAATGACTCCTGCGAGTCAATATGTCAAGTAATTGTGAATTTGTGAATTTACATCCGGCTCAGCAGTGGGCCATTAATGGGTTGTGATGATGATCACTTCCAGTTTAATCCAGTTTCATCAGCATTATAAACAAAATTAAAGACATAATTATTTTTATTAAATTTCTTCTTAAAATCACTTTTTAAAAGAGTTTGCTGCATCTACATTAGCTGACATTTTTTCACCCTGTATTTCCAACTCACGAATTCCATGACGATTTAAATCTTTGCAACCAACCATCCGTTACTTGTCACAAACGATTCATTGGCAGTGCCATCTAGTTTTTTATTAAACTGTAATGCTTTTTCACAGTAAAGGACCAGATATCGGTTGCCCAGTTTATCGTTGTTGTAAAAACCAACAATATAAAGCGTCTTCTAAAAGTTCAATCTTAGGTTTCTTCATCATTTTCAGATGTTTACTCCCGTCTTCGCTATCTAATTTGCAGGTATATAAGAAAATTGAATCGCTATTCTTCTTAATATCACTTATCGTGGATGTACCTACACCATACTTAACAGCTAACTTACGGTTTCTCGTTTTTTAATGAATCAATAATATTTAAATTGTCTGTCAGCGATAACTCCACTTCAAATGTGTAGGTAGACTTGACACGCACGTCAGAGCGGAGCAACTATTGCTAACTAACTAAAACAATAACGAATCGAGTGGGCAGCGATCCCGCGGGGCGCGTGCGGGGCTAATGCCAGTTCTGACACGTTCGTGCTTGCACAAATTCGACTTGTAGTTATTAATATATAGGTCGCGGCCGATAGTCCGGATAATAGCATACCCGTATAACTGAGGGCCGGATAATCGAGTTTCTACTGTATTTTATTTCACCATCAGTATAATATCGGTTATATTGATCGATCGCAAATTAGTTTTTTAAATTTGCGATCGTGCAAATTGGTACATTTTATTCATAGAAATTCCAGACAAAACTGCGGAAACTATCACTATTCACACCAATTAGTCACAGTGTGAGACTAAACATCGTAGTAAACGTATATTTACTAAACGAAATGTCAAATATGACTACGTGATGTAGATTTGTTGCATAGCAAATGTTCTAGCAAGTACTGTGCATCAATAATGCCTCTTAATATTTTAAATAAAAACACTTGGTCCCTTTGTTCTCGACGTGACTAAGAATTTCAATTTAATGTCAATATTTCCAAATCTGTATTTCAGCCTTTTAATAATTCTTTTCTGTACAGCTTGTAGTTCGCTTAAATATATTTTGTAATTTGGATTCCACACAGTGGATGCATATTCTAAATTAGTCCTCACTAATGCATTATATAATTAAATTAAAGAATTAATATTTTTGAAGTCTTTAGTTTGACGAGAAATGAATCCAAGTATCTGATAGGCCTTGCTTGAAATTTTGTTTATATGAGGCATGAAGGTAAGTTCAGAGTCCAATTGAACACCAAGATCTCTTATTTCGGTAACTCTTTTTAATTTTTTATTATAAATTTGGTGATTGAATTGAATAATTGTGTTTTTATGTGAAAAAGTTAAAGTATAACATTTGTCAGTATTAAGTTTTAATCTATTTATTTTACAATAATTTGAGAATTTATTCAGATCACTCTGGAGCATTTGGCAATCGGTAGGACAATTGATTAATCTATAAATTTTTGTGTCATCTGCATACAGCAGTGCTTCGGAATTGTCAAAGGATCTTAAAATATTATTAATAAATACTTTAAAACTAGAGGACCTAAATGAGAACCCTGAGGCACGCCTGAGGAGACAGGAGTAAAACATGAAGTGTAGCCTTTAACAGCAACAGCTTTTCTCACACAAGTCCGACTGCATCCACCCCAGCAAATCACCGTGTACACCAATATTCTCCAGCTTATTAAGAAGCAAGGAATGGGATATATTATCAAAAGCCTTTGAGAAATCGGTAAACACAGTTTCCACCTGGTAACCACGATCCATGGCCTGCAGAACTACGTCAGTAAACACGCATAGATTTTAAATTAGCAACAAATTACTTCCTAAAAAGTGTAGTACCTAATAACAAATATCTCAATTATAACGTACCTATCAGGATCGAGTGGAATTCGTGCTACGTGCATATTTGAACCTGGCGTACGTGGTACTAAATTAATAAAATTTTAGTAAAAAACTTTAAATATAGTCTCCAGTTCTGAAGTTCATAAACTTACGAAAGCGAAGTCAAAATTGTGCTGAAAATTCGCCTTGTCGAGCTACAATTCTTCCGCATATCAGTATTAATTTCAAAGAGTATGTAATATTAGTTTATTAATTGCAAACAAATTGCAAAGAGATGATTTGCTAATTGAACATTTGCCGCCATAAAGAAAACGCCATTTTTAATTTTTTGCCACAATACCAAAAAAAAAACGATAAAAATTTGTCATGGTTATGTTGGTGGTGTTTTGCGGGACTAAAAGTGTCTAATTTACATTAATTTTAGTCTGTATTAGAGTAGAAAAATGAAAAATAAATTATAACATAGTTTTGTACAATAATTTGTTCCAGAGTGAGTCCGGAGTCGCAACAATAGCGCAAACACTGATACGCGGGAGGGGAGAGAGGCTGGCGGTTGACTATCTATACTACACTTTTGTTCACTAGGTACATACAATTGAGACGCCGATCTTTTAATACAAAAAAGGATTAAGTATCATTTTTTTAAATGACGTCTATTTGCAAAAAGTGAAATAATATTTTTAATGGTAAGAAAAGTGGCAAGTGTTGCACCATTTTGAAATCTTGACTAAATGGGCCATCCTCTGTAATAACTTGCCAAGCGTAGTGTAGTACTTTATGTTTCCAAAATTAAGTGTCAAAGTTAACAGACAACATTTTTTGTAAATCATGACTCAATGTAATTCTATCTTTATTAGAATTTCCTCATACTTTAAGTTTTCTTTATCCTCAAAATTATTATATATCGACGTAGGAAAGCATATTTGCTGTAAGTAGACATATTGCAATTGTTCACCAGAGCCAAAAAACTTTATTATTTTCGGAAAAAAATTAATAGTATCTGACCTATCCATGATATTGCTACCATTTTTGGAACATAGGTTTATTTAACTGCCAGTCACCATTTGCAATGTAGACTTTTTATCCAAAGTTACTGTAAGTACGTGTTTGGCTAGTTACAGCAAACAGTTTTTTAAATCACATACCTTTAAAACGCTGTAACTAAGGAAGAAAAATGTACGCGTAGATGGAAATATTATCAATTTACTGGCGGTAAATATGCTGTATGCAGTAAATTTATTTATTTTGGTACTGCAATTCAAGATGTAAGATTAAATTTATAATTATGATTAGATCTAGAAATGCAGTGGGTCAGTCGGTAATGTAATGTTTGGTTGAAATAAAATGTCGTAAATGGTAAAAAAAAATTATGGTCTTTTAAATTGTTGAAACAAAATTTGAAACCTAACTATACTGCCAGAACTTCGTTTCAACAATACAATGAATTAAAAAAGTATTTTTCTCTTATATCTAAGAGATAAAACATAAAAAAATAAAATATACAAAATAAAAACTAAGGCCCTAAAACTATGATGTAAATAAAAACATTGTATGCAATCAAAAAATATTTATTTAAAACTAAAAAACAGAAACTTAGTGGCAATTTGCCTTATTTAAGAACGAAAGATGTAACAAAATACAATTATAATTGAAACTTAACATGAAGACATTGTGTCTTTTAAGATTGATGGACCCTGAAAGTCTACCCTCCGGTCTTAGAGCATGTGCAGCAATAGAGAGCCACGTGCAAAATCAACTTCAATGCCTATCTCCAGTTCTTGATACAAGTGTTGCTACTCAAAGTAACGTGCTACATTTTCAGTGTCCATCTCTAGAACCTTCAACGAGTTTTGCGATTGAGGGCGACGTAGTGCAAGTATCATCTTCCTGCTATTCTCTGGTTCCTGGCATAAGTACTGCTACAAATGGCACTGTGCAGATGCAATTTATTTCTGAAAACAGTTCTGCAATTGAGAGCAATATAGTGCCAATAGGATCTCCAAGTCTATCAATGTCCCCTAGAACGAGTGACAGCAACGTGCTGCAGATACAGTTTCGAAATAGTTTACCATCCCCTGAAAAAAACAAAATACAGATAACAGAGGACAGAGGTACCAGAAGGATAAATACTAAAAGATGCAAGAAAAAACTAAATTTCGATAAATGTTATCTTGATTATGTGGACGATGCGGATACATTATTGTTAAATGAAGCCTTTCCATCAGATGACTCAATAGATTGGAGTGAAGTGGAAGAGTCATCTGATGAGATGGAAGATGGAGATCAACACACTAAAACTGCAAAAAGAAATAAGAAGAAGCAAGGCAAACATAAAGACAAAATAAAAACAAAGACAAATCATAGGCCATTATATATAGAAAAAAATAAAACTAAAGCATTGATTAAAAAAGAAAATGAAGAAGAAAAGAAAAAAGGTAAACAATATTTAACTAGAAAAGGAAATCCTATGTACTGGCAAAAAATGTAGAAATAACTGTGAAAACATAACTGAAGAACGGCGTACAAATTTATTTAACTATTTTTGGAATCTTAAGTGTACGCAAAGGCGCAAAGATTGGATTGCTCAATGCTGTCATAAAAAAAAGTAAAGAACCACACGTCACAAAATAGCGGAGTAATATTTTATTAATGAAGGAGAAGCAAGGAGAAAAGTCTGCCAACAATTTCTGATCGCGACTCTCGATGTGACGCAGAGATTTATTTCAGGGGATGGTAAACTATTTCGAAACTGTATCTGCACCACGTTGCTGTCACTCTTTCTAGGGGACATTGATAGACTTGGAGATCCTATTGGCACTATATTGCTCTCAATTGCAGAACTGTTTTCAGAAATAAATTGCATCTGCACAGCGCCATTATTAGCAGTACTTATGCCAGGAACCAGAGAATAGCTGGAAGATGATACCTGCACTACGTCGCCCTCAATCGCAAAACTCGTTGAAGGTTCTAGAGATGGACACTGAAAATGTAGCACGTTACTTTGAGTAGCAACACTTGTATCAAGAACTGGAGATGGACATTGAAGTTGCGTTTGCACGTGGCTCTCTATTGCTGCACATGCTCTAAGACCGGAGGGTAGACTTTCAGGGTCCATCAATTTTACGTTGCTTTCGATCATAGCTCTCTTCTCAGTAGTTGGTGATTTCCTTTGAGGGTGTTCCATATTGCTCTCAACACCACCGCCTAATTCTGAGATAAAATAGAGACATTGGGTTTTGATTTGCTTACCATCATTCTCAACTGGAAAGTATGCTTTACAAGCTGTTAAATGTGGAATACTTTCACCCAAAACATCTCCATTCTCAATGGTTACAGTAAAATCTGATTTAGCATGTTTTGTAAAACATGTTTCGTGGGTGTTTTCGCAATCTTTATGCAAGTCTGTTGGGATTTCCGTCAAGCCCGAAGCTTGAAGCGGTGGCGGTAAATTTGTCTTAGTATGTGGTCGGTTCCAGTCATGTATTTTTCTGGGTTTCGAAAAGTTGGAGTCAATTCTTTGCTACTATTCTCTCTTCTTAGTCATGTCCTCTTCCAAATTCCTTGTATGTGGTGTCGTTTTGCAATTATTTTGCGAAAAATTATTAGATACATCGATCTGTGATTTTATGTTTTTGTTGTTCAATTTCGAAGGAATTAAATTGTCTTGTAGGTATAGTTAGTTGCTTAATATTTGTATTTTAGGCTTCTTTCTTGAATGCTCTTCAACAATGTCTTCTTGAATAGGTTTTAATTCGTCCATCCATTCCCTGCGTTTCGCCATCTAAAATAAGCAAGGCAGTTTATAAAAAAAAAAAATATATCTTGTTACCCTCGTTGGCCTAGTCATTGTGATTGCTGATTATAGGTCATTAGGTACCTAGAAAAAATGCTTAAACTTAATTATGGCAGATTACAAATATCTTTACTTGTGTTAGATATTTTCGATTAAGATACAATACGTAAATACTTATCGACACTTAATAATATTCATATGGAAAATTTACTTACGTTTTCGTGATAAAATACTCAGGTTCAATCTAAATCACACCACTTATTACGGACAATCAGCACACACGACGTTCCAAATCAAATGCCACGCTTATAATGAGACAATAACAGAATGTCGTACAAGGAATGAAGGGTGCGGGCGGAGCCGCTAGCGAAGCAGTAACACTGACACAACTTCAAAGTACTATCATTTTTTTAATGGCGTAACGGTAAAATGAAATGATAAATGGTTTATCAAAATGCATTATCTCAAATTTCTAAAAAATCACAGGTTTTTTAAAAGCATTATGTGGTGTGAGCTATTAAAGCAAATACGTAATGATTTGTTGTAAATAACAAAAACTAAAACTGTAGGTTCCCTAAACTTGCTGTAAGTAAACGAATGTAAAAATCACACGCCGCAGAAATGCTGTAAGTAGCGTTAAGTTTTTAAATGGGAAGAAGTAAGTATTTGTAATGTAAAAAATGCAGTATTTCTTTTGCTGTAAGTACAAAATGTCTAAAATGACTAGATTTTGGTCTTGCTAAAAAAAAATAAAGACGGGCGTTTTCAACGGCGTATGTAATTTTTTTTGCATCGTAGAGACACAGGATCCGGGTCATTCGATGCGGCTTTTTTTTCTGATTCTAATGGTAGTAAAAAGTCACTTTAGGTATTTTGTCTACTTACAGCAAATATGCTTTCCTATCGATATAGCCAATATCTCGTCTTCAATACTATGTAATAATAAAGCACATATTTGTTTATCCGTAAGTCTTTCATCCGCACCACTCGCCATATAATATAAATGAAATTTTTGTCTCCAATCTTTAAACGATTGTTTCAGGTCACCCGAGGTAATATTTAAAAGAACTGGAGGTTTTAATAACGCCATTTCCAAACAATTCTATCCTTCGTGACTATAATGTCACAAAGCGGCGTCACACAAATGGGGTAGCGGTAAACTTCCTATGTATATTGCATAATATATTTAAAAAAAAAACTTACGAATATTACTTATATCTCCGTACTGCTACTACATCCTCATGTCCTCAGCGCATGAGTTGGGAACTGACCAGCGAGTCATACACTTTGTTGCGGCGTCGTGACTGCGCGATGATGTCAGATTTATCAAGGAAAGAGCCCACTGTATTTCAATCATGTTCACCGTCGTCACTTATTTTACTACTAGAACCGTTCCTTAGGTTGATTATAAATTCTTGTTCATAAATGCTGTAGAAGTGGACATCTCGCTCTCAGCCTTCTTCTATAATTTTTTCCACGATTATTCTCCAGTCACTCGTAGTAATGTTTTCACACGCATTTTGCTGTAAAAATACAGCATTTTCTTAACCGTAAAAGGAGGCCATGTGTTATGCTTACCTGCATGACCTAACCTGTTTAATAAACGTCGTCGTCGTTAACCTATTTAACATAAATCTTTTCTATGGCATTGTATTGAGAATGATGCGGAGGCAATCGTATGGCCATCTCATTCAGCGACTTCATCCAAAATGTAGGCATTCTAGGTTTGTTTTCTTTCGCCAATTGGACTAATTCGTGTTTCAACATATTTTCATTGTCTTCAATACCTTTGCTTTACAACCAAGATATAAAGCTCCAGTTTCCTGCTGCTGTATGTTGGAGCTTTGTCCTGTTGTAACGAATGCAAGCATTAACCTTGATAATTATATATGGTTCGTGAAGATTTTGCAGTGAAATTAAAAATCACTCTGAGCTTCAAAATTCATCTCTTCATAATACTCCGTTGTATTGTGGAATTTAAGACCCAAAGAACAGCCTTGGTTAGCATTAAACTACGTCTCGTACAGAAATACGATTTTTCCCAATTTGAAATGTTTGGGTTTTTTCAAAAAGTCTACCCGTGCAATGGCAATATTCGTGGGTGGACATTTTTTATAAACTGTCAAAATTTTGTTAAGTATTGGCCAATGATTGCAAACTGCCTTTAAAGAAATCAAAGTATTTAGGGGATATAATTTTCTTAATGTCGGATATTCACCACGTCCATAATGGGCATTTATTTATATTGTGCGATTGTGGCGGCATCGTCATCAATCGCGGTGATTCTTGAAACTCTTCTTTTCTTATTTGGTGTCAAATATTTCTTTTTCGTCTCGTCCTCTGTCGCTTGAGGTTCTGATGACTCGCCATACTTTTCTTGAGTTACTGGAGACACTGTAGCACGTCCGATGCCAAGGGCATCCGGAACCGTGTTTCCAACTTTGATTATATTATACCACAACGGTACGCCATTCTGACACTAACTTTCAAAATAATAACGTACTATCTTTGTCAATCTTTTTGAAGCCAGAAATTAAGGAGTCATTATTTTCTCTCAGCATTTATTAAAGTCTAATAAAGGAGCAACTTTTATAAATATTACTTTAATTATTTATTTAAAATTACATTACATTTAGTATACTTCAACCGACAAAATTTTCTCTACAAGTGACAATAAAAATATTAGTTTTCATTAGCTGCCAGTCATTAGCCGACCTTACTATAAAAACTCCTTTGTTTATGTTTTGTTATATAGTAATATTTTGAAAAATTTGATTAAAAATAAATACAACTCTTTGTACTAAATTATTTATTGATTGAAAAAATTTATTACCACTCTTACAAAAACTCTCCGATTCTAATAAATGATAACTACAGAAATTTATCCACTAAATTGACCGTCGATGAAGTCATGATATGATGATGACTTGTATTTAGTTATATTATTATTCTCAATCTCAATTTTTTCATTTATAACAGCCAGTCTTAGATCTTTCTTTGATACAGCTATTTTTCTATGTCTGATATCAGCCCTGTTTTCTCGAGCAATTGATATTATTTTTTGGACCAATGGTACTTCTTTTAGGAAACTTATTCTCGAATCTCCTCGAACTCGAAAATTAAGGAACGCAATAATATTTCGTTTTCTGCTTTATTAGCAACAGGTTTCTGTAAGTAATCGTGATCCATCTAATTATGTCTAAACTTAACCAAAAACGATATATAACTTAACTTCAAGTCTCGACTTCGAAGTAAAGTGTCGTTCTTAGACAATTTCTAAATTTTTGCTATGCATCGCTAATAGTTAAGAAGTAAATTGTACCCCATTATCACAAATTAAAATTTTAGCACAGCCAAATTTCAAATGTTGACGGCGAAGTGCCAATAACACCTACTGACGAAAATTGGTTGTTATTTAGTTAAAATTTACTTATTATATTTATTAATTTAGACTAACAGTAATGTAATTTTTCTATGTTATCCTGAATTATTGTATTTTGTAATAGTGAAATTAGGATTCAGTTAAATAGGAGCTATTGACTTTTTACTTATACTTTTAGGTGTTAATGTTATAATATTTAGAAGATAATGGTTTAAAAAAAACATTGATATAAATCAAATAACCTTAAATTTGTGAAAACAAGCAGAGTGATAATTATGATGATACATATGAGGTAAATTGTCATAAAATGAATGACAATCCCTCGGTAAGACTTTCTTCAATTGTTGAAGATGGTTAAATTTGCTAGAAGCTATGAGAATTGGACAGGATCGCCTGCTTTAAGACCGGGTCTTATGTTGCTGTAGATCCAATTGATTTTACTATTGTAATCCTTAAACAGATTGATAAGGAAAAGGATGTATTCGAGCCCCTTTCGTTACAGTTATATTAGTCGCTGGGAAGATGTATCTCTCTATTTTTGAGTTTTCTTTCGATTGCAGCATGAACTGCATCGCATTCCATCTGTGTATGGCCAGGCTCTAAATATTTCTGTGTGATAATCACTTTATTAACGTCTCTTTCCAAGGTATATAGGGATAAACTTTCTTCTCTCTTGACAAGGAATTGCTCTATCTCGCGATTTTTTCACCCAAGATTGAACTGTGTATGATCCCAGACATACAGTATTTTAAAATGTTGTTCTGAAACCTGTAAGTTTTGACCTTCTTTCATTGGCAAAAAGTAATCAAAAGTACCTTCAAGTCTCGACCCCTGATCACTAGTTTTACGTGTTGTACTCTTAGATTAACAAGTCCGACTACATGACGGAAGATATGCACAAATGAACACTTGTAGAAACAAGGCACTCCGCAGGAAAATAATGCACTCCTGAGAAACAAGGCACCCAGCAGAAATCTCGGTAGAGAACTCCTGTGGAGGTTTCGGTATGCCAGATACGTTACAGCATGCGATTTCAAGCCTAGTGTCGTGATGAAAGCAGACAGCATGGCTCGCGTCAAGGTCATCGAGAAGATAAAAGTAATATCTTATAAGCTGCTCCTGGATTTTATTAACTATCCCTCACTCCCCTCCCCACTCTCTCTTCGAGGATGCAACGTGTGAGAGATACTCTCGTATTATGCCGATGTCAATGGGCGGTGGTGGCCACTTACCATCAGGTGGACCATCTGCTCGTTTGCACCTTATCAGCTATAAAAAAATATAAGCCATGTGCAGCACACAAAACCCTTATTCAAACTGTGACTGACGGTGTGCGCAGGTCTCAGTACTTGATATTATTTCAACTGGATCCTCCACACGAGCCAAAGATAACACTTATCTCTACATACATAACATAGTGTAACTTACATGGCGGCGTATCCCTGCGAGGTCTATTTGTTTGTTGCGCCCATTCTTCTCAAGCTTCGGTTAGTTAGAATCAGAATGGATATTATGGACACTGACCAATATATTATTACGAATATTAAAAAAATGCATATTACTCATCCACATAGCGCTGGTGGCGGCAGCTGCGCTTGAACTGCAACAATTTATAATAAAAAAAAATTATGCTACCATTGTTTCTAATATTACAATAATATATCCCACCAAAAACATTTTCATGAAAAATGTTGCCGAGACGAGAACATATAGGTACCCCGCATTGTCAAAAAGTTATCAGATCTCATATAGAGCCAAGCTTCTAACTCACGAAAAATTTGCATCAAAATCGGTACAACAAAATGCAATCATATACCCAAGAGACACCGGAAAAAAGGAAATACAATACGTAAAACGTACTAACGACTTGACAGCCAATATATTACTAGATCATACGACGAGAGAATCGTTCAATCATAATAGATTTTATACGTACCTAGTTGTTGACACGTTCGAAACTAGGTGGAGCTAACGCTTGGTTTCGACAGTTCTCAATAGATGGCAGTAGTATGCCCCTTTTTAACCTGATTTAAGGCAATATCTTTATAATTGAAGGAAATTACATTTGACAAATACAGAAAATAATAAGAAAAGAGTGCAGCTAATTTTACACGCTACAATGTAATTTGTAAAAAATGTTTTTGCAGTGCAAAATCCTGGAGATCCAGAGTATCCTCTACATTCATAGTGTGGCTACCCTTTTCTTCTCTCAGCAGCCTTTACATTTCTTCCTCACTACTTCTTTAACAGTTCTTGCGTGATTGCCTTCCTTTTTCACACGTTCTTTCACGTTTTCAATTTGGGTCTGTTTCTTTTTTTAGCAACATTTTTTCTAGAGTGGCAAGGCGATAACTGTAAAGATCCATCTTTACAATTATCGTCCGGCAAACTTGTTTTAAATGTAAAAACTATTATTTTGAGCTCATCTGCAGAACATGTATGTATCTTCTTAAATCAGCGCAGGGTATTTCTTTCACACGGATAATAGGACAACATTTGTTCTTGAAGATCAACACTATACATGAAGTCATTGTAATGCTGAAGGCTTCACCTTAACTTGGCCTGTTTTGTCAGTGACTTTCACTATTTCACTACCATACTCTGTGGATATATAGAGTTCATAGCGCTTGTTATTTCCTCTTACCAATATGAACCCCATTCAAAAATACTGATTTATATTCGCCACATTTCAGTGTGACTGTGCCAAAATATATGGGGTTACCTTTTCGGTTCTTGTTGAGGGTACAGTTCGTTTGATGATCTAACTGTTGGACAGGACAATTTTTTGAGTCTGCCCAGTTCCCGACGTCTCCTCAGCTTTACCAGAGTATATTTTAAATTTTAGTGCAAGAGATTCGGGTTCAGCTTAAACATTAATATATCAATTTTACTCTATATCGACGGCAGCAAAGAACAAACGGTCATCTACAAAAACAATACTTTTCAGGAGATCGTCTTTAGTGCTATAATGAGTTACTTTTTATTGTTATTTTTATTTTTTATTTTATTTATTTATTAAGATTTACCAACAATTGTATACACTTAAGTAAAGGAATGTTCACGTAGGTACACGCGAGCGCGGGAAACGTTGCGAGCTCGTGTTCACATTAACCCACAGAGTACATTAATTATACTGAGAATAGAGTTCACAGTTAAAATAAGGCCGCAAAAGCCATCTAACGCAATACTACAGCACTAAAAGTTTAATGCACGGCCAGTAGTAGCCAACAAAAGAAATCTTAACAATTTTAGCTAATGCTGTAAAAATGGGGATATTTCCATTCCATTCCAACGATTTGAATGAAAAACCTCATTTTATCAGCATTAGCTAAAATTGTCATGACGTTATGGTAGGATTTTGAATAAAACAATGTATAGGTACATATTATTATTTTATTTTTTTCGTCTATTATTAAAATATTGGCTAGCTAAATTTTTAACTATATCACCATCACTAACTGCGTCTTTTCTGCGTCCACTCAATATATTATTTACATCTTTGCACCAGTTGTACGTGAAGAAATTGCTAACCAAATTGCATATGAAATCAAAATTTTGTTTTTTATGTAATTGGCACTGGATTACATTTGTATTTATTTCCACATAGAAAATAGTTTTCATGTAGTTTCTTACATTATTATAGTCACAATGGTTTTTTAAAACATACATTGCAATATCTTGCATTTTGGAAGATGTTCTGATAAAAGATTTAGCTGGATAATGCAAGTATTGTTTATTTTTATGAAATTCTCTTGCCCTTATATATTCAAATTCTTGTGTTTTACTATAAAAACTATTTTTACAATCGACGCAGTTAGTGAAAACATTTGATTTAGTCTTTTTTAATATATAACCAGTTACATTCTGTAATTGGGCAAATATGCGTGGGTCCCTTTCTTTTTCTTCGAATGGTATAAATATATTTGATTCAATAAAACTTAAATCAATATCTTGGGATGTGCTGTCCACCTTAGATAGTTGAAAAAGTTCTTTCATAGATTTAAACATGGTTGAACAACTATCTTGTTGACAATTATAACTCTGCAAATGAGTCCCAGTTAGATTACTAATTAAAAGGGATGCAAATGCTATTTCAAAACCCTCTGGAGTTGGGTTTATATTTCGAAACCCGTGGCTACGAATATTACCAAAAAAGTTCTCCAGGGGGTTCTGATTGAAGTGTCGCATCTAGGAAATCCAATCCCGCATCAAAATCGCGATCCCGCAGGCCTGCGGGATCAAGGTCATCAATCCCGCGGATCCGCGGGATTTGCGGGACTGATTTTATTTATTATTACTTTGGTTTTATGTAGTTAAATGAAAGAAATAAAGACAAGCAATTTTTTTTATTATAATTATCAATTTGAAGCAAAGTTATTACTCATTATAAATTGAATATAATAATGTTTAAGAAGCATAAATAATCAACTTCTTTTAAGAAACGATATAATACAATATTTAACGTTTCATATTTAAAATTGTATTGAAAATTAAACATTTATTGGTTTTAGAGACATAAAGAGGCAACTTAATTAAACGCCGGGTAAAAAGTTAGCTTATTTTTTCTGAAAATGCTTTCGAAGAAACGATAAGGTATCTAACGTTTCATCTTTTAGATTTGATCTTATCTTGTTGCATAAATAGCCAGCGGCGGAAAAAGCGCGCTCGGCTTCCACACTTGTAGGCGGAATTGACTTTACATAAGTATAAGCAGCTTCCAAGTACTTCCCTCTATTCCCACCACATTCAAAAAGTGTCATCTCACGTTTCAATATCAGATCAAGTGAATTATCTCGAGTGGGTGCACGCACAGCTAGTCTAGACTCGGGTACCCATTCAGTATGGAGACTGCGTTCTAATTCTTCTTCTAGTGTAGGTGAAGGCTGATCACGAAGACTCGATAAAGGCATGTCTTCTTCATTATCATCAACTTGCTGGTTTTCAGTTTCAGGTTGCGAGTCTGACAGCAGTCTCTCGATTAAACACTTCATTTCAGCTCTTAGCGTAGCTTTACTTGGATAAAAGAATGGATCGACCTCCAGACTTGCAGATATTGAATCTTTTTCTAGATATTTTTTTGGATTTTCCAAGTAAAGCAACACGCCAGTTATTGATGTGCGGCGTTCTTTTATCCGGCGAGATAGCGACACAACAAGTTCCTGGCTTAACCTGGTATTTTGTCGATTCAGTTTGTTTATCATGAAACGCAATGTGGTTTCTGCAGTAACTAACGTTGCATCCTCGCGGCATAAAACGTTTACAGCAAGCTTCACTGGCTCTAAAGCGCGATCAATATCAGTCAAAGTTATAGATTCTTCGTCAGTGAATGAAAATGAAGATGATGTCAGTTTAAGGTCAATAAGTGCTTTAGATATACAATGTTTGACTTCGTTGAACCTCGACAACATAGATGCGAGACTGCTCCAGCGCGTTCGGCAATCTAGGATAAGCTGCAATTCTTTGCCAAATTCCGCTTTGATATATTTTTGCAGCAGATCATTTTTTACTGGAGATTTTGAATTAAAAACCTTTACAATTTTTCTCACTTTTTGAATAAGTTCTCTGTATTGTGGTAGCAACTCTACCTCTTGAATTTCTTCCTCTATAGAAAAATTGCCTTGCTCGTCGTTATCATCTTCACCTTCATTATCACTCTCATTATCTGGTCTATTTTCGAGTACTTCAGCTTGTATTTCTTCTTCTTGTTGTTCTTGTCTCTTATTGTATAGAACTTCAAGTACAGCGAGTTGCAATCCATGTGCAAAGCATAATTGGTGGTGCGCTGATAATAATCTGCCAACTTTCTTCATGACTGCTGCACCATCGGTTGTTGCTGCGATCACATCTAGATTTAGGTCAATTTTAAAATCCTGTAGTTTTTTTTCAAGCGCAGTTACACAGGCTTCTGCAGGAAAACGTCCTTCAATTCTTGTCAGCCCCAGGTTCCAAATGTTCGCAGCTCCACCGATAAATAAGTGAAGATTTAAATTTAAATAGCGGCGATTTCTTAAAGATGTCCACTCATCAAAAGTTATTGTGAAACGCTTTTGCAATTTTTTCAATGTTTCAAGTTCATCGATAGTTTTCTGTCGAATTGACGCTCCGTAGGCCATCAACATTGTTTGTATCGTGCTGGCAGAAGAAGGCAATCTGTGGCCCTCTGATTCAAATAATTCGCGCAAATCAATTGACGTGATGAATTTTGCGAATGGGATTCCATCTTTCGCTATCATTCTGCACACTCTTTCTTCCATAGAAACTTTTTTTTCCAGTGGGAAATAATCTATTAATTTCTTTTTTTTCGGTGGGACTGACGTGGCCGAAATCGAAACACTTTCGTCTAAATGTGAACTAAACGAGCCACTTTGGCTTGGGCTGCTCGTTCCCATTCCCAGAGCTGGATTTTCAACGTTGCTGCTGACGCTATCAGCCAAGTTCAAATTCATGTTATGCTTTGTTCGCAAGTGGGTGTGAAGACCTTTAGTAGAGCGAGCAGAGATTTTTATGATAGCAGGACATAACTTACATTTAGCGGTCAATCCATTTTCTTCTCTTAAAAAATGTTTCCACACTTTACTCGAGCTTTTATACTCTTTATAAACTAAATTGACACTCATTTTAATAATAAATTGTATTTTTTCACTCGAAAGTCGAAACGTGCTCTTAACAATTTAGTTACGTAACCTTTTCACATCACAAGTAAGACGCAAATGATGCAATAACTTTCTTTGACACTTGACCGCACGCGAAGGTAAATCCCCGTGCGCCGTAGGGGAATCCCTAGTCATAGAGTACTCGAACTGACATTGATTACGTTCCGTTCCGTCCGATACAGCAGGGTTCACATGACACAAAATAGAAATTCAAAACTTATTTTGCTGTAGTTAAAAACTGAATCAAAATTATTTTTTATACAAATTCTATATAAGTCACGAGTTCTATGAGAAAGTTGTTAAATCCTTATTAATGAGCTGTGCTGAGGTGTCTTATAAATAATAATATACTTAGTCGCCTGAGCCCATTTTTCTTAAATATATTTTTTTCAATCTCGCAAGCCTGCGGGATCCCGCATGTGTAATCCCGCTTTTCTGATCCCGCTAAATGGTGCGGGATCCCGCATTTGCGGGATCGCGCGTTTGCGGGATTGGATTCCCTAGTCGCATCCATATGGACTTCATAGAATATTGGTTGAACAACACATCCCTGAGATATTCTATATTATTAATAGTATGTAGCCAGTTTTTTACACTAGGTATTTTATATTCTTTTCCATTTTGAATAAATGTCATAGTACTCAGAATTTTTTTCGCTCTTGCCCATACAGCATTATGAGGTGAACTCGGAGTTAAAGCGCCAAGTAAAAGTTTTCCTCTTCTCTTTTTGAAATTGTCTTGGCTTCCATTAACTGAATCAAAGAGCTCATCAAAAAAGTGCAAGACACTTGCTGTTTGAGTGCATTCTTCTGGTAATATCTTCTTATCTGAAATAAAATGTAACAATATTGTAACAATATAGATTATTATTTTGGTTTTATCAATTAATAATAAATTTACTTTTAAATAATAGATTTATTAATTTCTACCTATCAAAATAAATGACAAGGTATATAACATTAAACATTTGTTGACGAAATTATATTTTACATTTAATTTATTTTACATTTAAGTGACTATAAGCCATGGGCACATTAGCTTTATGAGTAGTGACTGTGTCCTTTTACTGAAAATTATTGAGACCATATAACTGAAACTGAAAGTATTAAACTTCAAAAAATTTTGAACATAAATGTTTTATAAATAGTGATTTCCGAAATTTTCAATGAGAGCAACAAATATTATCGAGTATGAGCCCATGTATTTTCGTTTGTAGTGACTAAAAATGGCAAAATGAAAAAATAATAATGTCTTTATTAACTCACCTGCCAAATAACCCATAGTACTTGCAACTTTCGCTAAAAACTTGAGTTGCAAACTTCACCTTCATTTTATTTTTTTCAGGGTTTACATGGTCATCTGTCAATTTTTTTAACAGACGGATATCTTCAAATGCTGGATCCTCTTTTTGTAATAAGACCAAATGTTCCCATTTAGCAGTCTTGGATATCCCATCAATTGTACATTTCAAGTCCTTTTTCAGTAAATTATTTCGTATACCCTTTATTAGATGGGGCGGATCATACAGAGGTATAACTTCTTTATTATCCACTTCAAATATATCTCTTCGTAATATTTTGTTTTCCCTGGAATATTTTACTCTTGTTTCTTCAATTAGGTGATTAATACAGCTTACATTGGAAGCTCCTTGATCACACACAGTGGCCAAAACACGCAGACCCACACTGTGTAGTTTTTGTATAACATCGGTTATCAACATAGCGAGTTCATTTTTTTTTGTACTGCCGGAGCAAAATGTGTAGTCAACAGGTTGTTTATAATTTCGCAAAACGCCTCTTATCATAAAAACTAAAGCATGATCTGCAATTTTTTTTGTTTAGTTTTGCCGTTAGATACAAACCCACTAATCCTATCTTTTCGTGAATTGTAACTAAAATGAGGTGTTACAGCAATTTCGTCAAACAACAATACACACAACCTGTCATCAGCATTTAAGTATTTAACTTTTTTTTTCATCACCTTGAATAACTTTTCATTTATCCCAGGTTTTAAATCTGCTCGAGCAAGTTAGCTTACTCAGTGTCATTGGAGATGGCAATACAAAAGCTTTGCTCAAAAATCGATATAGACATGGCCCTTGTTTATATAAGCTCAGTGCCATGATTTTCTCTTCCTCGGTGAACCTTCTCCCCATCTTGTGCTTTTTCAGTTCTCTAAACTGCATTGTCATAAAAATTGCAGCAAGGTTAGTAAATTTACTGATCATACTTTGAAATGTAACATTTTCAGACAGGTTCAGAGCTTTCTTCAATCTAACAGCATACTTCTCTTTTTGCTTTGTTACCTTTCTTAATACATCTGCTAAAACTTCTTTGTCATCCTTAAACTTTTTACCTGTAATAATTAAATACAATCCATCCATTAATTGTGCTTTAAATATTGACAAAACTGGAGGTTATTATTATACAGTCAGTAAGTTAGGCTAGGTAGTGCTTGGATTGGTATCCAGAATGATTTTGTTATAAGAATTGAAGTGGTTTTTTATGTAAAAAGATAATAAATCAACTTTTTGAAAATACCTTGTCTTTCATTTGTAGAACTCTGTTTAACAGTTACAGTTTGCGTGACTTTCACCTCTGGAATTGTATCTAAAAATGAAACAACATAAAATTAGGTCAATAGGACATAGGACAATCTATTTTAGCACTATAATAAATTACTTATATAATATATAAAATAATTGTAGTAGAAGTGTCAAGCAAAAAGATGTGAAAATTATTAATTTAACTTGCTTGAAATATAAGTTGCATATTAGTTAGAGACTATATTTTGCCTGTATGTATATTTTTTCCTATTATTTTTATAGTAAAAAAATATTTATTATTATTTGACAATTATTTTAATAAACCGTTGTAATATTAAAATGTGAGTAATAATCAAAAAAAGGCTCAAATCACCTGCAGAAGTAGATGCAGTTCCTAATTCATTACAACTGGCAGCAATGTTAATGTTTGTTATGTCTCTCAAAACAGCATGCTGCATTCCTGTAAAATATATATAATATTCAAATATATAGAATTTTCAATACTCTTAACCTTATTAACATTTTGAAAATAAAAATTTTAATTAGTTGGCCAGAAATTCTTGGCAACTGGCATGTATTAGCAACTCAATTTCCTTCTCAGAGACACCAAATGCAGTGTACTGAAATTAACAATGACCTGTTTCCAAATTTCAATTCAAATCAGATAATAAACTTGTATTCTTGCTGCCTCTGAGAAGGAAACCGGCCTTTGGCTTAATGCTCTTCCATCGTTACATTTAGGCACATTATTAAACTATAGCATAAGTATGCTTGCTGTTGGATTTTTCAAGCCACAGGAGACCTTTGGGCTGACAGCTGAACAATTTGCTTGCAGACCATGGTCTGTTTGAACAAATTGTATATAATTATTATCTATATATATAGAGTAAATATAATAAAATTGAAGTAATTTAATTACCGGGAATGCATAAAGAAGGGACAGCTCCAGCGCTTAATCGTCTTGACCAAGTTAAGTATTCTCTTCAAAGTGGTTATGGCATATTCTCCTATTTCTGTATATAAAGTGATGATCTAATAATAATAAGTCACTTCCAACAGCATTTATCCACATCATAAATCTTTCTTTCTCCCTTTCTGGATGAGGAAATATATGCAAGGTAACATTATCTAAATCAGAAGAGGAACAAGAATACAACAAGTCAAACATCATCTTAATTATTTATTAGGGTACCTAAACTAACCTAGGGTAAAAATCTTAAAACAAGTCACCTTCCAAGAGTCAAGAACAGGAGGGAAGGAGGGAATCACCCCCTATCATTTTTCCCGCCGGAGATGTGTAATTTTTTTACTGAATTTTTAAAGAATTTAATATTTTTTTTAATTTTTACCTTTGGTTAGGTTAGTATCTTAATAAAAAAACATTAAAGTTGATTATAGACAAAAAGGACTGATAATATATACCTAGCCATATCTTATATATTCAGCGGATTATAAACTACACTTCAGCCAACAGGATCTTTAATAAATAAGGATAATAAGAAAGTTATGGTATTTAGAAATAATAAAAATTACAAGTTGTGTTACAAGACGGAATACAACAATTTCTAGTTGATCCAGCCATTTTTAATTAAATGAGAGATAAATCGTCAGGCAATATCGTATGCAGGGGTCGATCCTTGTAAGCAGGGTTGTGTGTCCAAAAAACAGATGCAGGGGTCAAACGGTAAAAGCGAGAGTCGTCAGGGTCCGGGAAATCAGCAAAATTATTGGAAATAATAAAATAAAAACAACTAGAACACATTCAAGATTGAAAAAACAAAAATGAATGAAAATTCAAAATTGACACTTGACATTTCATAGTTATAATATCACAGAATAAAAAAGTCATTACGTTCCAATATTCGCAAAAATTTTAAAATAATTTTACATCTTAGCCCAAAAAAGTCAAGTAATTTTAATATTTCTTTGTTTATTTTCACATATTTATTGTCATATTATTTTAAAAATCATATTTATAATTTTCTATTTATGATTTCCATTTTCTGTCTAACAATAACCTGCACAATTTTTCTGAGTAAATTGAAACTGTTCAATTTACTATTTAACCAATCAGAAACTTTAAAACATTAAATGTTGCCTCCCTAAATATATTTGGTGTGACCATTGAAATAACGAAGTCCGAGTTTACAAGTATAAACTTGTGAAGTAAATTATTTAATTTCAATTAAGTATTAAATAGGTACCTATAACATTTAAAAAATAAAACATTTATATTTTATTTGAGATTAACTCGTCTTCAATATAAAACATGTAAACGACTTATGAAACGTTAAAAAAACTCAATAGCGCCATCTAACGCAAAAGACATTCTAATCTTCTACAAAAAAACAAAAATGTACTAAGTGAAATGCCCCTGGAGGGTGCTTTGGAGTTTGAGCTGGGGAGGGTGTAGTTGGCAATGTACCAACTGTTTGTTGACTAACCTCAGGTGTAAATGTGTCAGTCGTTTGTTGCTCAACCTCAGGTGACTGAGAAACCTCTTCCTCGTGTGCATAATCATTAAAACCGGGTACAGGTGGAATTGGACATTTAGTCGGCCTTTCTTTCATGTACGGTAACAAAAAAGACATTTCTTCTTCGTACCTCCATTTTTTTTCACGAACACTAGCCTGCCCACTTTTCGTATCTTTTTTCTTTTTATGAGAACGTCTGAAGGCATCTCGCAACAGTGCCCATGCTTTTTTACATTCATTTCCTGAAACAAGGAAAACAAATATCATAATCATAATATCATAATGTTTTTCTTTGCAGATTTTTGGCTACTGGGGACTCCTTCGTTTCTATAGCATTTAGTTATAGACTAGGAGTAAGCACTGTACACAAGATAGTGAAAGAGGTTTGCAGTGCAATAATAGAACGATAATAATAGAATTCAAACATCGGAAAAGCATTAATTTCAAACACATTTAACGTTCCAGAAAGCACAAATTTACCTGGCACTGAAAGCGCCATATGTTATCATAGGAGATGAAGAATTCCCTTTGACAACTTATCTAATGAGACCATATCCTAAACCTCAACTAGATGACCAAAGAAAAAATATATTCAACGATAGACTATCTCGTGCAAGAAAAGTTGTCGAAAATGTATTTGGAATTTTGTCTCAAAAATTTCGTATCTATAACAGGAGAATACAACTTGATCCAGATAATGCAGACTATGTTGTTATGGCGACGTGTATCTTACATAATTATATAAAATCTGGTGGTTCTCAGCATTCACATAATGAAGAAGACATTATTGCATCATATTCTTTGTCAAACCTACCTAGACAGGGTGGAAATCATCAGGTAGCCGCATTTAATGTCAGAGAGAATTTTGCTAGGTTTTTCGATTCACCCGAAGGAGCGTTAAACTACTAGGTGATTATATCGGTGTCCTGTCGTTTGACCAAAAGTAATTTGACAAAATTACACTTGACAAACAACGTTTGGTAAAACAATGGTTTCGCCGATTGATCATTTTAGTAATACGTAATCATTTTACAAATACACTTTTTACAAATATCAGTGTAAAATACATTATAAAAAAAAAATATGTTAAGTTTTATTCCTATTTCGTTCCACGCCTGATCCTTTTTCTGATTGTCACTATACCTTTTATCACTTAAATCATAAAGGTATTTGTAATCTCGTACAAATTCTATGAGCTTTTCGTTATCCATTGTAAAAATGCAAAATAAAAAAGAAAGCACGTGTACGCAGTTCCGATACTCTATTCACACTGCCCGGCAAGGAGCCACAGACACGTACAGACATGAACCGCGTAGACAAAATATTCTTTCCGAGAATACTGGCCGGGCACGACATGTGTCTGTAAGCGTCTGTACGGCAGTGTTACAATAGATATAAATACGTTAATTGTTACTGTATGGAAGAATATCATTTTGTCTGCCACACTCAATGTCTGTAGATATAAATCGACCTTAAGACTTCAGTCAGACTGTCGATGGCATATAAAGGGTCGAGGGTCGAGACTGTCAAAACAACGGAAGTGACCACTACCCTACTCCAACGCCACAGATAGCGATAACAATTCGATTAATTGATAATCTTTTACTTATTCTTCGACATGGCCATTCTGATAATCAACGCGCTCTCGCGTTGCCTTTAAATAGTTTCAAAAAACGTAAAACGTAGAACTAGTTTTATAAAGCAATAACTTTGTTACAGCGTGACAGCTTTCAGCACTATTTCCCACTTCACGTAACCATTTTAATAATTGACACACAATGAAACAAAGAGCTCTCAACACTCTTTACAGAAAACAACTCAAATTCGTGGCAAAGCGTAACAGCTTTCAGCTCCAACCGTACAGCGGCTTACAACGCCACCTAACAACGGCTCAATAACAACAAAGCGACAACGCTTCCAGTGCATCTTTCCGACAAAGCGTAAAAGCTCTCTGTCCACTAATAAAACTTTAATATTATGATCAGTAATTTCCAATCACAATGCGTAAAAACTGTCAACACCACAATTTACTACCGAAACGGCTGATGAGCCTCATGTAAAGCGAAGGCGTACCTACTTCAAATAATAATCACGATTTTAAGATTTTAAACTACCTTCGCAACTATTTTTGATTTCAACTATTTCTGAATTCTTTTTTTAAACTAACCACTTTTAACTTTTTCGAAAACTAATTTTACTCGCATTGAAACTAATTTAACTGTCAGAATTATACGCAAAGAACCCTAAACGTGAACTTTTGGGCTTGTGATCCCACTTCTGATGTCGGGGATTTTAAATGATGTGAAAGGAAATGGAAGGAGGAAAATGGGGAATATTGGGGAACACAAAGGGGGTGATAGTTTAGAATGGAATATTGGGTAAACGCAACGTAGATACTCCTATTGAACCGATAAATGATCAAATATGATCTCTAACAATTACGAGAGAAACCTAAGCAGTGCCTTGGACTTGTGACCAAGGTGTAGGCTTAAGGATATCCTTTAAATGATCATAACACTCACCTCCACTGCTCAGGCTATCTGTTTAAACCTAAGGTTAATCGCACATAAACCTAACCTAACACAAGACAAGGTAATTACATTGTAAGGTACTTACGTGACCTTGATCGGACAGCACTCCTAGCACTAACACAACACTGCACTACACTAACACTATTTAGACACTACTTCACTTCTTGAGAGACCGCGCACGACTAAGACTTCAGTCAGACGAAGATTTTATTTTATTTATTTTTTATATATATTATAGATATCATAAATACTTATAATACACTAATAAATATCAATACAAATAAACAAATTAAATATACTTAAAGATCAGATACATACATAAATAACATAACTGTCATCATCGATTTTCCGACAGAAGATAAAAGTCTTTAAGGGATTTCTTGAAAATGTGTAAAGACTTTGATAACCTTATGCTATGTGGTAAATTGTTCCAAAGTGTTATGGCCTGTACAGTAAACGACTTTGTAAACATTTTGGAGTTATGAGCAGGCGTTTTAAGCATAAGGCTACGTGTTGGTCGTAACTTAGTAGGGGAACCAGCAAATTCAAATTTCTCCTTTAAGTAAGAAGGAGCGTTGAGGTTAAATAACACACAGTACAGAAGTGAAAGAATATGCATATCCCGGCGACGGCGTATAGGAAGCCACTTGAGCTTAGATCGAAACTGCGAAACATGGTCATATTTTCGGAGTCCGAAAATGAACCGAATTGAAATATTTTGAAGCCGCTCAAGCTTATTAAGTTGATCCTCAGTCAGATTAATAAAACTTGCATCCGCGTAATCGAGAATAGATAATAGGAGGGAATTTGCGAGCATAGTTTTGGTAGGAATTGGTAAAAGATTTTTCAAACGACGCAGATGACTTAGCGATGCAAACGTTATCCTGCTAATCTCCTTTATTTGCTCCGACCATGACGATGTTTGATCAAGTTGTATACCAAGATCTTTAACGGTGGAGCAATAAGGCAAATTAACACCGTTGTAATTGATTGGTGGGAGGTTCGCACAATCAACCTTTGAAATTAGGCTTTTACTACCAATTACATTGGCCTGCGATTTTGCAGGATTAATACTGAGGCCGTATTGTTTGCTCCATTCATAAATCGCAACAAGATCATTGTTAATGGCAGCCACTGCTTCGTGTAAATTCTCAAGACTAGACTGGCGATATATTTGAACATCGTCTGCATACATATGGTTGAGAGAAGAAATTATATAAGTGATTGAATTGATGAAAATAGAGAATAGTAAAGGAGACAACACGCCACCTTGAGGTACCCCATACCGGACGTCACACCACGATGAGAATCTCTCATCAATCCGTACACGCTGGCGGCGTCCCTTCAGGTAACTATGAAACCAATCTTTCACTGATGGAGATATGTTAAGGGAACACAACAAGCTCAACAGAATATCATGATCAACGCAATTAAACGCGTTGCTGAAGTCTAAGAGTGTTAAAACTGTGAGCTGTTTGTTGTCCATAGCCCAGCGAATGTCGTCTGTGACTTTTATTAGTGCAGTGACCGTACTATGACGAGAACGAAAGCCAGATTGGAGGGGATCGAATAAAGAATTATCGACAAGGAAACAATTCAATTGCTGAAAGACTAATCTCTCTAGGACTTTCGACAGGAAAGGGAGAATGGAAATGGGTCTAAAATCGGAAGTAGTTAAAGGATTTCCCTTTTTAGGAAGAGAAGTAATTTGAGCATATTTCCACGCATCAGGAAATTTATTACAGGAGATAGAAAAGTTCAGGATATGGGTTATTATGGGTGCAACGATATCGAGGATAGGAATGATCATATTACGGCTAATGCAGTCAGTTCCAACAGCATTCGAGGTTATAGACATAATATTCTTCTTAACATCACATTCAGTGAAAAAAAAAAAATATATATTATAAAAAGAAAAACATATATGTAGTATGATTTTACTTACGTTTACTTCTTCCGTTTATGGTATTATCACACTTATAAACTTTCGCCAGAAACGATTCCATGAACTCATAATACATATTGGTTGGTATATATCGTCTTCTCCTGCGCCTGATTTTATTGATTCTTTCTTTCGTCGAAGATGATAGCGGAAGGTAGCCATAAGTGAATTTTTTTTCAATTTAAAACGGTTATAGAGCGACCACTTTGTTGCGATATTTTGGTCCACGAATCGTTTACTTTTTGGTTATTTTTATGGTTAATATGCTTTGGGTTCCATATAATGTATTCTTTTTGAAAAACTTCTAAAAAACGCATTATTTCGTCTTGCAACCAATCCATTTTAATACGTAGGTAATAAATTAACACTCGCGTGTGAGTCACTTGTATAGGTCGCGCAGGAGAAGAAACAACAGTCGCGCAGGAGGACTAGCAACAGACTAAAGCGACAGCGAGAATGTGAACACACGCTCGCACTCGTCGCTTTGACTCGTGCCCAAAAAACCGCTCGGGAAGCGAGCGTCGCGAGTGGCGAAGCGAGGTGTGAGGGCCCGCTTAGACACTCACCTTGCGATTCGCTTAGAGCCTCGCCACTCGCACGAGAGTGTAAATTACTTATTATGTTCCATCCAGACTCGCGAGGCGCCACCTACACGCGCTCGGCACGAGTCTTGGCGATTGGAGGCGGCCGGAGTGTTAGTCATCCACACTCTCGATTTATTCAGTTGCCCTCTAAGTCTACTTCAAGATGGACGTGACTCAAGTGACTGCGTTAGCTACTTTATGTGCCTACCAATATTATAATGTCTTGCGTTTATATCACCTAACTAAAAAAAGAAAGTCAAAACGGAGAAGGTGGTGGATGACGTCAATACACCGCAACAGGACGATGTAAGTTGTTGAATTTGATGTTTTTTTTTATGAATATATTATTGTATGCCTAATTTTTTACCTAAGTTCATGAAAATTCACCTGTAAGTAGACATCTTATTTTAGAGTACTACAAAACACATGTGCATATTGTGTCCTAAACTTCTTTTTTACTATCTTAAAATATTATTTTATTTTACAGACAATCTATGGATAAACAAATTACAGAATTACTTTCCGAATCATCTGGTGAATTTGAAAATTGTGTGCACATGTCTTTCTTCGATTTTGAATACTTATTGAGCAAAGTTGCTCCTATTATCGCCAAGCAAGATACTCAACTAAGGCACGCCATACCGCCCAAAGTACGACTTGCTATCACATTAAGGTTTTTGGCTACTGGCGACAGTTACAAAAGTCTACATTTTTTATTTAAAGTTTCGAGTCAGCTGATCTCAACAATAATACCAGAAGTTTGTGCTGCAATTAATGAAGCATTAAAAGACCAAGTAAAGGTAAATTGTTTTATTACAATTAAAATAATCTTAGTTTTATTACAACGAAAATTATGTTCAGTAATTATGCAAAGAAATATTTTTTCGTTATAAAATAAAGACATCATTCCTGGCTGTAATTAAAATTTTCGACATAATATCTGGCCGGTGAAACTATTACCTGATCGGACAAAATTGTATCAGATTGTGAGTTGTCCACTTGGTTTTGATTTGGATCTGGAATATGCAAAACAGGCGGATATGTAGTTTGATTTGGTGCACTTGCTTGCGGTGCTTCGGTGATGCCATTCGAGCAATATTCGGTTGTTGTGAATTATCAATTGGGCTACGATGGGGACTTGGAATATATTGGAATACTGACGAATATTGAGCCGATATGTTATTATTTCGTACAATTTTGTTCGGTATAGCTGGTTCTGAATATGATGTACAAGAAGAATCGCGTCGTTTTAGTATTCTCATTACATTAGGTAAAGGTTCAGAGTAAGAAGATTGAGAAGAAGTAGGTCGTTGTGGGATATAATGAAATCCATAAAAATTAGGTGATGGGCTGCTAATATTACGTAAACGGTTTATAAACATGCCGTCTATTTCGTACATGAAAATAGAACGCTCATTTTCAGGTAGCCCCCGTAATTTTTTGGCAAGTAACTTGCAGTACAACTCGCACTCGTCTTCTTCAGTTCTTCGGTCTTTGAGAACACTATTTAATGTATTAAATGTATCCTTCATCTGCTTGCTAGCTTCATTGATGAGATATTCAGAATATTTTGATCGTCGACGCGGGTGCTGTGGTGGAAATGGCTGATGGTTAGTTGAAGCAATTATAGATTGCGGCATTGGAGATTCTTCATTCGTACTTGACTCTTCTACAATTTCAACAGCTTTTGAATTGTTTCCCTGAAATGCAAATAGAATATAAATAACTAGCTTTTGCCCGCGTTGACAGTTCAGTTATCACAGTAAAGTACCCTATGTGGTAATCCAGTGTTTGATCTACCTACCTGCCAAATTTTTTTCAAATATGTTTAGGCGTAAAAGAGGAACAAACTTCCATTCATCCATAGGTACATATTCATAAAAATTCGCGTTTATAATATTAGTAAAGAAAGATTTTATAATTAGAATATTTTATAATTTTTAAATATTTTTTGTTTGTTTCAGATTCCCGCTAGTGCCCAGGAGTGGCTAGATATAGAAAAGGGATTTAGAACAAAATTTCCTCACTGCGTTGGAGCAATCGACGGAAAACATATAGTTTTACAATGCCCTGTTGGATCGGCGTCTGAATATTACAACTACAAAAATACATTCAGTATTGTTCTCTAGGCATTAGTTGACAGCAATTATCGTTTTATTTTCGCTGACATTGGAAGCCAAGGTAGAATCAGTAATGGCGGAGTGTTTAGGAATTCTTTGTTGTGGCAAAAAGTTTGCTCAAATAATCTTAACCTACCATTACCATCTCCTATTCCAGGTTCAGATAAAAATATGCCTTATGTATTTATAGCAGATGGCGCATTTGCTCTAGATACTCATATAATGAAACCATACCCAGGCAATCACGCTACTGGCTCGCAAAAATGAATTTTTAACCAGCGATTATCAAGTGCACGTGTAGTAGTAGAGAATGTTTTTGGGATATTGTCGTCAAAATTTAGAATTTTCAGAAAACCTATATTATTAGATCCTAACAAAGCATCAGTAGTAACAATGACATGCATTTTACCGCACAACTTCCTTAGAAGGAGTGAAACATCTGGTACATTATACACTCCTGCATGTACAGTGGATATTTTTGATGAAAATGGGATTTTGGTCCAACCTGCAGCAACTCCCCCGTTGAGCTCTGGTGACCTTGCTCACGCGCAGAAACACAACACAACGACTTTATGTTATTTAACTGTGGTCTCCTGCAATGTGGAGGTACTACCCCAGTGCTGGCTGCTCAGTTAGAACGAGTAATTTGGATTTAAATAATTCCGTCAAAATAAACTAAAATACCTACTTAATTTAACAAAAAAAAATGTTTTATTTTACATACCTGTCTCTCCGTGTTTATTGTAGGCAAACATTCATTGATGTCACCCAAAAAGCCTTCCATCAATTCGTAAATAAACCATATGGGTTTATAAATATCATTTATACCGGCACCGGATTTAATTGACGCTTTTTTCCTTCTCAGATGCCCTCTAAAAGTCGCCATTAATGAATTTTTTTTGTTCTTTAACTCCTGTAAACCTACAATATAAAAAAAAAGTGGACTCGACAAGAAGTAAAACAAAAGTTACAGTTAGGTACAAATAGTTAAGTACAAACCTATATTTAATTATTTGCTGATCCGATCCCACGCGTCATTCACTTTATTTTTATCCTTGTGATCGGGATTTTTTGGATTCCAAATGATTGGTTCCTTTTGGTAAAGCTCTATAAAAGAGATGCACAAATCGTTACTCAACTCCGCCGCCATGATAAAAGCACGCGCATCCTTACCCTGCTGCACTCGACAACAAAGTGAGCGAGCGCGAGTGTGGTTGATTGACTCGCCTCGCCCTCTCGCGTCCTTTGACTCGTGCCCGAAAAACCGACACGGAGCGGAGCGACAGCGAGGGAAGACGAGGGGACACGAGCGCACCGTCCTCACTCTCGCGTTCCCTCGTGTAGCCTCGTAGAGAGTCTGGATGGGGCATTATGGCGGCTGTACATACTCGTCGAGAGTCTCGGCCGATGATGTTCTCATTTGTACGGAAGATTTCTTTGACAATGGACGTGGAAATTGCAGCTGCTGTTTGCCTTTGTGCTGTGAGCTATTATAATTTCTTATCCATTTACCATAGAAAGAAAATTCTTAAGCCATGGCGAAGGATAAGAAGACCAATAAGACTTAACAGTTGATTTTTAATTTATCTTACCTTTTTTTAGGGAGCATTCAAGTATTACGTAACGCAATTTGGGAGGAGGGGGGGTCTTGTAAAACGTTACGGTGCGTTACAAGGGCGGGAGGGGGATTATTTCAACAACGCGTTACGTAACATTTTTTTTATTTAAAAAAAAACGGGAAATAGAATCTTCCAAATTGGCAACCATTTTCGTTTATGTTTTACGGGGAATTGTTTTGTACGTTACTTATATTTTTGTTTCCTTAGTTGGTAACCACCCTTTCGTTTCTGTTTCGGGGAATCCCCCGACTGCGTGTACGTGATTTTTATTTTATTTTAGATGTATTCATTAGGCTACTGTTACACACGCTCTAAAATAGCATGCTAAAAGGCGTGTTATATGTATGCTTTATGAGCATGCTAATGAACTGTTTACATTTGCTAGCAATTTTCACCTGGATCATCATTGGCAATTCCACTCTCAGGCGTAGGTGGATTCTGAAAATAACGATACATTATATAAATAAAATAACAATAAATATTTATTTCACAGATTCCGGAAGATCTACAGTCATCATATTAGAAATGGAAAAAGGGTTCAAAAAATTTCCAAGGTGTATAGGAGCAATTGATGGCAAACACATGGTAATGCAATCTCCTGCACATTGTGGTTCGGAATACTGCAACTATAAAAAGAGTTTCAGCATAGTACTTCTGGCTCTGGTCGATAGTAATTGCAATTTTATTTTTGCTGAAGTTGGAAGCCAGGGAAGAATTAGTGATGGTGGTGTATTTCGTAATAGTCAACTATGGCAAAGAATTTGTTCAAACAATCTAAATTTTCCGATGCCAAGACCACTACCAGGGGGTACAACAGACGTTCCGTATGTTTTTTTGGGAGATGGAGCATTTGCATTGACAACTCATGTGATGAAGCCATATCCAGGAAGTCATAATGAAGGAACACCGAAACGTATTTTTAATAAGAAACTTTCATCCTCACGCGTTGTGGTTGAAAATGCATTTGGGATACTAGCTTCAAGGTTCAGAATATTTAGAAAACCTATACTACTGAACCCTGGAAAAACTACTATAATTACTATGACCTGTGTGCTGTTGCACAATTTTTTAAGAAAGAGTAGTACGTCATCAGCAATATATACACCTTCAGGAACAATTGACGTTTACAACATAAATGACGAGCTGGTCGTGTCAGGTTCGTGGAGGAATGAAATTGAAGACATGTGTGCCATAAGACCCTTGCGACAAATACCAAGAAGACCAGCCCAAGACGTAAATCAGATTAGGGAAGAATTTACATCATATTTCTTCAATAATTATATGTAATAATAACTGATTAAAAAAATTTTAATAGACATATTGTGTTTAAATAAATTCATAATGTTTACTTACCTGAGTATCCGTGTTCATAGTCTTTCTACATTGAAAAATATCATTTAAGAATGAGTCCATGAAATCGAACGCGAACCATATCGGCTTATAAACCGATTCAGCAGCAGCTCCAGACTGCATAGATGCTAGAATCTTTCTTTTATGGCTCCTGTACGTGGCCATTAGCGAATCTCTTTTCTTTTTTGACTCTGCTACAGAAATTTCCATTCGCTCACTTATTTGCATCCAAGCATCGTGAACACCTTGCTTGTCCTTATGTTTTACATGTTTAGAATCCCATAATGTTGGTTCCATTTGATAGTATTCCAGAAATTGTAATTCACGTTCATTAGACCACATGGCGAAGCCCGTCTTTACGCGAACACAGTCAGCGATAAACTAACTGAACAAGTGTGTACATGCTCGCTCTCGTTTTCCTCGCGAGACTCAACGAGACCTTTTGACTCGGGCGCAAAAAACGGACGCTCAATTTGCACGAGTAGAAGTGAAATAAATGATCGTCGTGTCTCTTTCGTTTTGACGGGGCGGGCCAATAAGCTAGTCGAAAAGTGGCGCCATTTATTGTTACGCCAACAGTATTTCGAAGAGGACACGTACATGGCTGTCTAAAATGCATAATGGACGTGCTCGAACTGACAAGTGCCGCGACTTTATGCGTCTTTGCGTATATGAATTTTGTTAACGTATATCACACTTATAAAGTTAAAAAGCGTTGGAGAAGAAGGCGGAAGGATAACATCTATACACCGTAATGTATTATTTGTTGGTGAAATAAGACTCTTGATTCAACTTTGTATATTTTATAACATCATTATACATGACTTGTAGACTATAATTAAATAGTACGACAGTGGTGCAGCGACGGGCGAAGGGCGACGGCCATGACAGAGAGCGAGCACGGGGTTGCCATATATTTAATTAATAAGACATACAGATTATATATGTAACACGTTACAGAACAAGGTACGAGCTACTTGCAACTTTATTATTTAGTTGAAAATACAATGACTATGCGATTTTATTCATTTATTAAAGAAAAATGTCCTTAATTACAATGTAATTAATTACACCCAACACTGCTTAAATACTTTACTATTGTAATAATAACAGTTACGTTGTTGTATTTATTTTCAGAGAATTTATGGATACTAAGCTCACTGAACTACTGCTTGAGCCCTCTGGGGAATTTGATAATTTCACGCGAATGTCAACATCAGACTTTGAATACCTACTAAGTAAAGTTTCACCTATTATTGCTAAAAAAGATACTCAACTGAGAGAAGCAGTACCATCCAAAATACGATTAGCAATAACTTTAAGGTTTTTGGCAACAGGAGACTCCTATAAAAGTCTACATTATTTATTCAAAGTCTCCAGTCAACTGATATCAAAGATAGTGATCGAAGTGTGTAATGCTCTAAACGAAGTTCTCAAGGATCAAGTAAAGGTATGAGAAAGTATTTAATCTATTAAATTTATAAATAAAATAGGTATTCATTACATATTAATATAACTTTTTTATTCTCATAATCGGGATGAAGAACGTACAAAACCAATATGACACATAAAACCAGAATCATTAATCTTTTGCGAATATGGTTTCTATCCAAAATTATACAATGCTTCGTCTATTATATTTTGTTGAGTAGCAATAGTTTCTTCAGTTAATTCTCTATTAAACGCAGTAGGTTGAACTTGCGTTGTATTTTGCTGACTTTGGGTAATACTTCCATCGCTCAAAATATGAAGCAAACTTGGGTTTAAAACCCTGTAAGTTGATGTAGGCTGTGTCTGTGTTACATTCTGATAAATTTCATCGTCCGAAATGTGTAATGTAGGTGGTTCTGAGACACTTTCTGACGTTAAAGTGTGAGCCATTGTCTTAGTTAGCGAATGTGTCAATTTTGGAGAAATGGGCGGTTGATTTCAACATATCTCATGAAGCAATAAAATCTTTGAGCACAGTCCTTAATAAAAGATTTCCTTCTATAGTTCCGAAAGATCCTAGAACGCTTTTAAAGACAAACAGTGTCAATATAACACTATATACTGTTGACGTAGGCCAATATTGGCACAATGGAGTAACAGTGCCACTAAGAACAATATTTGAGAATAATTCTGATATGCCATATAATATCACATTAACATTCAATATAGATGGTCTTCCTCTTTATAATAGCTCGCGACAACAAGTGTGGCCTATACTTTGTCATATTTCTGAAAAACCGAAACTTTCGCCTTTTGTTGTTGGTATTTATGCAGGAAAAGGCAAACCTAGTGATCTTAAAGCGTATTTACAACATTTTGTGGCCGAAATGAAAGAACTTCTTCAGAATGGTTTGAAAGTTACTACTAAAGAGGGATTAGACAAGAAATGCGTTGTTAAAATTAGAGCTTTCATTTGTGATTCTCCCGCTAGAGCTCTTTTAAAAGGCATTTGAACTTCAGTTGATAAAAGACACATCATAATTTTGTTAAGAGATTAAGTTAAAATAGATTAATATTCCCAAAAGATATAATTTTTATGAAGTTAAATCTCGTATTTTTTTATGTTGTTTGATATTCTACGTCAAAATAATGATGTGTCACCGTTTTGCATTTAAATGTACCATATTTTTTATTTTTATTAAATTGGCTCTCAATACTAAATGTAAGAAACATTCCAGGAGTTTGCAACTTCAACGGAAAACATGGATGATTAAAATGTACAGTTATTGGAGAGTATTCTGAATCATCGCACACAGTGTGTTCCCGAAGATAGATTGCCGGAAAAGAAATGACACTGACTTCCGCGCTAAAAAATATGGGCAACACCATAAGTTTGACTCTCCTCTTCTTGAACTGCCGATAGATATAGTTGAAGATGTCCCTGTGGGTGATTCCTTACATCTTATCGATTTAGGTATATAGACTTCTGACTGGATGGCGTGATGGAAAATTTGGGAAATATCTTACAAAGTGGTGTTCTCGAGATATTACAAGAGTTTCCCATTTTTTAATTGTTTGCAAAATGCCTACTGAAATTCACAGATCTGTTCGATCTTTAGAAGTGTTGGCACATTGGAAGGGTTCAGAATTTCGCACATTTCTCTATTACCTCAGTTTTATTATTTTAAAAGACGTTTTATGCTGTGCAATTACTATCTGCTCAAATAAGCAACATTTTGCTTATTTACGGCTCGCTGAAGAAATGCTCAAATATTTTGTAACTTTCTACGGAAATATTTATGGCAAAGGTAAATCACTAGTAATGTACATAATGTATCCCACTTAGTTGACGAAGTAAGGAAGTTCGGCGTACTACAAGATTTTAATACATATCCATTCGAAAATGAACTGTTTACTATTAAAAAAATGGTAAGACAGGGTAATAAACCGTTGAGTCAAATAGCTAAAAGAATTGTAGAGAGAAGTTATGTAGAAGGAAAGCAATTTGATGGCAAGCGCATAAATAAATTTCCGTTTATTAAAGCTAAAATAACCAAAAATGGTGTAATAACAGTTCTTCATTTAAAAAGTTTTCTCTTATCGTCGAAAAATAATGAAAAATGGTTTTTAAGCACCAGTCATCATGTGGTTGAAACTGTAGCTGTGAATGATTGTGATGGACATATATTTATACTTGGCAATCATTTAGGTAGTTGGATCGATGAAAGCCCATGAAATCTTCATTACTCAACATATATATGTGTGATATGAATAATGTGACCAAAAGAGAGATAACATGTACAATTTTAGATATTAAATGCAAATTAGTGTGTACAGTACATAATGAGCACATGTATTTCGTACCTTTATTGCATACATTGTTGTAAGTGATAATTGAAAAATAAAAATACTTTAAAAAACTGTTTCATTTATTTTTTATTTACTAAGTTTTGGCATGCAAAATCACAGTACAATGAGATCAATTAAATACTAATGATATGTTCACAATAAATCAGTACAAGCGAGAGTCTTACCCTTTTAAATCAAAGCAACTTTGAAATATACGATATTCTTATTTTTTTATCAACTTTGTACTGTCATCGCAAGGCATGTGATGACCTTTCCTTAAGACATCACAACTTAATATACCTACCTATTTGAGAGTAATGACAAATCGTCGTTGCTATACGTAACAATACAGCAAATATAACAAACTACGCTTAATCAGCATACATAACTATGTTTATTTTAAACATATAATTAAAAGATCTTAAGTCTTCATAGTTTCATTTATTAGATCAGCAAGTACAAATTGCTAAACCCTTGATACGACATGACACACAACACTAGTTTCTTAACCACCATTATAGATATTCCATAACTCCACAGATTAAACATTATACAACATCCTTTCTGTTTCAAAATAGACATTGAAGTAGAAAAATTAAATATAGTTATCAATAACAATAATAATCATTTAACCATGTTGGTCTCCTACGTACTCTAACTGAAGGTGGAGATTGATTTGAATCAGATTGAACAGATGGAGATACAGAACTTGAAACATCTTTACTTAACCCTTGATTTACCTCTATGTTACCAGGAATAGATCTATTAGAAACTAATGGAACTGATTCATTTCTCTCATTATTTAATTTCCTACACAACTCATCATCATTTAATTCTAACGATCTGTTTCTCATTTGAATATTATTATTGCTACAATATGGAGCTGGTATTAAATGCCATCTGTTTCTTCTATACCTACCAGCTTCCGTTTCTACAATATATGACCTATAAGGCAGTTTCTTAACAATTTCCTTAAATCTACAATCCAAACCTTTTCATTAACCTGAAGATCAGATAATGCTCTTGTATTATGTCTTTTATTATAATAAATTCTTTGTTTCTCTTTTAACTTTTTTCATTTCTTTGAACCTTTTGATATATAGGTGTTCTTAATTCTTCTGTTATAATTGGCAAATGAGTTCTTAATTTTCTTCCTATTAATAATTCTGCTGGACTAAATCCATTATCTAAAGAAGTAGTTCTGTAAGCCATAAGAGCCTTATCTAATTCAGGATTTTTCTTAATAAGATTTTTTGCTCTTTTCACAGCAGCCTGCACACAACCATTTGATTGACTATAATGTGGAGAGCTAGTTATATGCTCAAAATTATATTCTAATGCAAACTTTTTGAATAAAGATTTAAATTGAGGACCATTATCCGATCTAAAGGTTTCACAAATCCCATATCTTGAAAACATTTTTTTAATTTTCTGTATTATTATACTCTCTGTCATAACTTGTAATTCAAATAGTTCAAAAAATCTAGAATAGTAGTCAGTTACAATCAAATATCATTTTTTATGAAAGAACAAATCAGCAGCAATAATTTGCCATGGTCGCTTAGGAATTTCACCAGTACAAAACTTATTAACTGGATTTGTTCTTTCTTCGACACAATTAGGACAATTTTTAATTAGATTTTCTATTTGTAGACTTAAACCATACCACCACACAGTCATTTGTGCACGTCTACGACATTTTACAATTCCCTGATGACCAATATGAATATAATCTAAAACTTCTTTTTGCAAACTAGCAGGTACAACAATTCGACTACTCTTTAATAGTAAATTATTAGATACATTAATATTATACCGAAATTGATAATATTGCCACAATTTCTCTGGAATATTTTTCCTTTCTGGCCAACCATCTATACAGTATTTTTTTAACAGACATGTTTCATCTTTTTCTTGATGTTCAAAAATCTTTTTTAAATATACATCTCTTATAGGCAAATTACTAATCAGAAAATTAACAAAATAATCAGTATCCACATTAAAATTATCTACATCATCTGTCTGAGGGGATCTTGACATTGAGTCAGGAAGAACTAAGTCTTTTCCTGGTACATATCTAATAACATAGTTAAAACGCATTAACCTGATACGAAACCTTTGTAATCGAGGAGTTAACTCATCTAAATTTTTTGTTTGCAAAATTTGTAGTAGCGGCTTATGATCAGGCCATTTGTAGTAGCCCCTAAATATCTTAGATCAAATTTTTCCAAGACTGTTACAGATTTCCAGTTTGGAGAAAGTTCGGCCAAGAGATTATTTACTTTAAGGGAAGTGAATACTGGTGTTGCCTGGAACTGCTTTTGGACATCAGCGTATCTGACATTACACCAGCCATCTTCTCCCAACTTTTGACAGCTTAGCCCATGTTTTATCGCTTGAGGATCTGCTTGACTTATTTTGGGGTCTTTCTCCATTGTGGTCGGGGTGAAATCGAAGTAAACACAATCGTTATTTTTAGCTTCGGTTAAAATTGCCAGCTCCCTCTGCGCGTTTGCAATCTGTTCCCGTAGCTCTGCCTCCTTGGAATTTGTCGTATCCATCGCGCGTGAGGAATTCGTCTCGTCATTCACTTCCTCCTCTGAACGTGTGCTGTCTGGAATACTATCAAAGGACTTATCTAAGTTCTCTTCACCTCTACCAGGCCCGTATGATGAAGCAGCATTTATATTCTGATTTTCTATGATTGTCTTGATATTCTCGTTCTGTTCCGATTGCATTTTGAGCATTTTGTGAAAAAGGAGCATTTGCTGGTTTAAAACAGAAGCGAGTAAATGTTCACCACCTCTTTGAGCTACCGGATCCCGTGTCCCCGACGAGTTCGGCGATCTCCTAACGCCCGTACAAGAAGAACGTCCTGTTTGTCCATGGTGCATCTCAGGAGCAGTCTTACTTCCGCGTCCTGCACTGGTAGAGGGCTGGGAACTTGAAAACGGGCTGAGGCGCTCCAGCTCTTGCGAGGCTTCTCGTCTCCTTGCGAATTTCGGTTTCAGTTCTCTCACTGTATTCAAGAACACCTCATACGACGGAGAATGAATCCTCTCCATCAAGCTGTGGGGAGCGTACAGGAGAGCCCTACCCAAGGGCCATCTTAAGATAGATGACCTGAAGGCTCTATACGCTCTGTCCGATAACGAAGTAGCAAAAGGATTAAAAGCTCGAGCCAGATCAACCGTGGGAATGGCAAACCTGAGTTTGGCCTCAATCGCCGATGGGACCTGATCTCCACCAAACACAAATCTTCGAATTAATAATTGCAGATTTTCCAATCTCTCCAATTCTCGGGATAGTTTGCATCCAACGAAGCAATGATCGCTGCTGAGCATAAAATATCATCAACTTCGCAAGGCTCTGCCGCTAGCGCTCCCATTGAAGTTATTTCCGCCATTCTAGAAAGGAATACAAAATTTTAATTTAACATAGGCGGTAATGCTATATAACACTAGCTGCTATAAGCAAGGACGACATGCGCCACTTAAGGAAAATTTCATGTAACTCGACGCTTCAGCGAGGCAGTCATAGCGCTGCGGACGCAGTCAAGACGACGCCCTTCTCACTGAGATATCTGTCGTCTCGATGAGGCAACCGTCGCTCCGATCGGGGACCGCCGCCGTGTCGCCTCGCTCGAGACGACCGTCGCTCACGATGGGAGTCGTCTCAACTTCCAACGACATGGAAGTTATTTAATTCGTCGCTGAGCCTTGAAGCGTCGAGCGGTATGTAGTATCGTCGTTGGGCTCAAAAGCGCCGAACGGAAATGATAGCAAAATAAAAGTAATATATTTTTTACTCACTTGCTCAGTCGAGTAACGATGTGTTGCCTTCACGAATATCGAAAGCGTACTGAGGGCTATGGCCGCCGCGCGCTGCCCGCCAGATGCGTGACAAGGACAAGTACAATCGTTCGGTTGCATATACATTAGTGAAAGAGCGAGACGGGATGATGTTGATCACGAATATTGGAACGCTACTCTCAAATGTGGTTCAAGCTACGGCTGAAACCTAAATATCCGTTTTTTTACCCTTCGGGGGGAAAAACGGTTCTATTATCATTCTTTAATAATAAAGTAAGTGGCTCTAATATTTTTGATTTATCCTTTAAATGCCTTAAGGTAAAATTTATCATTCCCAAAAATCTTTGAATCTCCAACTTATTAGTTGGCTGAGGAAAATTAATAATTGCTTTTATTCTTTTTGAATCAACACTAATAGCCTTTTCTGATAACATAAACCCTAAAAATGTTACTTCTTGTACCACAATAAGACATTTGTCTGCATTAACCGTTAAACCCTCATCAGACAATCTTTTTAACACATTTCTCAAAGTTTCATCATGTCCTTCAATTGTATCATGATATATTAGTATGTCATCAACATGATAAATTACATTCAGTCCGTTCAGTAGCTTAGAGAATTTTGACAAAAAATATTCAGAACAATTTAAACCGAATGGTAAACGCTTATATTTAAATCTACCAAAAGGACTTATAAAAGTTGTTAGATTTTGACTTTGAGCATCTAATTTCAGTTGATGAAAAGTTTTATTAATATCTAATTTAGAAAAAAATTTAGCATTTCTTACTTTAGCCAATGTATACTTTTTGTATAGGAAAATATGGGCGTAGTACACTTTTATTTAGCTGTGTATAATCACATCACAATCTTATTTCATTATTATCTTTCGGCACATAAACTATAGGAGCCACCCACTCAGTCACCTCTTCAACGGGTTCAATAATTCTTAACTTCTCTAGACGTACTAATTCTTCCTTCAACTTATCTAACAAACCTATTGGGACTACCCTAGGAACTGTCTGAGCAAAAGGCTTCGCATCAGGTTTCAATTTAATCGAAATTTCATCCTTAAAATGTCCAAGATCCTGAAATAACAAAGGAAATTCTTTCTTTATATCAACTGTACTCAAAGATTTATTTTCTAAAGTAACTACCTCATTCAAATTAAGTGTCAAAATTTCTAAAGCAATACAAGCATTTCTGCTTAATATTGGCCTATTTATACTCTTTAAAATATAAACTTTACAATTATACAGTTTTTTATTATATAGTAGATTCAGATTTAAATATCCAAAACAATCAATTTTCTTTCCATCTGCAGACCTTATATTAATATTTGTTTTTTTTTTTTTTTTTACACAATTTTTTGGAACACAATGCAAAGGAATACAAACTATATCTGCACCTGAATCAATTAAAAACTTTTTAAAAATATTGAACTCTAAAATTTTTATATCATACAACCATTGTTTATCTCTATCACTCTGAATGTTACCAATTATATAATTTTGAATAACTTTTTCTAATTTTGAGGCATGGCCGGGGATCCTGAGTATCATTATTTCCTTCTATCAAATTTAATTTTCTCCTCCGACAAGCTTTCTCGAAATGACCCTTAATTTTACAGTTGAAACATTAAGAATTCCTCGCAGGACACTTCAATCTAGAATGCGCTGGACGCCTTAAACAGTAATAACACTTGCTCTCTTCACCTCCTCTATAACTGTTTCTTTTCTGATTAACCACATTGACTTCCGAATCACCAAACAAAACTTCAAATTGTTTGTTCTCTAGTTCAGCTTGTTTAACCATAAGTATAGCCTGCTGCAAGGTTAATTTATCCATTAACTGCATACGCTCACTGAGATTTTTATTCCTTATTCCTACAACTATTCTATCCCTCAATATCTCTTCCCTCGTAATCTTCTCAAAATCACAGTCTGTTGCAATTTTGTACAAATTTGTTATAAACTGCTCAGCTGTTTCCCCCATTTCTTGTTTTCTGATATTAAATTTAGCTCTCTCAAATATGACATTCTTTTTTGGTAAAAAATATTCATTCAATGACGTCAGTAACTCCTCAAAACTGTTATGTTTTCTTCCTAATTGATTCGTGATGTCTTCACTTTTTTCACCCATACAATATAATAATAATTTGATTTTTTCTTCATCTGATCTTTTTACAAATCCTGACACCAGAAGATATTGCTCAAAGCGTTTTCGCCATCTTGGCCACGATGCCGGCTCTCAAAATTAAACTCATTTAGCAGCTTTATGCCATCAAACATCATCGTTTTCGTTTCACTCATAGTTCACATGATCTTCTGACCAAGTCTACTTATTTTTGTATGGCTGGTTCAAAACAATTTTCATATTTCGATTCGACTCATGTTTATCATATCATGATTAGCCACGCTGGTGACAGGGTCATTGTTGGTTGTTGGACGCACAGTTGGCTGATTATTAACATTTTCATTTGACTTCTCGTCGCTATCCGACTCTTTGTCAATGGCTGATTGTGAGACTTTTACTAGTTTCTGACGTCTGCGTTTGCACGATGGAGCTCGTTTGATTTCTGGTTGGTTCCGTCTTCCGTCTAATAAGGATGTTGAAAAGAGAGTTGAATTCTAGGGCCTATCATTTGGATGTCGTTTATAGACAACCCAGAGGTTGTACGGGCTGACGCATTGAAGACTACACGAAGACGTGTGGACTCGCTGCTTTCACGAATGACGGGAAGATGTGGAATGAAGTTTCCATTCTCAGGTCGGTCTACTTCGGAAGCTGACAGATGACCTAAATCAGAATATTCATTAATAAAATCCACATAAACGGATTTAATACTTGGTTGCTTGCGAAATCGACGTTCAAGATTTAAAAACCTCTTTCTAGCCAAAAAATAGGAATCACCTAAACAATCTGGTATGTCGATCAATGGAAATTTGACACAGAAACGCCCTTCGTTTGTACGCCCCGTATTTTGTAAAAAATGTAGTTCGCAAGCCCTTTCTTGTTCTGTGTATAGGGGTTTGTGTGGTACGCTTTCCAGCTCCCAGAACTTCTGTAAATCATTATGTAAATCGATTAAGTAGTTATTGGAGTCATTATCCGTTATATTAACTAAATTACAATGAGTTTGAGTTTTCTCAATGTTTGTGTTGTTATGAGAATAGTGCATAGGACCTGAGAGAAGCCAACCTAATTTAGACTCGCGAAGAATAGGATTGCCCTTGCCTAAACGGTGTTGCCTTAAGCCAATAATGTCCCAAAAAATATCAGCACCTATTAATATTCCTATTTCGGAAGGCTCATAAAATCTAGATTTAGATTTAATGCGTACATTACAACGTCCTAAACTAAGCTTAAATGGATTATTGCCTATTCCAATAACATTTTGAGTGTTTGAATTTAATGATATTAAATTTAATTGATTTTTTAAAGACTCTGTTATAAATGTTGATAGGCTACCACACAGTCCAATAACGCCTTAGTAGTAATAATTTTATTAGAAGTAGGATTGATGACGTCAACCAATGCGGTACACAAAAGAGTTTCTGACGATGACGTAGCAGACATCGCGACGGCTTCAGAACCTGCATGCTCACCGTCAGCTCGGTCGACTTGCGGAGTAGCGAGTTGTGACGCTTTCGGCAAATCTTACAAGCACCTGGAAGTTTACAAACACGCGGACTATGACCTTTGCGTAAACAATTTGTGCACAATTTTAAATTATGTACTAAAGTTAATCGATCATCAATCATTTTGGACTTAATTTCGGCGCAATCATAAATACGATGGTCTTTATTACAAACAACACACTTATTCGAGGATGATGTCTCATTATTTTTTGCAACAATAAATGATTTAGTCTGAGAATTTTTTAAAATAGATGAGTACTTCGGTGTCGCCTTATCAATTTTCTCTTGCTTACTTCGAAAAACCGACTCAAGAACGTCAGCACGACCGCGCAAAAATGCAAAAAAATTCTCAAGAGTAGGCATCTCCGTAGAACTCACGTTGGCATGAAGAAACTCTTCCCACTTAACCCGTGTGTGGCTATCTAGTTTTGCCGCAACCATATAGATGATCAATGTATCCCAATGTTCAGTGGGCTGTTTTAACGTTTATAAAGCACGTAAGTTTTTTGTTATATGATCTACTATAAATCTCGATGACTTGTCAGATTCGCGTGACATTTCTAAATTAAAAATGGCCTTTAAATGATTATTTATAAGTTCACGCCTCAGGATAATTATTGTCGGTAACTTCTAAATTACTAATCACTCGAGCTGCCTCACCTTCTAAATAAGAATTTAAATAATAAAATTTATGAATATTTTTAATTTTAGAATTATTATGAATTAGTGAACTGGAAGTGTCCCGAAATTCCAGCCATTTATTAAAATATTATTAGAGATCACGTTTGAATATTTATCGGTTCAGTAGAAGTATCTACTTTGCGTTTACCCGATAGTCCATTCAATATCATCATCCCGTTTAGTATTATTCCTTCTCATCATTAAAATCCCCGACATTTAATTGAGAACAATTATTGCCATAAGTTATTCTTTACAGAGCTTCTAAAATCATGCACTATCCTCGTGATACATCAAAGTGTCCAGAAAAATATAATTTAACGGGTTCTAGTACTTTCGATGAAAATATTTTGGATTATAAAAATAACAAGTGTAAATTTTTTTTTTTAGAACTCAAAATATGAAGAAATAAAACCGCTACAAGATACAGGATTATAGAAATGGCATGTTTTATGAAACAACTTCACGAAATTGCGAATCACACTTCAATGTTAAATTGTAATTTAAGTACTGTTGAACTGTTTAATGAAAAAAGGATTGAACTTCACTCAACTTTTTATATGAAGTGTCAAATGTGTGGTGCTAAATTTATATTAAAATCGTCCAACAATTTGGAAAATAAAATAGACGTAAACGAGGAAGTTGTGGCAGGTATAATGGCTATTGGGGCTGGGATTACGCAGCTAAATACTGTTCTGTGTCATATTAATATGCCATCAATGTCGGTACGATTGTACCGATCGAAACATGACAAAATTAGTTAGTGTTTGAAAAAAACTGCACAGCACTATATGGTCGAGGCTGGTAATGAAGAAAAGGATCATGCATGATCTATTGGGAGCACAAATGATGATAGAATAGCGATGATACCTATATCATGTTAGCTCTTGAACTATTAACACAGATATTTCGTAAGAAAAACACCAACACTTACACACATAACCACTTTAATAACACTTATCACATCAAAAATCAAAGAAATACTGCGCTCTGTCACCTTGCATCATCTTTTTATATCCTACCTTAGCCAAAAAAAATAACGGGAACAGTATCAATGCTGACAATTCATCACTAATATGACCTAACTCATAGACAATTAATTTCCTGTACATTATACGATAGATAATATTCAAGTATTGTACCGACATATAACAACTATTTATATAAAATTAAAACGGATGCTGACACAGATAACTAAATAAAGAGGTATTTCTTTACTTTATATGTTAAGCGCAGAACATACTGAGTGCGTGTGCATTTAAATTATAACATATAACAACCATTTATATAAAATTAAAACGGATGCTAACATTCGGCCATCCGACTAAATAAACATACACGTCCTCGTGCGGAAAAGTGATAAAACTAAAGAACCAGCTGACATTAACTTATTTCAGTTTAATCAAAATATGAATTTTAACTTATATTTAATTACAATCTCGATCGCCTAATCTATTCATAGCTGCAACAGAGAGCTTCTAAACTGAATACTGTTTTAAGGCTACATCTGCTTTCACCAACTGATGTGGTAACCTATATATGAAAACAAAAGCAACAGGCCGCTTCTGAGCTGCATACCGTGTTAAGGCTACTTCTGCCTTCACCAACTGATGCAGTAACCTATATATTAGGGTGATCCAAAAAAAAAAAATTTTTTTTTTTTTTTTTCAAACAAGCTCAAAAGTTTCGTTTGGGTGTAAAAAAATTACTGTGAAAATATGAGCTCTTAATATTAATATTAAGGCTGTCCTCATCGCATTTTTTTAATTCCCATAAGAATAACATGGGAAAATTTTTTTTTGCTTCTTCTGATTTTTGTACCGTTCAAACGACTGATTGACTTATAAATTGCTGTTCTAATCTTTATAGAGAATTGAACGCTCTACAAAAAAGGTCTGATAACATTTTTTGATTTGTCCACGCGTTCAAAAGTTATTCAAGATCAAAGTTCAATTGTTCAAAAATTTGATCGAATTTTATAAATTACACCAAAACTGTTGGTTTCAGAGTCGAAATAAAAATCAAATTTTTTGTCAAATATAAATTAGACTTCTGATACATGTGGTCATCGGAAAAAATAGATTGAAAAAAAAAAAAAAAATAAATAATAATAATAATAATAATAATATTTATTCCATTGCTATAAGATGGAACATAAATAAATAAATATCTTTAAAAAAATTTTTGTAATTTCAGATACAAATGGTCAATTTGTTCTTTTAAATTTTCAGTCGATAAGCACTATTATTTTCTTGCTCCGTCGATAAAAAAATTATTTCCCAATAGATGGAGCTCAGAGCTTCAGAGCTATGTTATTATTATGATACATACTGAACCAAAAATTTTTGTCCTTAGCATTTTTATTTTAACAAAGTCAGAGTTATTTAAAGTTATTATTATTTATAACATAATATTAATTAAAAAAATTATTTGAGCTTAATTTCAAGTTAACTATGGATTACTTGAGTCGTATTGTGAGTGATCCAATTGAAAATTTTAGTGGACGCAAACTTCCTAGTTTGGTAGAGGTTATGTCGGTATTTCTCTATCAAAAAAAAGTTTTAAAATTTCAACATAAACACAGTATCAATTTGACAATAACGAAAGTTCAAGAAAAGTGGTCCGAAGCTGGTATTCCAACGTGTGGTGAGCAATTTGCGCGAAAAAAACTTTCAAATTTATTAGATGAAGTCAAAAAGATACAGAGGAATTATAAGCGCAAAAATTCAGTAGCACAAAAGAAGAAAGAATCAAATTTTTCTCAAAAATTAAAAAATTTATTTGATATCGCCAAACTGAACGTCAATAAATACATTGATGAAGAGAAAAAGTTGTTCTTGGCCGGGCAAAGATCAAAAAATCGATTCGGATTTATTGATAATAACACTTTAACAGAACAAGAAGATCAAAATCAAGATATAATGGTTGTAGATTCGGCTGGTAAGTTTATATTACAATTTATACTTACATTGATTGAAGGATTTCTTAGTATTTAAGAAGATTTCTTTGTATTTAAGAAATCATTCCTTAAACATCATTTCTTTGTATTTAAAAAATATTTCTTAATATTTAAGAATTATTTCTTAAATACTAAGAAATATAAATACTAAGAAATATTTTTTAAATGCTAAGAAAAAATGTTAAAGAAATAATTTCTTAAATGCTAAGAAATCCTATCAGTATACTTTCTCAATTAACTATAATTATCTGTTTTATATAAACAACTTTTGCTATTTAGATGCAGATGAACCTACTGTTGATATGATGCTTGTTACCCAAAAATCCGCAGTATTACTATCTGGTTTATCAGCAACAACATCTAGTCAGACATCAAATGTTGTATCTGACTTTGAAAATGAGCTAAGTCAACAGTGTCAACCAAACAAAATTGATGTGATGACACCCGAGTTATGTGCAGCACTAGATCGAGCAAAAGTAACAAATAGAAATGCTACTTTTGTTTTAGCTGCTACTTTTAAGAGCGTAGGAATCGATCTTTCTACTCTTAATTTAAGTTACGGTACAATTTATCGAGCGCGCATCAAACATAGATCAAACATTGCGCAAGATTTGAAAAAAGAATTCCGTTCTGATGATCGTTATGTTGTCCACTGGGACGGTAAAATTTTGCCCGATATAGCTGATTCACAGTCTGTTGACCGTTTAGCAATTCTACTTTCTGTCTCTGGTGTTGATCAGCTTCTTGGAGTCCCTAAAGCTGATAGTGGAACTGCTTATCAACAAGCTTTAGCTGTTATTACGACGTTGAATCAATGGAACATTGCTCCTTACGTAAAAGCAATGTGTTTCGATACTGCAGCTGTCAACACAGGTAAACTTTATTTAATAATTACAAGTACTTACGACATTATTATATTTGATTTCTACTGCATGACTTCAGCGTGAGCGTAGGTATGCTCTCCTCTCACTTTAAAATCAAGATCTCATGTTTTTATATATTTTTATCTGTTCTTGTTGTAGGCATTTATAAAGGTACATGTGTTCAAATTGAAAAAGCATTGGAGAGAAAATTGGTGTGGCTTCCTTGTCGTCATCATGTATTGGAAATTGTTTTACGAGGAGTTTTTGAAGTTTATTGGACCACTACATCTGGTCCTAACGTCCCGATTTTCCTTCGTTTTAAAAAAAAATGGGATGACATTGATCAAACCAAATATAAAAGTGGAATAGAGGATGAAACTGTGGCAAGCGCTTTAAATGAAGATAAGATGAAAATTATTAATTTCATTAATGATTGCTTACAGGTAAAAATTGTTCATTATATTTTCTTGATACAATCAAAACTAATACTTTCAACTTATGTTTATTAATTTGGTTTTTTAGATGTCTCAGCCTCGAGATGATTACCGGGAGCTTTTGGTATTATCTTTAATTTTTCTTGGTAGTTGTCCAACCGATACGTACACTTTCAAGCGTCCTGGTGCTATGCATCATGCGCGATGGATGTCAAAAGCTATCTATAGTTTGAAAATGTTTATTTTTCGGGATCAATTTCATCTTTCCCCTCGTGAAATAAAAAGTTTACGTCAAGTGTGTATCTTTGTAATTTTATTTTACATTGAAGCTTGGTACACGGCAACATCTGCTATTCTGGCACCTTACAAAGATCTAGAGTTGATGAAAAATTTGATTCGAAATAAAAAAATTGACTCGGTGGTATCACAAGAAGCTTGCAGAAAGATGAAGGAACATTTGTGGTATTTAAATGACGAGTTGGCCACAATATCATTATTTGATGACAATGTTCCGATCTATATTAAAAAGAAAATGCTTTATGCTATTAACACTCGAGAGGGCTCTACATTAATGGAGCAGCGATATCATGTAGAGGATGTAAATTTAAAATCGTTATTAGATAACGATTTAAGCGACTTTGTTTCGAAAAACTCATTGGAGTTATTTAAAAAATTTGATTTACCCTCTGATTTCATAGAAAAAGATATTTCTACATGGCCTAATGATAACAGCTACAAAATATGTCTGAAATTTTTCAAAACTTTGAAAGTAACGAACGACGTTGCTGAACGGGGTGTTGCATTAATTGAAGAATATAACCGCTGCCTGACTAAAGATGAAGAACAGTTGCAGTATTTATTGCAGGTTGTTCGAGGCCATCGACAACGTTTTCCAAATTGTTATAAAAAATCACTTCAATCATAAATATTTAATGTAAACAGACAAGCAATTTCTTAAGCAAAACTTATTAATAAAATGAATGTGAATATAATAACAGAATAAAATTGTTTATTTTTTGATTTATTGCGAAAAAAATTCCTTAAAAGCATCATATTTTTTTGATTGAACAAAAAAAAATTATTGGTCAACATTTATCAGAAGTCTAATTTATATTTGACAAAAAATTTGATTTTTATTTCGACTCTGAAACCAACAGTTTTGGTGTAATTTATAAAATTCGATCAAATTTTTGAACAATTGAACTTTGATCTTGAATAACTTTTGAACGCGTGGACAAATCAAAAAATGTTATCAGACCTTTTTTGTAGAGCGTTCAATTCTCTATAAAGATTAGAACAGCAATTTATAAGTCAATCAGTCGTTTGAACGGTACAAAAATCAGAAGAAGCAAAAAAAAATTTTCCCATGTTATTCTTATGGGAATTAAAAAAATGCGATGAGGACAGCCTTAATATTAATATTAAGAGCTCATATTTTCACAGTAATTTTTTTACACCCAAACGAAACTTTTGAGCTTGTTTGAAAAAAAAAAAAAAAAAATTTTTTTTTTTTGGATCACCCTACTATATATATAAACAAAAGCAACAGACTACTTCTAAGCCGCATACTGTGTTACGGCTACGTCTGCCTTCATCAACTGATGTGATAACCTATATATATATAAATATATTAATTACAGTAACAGGCCGCTTCTACACTGAATACTTTGTTAAAGCTACATCTGCCTTCTACAACTGATACGATAAGCTATACATATTAATAACAGTAACAGGCTGCTTCTGCACTGAATACTGTGTTAAGGCTACATCTGCTTTTTACAGCTGATATGATAACTATGTATTTTAACAACAGTAACAGGCCGCTTCGGCACTGAATACTGCGTTAAGGCTACCTGCCCTACAACTGATATTATAAGCTATACATATTAATAACAGTAATAGGCCGCTTATGCACTGAATACAGTGTTAAGGCTACATCTGCCTTCTACAACTGATATGATAAGCTATACTTATTAATAACAATAACAGGCCGCTTCTGCACTGAATACTGTGTTAAGGCTACATCTATATCTCTATGTATTTTAACAACAGTAACAGGCCGCTTCGGCACTGAATACTGCGTTAACGCTACATTTGCCTTCTACAACTGATATGATAAGTTATACATATTAATAACGGTAACATCTGCCTTCTACAACTGATATGATAAACTATACATATTAATAACGGTAACATCTGCCTTCTACAACTGATATGATAAACTATACATATTAATAACGGTAACAGGCTGCTTCTGCACTGAATACTGTGTTAAGGCTACATCTGCCTTCTACAACTGATATGATAACTCTATTTATTTTAACAACAGTAACAGGCCGCTTCGGCACTAAATACTGTGTTAAGACCACATTTGCCTTCTACAATATAGTACGCGTAACGCTTCTGCGCTGACTGCCAATCCGTGTTAACAATTGGGCCGAGTCTGCCCATCTCAGTTTTTACTTATTATCAGACTACTGTCAATTATTAACTATAATTCAAACATTAAATTCTATCTTTTACATCGTTCAACAATTACATTTTTTTTAACAAACATGAAGTTAATCATCTTACAAATCCAATATTTTTAAATAACAATGATAGACTCTGATTGTTAATAAATCGCATTCTTTATCTTCCGTAAACCATCTTTAAAATTTATCGATTAGTACTCACTGAACAATTATACTTTCTACCACCCATTCAAGTCAAACCTACGTTAAGGACCTTTAAATTTTACCAACTGGTACTAGTCTGATTTTGTGGCAACTAATATGTTAATTTTATGCAACTATGAGTACTATTTTTTTATTCTTTAGGGATCGGATCAAATTCGGGTAGGTTACTTTGTACTGACAGTCTATCATTATTATTATTATTATTCGATAGATAGAAAGTTAGATTCTCACCTTCAACTGTAGAACTATTCAATACAGACCATGTATTTTTAATTACAGACATACATAGGCACTTATCGTTTTAAATGACAATAATATGCAGGTACTTTTTGTTTTAAATAACATAATGTATCATTGTTATTATTCTTTATAGTTTACAAACAAGGCTTTAAAAAGCTGAGCGAAAGTTAAGATTCTCACCTTCAACTGTAGAACTATTCAAGACAGACCTATCTAATTTAAGGTACTTATGTATTTTTAATTACAGACATACATAGGTACTTATCGTTTAAAATGACAATATTATGCAGGTACTTTTGTTTTAAATAACATAATGCATGAAGTTTACTTAAATTTTCAAACGTATGTAGGTACTCATTGTTTTAAATTTTATTAGATATAAAAAAATAGAAACGAATTAAAAAGATATTTAAAATAAAATATTGTTCAAAGCTATGTTTACAATCAATTATTTTCTCATTTCAGTATCTGTACTAATAATATTACTTCATTATCGTAACTAACAATATGATCGTTAATAATGTACAGCAAAAGTAAGAAACGTTCTCTCTGATCAGCATAAAACATTATTTTTTCTACACACCTCTATCGTAAACAGAATACTTAGCATATTATGATATCACCATATAAATAGAACTTTCATCACCCGACCGAACCAATAGCACGACCGAACCAATAGCACGACCGAATACCGAGCACCTCTCTGCCGCTGCCTGAAATACCGCGCGATTTCACGCGCCTGCCCGGATCACTGCGTCACGGCTCCCGTTGCCCGGAACACCGCGCGACACCCTGCAGCTGCCCGGATCAGCTCGCGATTCCATGCGTCTACCCGGATCATTGGATCACGCGCCTCCCGGCTGCCCGGAACACCGCGTGACTCCGCACCCGCCTGGACCATCGAGCGACGAATTGATCCTGCGCCTGCCCGGACGACTCCGCTACTTGTTGCATAAACTAACATCGACTGCAACTCTACAGACGACTCACTGCTTAAAACTAACATCGACTGCAAATCTCTACATACGACTCTCTACTTAAAAGTAACATCGACCACAACTCTTTACAGACGACTCACTCATATTTCTTATAACATCTACTGTATCTGTACAAACAACTCACTATATAAATTCTACAAATTATTCACTAACATTGACTGTAACCAATAAAATTAACTGCTTAAACTAACATCGCCTGCAACTCTCTACAGACGACTCTCTACTTAAAAATAACATCGACCAAAACTCTTTACAGACGACTCACTCATATTTCTTATAACATCTACTGTATCTGTACAGACAACTCACTATATAAATTCTACAAATTATTCACTAACATTGACTGTAACCAATAACAATAACTGTATAACTATAAAATTACTTTATCTTTCCAGACAATTCACTATATAAATGATTCTAAGGATTCAGTATGACAAGACTTATTCCAGGTTATTCAATATATGAATTATTCTGAGAACTCACTATAACATAAAACTGTATCTTTACATACAATTCACTATATAAATTATACAAAATATTCACTAACATTGACTGTAAACATTAACCGTATAACTAAAACTTACTATCTTTCCAGACAATTCACTATACATAATTATTCTGAAGATTCATTATAATATAGACTGTATCTTAATAGATAACTCACTACATAAATTATTCTGAGGATTCACTATGACAGACTGTATCTTTACAGAATTCAATTTATCTTTACATACAATTCACTATATAATTTCTACAAAATATTCACTAACATTGACTGTAAACTAACATTAACTGCATAACTATAAAATTGACAATTAAGTTATTCTGAGGACTCACTATACTATCGGACTATATCGTCACAATTCACTGTATAAATTATTCTACGGCACTGTATAAATTATTCTACGGATTCACTATAACAGACTATCTTTACAGATAATTCAATATATGAATTATTTTGAGGACTTACTATAACAACTGTATCTTTACTCACAATTCACTATATAAATTCTACAAAATATTCAGTAACATTCACTGTAAACTATAATATTAACTGTATAACTATAAAATTGACCATCTTTCCAGACAATTCACTCTATAAGTTTATTAAAAGATTCACACTACAACTGCGATTAAACAGATTTACTCCAATAAATTATTTTCACAAAACCACTTACTTTGACTACTACCTTCGCTATAACCGGAACAGATTACTTTGTAACATTATTTTTCAATCAATTTAAAAATTACTACTTAACTTTACAAGCGTTTTAACATTATAATGATATCAGTATTTCTTTCACTCTTTAATGTCTATTTGAAAAATAATTAATGTACCTTATAAATTTCTTCTAAAACTGAACTACCCTTTTAATTGTAACGGTAATAATATAAAAACTAATCGACTTATACACATTTTTTTCGATAGGTGTTTTATTTATATAGGACTATCACTTATTTAAAAGGAAAATATTTTAATATCTATTTAAAGAATAATTTATTTACCTTCTGAATCAGAACTACCCACTTATTTATAACGGCAATAAAATAAATACTTTAATCGATTTATACATTTTCTGGATAGCTGTTCTATTTATACAGGACTATTACTTATTTAAAGGAAAATATTTTAATATATATTTTAAAATAATAACTTATGTACCTTCTGAATCAGAACTACCCACTTATAAAACGGCAATAAATTAAATACTTTAATCGACTTATGCATTTTCTGGATAACTGTTCTATTTATACAGGACTATTACTTATTTAAAGGAAATATTTCAGTGAACGAAGTACGTTTGAGCGGTGCGGACGCGTCGCTTGTTTGCTATAAAACAGGTTTTCAATATCGCTTTGTTTACGTTATCTCTATTCATATCGGTTGCGTTCGATATAATGACTGTCCTTGACTATGGTTAAAGATAGGATTAATGTTTCTGAGGACTTATTACGAGTTAGTGGGAGTCAAGCGGATTACACTATGATGATGAGAAGTGGAACTAGTGAGGACTAAACAAATTTAATAGAACAGAATAGAGGAGAGAAGGATTTTGACGAGAGTACAAAAAGATGTAGACAACAAGTAGATGATGTTGACGAAGATTGGGAGACAGTGTCCAGACCTGGAAAGAAAAGATATATTTCACAAGAAAATTTGGGTGATGATTTGATACAAATTTGAATGAATGAATGAATGAATGAAAACACTTTATTGCACACTATCAAATATACAAATAAACAGGATTATGAACTAAAATATGAATAAATACTAATTTGTACACATGAATGTGTGCAAAGGCGGTCTTATCGCTATAAGCAATCTCTTCCAGACAACCTTTGCTGTGTGGACTTTTGAGATTGGTACTGGGCAGTGCAAAAAGTGTTGTGAATTAATTTATAACAAATATTATAATCAAATATTATACTATATATAATAATATCTATAGAAATTACTAAATATCAGATATATGTTTATTTATTTATACATACATACCTACATACATACTTACATACATACATGCATACATACATACATACCTACATACATACATACATATATTACGTACTATATATACTATATACATAAAAAATAAATTTGTGTATCAAGTAGACAATTACTTCCCAAACAATTTGCACTGGCTAAGTTATTACGAGAAAACAAGATTTCGAATGTTATAAAAGTTAAGTATATAAATCCATACAAAATTCATATAACCTTTAGTGAAGAAGCGAGCGCTGAGATGTTTTTGGGTTGTAACACTTTTGCAGACTTAGGATGGCGGTGTCAGAAGACTTGGGAACTGGGTAGTTCATACGGTATTATTAAAAATATCGACTTAGAATTATCTGATGAGGAGCTGATTAAGAACTTGAATTGTGATGTGGAAATTATTGCGGTGAAGAGATTAAATCGTCGTAACGAGGAAGGTTGGACTGCAAGCGAATCTGTTAAGATTATTTTTAAGGGGCCATCATTACCGTTACATGTTTATATGCTAGGTTTAAGAGTGAAAGTTGATCCTTTTGTATTCCCTGTAACACAATGCCCGAAGTGCTGGATATACGGCCATATAGGAAAAATGTGCCCTTCGAATAAATATATTTGCCCAAAGTGCACGCTAAATCATACCAATTGTGAAAGAACTAGCTTTGTTTGTGTAAACTGTAAGGGTCAACACATGGCTTTAGATAAATCTTGTCCAATTTATAAAAAAGAGAAACGCATCAGGGAGTTAATGTCAGAGTTTCAGTGCTCATATCAAAAAGCATTAAAAATATATGTGCCTCCTTCTCCTGAAACTCTTAACGTCTCTTCTGGAATACAAACTCAAAATACCTTAGAGCATACATCAGGAAATCCTACAAATATGGACGTTATTAGTGAGATAAACTCCATTATTCCTCAAAATAATTCTGAAGAAGGCTCTTCGACGTCACATAAAAAGAAGAAGCGTATGTGGGTTGCTGAAAATATTTGTGCAGATATAGAGGTTTCTTCAGATACAGACATGAATGCTGAAAACGATTGTGATAATTCCATTCCTTGTGTAAATGAAGAAAATAATCGAAGTGAAAGTAGTGTTGGTGTAAAAAAATTAGTAGATAAAATAAAACACATTATATTTTTGAAAGATGTAGAAATAAGTCAAAAAGTTAAGCAAATAGTTCAAATTGTTATAGAGTGGATAATTTTAGTTATAGTTAATTTTTGTTCTGATTATTCAATCGTTAGAAATATTTTTAAATATTTTGGGTGCGATGGCTAATGAAAACAAAAAGATGATCAAATTAAATGTTGTACAATGGAACTGTAGAACCTAAACTAAAAATGTTAGAAGAACTTCTTGTTCAGGAAACAATTCACATAGCTATTTTATGTGAGACGTGGCTTGAACCAGATACCTTTATCAAAATTAGTGGGTACAATGTATTCCGTAACGATAGAGAAAGTTCGTTAGGTGGAGTAGCTATTTGAACTCACAAATCTGTACAGGCAAAACGTAAAGATATAGACGGTTTAAATCAGGGCATTGAAATAATTGGTGTTAATCTATTGAATTGTCAACAAATTGAATATATATATTCTGTTTACTGCCCAGGAGATATTCGTACATTTCAAAAAGATTGGGAAGACCTTTTTGCTCTAGTTAGCAACAAAACTGTAATGATGAGTGATTTTAATGGTCATCACGTTAATTGGTCTTACAAGACTGATACTAGAGGTAAGCAAATTTATGATGCATTACTGGAAAGCAATTGTTTCCTTTTTAATGACGGTAGTGTTATGCGACTTCAACTAGTTGATAACGTGCTGCGGCAGTCATCTCCCGATTTATCCATTGCTTCTACTGATATTTCATTAGATTTTGATTGGAAGGTTACTAATGAAACCCTTAACAGTGACCATCTTATTATTAAATTATCAGCTTCTTTAGATGAAACTAACACTATTTTAAATAAAAGGAATTTTAAATTGGCCGACTGGGTTGGCTATGCCAATTTTGTGGAGAATTTGTTTAGGGAGTTCTATTTTACAGGCGATATCCAGAGCGATTATGACCATTTTATAAGCTTTATAAACAAAGCAGCTGATATGTTTATTCCTTTTATTAAAATCCCTGTAGCACCACAAAGTAAATTTAAGCGAAAATGCTATTGGACGCCAGAATTGTCTAGAGCTGTTACTATGCGTCGTATTGCATTGAGAAATTTTCGACGAAACCCGGTCCCTAGAAATTTAGATACTTTAAATGATAGGATTAGATAATTTCAAAAACTGCTAAGAAACACACAAAGCGAATCATGGCGTAAGTTTTGCTCATCCCTGACTGAATTAGCTACTCCTTATGATATGTGGAATAGAATGAAGTGGTTAAGAGGTTACAATAGTCATAAACCTTTCATTGATGCAAGTATAGCTAACTGTTTATTGGATAATTTATGTCCAGACTTCGTTTGTCGCCAGCCTCCGAATTTTAGTTCATGCAATGAACAGTTAGAAGCAATTATTTCATTGCATGAGTTGGAATCTTGTATGAAGTCTAGAGATTCTGCTCCAGGATTTGATAATATTGCATTTTCGATGATTAAAGTTCTACCCAAATCTGTAAAACTGATACTACTTAAACTTTTTAACCAAATTTTTACATCTAGTAATGTTCCAACGCAATGGCAGAATATTACTATTGTGCCAATTCCTAAAACTGGTCGTGATCAGTCTAATATTAGTTCTTTACGTCCAATTTCGTTAATATCATGCATTTGTAAAATTTTTCATTCGATTATAAATAAAAGATTGGAATGGTACGTGGAAAAAAATAAGTTCCTTTCTCCAGATACTATAGGATTTAGGAAATTACATTCTACTCTCGATGGTATTAGGACTCTTATTAGTAGGATTCAGTTAGGTTTTTGTAGTAATAAGATAACAGTGGGCTGCTTTGTCGACATAGACAACGCTTACAATAATATTGATATATATTCGTTGGTTAAAATTCTTGATGATTTGGGTGTGGGTAAATTATTTTGTAATTACATTTGGAACTTCTTGTCTGATAGAAATCTTAAAATAAGAGTCAATAAATTGATTTTGTCGCGTAAAACTTCACAGGGAATAGCTCAGGGTGATCCCTTATCTCCTTTACTATTCAATATTGCAACATTAAGCCTATGCAAAGGTCTAAACAATATTCATTTCTCACAATATGCAGATGACTTTGTTTTGTATCTTTCTCATAATACTATAGGGAAAGCTGAAAATGTTCTTCAGGCTGCAATTGATGTGTTTCACAAATCGTCCAATTTATTAGGTTTAGAAATTTCACCAAATAAAAGTAAAATCTGTATTTTTAAAAAAGGCATAAATAGACAAGGAATTCAAATTTATGTTAACGGAAGGGCACTCGAAGTCGTAGAACAGGTCAAATATTTAGGATTTTGGTTAGACCGTTCACTTAGATGGAATAAACATATCAATGAGACCTGCAGTAAAGTTCAGAAATACCTTAACATATTTAAGGTGTTAGCTGGAACAGATTGGGGGGTTCACGCTAAACATCTTAGACGTATATATTTGGCTACCGTGAGGAGTAGGATTGATTACGCCAGTTTTCTTTATGACGATAGTAGTCAAACTCATTTATTTAAATTGGATAAAATACAAAACAGAGCCTTACGATTAATTGGGGGGTATATTCGAAGTACTCCAGTACATGTTATGGAGGTTGACTTATGTCTCCAACCTCTTTCTAATAGAAGGATTTATTTGGCAGGTAAGTTTTGGTTAAATACTAAATATTTTAAAAATAATAGTCTTTTACATATAATAGATAATTTAACGACTAACAATACATTAAATTCATGGAAAAGGAAACGCAGACCATTGTTGACGATAACTCATGAAATGTTTAAGGGGGAGGATATAAAACACCGAGATCTACTAGCCTTTTTTTCATTTAGCACTTGGATTACCAATATAAATTTATCTAATTCTATTAAAGTCAACATTGATTCCACATTAATACCTAAAAGAAAATATAACATAAAAATATTGAAAGATCTATGTAACAACCTTATTAATATACAGTACAGAGATTTTAATAAAATATTTACCGACGGTTCGAAAAGTAGTACAGATTCTAAGTCATCTGGGGCTGCTTTCTATGATGCAGAGTCATCGACATTTTTAAAGTTTAAAATTAACAGTAATATTTCTATTATGCATACTGAACTATTAGCCATCTCGGAAGCCCTATCATATATTTCCACTATTGAATACGATAAGTTTGTAATTTTTACCGATTCAAAAAGCGCCCTTCAACACATTGCTCGATGCACCTCTAATCCTAGAAGTACTACCGTAGCATATGCTATACTTAATTCAATATGGGAATGTGAAAAGCTATCAAAGTTAGTTATTCTACAATGGATACCTTCCCATGTTAACATTGCTGGGAATGATACAGCAGATAGACTGGCAAGAGAAAGTGTGTCTGATGGTATATTGCTATCGGTTTCTCCTTATGTTTCTAAGTATATGTATATAATTAAAAATAAATGTTTACTATTATGGAAAGAATATTTTGATGAGAGGTCTAAAGTCAAGGGTATCTGGTTTAAGACAATTCAAGCGGAACCTTTAAATAAACCGTGGATTGACACAATAAAATTGAACAGAAAAGATTTGGTTACCTGTTTGAGACTTAGATCTGGACACATTCCCTCAAATAGATTCGGCTATCTCATGGGAAAAACCAATTCGCCTAATTGCGAAGTGTGTGGTACCATGGATGACCTATACCATATTTTGATGGAATGTGCTCAGAACCCGACCAGAAAAAAAGTTAGGCTGAACCAGATAATATGTCTGGACCGGATCAGGATAGAATAAGGCTTGCCAAATCCGGTAAGCCCTATCAGGACCAGGTCTGGACCAGATAAGGATAGCCTGATGTAAAATATAATAAAGTATAGTAAGGCATACTACATCAGGACCAGGTCTGGACCAGATGAGGATAGCCTTTTATAAAATATAATAAAGTATGGTAAGACATACTACATCAGGACCAGGTCTGGACCAGATGAGGATAACCTTATATAAAATATAATAAAGTATGGTAAGGCATACTACATCAGGACCAGGTCTGGAGTTGATGAGGCTAGCCTGATGTAAAATATAATCAGGTATTGTAAAGTATACTGCATCAGGACTAAATACAGTTATCATAGTATAAAAAATTATTAAGTATGACATGTTTCACATCATGATTGTCATACTTATACCATAAGTTAGGTTGTATTTGTATCAGATCAAATTGATAAGAGTTATTTATCTATATTAAATGATAACTTAATTCAATTCAAAATATTTTTCATAAAAAATTTTAATGAGTTCAATCGTTCGATATTGGTCTAGTAGATTTCATACAGCCAATTAAATAATAATAATAATAATAAAGAGTCTTTTGTCAGGCGGGAATAAGGTGCGCGCCTACAATGGTTGGGTCATGCCAATTCTCATGTACTCCTTCGGCATACTCAAGTGGACTCAGAAAGAACTAGACGACTTGGATAGATATAGTGCATCACCCTCGATCTTCGGTAATGAGATTGTACATCCCTCGGAAATGTGGGGGTCGAGGCTTTTTGAATGCTAAGACTCTCCATAACCGGGAGGTGTGCAATCTCAGGGAGTATTTCCTCCAAACCGACGTGGGGATGCATCGGGATGTGGTTGCAATGGACAAGGGACTGACCCCGCTCTCCTTGGCAAAAGAGAACTGGCGCAAACCTATAGTACTTAGCACACGTTACACGGACGCTTCTACCGTGCCCTTCACGGGGACGAGGTCGACTTTAAAGCATCCGTATCTTGGCTACGGTTTGGTAACCTATTTGGGGAAACCGAAGGTTTTGTCTGTGCAATTATGGACGAAGCTATCATGACGAGAAACTACCGGAGGTATATTGTGAGGGATGGCACGGTGGACGTATGTCGGGCATGTCACAGTTTGGGCGAATCACTCAGACATATTATTTCCGGTTGTCCTCGTCTTGCTAACGGCGAGTATTTGCACAGACACAACCAAGTGGCCAAGATTATCCACCAACAACTTGCTCTTCGATACGGCCTTGTGGAGTCTGAGGTGCCGTACTATAGGTATGCGCCCGACCCAGTTCTCGAAAATGGTCGTGTCACGTTGTACTGGGATCGAACTATCATCACTGACAGGACTATTATTGCCAATAAACCAGATATAGTGGTGATAGATCGATCGGAGCGCTGCACAATGATTGTTGACGTCACCATCCCGCATGACGGGAATCTCGTGAAAGCTGAGAAAGATAAACAAATGAAATATCTTGATTTAGCTCATGAGATTGTCGACATGTGGGATGTGGACTCAGCAGTCGTTGTGCCGATTGTCGTTACGGCCAATGGCCTAATAGCCAAGAGCCTCGATCAACATCTTAAGAGGCTCGCGTTGGATGGATGGACACGGCACGTATCGTGCGGAAGTTCCTCTCTCTGGAGCCCTGACTGTCGGTAGCTTGGACCGTGTTCCCGCTGCCGGTTGGCCTCTATTTTTTATATTTTTAAATGTATTTTGTTTTTTTTTTAGGTATATTTAAAAATGTAAATTGTAGGAATAGTAGAGAAATAAAAAAATAATAATAATAAATTCAATTTTTAATAAATAAACTTTTTCTAAAGTTACATTGATATCATAAACTTAGGATTACATATCATGTTCATAAATTTGAAAAATATATAAAAAAATTAAATTATAATGACATAATCTAATAATTTAAGTATGCTATGGCACTAAATGTCAAAGTCAACATAATGCAATATGTTTTATGCAAGTGTTTCATGTATGAAGTAAAGGAATTACGTACACTTTTTCTTTTTGATTTGTACTTAAGTCAATACAAATCATTTTTTTTCCAATGTTAGTTAATAAACAAGTGATAATGATGGAATCTCTTCTAGTCACCTTCCACATATTCAATGATTCTGATGAACATGGATAGTTGTAAATTGGTTTTTTTTTTTTAGTGTTTGTCCAGTAATTGTAATATTATTGTCACCTGAGGGAATATAAATGTTATCAATTTGTAATATTTTATTGTTCTTCAATATCACAGTATTATTTGGACACTTTGTCGATAGAGTTACTCCTTTATATTGAACTTTTTTTATAGTAATCGTTCCACCATCATTTGGTTGTAATTGTCTGATAATTTTTATATTTTTTGGTAATGCTGGCTTTTCAATATTTTTAAAAAATAATTCATTAAAACGACGACATAACTGTGAGAGTGGTTTATTTCCATTTCGTATCAATTTCTTCATTTTTCCTAATTCATTTTCGAAAGCATAAGCATTTAATTCAGATATAGAGCATTTCATATATTCTGTATCATCTGCAATATGTATTAAGCCGTGCATATTTCCGATAAGGCAAGTTACACCATATATTTCAATTGCTGTTTGAACAAAATTTTTCAAAAATATCTGAGCATGTTTTCTTTTAGTGACAGCTAAATCTCTGGACCATAAGATTCTGATACCAACATGAAGGAGTAAAAAATTTTTATAAACATCTTTAGACAGGATTTTTTTAAAAATAATAGGTCCAATGTACAACAATATAAACTGAAATTCAATTGATTTGAATTTTTCAATATCATCCAAAGATCTAGTGGTCCGCTGAAACTCCATAGGTATTTGTCGCTGTATTTTTATTAATAAACGAGATAATAAATCTTTTAATGTTTTACTTCGCTTCGCCGACTTCATATTTCCGTTTAACCAATACTCAAACAGTTTTTTAAACACTCCTAGAAAAACTAAATGCATCGAGTCTAAAGGAAAATCGTGGATAAGATCTATCGGTGGATTTATATCCAGTAAAGGGGATCGTCCTTTATGATGATGAACGTTGCTTTGGTTTCGAAATGACTCGTCTGTTCTGGGTACACAATTTTCTGTATCTATTGGATAAATTGTTCGTTTATCCACTCTCGTCCCTAGCACTTCACAGCGCTCGCATGCGTAATACCCACCATGACCTATAGTACACTTCATAAAAGCACGTGCTGGTCTGTCACATATAAAAGCTTTTATGGATATTGTAAATATTCTATTATTTATCTGCAAGCCTGATTCTTGTAATTCATTCATTTCTGTCACAATTTTTTTTAAATAACTATTTACATTATTTGGCTTTTGATTACCACAGTACACAGCGATAGGAAAAGGTTTATAAACATCAGGATAATGAAATATTTTACACAGAATTGGCCAGAATTGTTTAGAACTGGATTTAAATAGAGGTAGTCCATCAGCATTTATTATTAATTGAATATCATCAACTTCATGTATATCAGGATTAATACATTTTGAAATATTATTTTTTATTCCAAAATATATGAATTCGCCAGGGTCACTTTCATCTAGTTTTTCAATTTCATAGCAATTGGTTCCTGTACCTAAAAATGTTTTTGCACTTTTAGGCAAATCAGGGTAATTATATTTTTTGAGTATATTTAATAGCCCTTTTAATCTAGTATGTGGAATCGGTGGATTCATTAGCGCCCACTGTCGAAGTTCTTCTATCGCATCTAATTGATTATTTTCATTATCAGTACATTCATCTTCAGTATCATCATTAAACTCACCATTATCACTGAGATTTTCACTGAAATCTTCATTTATGACTGATGAATCTTCATCACCTGATGCATCACTCAATTCACTGTCGTTTGTTGCATATATATTTTTATATTGACCAGATTCATGATCACTGTTCTCATTATTTGAATTTACAAAGTCATGATCACTACCACTATCACTTGAAATAGAAACTAATGGTTCACTCAAACCAGCTACTTCCTCATTGGACTTCATTCGAGCTTGACGATATTTTCTAACTCTTTGACGAGTGAGCTCACGAATTTTCCGTTGTTTTTTATTATCTGACATTTTTAGTGTCGTAAATTCTTACTGAATAATATTTTAATTAATATATTTATTATCATATTACTACTAATATTTATTTGTATTTGTCTTTCATTATTATAATTTGCATGTAATTGTAGCTTTGTTGATTAAGTAGTTTTTTATTATTATTTTTTTTATTTTTTTATATTATTAAGCTTTATTATAAATGGAAGGAATAATTAATTAATTAAGATCAGTCGGTGCTGGGCGTTAATAATTGCGACACAGTGTTTCACTAATGCAATTATTATCGTTACTATAATTCTGTACAATGTTTTTGTTTTGGAAATAAAATCTTTAAATCTTAAATCATAAATAAAACTGTTTACAAATATAAAAATTTTCAATGAACTTATATTATTTGAATCTAACATTTGTTATTTTACGTAGCGGCATATATTTTTAATTTTATTTTGAATTAATATAATGTCATGTGGGGTTAGAGGAACATACTTTATTTAAAAAAAAAATTAAGGAGCTATATGTGTGAAAATATCGTCTGAAACTATTTGAACTATAACGTAGTATACTCTATATACATCAATCTATACCAGACTTTAATTTTACTTTACTACGTGTAACGCATCTCTTGTTATTAATGAAAACGCACAGGTCCACGGTGACTGTCCCTCTTACACCGAAAATGGGGTAAGAGAAACAGTCTCAATAATTTCCCTTCACTTCTCTCCTAGAAATCAAAGACAAAGTCTATCATTACAGGTAAGGTTAAATCATTGTAATTCGAATCTTATCGTATTGTAATACGGTCTAATTTAAAAACAAGAGAAAGATTTACTGTTTTTGGGGGAAGTGGAACATACACGTTCGAGCAGGGGTAGAAAACATTGGACCACTAAAACAAACAAATATTATGTAATTTTTTATTAGCTATTATAAATGTTCACTTTGGTAGGTACACTTAGCATCTAAATTGCACACAATCTTAAACAGTTACTGAATGTTATAATTATCAAAAGAAAATTTAAAAATTATTTGCCCTCTCTTCGACCGATAGTTGGATTTGGCAGTTTAAGAACGACATCCTCCACGTGACGCAAATCAGATATGTCGTCAACGGGAGGAAAAGTAAACACACTACCTTCATTTTTCGAAACTGTTTTTCGAGCATATTTTATCGTGGGGATGCCAATATCATAATTTTTTGTTGGGGTAGTAAATGAATGTACTACTCCCACATAGTGTTTGACAGATTTTTTGGTACAAAATTTGACTGATTTTATTATCAGGGTAAATGTTCTCACTTCCAGTCTGTTCGTCAATCATGTTTTCTTTATTTTCAATTGAGTAAGAAAGTACTTCTTCGCAATATCTTTCATAATCATCATCATCAATTTCATCTTGGAAGACAATTTCGCTCTCACTTTCACTCGAAAAATTAAGACAAAATTTACTTTTTGTAGTTCGTTTCTGAGCTTTAGGTTGAGAGTTTCGTTCTTTTTCTTTTTTGGTTGCGCTAGCCTTCTTTTTTTCTTTTATTTCTTTCTGTGTAATAAGTCTTTCCTCATTAATTAGTGTAGTTTTCTTGTTTCCTTTATCGTCACTTTCGTCCTCGTAGTCTATCTTGCTCTCACTTCCACTAGAATAATTAGAAGGAATTCGACTTTTTATAGTTCTCTTATTAGCTTCAGGTTGATAGTTTTGTTCCCTTTTCTTTTTGGTTGTAATAGCCTTCTCTTTTCCTGTTATTTCTTTCTTCACCTTAACTTTATTCCTTTTTTCTTGTTGTTCATTTAGTTTTTTAAGTTTTTCTTCTTCTATTAGTTTTGTTTTTTTGTAGTCGCATCTTGAGTTATTACTTCTGCACCAGCAGCTATGCGCGTTCTTTTGTTCGTGATTCTGGTTCCTGCTTTTACAGACTTTAATAGGAGTTCTTCAAATGTAACACCAGCAGTTTGTATCAATTTGTTTTCAAGTATTTGAAGTGTATTTGATATTGGATTAGGTCGGTCCTGATTCGCAGTTTCTTTGTTATTGAAGTCTTGTGCTTGAAATCTTACATGGCGGTCATCAGTGCGTCCTGTTTGCGACGCCTGCTGTTTACAGATATAAGAGCTTTGTGCTTGGTGTATTCTGGAATTGATGCTAGCTATTGCAAGTGAACGTAATGAGGCTGGACCTAATATTTTGCGTTTAAACTGAAGCAGCCGCAAATTAGTATCGTTACCAGAGACACATGACATACAGATTGCGGATCATGTTGAGTCTCATTGGTAGATTTAGCTTCAAGAGCTGGTCGTGAGTATGTATCGTCTTCTGTATTGATATTTATAACATTATATGGTCTCTTTTGTTTCCACTCTCGTAAAAGTTCTTGGTCAAATTTTTCTTCTGGTATTGCGTGTTTGTCTAATGGATATATACCTGCCTTTCGGAAACCAGCTGCGCAAACATTAGGCTCCAATGTAGTCCAAATTTGTCCCAACATTTTCGCAAATTCCTTTTTAGGTAATGATTTACCTATATTTAATCGCTGCCACTTAACTAGAGCAGCATCCCATTTGTCCTTGAATGATTTATTAACCGCCAGGTCCAACGGCTGTAATAGATGACTGGTATGGGGTGGGATTTTCAAAATCGTTATATTGGCTGCACGTGCTTTTTTAATTATATTTATACCGACATGTGTAGAATGTCCATCATACACTAATAGGATAGGGCGTTTTTCTCCTACTAATGGTAGAAATACCTTTTCGAAAAAAGCCTCGAAAACAGCTGTTTCCATCCAGCCATTTTGTGTCGCAGCATATGCTGTACCAGGATATCCTTCCTCAGTGGTCCACTCGTCCCAAACATTCTTTCCTTTATACACAATTACAGGTGGAGCTTTTTCTCCTATTGCGTTGCATCCTAATAACACAGTTGTGTTATCTTTTCCAGGTGTCGCTATTGTTCTTGTTGAGGTAAAGTTTTTGACGCCAACAACTTTCGACTTGCTAGGGTCCTTACTAAAACTGGTTTCATCGACGTTCCATATATGCGAAGGTTTATCGCGTAGCCCCAATTTGTCCACTGTTTCCTCGAGCAATTCAAAATATGGGTATATAATACCTGGACTGCATGCTTTTTTCCGAGCATATTCAACTGGTTGTGGCTTCTTTATAGATAAATTGTGTCGTTTTTTAAATGCAAGGAACCAATCTTCCCGTGGAGTTCCATTTTTGAATGGATTAACAATGTTATTTTTGGAAATAAATTGCCCCACTGTTTCTAAGAGTTCATTTCTTGCGAGGCCAAAACCATGTTTTTCCATGATGTGTAAATTTTTTACCAGATTTTCTTCCATTTCTCTTGACAATATTGTCGATCTACCTAACGTGTTCGATTTTAGGCCTCTGCGTTCGTAAACGTGGTTAATGATTGTCGACCTGGGTATTTTATAATATTTTGAAGCAGCATATCCAGACACTTTACCCGTCTTAACAGCGTTAACAGCTTCTTTTAATTTTTCTTGTGAGTATGTTGCCGCTCTATCTGTTTTACGAATGTAATTTCGTGGCATTTTCTATAAATCTGTAACAATATAATAATTAATTAACGTATCAATGTCTACGCATTCTAACAAAATTTACAAAAACATGAGTTTTATTTTAAAATTTAATAAAAGCTAATTTAACTAAACTTTATGAAACCGTAATTCACTTTCGCCCTTTCCTGACAAAGTGCAGTACAAAAAGGTTTTCGACTCCTGGAATCGGGAAAGAGGAACATATGTTTCACTTGACCCGGCTTGGGTGGTTTCACTTACCCTAGTTGTCGTTTTTAAGGTTAGCTTTTTGTTTGCATTAATAAAACTCTTTCAAAGCATTGTTTATACAAAATAATAAGAAAAATATCAAGACAAGACTATTAAATCACACTTACCAGCAAAAACACACTGTTTCACAACTTTTATATTTATAAAACACTCGCACAAAATATTCGATGTCACCTCGTGGTTTCGAACTTTGTCAATGGCATTTTTTGTTGTCTCACTCACTCTTAATTTCTTGTCATAGCGCCATCTATGTAAAAGCATTGAAACTATATCGTAATTCACCGCTAAGAAAACTTAGTTTCATAAACGTACGCAATGCAGTTATTGATATATGGCAAACAGACCCACTTGACCCATAGTTCCTCTAACCCCACATGACCTTAGTTAATTTTTTTTAAAGTGCGATTTAAATTAATATTTACTATAAGGGATACTTGAGTATATTATATAACAAAAAAAAAACTGCCTTCAATTTCTATTAAATTACATGAATATAAACACAAGTATAGTATAAACAATGTGAAATGTATATGAAGCGATGCGTGACGTCACAATACGACTCATCGCATTTTGTACAGTGTGTCGCTTCATTAAAATTCGATGAATATAACTAATGATGTCAACCGATTACAAATCTTGAGCACCGGTTTAAACCGATTAGTTTTTACAAAAAACCGGTTTTTTAGCAATCGGTTTTAGGAAATTCAGGGTTGGCTAATAAAACAGAATAGAATGATTCAAAACTTCAAGATTATACTAATTAAAAAAAAATACATTTTAATATATTTATTAGATCATAATTTTGATTAACAAAACACAGTTGATCTACTGCAGTGCTTTTTAGTCTACTTCTGCGCGATGATAATATGTATCCCGATGTCGAGAACATACGTTCGGCACTAACATATATTTCTTCGCTATTTTGTCAAGTGGCACCAAATGTGCATTAACCTTCCAAAAAGTGCTAATAACCTCTGTGCGTTTTTCTGAAGTTCCTGGATCAGTTTCCACATACATGCGTAATATGTTTAAAACAGAAGCTGTAGCATTTGGGTTATCCTTGCGTCGTTGTGTTATAAAATCTAATATGCTCGGTTTTTTAATTTCTGTGCTTTCTTCCGTAGTTGCAGGAACAGAATCGGTATTTGACTCTCTAATTAAATTTGCCAACTCCCGTTTCACAAGCTCTTTAGCAGCAAGCATATTTTCAGATTGGCGAAAGCCGTGCCGCAACATTGGATGCAAATAGGTAGAAATTTGATTTACGGATCTATTTTCATAAGCCAATAATCGTTTATTCATGCTATGTTTTATTGTTGTGCAAAAAAGTTTGCCTATGTCTGTGTTCAGATTACTTTCGATAGTGTTTAAGTTTTGATAGAGCCCACAGATAACTGGAATTACTAACGAACTTGTTGGATATTGGTCGGCGCTAACTAATTTTGTTGCATCTTCAAAAATTTGCAGTACTTTTACAATATCTTTGACAATATTTTCGTCGCAAGGTGTTAGAAAGTCAGGTGCCTGATCTAGTTTTCTACAGACTAAAGCTAACACGTCAGACATAATCAGTATTCTTGACAACATGAAAAATGTACTGTTCCATCGAGTACTGATATCTTGGATCAGTTTTAACGGGCAATCATTAGGGTTTCTTTCTATCTGCTCCTGTTTCAGAGCACGTGAACCTGTAGATGACTTTTTAAAAAAACGTACTATATCCCTGCATTTTTTAAGTAAGTTGTTTATCTGTGGTATGTTTAGAGATTCTGTAACTGTTAAATTTAGCGTATGTGCAAAGCACGGCATGTGACGTATGCCAAGCAAATCACACATTCTTAGCATGTTAGGAGCATTATCTGTTACAATAGCAACGATTTTATTAGTTAATCTCCACTCTGCTATGATACTGGTCATAATTACTGCTAAATTTTCAGATGTATGTGAAGCATGAATTTCAGAAGTGGTTAAAACATAATTTTTCAACTCACTTTCTACGAAAAAATGTACCGTCACCGTGATGAATGAGTCCATATTTTGATTTGACCATATATCTGTGGTTAGTGCAACATGCTCAGAAGTTTCCAACAAATTAGAAAGTTGTACCTTCACCTTTAAGTATAATTCGGGTAATAAATCGTACCTAATTTTTTCTCTAGACGGAAGAGTATAGTTGGGGTTTAAGACTTCAACAAATTTTTTAAAGCCCCTGTCTTCAACCACGGAGAATGGCTGAAAATCGCTCGCAATCATTAATGTCAGATATTTGTCGATTTGTGTCTTGTTGCTTCCTGGAGTCAATTTTAATCTGCTTTGAACTAATTTCTTAGACGGTTCGCTTAGCGAACTAGTCGATTGATGATCACATGATGATGTACTACCTTGTTCCTCATGATCGATTTGTCTAGATGCCTCTGGATGGTTTCTTTTAAGGTGTGCTAACATATTAGAAGTACCTCCACCAACTTTAACGATCTTGTGGCATAATTTACATTTTGCCTGTTCGTTGTCAATTTTTTCAAAATGATTTCTTGTTATGGATTTTCCTTTTACTTTTGGCATACTGAAAACATAAACATAAAATAAAGAAATATCTAGATAGTACAGTATAAATATGACAGACCTAAGCTGTTAAGACGCGCTGAACAATATACAAACAAAATATACTTTAAATACTGTAAGACGAACGATTTTTTCGAATCCAAGGCTGGCAAGTGACACGTCGTGACGTTTGTAATTCAGGTATTCCCCGACTATTGCTTCGTTATTATTTATGTTCGGATACACGCTAGATAAATATCGATTATCGACAGACTCGGTACTACCATCTTTGCAAAATTTCCGTTAAATTTAGAAGTTTGTTTTTAGTAAATTTCTCCGCAAATCATGGTCAGTATAATTTTAACTGTAATGATTAAAATAAGTTGTTTGTAGGATCGCCCATTGAGCTGCTCAAATTTAATCGGTTTTTGTATAATTAACCGGTGCGTACCGGTTTTCGAAAAAAACCGGTTTTTATCGGTTTTCCCAAAACCGGTTGACATCTCTAAATATAACTATTTAAGCGTCAGAAGTGAGAAATAAATCTGTGTGGTATAAAATTTCTGTTGAATAATTAACCATTTTTGTTTTATATATTGTTTAGAATCTGTTTATAGTAATTAGTATATTTAAGAATATATACCGCGTGAATAGTATGTTTTATCAAAAAATGTACCAAAATATCAATATCAATAAAACATAAACAACGAATAGTGAGTATATACAAGCGACAGCGGGTGACGTCACAAAATAACATGTCTGAACTTGTATACAGTGTTATTTGTTGAAAGAAGACGTACATCAGTTTCAATGTTGTTATTGATACGGCAATTGCCGTAATATACGGTAATCCACATTTTTTTTTACAAAATACGGTATACGGCAGGCTTTTCAATGCCGTATCAAAAAATACGGTAAATATCTGTAAGTGAAAAGAAACGTTTTTTAACCAGCGCAGCGAAACGTACCTAACACTCAGTCGATAGCCGGGGAAATCCCGACTTGCGACTAAAAACAAAGTTCATATAGCCGTATCGTGCCATCTCTTTCGTTTTAGTTAAAAATGAATGAGATAAAGTATTGAACTAAAGTGTTGGGTTTATCTATGAATCTATGAGTTGAATAGCTCAAACATAATACTCGGTTTCATTTGTTTTCACGGTTTTGAAAGAAATAATTCCTTAATTAGTGTTTATTAGTGGTTTAAATTGATAACATGAGTGATTGTGACTCTGAAGGACCTTCTTCGCCAAAAAAGACTAAAAAGGGTAAACATATAAAACAAAAATATCGACGACAGTAGGAGAGTGACGATGTTTTCAAATACTGGATTGCTCCTGTTGATGATGATCTGTATAGAGCAAAGTGCACCGTATGCGACGTTACATTATCGTGTGAACTTTCAACTTTGCGACGACATGTGACAAATAATCAACATAAAAAAAAGACACTTGCTTCATCTTCTACAAAATCTCTTAGTGCTTATTTTAAACCGCGTGAAAAGGATACAAACACCCTTGTAGTGGAAGCCGAAATAAAACTCGTTGCATTTGTGGCCGAGCATAACATTTCTTTCTTGGCAATGGATCATTTAACAGAGGTCTTAAAATCATGTTTCCCAGACTCTAAAATAGCAGCTGATTTGGCGATAAAAAGAGGCAAATGTACAGCAACTGTAAAAAATGTCATAGGAGAAAGCCAGAAAGAATACCTAGAAAATATCTTAAAACACCAAAAATTTAGCGTACTTGCTGACGAATCCACGGATATTTCCACAACTAAGATAATATGCATCCTTGTCAGATATTACGACAAAGATTGCAAAAAAATTATTGCTTGCTTATGGCAATTGGAAACTTTGCACGACAAAAAAATATCTGAAGGGGCGTCATCTTCACGGGGATGTACAGCTGAAGCGATCTATACAACAATCATAGAAACGTTTACTCGACGTGGTGTGCCATTAGATAACATAATCGGCTTTGCATCGGATGGCTGCAATGTCATGATGGGTCCTCACAACTCAGTTGCCACTCGTTTACGTGCCGAATTGCCAGGAATACAAATATTTAAGTGCATATGTCACTCTATGCATTTATGCGCCAGTGAAGCTTGCAAAAAACTCCCAAGACGTTGTGAGGATTTAGCAAGAAACGTGTACGCGTTTTTTAAACATAGTGCGAAGAGACAATCAGAATTCATTGAATTTCAAGAATTTATGAATACAAAAATCCATAAATTACTACACCCGTCGCAAACCAGATGGCTATCACTATTATCTGTAATAAATAGGCTGCTAGAGCAATGGGATAGCCTGAAATTATTTTTTAGCTACCAGTGGCTAGAAGAACGCACCGTCGCTGCTGAGCTGATCCATCGTGAGTTAAACGACGACTATGTAAAGCTTTATATCCTATTTTTACAATGGATATTACCCAAATTTGTGAAGATGAATGAGTATTTCCAAGGAACAGATTCTAGATTGATAGAACTGGATGATAGTATGAAACTACTTTACAAAGATTTATTGCAATGTTACATGACTAGAGACTACGTTAATCAAACTGAAATATGCTTGATCGACCCAGAAGATACACGATTTTTCTTACCACAAATGTATTTGGGTGTTAAAATCATGCAAGAAGTTCAAAAAATCAATATCGTCCAACAAAAAGTGCTCCTGGCTGAATTTTATACTCGTTGCCGCGACTTTCTAGTAACAGGCTGCAAGGAAATTCGAAAGCGTTATGATTTTTCCAATGAAATACTTCCACTCCTCAAATATTTGTCACCTGAAGAGGCTGTGCGCCACAGTAATAGAGAGAGTTTCCCGTCAATGTTGCCACTAACCCAGAAACTACCACGTATAGTCAAAATTGAAAATGACCTTCAGAAAATCGATGACGAGTGGAGAATTTTACCCGATGTCAACAAATTTTCGAAATTAGACATCGGCACCTGGAAAGCTCACGAATTTTGGGAAAAGATCCATAGTGCAACCGACTGCAAAACTCTATCAAAGTTTGCTCTAGACGTTCTTCCTCACAGTAATGCAGATTGTGAAAGGATATTCAGCCAAGTGAACAATATGAAGACCAAAATGCGAAATAAGTTAATGACATCGACTGTAACTAAAACTCTATTAGCGAGACAACTTATACAAAATCAAGGGAACTGTACGAAGTTTAAGGTGTCGCGCGACATGTGTGAAAAAATGAAAAGCAAGGGCAAGTACACACTAGATAAACATGAATCTGAAGTTAAAGAAACGATTAGAAACCTTTATGGAGAAGAAACAAATGAGGAATAAATATTTTTAAATTATATACGGCATTTTAGTATTTTTTCCCTTAAAATACGGCAAATCAGAATGTCACATACGGCAACCCAGATTTTTACGATAACAACACTGATCAGTTTATCAATTTTGCGAGTGACAAAAGTTTTGTGTTATAGAAAATCATTTGTGGAATATATAACTAATAATTATATTTTTTTTATATTGTGTAAAAATTATATGTCGATTAGTATATTAAAATATATAAATACGTGAAGTTTATAAGTTTAACAAAAAAACTGAATAACTTAAACAATTATAGGTTAAGAATAATTAATATAATGTGTGTTAAATAAAAAAAAAAGTGAATAAAGTACTGAAAACTTATATCTAGACCAGGGGTCGGCAACCTTATGCTATAGCCGGGCCACATATGTTGCCAGAGTATGAGTGCGGGCCGCACTTATATTTATATTTTTAATATTTGAAATAAAACGCATATATATTCATACAATTATGTCTTTTTTAATTGAACTACTATACTAACATAAAAGTAAGTACTAGTGAGATTTTTGAGGCTGCATTTGACTTGCAAGTTTTTTAACGTCTGCTTTCATTTTAGTAGTAGACACGCGCAGTATCGCGTCTAAATGTTCATCCGTTAACCGCGAACAATTCTTATTTTTGCGGTAGTTGAGAATTGAAAAAGTCTGCTCACACAAATATGTACTACCAAACATAGTTATTATCTGCTGAGCAAACTTTTTCAATTCTTTGAAGTTTTCAGAACTCAAACCTCCGTAGAACTGTATCAAGTCAGTGCTTTCCTTAAATGCCGTTTTAAGTGTGCTATTACTTTGCAAATCTACTATGTTCATTTGCAAATTGCTTGGTACCTCACTAATATCAATTGCAAAAGGGTTTTGGAATATTTCCATGTTAAGGGAGCTCTTTTTAAAGTCGGTGAATCGATTTACAAACTCAGTTTGTAGTTGTGTTAACACGTTTCTCATTGTAATATTTTGCCACACAAAATTATCTCCAGCTTCTTCCACGGCTTTCTTGCAATTAGGAAAATGGTCAAGCTTTTTTTCATCAATATGCTTGATAAACAGTTTCAGTTTCATTTCAAATGACTTTACATCTGTATACATATCGCAAATCAATTTATTTTTTCCCTGCAAGCGTTTGTTGAGCTGATTCAGTTCCTTAGTCAAATCAGTCAAAAAACCAAGATCGATAATCCACTGTTTGTTAGTAAGCTCTTCTACTGGCTTTCCTTTCATCTCCATGAAGTTGCCAATTTCTTTCCTCAAATCAAAAAACCGTTCCAAAACGGCACCTCGACTGAGCCACCTCACTTCACAGTAGTAAACCACGTCACCATGTTCAGCTTCCAGATCTTCCAAAAACTTTTGGAACTGACGGTGTGTGAGCCCATTTCTTCTTATAAAATTAACAGTGGATGTTACAGTATCCATTATTTCTTTCCAGGATATAACTTTGGAGCACAATGCCTCTTGATGGACAATACAGTGAAAAATCAATGGCACAGTAGATCCAGAATCTTTCACTTTGCTGATGATTCTCCCAACAACACCTTTGTTTTGACCGCTCATGTTCTTGCCTCCATCGGTAGTGACACTTGTTAACTTTTCCCAGCTTAATTGCAATGAATCCAGAGCTTGTTCCACATGGTGAAATAAATCTTCTCCCGTAGTTGTACCTTTCAAACTGCACATTTTCACAAGCTCTTCGTAAACAGTAAAGTTTTCGTCAATGCCGCGTACAAATATGAGTAGCTGTGCTGTATCCGACACGTCCGTACTTTCATCCATCGCTAAAGAGAAACAGTCGAAAGACTGCGCCTTATCCCTGAGTTGTTCACACAAATTAGCACCCAAGTCTTCAGTACGTCGGGTGCAAGTTCTTGCAGAGAGACTAAGACTTTCAAACATTTTTTTCTGCTCTGGGCATATTTCTTCTGCGATAGCTAAGACACACTCTTTTACTAATTCACTATCGGTAAATGGACGTCCACTTTTTGCAAGAATCTCTGCTACCCTGTAACTGGCCCGAACATTCGATTCGCTGTTGTCTGCCACAACCTTAAATATGTTTTGTTGATTTTGTAATGACGATTTCAAAGTGGAAATTTTCCTTTTCCGTATTTCTCCTTCAAGACAGTCAAATTTAGCTTTGTGCTCAGTGTCGTAATGTCGCTTCAGGTTATATTCCTTTACTACAGAAATACTCTTTTGACAAATCAAGCATAACGGTTTTCCTTTCAACTCGATAAAAAAGTATAATTCTGTCCATAATTCGTTAAAAACTCTTTTTTCTTGTTCTATCTTCCTTTTTCTTGAAGCCATGTTTATATAATTATTCTGTAACAATAATGAAAAAAATTAAATTCGTTGTAAAATTATATGTTCCAGTTAGCACCTACAAATTCAACTCCACATTCAAATAATAATTAAAACATGACACACTCGTAACTAACTTCATGTCATGTAACTACTATCCCCGTCCTCATAACATTTACCCATCAATCTGAAGGTTCACATTAACAAGCAGTAAATAAAATAAAACAAAATGCTCGCGAGTGCATACAACTTACCTCATACGTCGTGCGTGAGAAGCTATCAGCGAAGGGAAGAAAGGTGAAACGAAACGCGTAGCTAGCAACCAGATGAGACGTGAGTTTCCGGCGAATTTCCACAACCGAATGTGGCGAGAGCTGCGCGCGGCTGTGATTTTAACTAAAACCGGTCGCTTTGAATTTTTTCGCCGCCGCACACCTGCGTCTAATCAAAGACTGCCGCCCCGCCTATTGTCTCAAAGGAGCCGCCCGCCGCCGCACGTGCGGCGGATAAACGCAAAAGAAATTGCCAAGAATTGAATAAGTACAGCAAATATTTATTTTCGGTAGAAACAATACATAACATCACAGTCTTGATAAACAATTCTTAAGAAATGAAATAGAGGTACATTTTTATCACCCCGCGTGGGAGCGAGCTTTCAAGAATACTCTCATGGCCCAGCAGCATGGCCGTATAAATTCTAGTGAATTTATATGGCCTTTTGCTTCGGTATTTTTTTCTTACGGACCTCAGGCTTGCGGGCCGCACCGAGATAGTCTACGGGCCGCATGCGGCCCGCGGGCCGCCGGTTGCCGACCCCTGATCTAGACTATTATATTACTCAGTGTATTGTGTATAAAATACAATTGTGGATTAAATTAATAATAACAAGAAAGTAATTACAATTACAATTAATGTTATCAGAAACAATGGAAGAGGCAGAAAAAAAATTACTAAGATTAGAAAAAGAACCTTATGCTTTCTCTACTGATAACGAGCAGTCTGCTAAAGCAAAAGCTGCTGCGGTTGAAAAGACTTTCAAGTTAAAATCGTCATCAAAGGATAAATCAAAACTGGATAATATATTTAGCCAAGCAGCTTCAGAGTTAGCCAATGAACCCACTGAAATTCCAGGTAATATTTACCTGTATTCTTGTACATATATACATACATATAATTATACATATATATAATTATACATGTATTCTTCCGTATCGCAGGTTCGCGTCCCAGATAAATTGCCCTCTCACAAGAATTGCACATATAATTTCCTATAAAGGCTTTGAATTGGCAAGCACGATTAGCTGTAATTAAAACTAATTTTTTAATCACATAATTGTGATTTTTTTTATTTAACGGATTGCAACACTTATTCACTCGGCCCATTTTAAATCACAGAAAATATTATTATTACAATTAAAAATTATAATACTAAAATATTAACTGAAAAAACACAACTTAACAACACTTCAGCTTTTATTTTTAATAATTATTTCATGCTTTGCGTATAAACTTATGTCACGAATAGACAGGAATGACTTCTAAAATGATTTTGATATTTACTCGGATACGCGAAAAACAAATGAAAATCGTAACGGAGCGGTTTTTCTTTTTTAACTAAAGATGGAGTGTTGACTAGAAAATTCAAAAATAATAATTTACTGAATGACCTAAAAAAGTGAATACAGACCATAACAGTTTTAAGAATTTTTAATTGATTATTTATTTTTAAATTTACGCTGTTTGGTAAAAATAATAAAAAAATTTGATTATATTCTTTATGATATTGTTAACAAAAAATAAAATTTTATTGATAATAATTATAATAATATAACGTAAATAATAATAAAATTTGTTTTATAATAATATTTTGTATTATTATTTTAAATTATCACTGATAAAAGCTTCAATGCAGTACGAGACGCTCGGTAGCGCGGCGCTTCCACAGCGCTCGGCGGCTGGCGCGCTGTCATAAATAAATTCATTTTGTTTAAAGTAATGGCGAGCAGTGAAATTTTCTTCCGGAATCTTAAACTTAAATGAATAAAGCATGTGACCGATGAAAAAAAATGCATTTTTTTACCAAGAAATGAGTTAAATATTCATTTGTTAACTTAAAAGTCAGTTAACAATACGAAAATAAACAAATAATCTTAAGTCGTTAATATATTCTTAAAGTATAGACATTTGACCAAAGATGCTGAAAATTTCATGAATTTATCTCTTACGGTTGATTTTTAATCCATTTTTTAATTAAAAGTGCTTAAAATTTTCATTGTAAAAAAAATGTTGTTAAAATCAAAATTTTTAAAAATCGTTTGGGGGATCATTTTTCCATCATAAGTACTTATGAAAAATATATATAGATTAAATTTTTATGATCAAGTGGTAAATGGGGGGTCCACTTGACGTGATCTTGCTCAGATGCTAAATGGATTTTTAGAACCAAAGAAAATGGAGTCAAAAAGGCGAGATTAGTGACTAGAGGATTCATGCAAAAACCGGATGGAACTGGAAATTAGACACCAGTGGCACGTATTTCAACAGTGAGAATGGCATTAGCACATGCATTACAGCATAACTTAACAATTAAACAATTGGATGTACCTACAGCTTATTTAAATGGCAAGTTGGAAACTAATGTATATATGAAAGCTCCGGAAGGGGTTAATTTAGATAAAAATAAGGTATTAAAACTAAATAAAGGTTTATATGGCCTCAGACAGAGCGGAAAAGTTTGGAATCAAAGAATTAATCAATATTTGATAGAAAAGGAATTTACGAGATCACACAATGACTATTGTTTATATATAAATGTAAAGTTATGTTTATGGTTAGTTTTATATGTGGATGATATACTAATAGTTGGAAGTTCGGAAAACATAGAAGTAACAGTAAAAGATTTAAAAGAGGAATTTAACACAAAAATTATAGAACAAACGAACACATTTTTAGGCATTGAAATAAAGAGAGAGAAAAATAAAATGAAACTGACTCAGACAAGATATACAGAAAAGTTATTAGATAGATTTGGAATGTCGGATTGTAAACCGATTAAAACACCAATGACAAAAGGAATAGTACCAGATGGAGAAATAATAAACAATGTACCATATAGACAAATCATTGGGGGAATAATGTACTTAGCATTTACAACAAGACCTGATATAACATATGCAGTTTCATTTTTAAGCCAATATTTAGACAAACCAACAAAATGTTTATGGATACAAGCCAAAAGAAAGATATTTAAATGGTACAAAAACACATGGCTTAACTTATTATAAATATGAGGGGCAAGATAAATTAGAAACATATTCAGATGCAGATTGGGCTGGAGATCAATTAGACAGGAAGAGTGTCAGTGGATCAATAACATTGTACAACAACAAAATTATAAGCTGGTTCTCCAGAAAACAGCATTGCGTATCACTATCCACAACTGAAGCGGAGTATGTTTCAGCAGTAATGAGTGCATGTGAATTATTAAATTTAAAAGGACTGTACATGGACATTAACAATGTGAGTGATAAGTGCAATTTAAATAATGTTTTGTATATGGACAACATTTAGTTTTAGAGCAATTAGTTTGACTAAGTCTTATGAAAATAGCAAGAGGGCCAAGCATATTGACATAAAATTACATTTTATTAGAAATGTTGTTAGCAAGGGAGAAATAAATATTAAATATGTAGACACTAAAAATAATTTAGCTGATATATTGACTAAAAGTTTATCCAATGAAAACTTTGCTAACATCATACATTTATTAAACATAAAATAATAATATTGATTAACGTAACAATTTTTCATAAAATTTAAATAATTAAATTATATTCAAATTGAGGGAGAATGTTGAGATAATATATTCTATATATCTATGGTATCCTATATTTGAATTTTGTATTAGGAAATTGGAATTGTATTAAGTCAAGATAAAAAAATAAAGATGGTGAATATATAAAATTGTGTTATAATTATTATAAAGATATTTATGGTAGCAATATGGAGCGTGGGGCATAATTGCAATAATTTTAACACATGGGACATGCTCCAGGGACGTGTTTTGAAGGACTTGGACGGAGTGACAACAACCCAACAGCTGAAGGATTTGCTACAATTCCATTGGGAGCGAATACCGCAAGATGACATAAACAGTCTCATTAATTCAATGAATAATCGTTGCCGACAAGTTCTGAATAGCAGAGGAGCCCATATTTTGTATTAAATTGTCCTATTCTTTCACAATAAATTCATTTTCTTTAGAAATTTCATTTTGTAAAAAAAAAGTTTAGTTTCTTATGTATCTTAGTTTCTACAGTATATTCTAATATTGTTAATTTCTGTTATTAAAAGAACTTATAAAGACAACAGCTGTTATGTTTACATCACAGAACCCTAAAAATATTGTTTTAAAAATAAAATACAACGTTATAATGTGAAGAACCATCCTAAAATTTAAATTAGTACATGTTGCTTAGACTTTTTTGATGTGTGTATTTTATAAAATAGTTTTTTAAAAGCCTCTTATCGGAATCGACAATAAATAGTCGTAGTATGATACATCTGATTTAATTTTTAAGACACCTGAATTATTTAATTTAATAAAAAGTGATATCTTATTCCTTATCCAAGAGTCGATTAAAGAACATACTGTTTTGAAGGTAAACTTCATTTTACATGCGGATTTTGTTCAAGAAACTAAAAAATTATCGAACTCTTTTGACTTTCAAACTTGTAATTATATCATTTTTACTGGAGACGATTTAAATATATTCATGTCATCTTTATGTGATACTTTAACAAATAAAATAAATGCCTTTGAGGGAAAAGATAGTGGTCGGAGTCTTACTAACATAAAATGTTTGGATATGAATGTAAATTAATTTAATCCACTCCGTGGTACATCGTACATTGATTTACCTCGAGATATCAAAGCTAAAAAAGCAGTTATTAATGTTAAAAATGCAGATAATATGTGTTTTAAATGGGCGTTACTCTCTGCTTGCTATCCCACCAGTAATAATAAAACAGATACGAGTGTCATCATACAGCATGCATACAAATAAACTTAAGTTTGATGGTGTGTCTTTTCCGGTTAAAATAACAGATATACCTAAAATAGAAAAACAAAACGACATAAGTATAAATGTGTTTAGTTTAGAATATAACAAAGAAATTAAACAACACAGTGTCGTAGGACCGTTATATTTTACAAAATCTTTGAAAACTACTCATGTTAATTTATTATTGATATCAAATAATACAAATTCACACTATTGTTATATTAAAAATATGTCACGTTTAGTGAGTAAGCAAATCTCAAATCAAGAGCATGCTATTCACATATGTGATGGATGTCTACTACACTTTCCAACACTTGATAGATTAGAAAATCATCGACAAAATGATTGTTCCCATATCGTTACAGAATTACCAAACAATGAACCCAAGACGAAGAATTGGTTTGGGCAACTATCATCAAACAATAAGATAAAGTTTTATAAATTTAATAAAAAGTTAAATATACCATTTGTAATATATGCAGATTTCGAAGCGTATAAATTCATGTTCAAATGATCCTTCCAAACCTTTTACAGAAAATGTTCAAAAACATGAAGTATATAGTTTTGGTTATTATGTAAAATGTTCCTATGACGATGGCCTTTCAATATGAAACTTACCCTGGACATAAAGGCTGCTTTTGATAATGCATGGTGGCCAGCGCTTTTCAATAGACTGCGAAATATTGATTGCCCAAAGAACATCTTTAGCCTCATTAAAAGCTACCTCGAGGATCGGGAGGTAATTCTAGACTATGCAAATACTAGGGTGAGTAAAGGCATGACCAAGGGCTGTGTACAGGGTTCCGCTTGTGGCCCTATTTTGTGGAACATCATATTAGACGAATTATTAGGGATCAATCTTCCTGAAGGGTGTAACGTCCAGGCTTTTGCAGACGATGTTCTTCTTATCGCACACGCAAGCTCACACGGTGAGCTAGAGAAAATTACAAATTCGGCTCTTGACATCATAGTTAATTGGGGAAATAGCGTTAAACTCCAGTTTGGTCCAAGACCAAGTTGATTACTTTCACACCCAAAGCAAAGGCCGCTAAAGTGACTATGAGTGGACAAACCCTTCCCTTCGAAAAGGATATAAAGTTTCTTGGAGTGGTTATTGATGAAAAACTCCTATTTAATAAACACGTGCTTTACGTCATAACCAAAGCCACACGAATTTTCAATAAATTGTGCCTTTACTGTAGGCCGACTTGGGGCACTAGCCCAGAAAATGTTCAGACTATTTACCGACAGGTGATAGAACCAATCATCACATACGCAGCTGGCATTTGGGGACAAGCGGCCTACAAGAAAAATATAGGGAAAAAACTGGTGAGCCTGCAGCGTACTTTCGCCATTAAAGCTATACGCAGTTTTAGAACTGCTTCAACTGTCGCCACTATCGCTCTTGCTCAATTTACACCTCTAGATCTAAAGGTACGTGAGGTTCACGAGATTGAGGCTACCAAATTAACCAAAATTACATCATATCTTCCATCGGATATTCCATTAGAAACTCCCATTCAGACCCATCAATTGCTTCATCCATCTCAACGCATCTCACTTCCATATCTGTCTTTCACAAACCAAACCCAGATACACGATCATTGTCACACTACTAACAACCAAGTTATTCAAATATATACAGACGGAAGCAAGCTCGAGAACTACGCTGTTGGTGCGGCTTTTGTCTGTTATGAGGCAGAGAGGCAAATAACGACCAAGAGATTCAAGCTGCATAAGAGTTGTTCCGTTTTTCAAGCCGAACTTCTAGCCATCGATCGGGCTTGCAAATGGGTTGTATCACATTGTTCACCTACTAATTCCAAATATATTATCCTCTCAGACTCATTATCATCTATTAAAGCCATACAAAATAGGAGTAATACTCATCCGCTTATCGCAAGTATTCATCGATCCATACAGTTCATTCATACGCACACCACGAGTACACTGGAATTGTCATGGGTAAAAAGCCATATAGGAATACCTGGAAATGAATCTGCTGATGCAGCCGCAAAGAGTGGGGGGGCACTGCACAGAGCATTAGACTACGGTGTATTTCCTATTGGTTTTGCCAAATATTCAGTCAAATCTGGTGTACAAAGAGAATGGGAGAGCAGATACCAAGACTCTGTAACAGGGCGCTGGACTAAATTACTCTTACCAACACTTGGCGATATCAAAAAACTGTGGTGTAAGACCAAAGTTTCTTTCCAATTGTCGCAAATTTTAACGGGGCACGGTTACCACAAAGCGTACTTACATAGATTTAAAATTACTGAAGACGACACCTGTCCTTGCGACCAATTAACAACCCAGACACTCTCTCATCTATTCGAGCAATGTCCTAGATTTGTCTCACCCAGACTAGACCACATCATCTGTTGTGATAATGCAGGTGTTTCTCCCTTCATTCTAACCGAGGTTATGGAGAAAGAGAGCACCCTAAAGTCCTTTATAAAATTTTCAAAATATATAGTCGATCAGCTAAAGCACTTCAACAATACATAAAAAACCGGACTGATACTGTAAATAACTTATCTATGTATAAGGTGTAAAGTACACCTGTAAAAAAAATAAAAAAAAAATATTAAACTCATAAATAGGTTAATAAGTGTAAAATAAGTTTTGTTTCACAATAAGGTTAGTTTAGTAGTAATTATCAAATAATATTTTAATATTTTAATTTAATTTTTTTTTTTTTTGTTTCTTACTTTGGATATAATATTTTAACGTATATATTTTTATATTATTCTGTCAACTTGTCCAACAATGTTGACTCCCTTTTGGAGACGTTTAGCTGTAGCCGTATCAAATAGCGGTTGCAGACATCTTCTCTAAAAATTTGCGAATATTTTTAACACTCTGCGATACTCAGTTTAGAAATATAAAGTTACTACAGTACACCACGTAGTTACAGTTCGACATTTCCCATTGCGAGCAAACGCATATAATTAAAAAAAAAAAAAATGAAACTTATAGGTGGTCCAGATTAAACTAAAGTATATATGGAACGACTCTATGAAAATATTAAATTAATATGTAATAAGATTTTTTTTCATAAACATCCAAACCCTCTTACGAAAGAAGATGAAAAGTATATCGCATTCTCAAACAAATGTCACATATGTGAAACCAGTTTCAGTAGTGAATACGTTCTCGACTATGATTGGCATACCGGAAATCTAAGAGGCATTGCTCATAAAGCTTGTGCTGAAAAATATCGAGCTCCGCGTCATATACCTATTTTTTTACATAATCTTAGTAATTATGATGCTCATTTTATTGTTCATTCTTTGAATTTTATAGAAGGTGAAATTGAAGTAATACCTCAAAACAAAGAGAGATATATTTCTTTCTCAATGAAAATAAGTGTTAATAACCAACAAGTACCATTCTTCCACAGCGTTTCATATATTTAGGTATCTATCATATTTTCAACAATAGCAGCAACCCTGGCAGACTGCACCAACTTTCCTCTGAACTGTCCAGATAGTCAGTCAGAAACAAGCAATAAAAATATAAAAGAAAACTGAAACTAAATGAAACTGTTATTCACGTTGATTATTCTGATAATTATTAGTGTTCTTATTCAAAAGAAATTCAATCTGCACATTTTAGACCTAGTAGCCCGCAAAATCACAGTGCTTTGCGACTCTTAGTTCGAATCTCAGATATGATAGAGCAGCCGTATTGCCTCACATAGATCCTATAATAAATTTCTTGAAAGTCTATCCACCTCAAATAACTACTTTCCACTTAGTATCAGACTCTGCAACAAGTCAATATTGTAACTGTAAAATATATTTTGTTATCATCATCACGACCCTTCAATGGCCCACTGTTGAGCTGGGTCTCCTCCTCAGAATGAGGAGGGTATCAGGCCATAGTCCACCACGCTGGCCCAGTGCGGGTTGGTAGACTTCACACACCTTTGAGAACTTTTTAGGGAACTCTCAGGAGTGCAGGTTTCCTTACGATGTTTTCCTTCACCATTAAAGCAAGTGATATTTAATTGCTTAAAACACACATAACTCAGAGTCAGAGGTGTGTGTCCAGGATCGAACCTCGGACCTCCCGAGTAAGACTAGATGTCTCAACCACTGGGCCATCACTGCTAACCGTATTTACGTACCCTTTTAAAACACAGGGACCCGCCGTAATGGCAACTCAAACTCGATAGAGTGAACTTCCGCCGCCTTGCGCGCCGCAACCTCCTCCTCCTTCCACCACGAACCCAAACCCTCGGGCGAAGAAACCTTTTCCCCGTCCTAAGCCAAGAATCAGCCGGTCTATTCCAAAGCCAAAGAATTTATCAACTACAGAAACACCTTTAACAAATGACCCCCTATGGTTAGATTCATTTATACTTGATGGCGAGACTGGATTTGTATCGGAAGAGTCATCAAAGGAGTTTAGGCCTGACGCTGCCGGATTCATGTATTTGATTGAGAGTGAGTATCGCGCGATCTCCGATGTCGATAAGACATATGCCAAGTCTACATCAACAGCTGCCCATGTCTACTACCATGCTATTTTGTATTGGTACAAGCTCGCACTCGCCGACCAGAAACGTGAGACGGCATCGCTTTAGCAACATCAATTGGTAGCTTTTGTACAAGGATACGGCTCACTGGAGCTCGCCGCTGGAGCAGGTGAATACCTGACTGGATTAGGCGATTACACAGACGCTACAGGCGTGAAACACGTCCTCAGTTCTGTGGAGCCAAACCAACAAGGTCACTTCGGACAGGCAACTGCCGATACCCATGGTCTCTATGAGACCCTCCCTGCACCGGCTATCCTCTTGCAACGTATTGCAGAGGATTTGCGTATAACCGACGAACGACAGAGGCAGATTAATGACACTTGGATCCTACCAGGTGTCGCTCCAAGAGCCCCAAGACATGCTGAAGCTCAAAGAGAGCGTGCTGCCTTAGTGCAAGCGGGCCCACCGCTGGTTCCTAGAAGACAACCTCAAGCTGATCTTCCAGATGAAGAACCCATAGAGGGTGTACAACCTCAAGAACCTGCAGGAATGCCCCAATTGCAACCCGACCCTCCAGGACCACTACCAACAGCGAATATTTTGTTATAACGGCGATAAAAGATGGAACTACCCTCAGCTCAAATATGTCACTTGGAATTATTCAGTCTGGACATGGCAAAGGAGCTCTAGATGGAGTCGGCGCTGTTATTTAACGTACTGCTGATACATTTGTTACACATGGAACGGATATACCTGATTTTGAAAATTTATTACGACTGTTAAATATTGTTCAATATATTTAAATGCGCGCAAGCACGGGGATGCTTGCGCGCGCGGAGGGGTTAGTGGCGCAGTCATGACAGAGTTCAGTGGGATTTGCCGCGATATACATTCCTGTGATTACTGATTAATAATATCCCGAGTCTTGTGTGTGCTATATCTCCTAAGCGCTAGTTAATTGACCCTTCCCTGACGAAAACCGACTGACGGTGAAGTGAAAACTATTTAAAACTATTTGTGTCATTGTGTAAAATGTGTAATGAGCATGCTCAAAGAAGATTCAAGGTCATCAAGAACTTGTGAGTACTGTGTCTTTATCGCCTAACTGACAATAGATAACTCCCTTAATTTTAAAAGCTGAAATTTCGGGCCCAGGCGGCTTCCACGTGTGTGGGGTTTGTTCACCCCAACTATTAATTATTATAAAATAGTTTGGCGTTATAAGAAAAGGACATTCATTGCTTTGAGATACCTTAGTTGCATAAAAGAAACATGTCTAACAGAAGCTGAGTACTGTAAGCACGGGAAACACGTTGGTTTTTAACGATGTCCAAGTTTCGACACCTACGCTGAAGCCAGTAAGAAAAAATTCTTTGCTGTGGCCACTCGTCGAACTTTGAATTTCAGAGTCTTCGATGATAGCAGCAATAAGTTTTTTGATCCTAACACACGTAATATAAGCGACTCCGTTTCGGTACTTCATAGACCTAAACCATTTTCTGCGCTTTCTGAAATGGCACTGCCGCCAGAACTTCAAAGGAGTACTTTAGATAGCATTCTAAATTTAGATATATTCTCATTATATATTTTCATCATTTTCAAGACTGCTGTAGACATTAATTGATTCTTCTGATCTTAATATTTTTTTAATTTTCTATTATTATTTGTTTATCTACTGTTTTATTTATATGACTGATTGCTCGAGACTGATTAATTTCAGGAAAGAAGTATTAAAAGATAACGATTGTAATTGTGAGAATTATATTTTGTTACCTAGTAGGTTTTTGATTTGTGTATGATGACAGAAACGTTTTATGTAACATGAACACATTCGTATTATATGTACTCGGAAATACAGACGCCGGCAGGGAATTCCATTCCTTGGCCGTGCGCATTAAAAAAGATGTCTTTAACATTGTTTAATTTTTTTTAAAAACGCTGTATTTCATACCCAAATGCATACATTCCTTTCCTTTTAAAAAATCTATACAAAAAATAAATTTTACCAAAAACCAGATTTTTTCTAAAAAACCTACAAAACCTTTTTGTGAAAACGGATGCTTGTTATAGATACGTTGTAAGAACTATAGAGAACGTATTTTCGTGTCTAGCTAATGCAGAAGCAGATATAAAAATGTCTAAAAATACAAAAAAGTCAGCTGACGCATAATCCACTATGCTGACTCTATTTCTTCTTTAAGATATTGGGAAAACTATACTTCGACTAATTTTAAAATGGGAGAAAATGACTTAAATAACTGACCGCCCCTCCACAAGAAGTTTTCTAATCATCACAGTTCACTTCCTGAATGTTGCTGATGGAAGTCTCAACAGCTGTTGTCTTACTGCACATTATATGACAGAGCTAAAATACTTTTGAATATGTCTTTTCGAGTTTCTTAATTTCTTTAGGTATTCAGATATATGATATCAGGTATGTCTATGATTAATTTTTAAATTATTGCTTTCCAGGGACATACAACATTGCTTTAAAGAGTGAAATTTCTATTGCTAAATCAAAAATTGTAAATTTGTCAACTGACACTGATAGCAAAATGGTGGCGGGTATTAACTTATATTTGGGAAAAAAGGGGAGGATTCCTTGTGTTGCGCACACCACAAATTTAATCATAGATGAAGTTTTGAAAAACAATACAAATTTTTCAAACTTAGCTTATACATACAATGTATTCTGACCTATTTCAAACATTCAGTTAGTGCTTCTGATCAATTACGATCTGAGAAATTAACAAAAGGAAAGAAAAAAGGCCCAAGGCAAGAGTTAGTACTCGTTGGAATTTTTGTTTGGACATGATGGAAAGATTCCTGAAATTATCTTCAATTGTCGCACAGGTCATGTTACGCACACATTAGCATCAAGAACTAAGAATAATGTACCTGATATGGTAGCTACTTCGCAGTTAGCTATTTTGCGCGATTTAGTTACGTTTAAGACTTGAGTGCCGAAAAATATGTCATAGCTAGTTTAGTAATACCATTGACAAATTTATTAAAACAAGAAATCGAACCAACTAAATAATCGATGAAGTACCAAAGATGTCAAATATATCTTTGGTTTTTATATATATTTTATACTGTGGGAAGACCTTAAAAACACCATGCGTCAATTGAATGATGTAGAAATGCTTCCAAGAATAAATATAAGAGTCACACAGATGACCACCTAATATTATTGGAAATTTCATTAAAAAGAAATCAGGTTCTAACGTGGGTAGATTACACGAGATAGCTGAATGTCTTAGGGTCTTGTCAATGTGTGACAAAGTAGAATGTTTTTCGAACGACAAGAATAAAGCAAGAAGAGTTGTAATAATTTTAAATTACGGTCTTAGACGCGAACTAACACCTGTAAAATTAACATTTCCAGTTTTCTAAAGAGCATTCGTTCAATAGTTCCCACTCGCGAGTGAAGTCACCCTTAATCAAGGACTTAATAAAACTATAAACTTGGATAACGATAGAATGTTCCAGATCAAAGATCAACATAAAGACATGGTGATATCGACACCCTGGACTTCGAAGAACGAGCTATTGTCTGCAAACAAGGAAACATTAGTGAAACAATAAGTTATTAACATTCCAGTTATATCACACACCACGACACCCAGCGAATCCAGTATAAAAACGATGTGTTCCAGTGCAACAGTGTACATTAACTTCCATCAGCTCTTAGAGAATAGTAATATTTCGGAGTAAAAATTGTATATTTGTATTTTTATATTCAAGTAATTTTTGTAAATTAAATAAATGTTTTTTTAAAGACAACTCAGCTCCAAATATTTTGACTCGCGTATGCCCTCACCATAAAAGTCAAGAACTAAGTTTGAATAATGCTCTCATTGGTATTGCATTGTATGTGGTAGCATAATAAAGCGCGCGTATTTTAGTGTGTTTGCTAGATTCCCCGCTCCTGTGCCGGTCGGATTTACGCACAAATCGACATCCGGCCACTAGCTATAAGGTCCGCGACTCAAGCATACTGTGACTATATGTGGCAGTTTCTTATAATATAGTCTTTTTTTGATAAAACTTTCATCTTAACTAAAAAGTTGTTTGCCGTTAAATTCACTTTTCAAAGGTTTATAGTTTTTGTCTACTCAAGATGTTGTTTATAAAGACTTTGCTTTAATAGCCAATGTTATAAATTAATTTTCAAATCTTGCCGATGATATACTGGCCGGACAAAGATTCCTTTTGCCGTGGTGGAAGAGAAGAGAAGAAGTCTTGTGTCCGAAATCAGAACTTCCTCAATGCTTACAGACGGTCTAGATGACCTAAGTCTCCGGAGAGACGTTGGATGCTTGGCATCCCACAAATGTACGCGCGTCAAGATTCTACTACGCACATGGAAGCTTTGGAAAGATGTCTCCAGCGGTATTCCCAGAGGGCTAAAATCTGAAGGTCTTTAAATGAAGGGTATACAGGTTCCTGCGAGGCCGGCAACGCATCGACAGCTCTTTGCGAGTCGCACATATCCATGAGCGGCGGTGACCACTTTTCATCAAGTGGACCGTCTACTTGTTTGCTCATTTTTTTAAACAATAAAAAAAATATGGACTTAGAATATTTTCACTCTTTGGGACTTATGTTATTATATATGCTTCTGTTATATGGACTTTGATTTTTTCACTCAACGAATATTCTTAAAGATTTATTTTACTTGTGTAATAATATAAAGTAACTTTTAATTAGTTTAAAAACTTTTAAACAAAAATGGATGCTTAAGTAAAAGAACAGTTGAAACTTTATTACCAATTAAAGAAAGCGGAACAGAATCTAAAAAAAGCAAACTATGAAAAAAGTACTAACTAGTTTTACTTAACAGATTAGAAGCATTAGATAAATTAGAAGAAGCCTTTAATCAAAATTACTTGGAGATTGTTTCGATATCAACATCAGAGTAAAGAGCACAGTTGGCGTATTTCCATAGTTATTTGTTGTGAAACAGTGGCATAATTGTTAAAAAACCTCAAATAAAGAATAAAATTAATTTTAAAATAAAAAGAAATAAATTTCACATTATCAGACAAAAATCCTGTTATGTGAAAATCATACGAGAAATTGCTTGAATTTTTGAAATGCTCTTTATTTACCGTTTTTTCACAATAATATCTCAACTATAAAATAAAAGGTTTATTGGCAATATCGACTTATTCTGTAAGCAAACAAAATTTCTAGTTAGTTTCGTCCATGCACATCTTACACGACCACTCAAGATGCTTTGTGTAACGTTAATGGTAAGATGATGAGATGGTGCCATTACTAAATTTGGTTACATAAGCATCGAAACATTTTTAATAGCATTAAACACCTTAATTAAGAAGTATTAATCTAAAACCTAAAATCTAAAAATGCTTGTTAGCAACACTGTTTATAAAGTCGTAGTATCGGGTAGATCATTTTATATTATTTCAAGTATACCGACGTGAAGACAATATATAACCTTTAGTACGATAGTTTAGTCTCAGTCTCTCTGGTGTTTTCGTGCAGTGAACATGGAAGTTAGTGTTATAGTGTCGTGATTAAGGTTACCCTTCTCCAGATCCATGTAAGTTTACTTTATTATCTACTGTCGTTAGCGAGGTCGAGTGGTGGAGGTGAGAGTTAATATATTATGAAAGAGCTCTTTAAGCCTGCTCCTGAGTCTCAAGCCCCAGGCACTCCTCGCCTCAGTCTAAATTGCATGTGTATACGTATTGCTGTACAGTAATGGGTATCATATCTCTCTCCATGTTAATAGCATGCTCTTTTAAAACTTATGCTTTTAGATCCTGAATATACTAATTTACTCTCTATCGTATCTATCATATAATCTATTTGTTTTCTATATATATCCCCTTAGGGAAACCTAATGTGGAATCAATTCAAAATATGTACTCCGTTTCATTTTTTAAACCATTTTTTACTGATACAATTGCGGCTGAAATATACAAATATTCCTCACAACATTTTTCTAATGTATAATCACCTTCTATATAATTGCATAATACACATGCTGATTATGTTTTAAAATATAATCTGATCTGAATGGGAATTTCGAACAATTCCGATCTCATAATTAAATCTTTAACATTAGTCGTACCTACATGCAAAAGAACGATTGATATTCCAATCTGAAAAACCTTTGCTGCATGAATTAAAACCTAATTAAAACATTAGCCAGTAATCATATGGATTTCGGTTTTTGTAAAACTACTGATACCTACAAAATAGAATATGCAAAGATTCTTTTTGTTACTCAAAGAAATATATTTAGGAGTGACAGCACAGGCATCAATTGATAAATTTTTGAAAGAAATACCTCCGACGTAAATTGTAAATTTTCGCGATTTTCCTGTTTATCCTAAAAAACCTGTTTATCATTTCATATAGAAATTTTGGCGCAAATACTACAAGGGTTTAGGACTGGACTTTCCAAGTGCTGACATTACGAATGGAGGGGAGGCGTAGTAATTAGGGTAGATGGGGGTCCCCTCTATCGATCCCCCTATTTTTTTCTTGCCGCTGACGCATATTTTGGGAATTATGGGGGGAGAAAGAAAAATTATACCTGACCTTTCCAAGTGCTGACGCAGTGATTTCGCTCTAAAATTTTATTAGAGATAGGTGTAGGCCCACTAGAATCACTCACTCACAAAATTTTGAACTGCAGAAATCAATAGTTTTCGAAATATAACACTTTAAAATCCACATACAACAAACATTGTTCACAATAATAAAATGTCACACTGATTTAATCCATAGAGTTCATTTTCAATATAGTGTTGAATTGACAGCTTGGCAACGAGACTTTTAAGCCAATCTTAAATAATATATTTAAATATTTTTTAAAGTCATTCTAATAAAATTTCTAACAGAACAATAAAATTAAGAGGAAATTAATACTTAAAAAAGTATGGCCTAATATGATAAAATTTAATTGTAATAATTTTATTATTGGTAATGAATAAATATTTGATACTAAACTATTTTTTTTATTTGATTTAACTTGCTCAAAAAAAATAGATGATGCAAGGAAGAAATTCAGATTTCGGGTATTATAGACTCGTAATTGGCAACACTTACAATGAGAAAATTAGACATCCGTCGTTTATGAATTCCTGTGTTCTTACAGTTGAGTGGTTTACGAATTCCTGTGCGGTATGTCTACCATGGCGTCCCCGAAGCCCCAGGCCTCATGTTCTGATGCATCCCCATCGAGTGTAGTGCAAGTGTTGGACTCTAGTGAGCCCCTTGTATTTGTGCCGTTGGTGGAGTCCGTCGAGCCTCACGTCGTGCGACGCGACGAGCCCCACTTTGAGCGACGCGACGAGCCTCACTTCGAGCGACGCGACGAGCCTCACTTCGAGCGACGCGACGAGCCTCACTTCGAGCGACGCGACGAGCCTCACTTCGAGCGACGCGACGAGCCTCACTTAGAGCGACGCGACGAAACAAGCACTTCAGGTGCTTCTGCTCCCTTGGCTGACACATCATCTGTTCCACTATCAGGTTTGGATAGGAAACGTCGCCTTAGTTCTGGTGAAGTTCTTTCTATGTGGAACTTTAAGAGAGTTTGGTCGACCTTTAAAACAGAAGATGACTGTATTGTCTTTGCTGAGGAGCGTGGTTTAATATTAACAGAAAAAAAATGCCGCACCCATAAAACTGCCATGAAATTGGAACGATCCAGTAATAGTTTAGGACAATTTCGGTGCAGGAAGCCTAATTGCCGTAACAAAGCGTTCGCCAGTGGTACTGGAACATGGTTCGATTACACCAAACTGCGTCTTACAATAATATTCCAACTAATGTACATGTTTTGCTACTCTTATACATATGAACAAGTCCAGAACGAGACATCTGAGCCGGATAGCCAAAGAGTAGTGTCCCAAAGAACAATTGCAGACTGGTTTAATTACTGTAAAGAGGTTATAATAGTCTTTAAATTGGAACATAAAGAATAGAGACCAAAAATTGGCGGCCCTAACAAAATAGTCCAAATTGACGAATCAAAGTTTGGTAAAGTAAAATATAATGGGGGTCGCCATGTTGGAGGGCACTGGGTTATTGGGATGATCGAGGATGGAAATGACGATTTACGCCTAGAAAGGTGTCCCGATAATGAAAGGTCTTCTGAAATACTGGTGCCATTAATCCAGAAACATGTTGAGGTAGGCACAATAATATATACTGACAGCTGGAAAGCGTATGATTGCCTACTCAACCATGGATACACTCATCTAAAGGTGAATCATAGTGATCCCTATAACAGATTTGTGGCACAAGATGGAACACACACGCAGAGAATTGAGAGTCACTGGCGTGTTGTAAAGAGGATGTTCCACAAAGACAATTACGGTGGAGACTTTGCGGAATGGCTAGTTATATATAATTGGAGAAGAAAAATAAGAATTAACAAATTGGATACATTCGAAGAGCTGATAAAGTGTATTAAATATGTGTATCGTATATAATTAATAGATATTTATTTATTTATTTTAATAATTATTGCTTATATATTTTATTAATTAATTAATTTTAAAACTTAATTTCATTTTTGTTGTTTTGTATGGTTTGTATAATGCAATTTGATGTAATTGACACATTATATATGTGAATAATATCAACAAATTTTAATTAATATCAATACTAAAAACATTTCATTTCTATTGTTTTGTACTGTTGTTATATTATATTTTGACAAAATAAAATGGTGTTTTATTTTTAAAAATGAGGATATGCAGCTCCTAATTGATTCTGATTCAAAGATAGGTTAGGTTTCGGAATATCTTTTCCTCCTTCTCCCGCCTTAGTTGGTTAGGTTTGGATAGGTTAATGCACCCAGAAGGAGGAGCCCCGCGAAAGCGTGGCGACGTAGACTGGGTTTCGTAATAACTTTTCCTCCTTTTCCCCCCTTAGTTGGTTAGGTTAGGTTTGGATAGGCAAATGCACCCAGAAGGAGGAGCCCCGCGAAAGCGGGGCTACGTAGACTGGGTTCAGAAAAATCCTATTTTTTGTGCAAGTTAAATCAAATAAAAAAAATAGTTTAGTATCAAATATTTATTCATTACCAATAATAAAATTATTACAATTAAATTTTATCATATTAGGCCATACTTTTTTAAGTATTAATTTCCTCTTAATTTTTTTGTTCTGTTAAAAATTTTATTAGGATGACTTTAAAAAATATTTAAATATATTATTTAAGATTGGCTTAAAAGTCTCGTTGCCAAGCTGTCAATTCAACACTATATTGAAAATGAACTCTATGGATTAAATCAGTGTGACATTTTATTATTGTGAACAATGTTTGTTGTATGTGGATTTTAAAGTGTTATATTTCGAAAACTATTGATTTCTGCAGTTCAAAATTTTGTGAGTGAGTGATTCTAGTGGGCCTACACCTATCTCTAATAAAATTTTAGAGCGAAATCACTGCGTCAGCACTTGGAAAGGTCAGGTATAATTTTTCTTTCTCCCCCCATAATTCCCAAAATATGCGTCAGCGGCAAGAAAAAAATAGAGGGTTTGATAGAGGGGGATTCCCTAATATTGATATAGATAGAGAAAATTTACAAAAAGAATAGAAGCAGCACGCTTTTCTTGACCTCAACGAATCAACGAATTAAACATCTCGCCTAACTTGCTGGTCGAAGAATACTTAAATTAAGAAGAAAGAAGAGAATAATTGAAACTTAAAATCCTATGAATGACAGATGGGACAGGGGAACCTATGATCCCAAATTTGAAAAAGTCATAACGCTTTTGTTTATTTTGCCATTATCAAATGCTTGCGTCGAACGAGTTTTCAGTCAATTAAAACTGATTAAATCGGACCATGGAAAAAGACTGACTACGTACACAATTGCAGGTTTGATGGGTATGGTTCCTACATATAAAATATGCCGTACGCATTGGGTTCCTATAGAGTTAACAATTTTCAACAAATAAAAATTTTAGATCTTGGTTTTGCGGTAAGGGCGCTTGTAAACCTAAAACCAAAATCTCTAGGGCCCAAGGAACAAATCGAATCGAAAATATTAAATTGACGTAACTCATGTATTTTATTTGATATATACATTCTCAAAGAAATGGCAATATGATGTGGTTATATACGAAAATCCCTTCAAGTATAAATAACAACAATGCTTGAGCCTTGAAAATTTTGCTAAAATTCTGTTGTGGTGGCAAAACAAAATGATGTGCTTACTGAATCTTCAATATGAGACAGTTTAAAAAAAGAGAGTACTATAACCCTCGACTTGGCCGAAAGGTTTATTTGAGAATAGCTTCGATGGACAAAGCAGTCAAAAGGTTTGGAAGTGACTGGCATTCATCCCATAAGGCCCAACGTATTTGATGATGATGACATTATGCCAGACATAATTGTTAAACACATAGCAACGGAAGCACTCTACACATGTTACAAATTCAACTGAAACAGCCAGCACTCAGCATAGTAATATTTTGGATGTAATGAATCCAGTGCCTCAAAAAATTCAGATAATCAAAAGACGTTCAAAGAAATAACACTTCCAAAAATATCTTGCTTTTGCTTCAGTGTAAAAAGTTGTAAATCTACAAGTCAAACAAAACGACTTTATTATTTTCCGAGAAAGATGCAATTAAATCAATTGGCGGACTGGAAAAAATGTTTCGAGAGTTCTTTAAAAAAATTTAATTAAAATATTTTATCCATAGAAGTTAGTTTTTAGTTTCTCAAAACTTTCTCAGTGTTAAATTCTAAATGATAATCTGTAGTCGGTTCATTTCCCACGACATTGCATCAACACTTTTTTTTGGTTTTCAGGGGAGATATTTTTCGACTCGTTTGGCGTACTTTGTAGCTTGAAGTTCTTTAGCAAAATCGAACAGAGATGAAGCAATTTATCAGCATCTTTCTGTTAAATTTGGTCTTGGAGAAGCTAATGATGTTATAAGGAGAAACGTAAAATCAAAAATTCTAATAATATCACGTAATATTGAGAAGAAATGGAAGTCAGCCGGTTCTCGCAAAGATTAGTGTATAATTTGTTTAATGATTGTTCTTAGTTAAGTAAACTAGATGGCGTTGTAACGTATAAATCCTGAATCGCGCTGGCAAGATTTTTTTGTAAAATACGTAGTGTGAGACCAGCTTTTGGGAAATTAAATCGGTATCCAGTGGCACCTGTGTATTATCATATTACCATATAAATATATATATATATGTATACCTATGTAAATATAAATACTATATATAATATAACAGTATAAGTATAAAAGTGTCCAGATCGGACCCTAGGAGACCTTTAGGATACCTGGAATCGGAACAATTAGTTTAGTTGTTTAGTTTGGTTTATTTAAGATACCAAGGTTATAGGATGAACCCTGCTGTACTTATTTCGGATATTTTTTAAAACAAAGGTTTTTTTCAGAATTTTAATGAAGTATGATACATGGTTGAAAAGCGGAGGTCATTATTTCATTATCATCGGCAAAGCTTCGAAGAGAATTAAGGTTTGTAAAACAAAAGTTTTAGTTTCGATTAGATATTATGAAATTGGTAATAAAATATATATTTGTTACATAAAATACAGTGCACCAATATAACATCCAGTCCGATCAAAGTAATTATGAACAAAGTCATTTATCATAATATAGATTTCTCAGTTAGAACACAGTGGTTATTATACAACAGACTACTAAACCGACTCACCACAATCAATGATTTTGAACACTGGAGGAAGTGTAACAATTGTGTCGCTTAATTGTTATATAATATAATATTAGACCTCTTCAACTATGGATCATGTGAGTTCTTACGCCTTATTTATTGCGAGTCCCTACATTGTATTTAGATGTGTTAACACAATCTTAAATTAGGTTTAGGTGAGGTTAGCCTCGTGTTTGCGCTAGAGTGCGATAAGTGTCCCCGTATCGCCTCCCTATGACGGATAGATCCGCGGATGGTTTAGTCTGGGTATTACGGTCATATTCGACAGACGAGTGCCACGTAACCCTTCTATCCCCCCAAGGGTAGAAATGATACAAGGGTTAAAGCGTTACTAAATTAAGTCAAGAAACTTTTTTTATAAATATGTTAGAAAACTTGCCTTCTTATGGTAATTTTTTAATCAACATGCAGATAACACAGCTAAACAGGACTGTTAAACTCCGACGATTTTCAGAAGTTCAAAAACTATTGGCTTTGAGATTATTGAAACAGAGTCCTAATGGGTACAAACTATTGCAAAAACTTTTTATTCTACCAACAAGGAGGACAATAAATCGATTTACTCGAGAATTTTTCATGAAACCAGAACTGAACCCTAATTTTCTGTCACAGCTGACAAATATTGCCTGTGCTATTGTTTTCGATGAAATCTCATTGATGCCAAAATTGACTTTCAGAGAATCAGATGATCATATTAATTAAGAATTTGTTGACTTTTTGCTGCAACTCTTAAGAATATTTCAGCAACTCAAACTGGTTTATGCCGTTTCAAAGTTGTATGAGAAATTTTACAGAATGACAGTAAGAGACTACTTATGTTAATAGGCATATATTAAATATAATTTATGATTTTTTTATAAAAGGCATCCGGAATAATTTTCTCAATAAAGATTTAATTCTAAATGATAAGAGAGCTCGATGGCATGATATAGTTGAAGTCTACAAGGCTGAATGTCTACTACGGACTATAAGAATGCTCCCTAAATTAACAGGCGAGCATGTGATTTGTAAAATACTGCACACAAGTTCTTAGAAAGCGTGTTTTTGCTTTTTATTTCTTAGATCCAGGCTCTAGTTTCGTTTAGATGCCAAAATGAGCCACTAAAAATATGAGCCCTTAATATTAATATTAAATTGTCAACCGGTCCCGCTAAGATCTGCCCCTCACAAGCTGAGAGGGCCCGTCATGGAAATAAGAGGAGTATATTACTTACTGGAAAGAAGCAAAAAAAAATCTAACTTTAGTTAATTGGATCATTACTTTAAAAAGTTTTATTGATATTTCATCTGACCTTAAAAAACTTGGTGTCTCCTTTTTATGCACTCGTAATTTAAATGAAGACTCATTAGAAATCTTTTTTTGTCGTATTGGATCTCTTAACCACAGAAATATAAATCCTGATAGCTACACTTTCCAATGTGCATTCAAATCTCTTTTTATTACAAATGGTATGGGCCCACATTCTCCATATTCGAACTGTGAAGAAGAAAGTGGCTTCTAACAGTTTAAACTTAAAGCTCATGATTTTGCCAATAATTTATCTTTTTACAGGATCTATTGCGGCGGTGGAGTCAACGGTGACGACATTCAAGAGACGACAGCTGGACAACCTGCGACTTCTTTGTCATCAGAACAGGGTGGTCTTGGTCGAACAGTATATTGTGATCTGCGCTGCCAAGTCTGAATGGAAAAATCAGTGTACACCCGTCTATAGCTGGTTTTGTAACTAGAAAACTTTTTAAAAATTTAAATGCCAAACATCGAGAACTCTATTTAAAGCAAAGATCGTCACTCTGATTTACATTCATATGGGACACACAGGGAAAGGTCACTGTCAAAGGGCCGGAACTTAATGTATCCTAATTCTAATTTCATAATTTTGTCTGGAAATTTATCTCAGAAAATTATTATTATTTGGATAGAAATCCTCATAAACCTAATTTAACTTGATTTTTAATGATTCAATTGTTGATTGGGTTGGTTGTCCTTTGCATCATGACGATATACTAAACTCTTTTGTTACTTTGGTATGTCGTATTCAGATCCACAATTTCACAGCGATTGTGAACGAAATTCTAAAGAGTGCATTTGCAAAACGGCCTTGAAATTCAATATCTGAATATGCATCGATTGGCATTTAAAAAGTTTAAGTTAGTTCCGCGTGTGCGCGCTCGACGCAAGGACGCATTGATTGTTAAGCTAATAATTAAGCTAATAATTTGCTTACCGTGAGGTAACGTGTAATTAAAATGGTGCAGTGTATAAAAATGTAAACTGTTTTTATCAGAAAGTAAGGACATTGTCTTATCATCATAAAGCAAAGGGGAGTGTAATGGAGTATTTCACAAAAAGTGTATTAAACATGTGAAGTTATTTCAGCAAAAAAACCAATTTGAGATTTGTAGCAAAAGTAATGGGACTGTGAAGACAGCCTAGAGTGTACAACCAACAGCAAGAAAGGCATACCGTTGGACCCTAGAAAGTCGACAGTAGAAAATTTGCTAAAGGAGATAAATAAAAAATTAGAAGTAATGTATGAAATGGAACGAGACTTAGAAGATAAAAAAACTCAGTTGAAACGAAATGAACCGACTACAGATTATGAAATAAGAGGTTTTAAGCTATCGATTGACATAGGAATTATCGAGTCGCAAAGGTATACACATTGTTAGATTGTCTAAAATATTTCAAACTTTCGTATATTTTTACTATTGAATTGAATCAGGCTTTACTTTGCGGAAATTCATGATTTAAAAGGTTACCTTGCCATAATCCGCGGAAATCTGAACAACCAGACTCGTATGGCACAACCCAGAAGAGCCGCTGCCTGCAAGGTATCCTTTGATTCCTTTTGTATTTTTTTACGAAAACTTTTACTCTAATTTCACATTTTTTTTACAAAAATTAGTAAATAATGGTAAAAAAATTATTACATTAAATAGTACCCACCTTCAGCAATATTTGCCATTTTTTTCACACACTTAACTTACTTATAAATTTAATAATTCTGCCGAACGCATAAAACGCAAATGCATATCGATGCAAAGATTTACTTCTTTATATCGTCGGCGAAGAGTGAAAACCTCGTGAATCCAATTTTTTGTCTAAAATACTTTTACGCAGTTTTTGAAAGAAAATCTCTCATCTCACATTTCTACAGTCTATAATCTGATTATAGTTTAAAGAAGTTTTATGTCATAAATAAAGAGTTATGAGCTCATAATTATGATTTACTGATAACCTCGTATTCCTAAATTTCAAATAGGAAAACTATGCAAATGCGGTACAGAGTATTTCGACAATTTATTAAATCACGGATATATTATAACGAGTTTATAAAGATTGGTTTTGTTTAAGAAAGAAAACTTCGTTAATGTTTGTACGATTTTTTCAGTATTAGTTTAAATTAGAAAAATTCTTATTGCAGAGTACGTGTTTTTTTATCATCAATTTATTTAGGAAAACCTCGTATTGAAACATACGTGTTTTTTATGTGTGATAGAAAACCTAGTAATGAAACTTACAGGTTTTTATATCATTATTAACTAATGCAGGCATATTTTAATGAACGTGGTTTTCGTTCTTATTGCAATAAACTTTTCATACAAAATAGGTATTTTAAAAAGTGTAGTTAAAATGTAACAACACCATTTTTAGGGTTACCTTATGGTGAGACTCCGGTGTCCGTCTGTCTGTATGTCACAGCTGTTTTTTTCAACAACTATAAGCAGTAGCAAGTTGAAATTTGGTATGGTTACAGAACTTGCTTGCCTACACCTGTCAATGTTTAAAAAAAGTAAAACTTATTTTTACTTATTGGAAATGGGGCCTGAAAAGGATATTAAAAAAATTAAAGTTTCATTTCTACAGTATGTGGGAGTCATTGGAACGGGCTTTGTATGCACATTTCAAAGCAATTTTTTTTATAATTTTATGTGATATATTTTTTAAGTTATAACCAAAAATGTCTAAAGAAATTTCAAAAAATGACCGTTTATTAGTCCGTAAACTAAAATTACACTTGAATTAATAATATACGCGCTGGAATTCCTAATAAGTGTTTTATTAAAAATACCTCCCATGAAACGAAAGTATTGTCAGGGTTTTTTTTCTAGTGTCATCGCTGTTTATTTAATGTTCATGTTAATTATTTTCAGACTGGATGAATCAGAACTTGAAATAAATTGCTTTATAAGCGATGAAGTAACCTATTTAAAAGATGCTAGCAAGGAGCCCTCCTTGAACACTCTGATTCGCCAAGATCTTCAACTAGGTTCAAATTTATGTGAAGTTGAATTAAGTTCATCTGTGCCATCAAAAGACTTGTTATCGGAAACAATTATAGCGCCTGATGCGGAATATTTATTTTTTAACTATGCTGCAGACTTTTACCCACCTCAAAAACTAATCAAAAAAGTGGTTGTGCCTTCTCTTGCGTGGCTCGCATTAGCAGTTATTTCAAAATATGACTATTCCAATGATACATCAGTAAATTTCCGACAATCTTACGCAACTTCATCTCCAATAATACGGACAACTGATACTTATCAAAGTACCCGAAACCGAAATAAGCTGTCGACATCTTCTATAAGCAATGATATCCTTTCTGATTTTGACCCTTGGGACTATTCACCAGATGATGACGACTCCGACTACCAAGTCGATGACGGTATTCAAAATATACCGCATACGTCATGTGAATCAACCGAACATGAAGTCATTCAGCCAATTCGAAAACGCAAGCGTGCTAAACGGGGTAAAGCTGTTAAGCATGAGTGGACTGCAGAGTCTAATAAAATTAAAAGGATGAAAGGAGAAAGCTATAAAGGCAGAAGAAAGACGGAAAATGGGAAAGTATTATTTGATATTGAAAGAGGAAAACGGTGTGTTCAGTCAAGGTGCAAACATAACGCAGCGTGTAAGTTTTTTGAATGTCATAAGTTGACAGATGAAATAAGAAATAAGCTTTTCGATTATTATTGGAAACTCTCTTGGGTGGCAAAAAAGGTGTGGGTACAACAAACTGTACAGAAACTAAACGTTGCTACACGGAAGTGTAGCGGAAACTATCGGCGAAGTAATACATACAAATATAGTTTTAATGTATCCGGAATAAACGTAAAAGTTTGCAAAAAGATGTATTTGAATACATTAAATATAGGAGAATGGTCGGTGCACAACTGGTCAAAAAAAGAAATCGGAGAATCGTCCTTACCAGCAGTTAAAACTATTAGGAACGTGAACGTGGCTTCTTTAGAAGAATTCGGCAGAGAATATTGTAGAGAGTTTTTTAATTCATTACCAAAGTTGGAATCGCATTATTGCAGGAAATCTACTAGTAAAGTTTACCAAGAACCTATCTGGCAAAGTAAGCGCGAACTATACCGAGAATATGTTCGAAAACTTGAAGAATTGGGAAAAGAAAAATTTAAGGTCTCAATCAACACGTTTAAGATTGAATTTGAAGAAAAAAATTTAAGTCTTTTTAGTCCAAAAAAGGATCAATGTGATCTATGTTGTCCCTATAAGGTTGGAAACATCTTAGAAGAAGTTTATACTCAACATAGAAATAAAAAGGAAAGAGCTAGAGAGGAAAAAGTAAAGGATAAAGAAAACATTAGTTCCGAGGTCAAAGTTTATACATTTGATCTACAAGCAGTACTTCTTTCACCATCTCTAAAAGCGTCTGCGTTGTACTATAAAACAAAGCTCAAAGTATATAATTTTACGATTTTTGATATTCAGACCAAAGAGGTGCATTGTTTTATTTGGAACGAATGTGAAGGTGGCGTCTCTGCCGATGAATTTTCAAGTATTAAGTATTATTTTATAAACAATCATGTTACACCAAACGCAAAGCACATAATACTGTGGAGCGATGGTTGTACGAACCAAAACAGGAACGCTATTTTAGCTAACTCCTTGTTACTAGTTGCGGTACAGAAAGGCATCACTATTACACACAAATACCTCGAAAAGGGTCACACTCAAATGGAATGCGATTCCATCCATTCTACCATAGAGCGGAAGCTTCAAAATCGGGAAATATATTCCCCATGTCAATATGTTGAAATATGTAAGACAGCACGATTAAACTACCCTTACAACGTACATTATTTGCAACACGACTTTTTCCGACGTTTCAGTACAATGCCTTATCTGAACTCTATTCGACCAGGAAAGAAAACAGGTGAAGCTACGGTATTTGATTTAAGATGCATTGAATATAGAAGTGATGGAAAAATTTATATCAAGAAGGAGTTTACTGAAGAATTTGGAGAATTGTCGTTTGAAATCTACAGAAATAAGATATACATTGCGGTTTTGCGACGATCAATAAATTCCAATGCATATCTTATTTCTATGGAATTTGTTAACAATCTTTTTACAGAATCATGAACCCTGATCACAGCCCAGATCATTTCCTGGTAGAAAACAAAGGCTTCAAAGATGTTTGTTGTTTTTTTCGTATCCTGTATAATTTGTCTAAAAATGTCTACGAGGTTTTCACTCATCGCCGACGATATAGTGACTTCCAGGCTGGATTGCTCTTAGTAATTAGGGTATAGGCGACAAATGGATACACTTTTGAGATTATTGTTTATTTGTTCACCGATATCAATTGATCAATAAATCAAGTCCTTGTTACACTAATTAGCTATTATTTGCATCTAAAATAGCTGTATAGTCCACCTTGCAGCGTTAATATCGAATTTAGCTCGACATGTTTCGCGAAACTCCTGTTCCCATCATCACGGAGCGTTCGCTGTAAAGCTTTTGGGTAGTGTTAGACTCAGGAATCAGGGAAGAATTTAAAATAAATAGTAATTAAGATTTTAAATTTTTACAATTGAGCGTAATTTAATCGTAATTAATGTTTTATTAATGCTTAATATTGTATAATTCTCTTAACATTTTCTAATTCTAATAAATAACTATCATATTATGTAAATATTTATATTAGGTATAAAAAACTTTCTATTCGCGTTCTAATTGTAAAGCATATATAAATGTAAATAATCATTATTATGATATAAATGTTTCTTTTAAATAGTGTCGTTTAATAAAACTTATAAAAGAAAAGATTTAAAGAAATATCGATAAAGAAGGACAGCTCTAATACGATAATAGTGTATCGATATGTGTGTTTTATCGATACTGCTTCTGAGAGATAGTTGCAGACGGGCCGGCATAGAAACGCACGACCGCACATAAAGGCAAACAGATAATTTGGCACTCACACTTACATGTCTCAATATCATACGCCGCGCCGTGCTACCAAAACTTCTGGAACTCTCGCGCGCATACCAATTCACTGGCGGTTTGTTTATGGGTTGGATCTTAATAAGAGTCGCCTGAATTTAGTATAACTATGAATATGGGAATGAAGAGAGGGTTCATTTTTACTTATATGTAATAATTTTAGCTGTCAGAATCGCGTTAAATAATAGGTTGGGGAAAAAGTGTTTCAACATTATAGTATGTATGAACTTGTAATAAAATGTCTTTGGCTATACTATTTGCTATTTTTGTTATCATTCAAAGTTTACATTTTCATTTACATTTTTAAAGAAAATAATTCTAAATTCAAATTATATTAGGAAAATGTGTGATTTTTATTTGTTTTCGTACTGTGAAGATGAGTGAATCTTATGAAATAATTCGGTACATTTTAAAATTTTACTACAAAAAAGGTAAAAATGCAACGCAAATCGCGAAAAAAATTTGCGATGTTTATGGACGTAGTGCAGTGTCTGTGAGCACAAATTTGGTTTAAGCGTTTTCAATCCGGAAATTTTGATGGATAAAATGGATGCCATTTTTGAAAAAGTGGAGCAAGATCGGCATATCAGTAGTTACGACGTAGCTGAAGAACTGGGAATTGATCACAAAACAGTTTTGGCGCATTTGAAAAAAAATCTAGGTACAAAAAAAGCTTGATATTTGGGTGATGATGTGTGTGTGGTGGGATTGGAAGGGCAATATTCATTATGAGCTGTTACCACCAGGCAGGACTATCGATTATGAACTCAACTGCGAACAACTGATGAGATTAAAGCAAGAAGTTGAGAAAAGCGGCCGGAATTAATCAACGTTGGTGTGGGTGGTTGTGTGTGGTGTGGATGTAGTTTTTCATCATGATAACGCTAGACCTCACACATTTTTAGCCACTCAGCAAAAATTAAGAGAGTTTGGCTGGTAGGTGTGAATGCATCCGCCGTATAGGTCTGACCTTGCACCTTCAGATTTCCACCTGTTTCGGTCTCTTCAGAATTCTTTAGGCAGTGTCAGGTTAACATCACGAGAGGACTGCCAAAACTACTTGTCGCGGTTATTTGATCAGAAGCCCCAAAATTTCTATAGCAATGGGATCATGTCCCTACCTACAAGATGGCATAAAGTTATCGAACAAAATGGTACCTACATACTTAAGTTAAATGTAAATAATCTATATTAAAAAATGTTTTGAATTTTCTTAAAAAATGCGAAGAAACTTTTTCCCCAACCTATTATACACGATGTAAAAAACTACTTAACCTCTAACTTCTTCTTCTCTTGTCTATGGCCTTTCTACTGCTTTTGATAGCAGTAATTCTGCTTAAACTCTGTGATTATTTGATATTTGACACTGACAGGTTACATTACAAATTTCCGAAACATCGATGTTTTATCTACAGAAAACGAAAAGCACAAAATTTAATTTGGTCGTATTACACTTTTAAAATGTCGCCATAACCTGTCTACTTCCGAGGTCGACTCGTGTTATTTCGTTTGTTTTCCAATTTTCCATCGATTTTTATTGTTAATCCTATTTGTTCAGTTGTTTGTTAAGTTTTGTTTTATGTTCCTTTGTTGTGTTTTTGTTAAGATTTTATTTCTACATAGATATTCTTTAATTGATTATTAAACAATATGAGTGATCCTTTACCCGGTCCAAGTGGTCTGGCATAATTTTCTTCTCCCAAGAAGAAACAGACAATAAAAGCATCATTGAGCGTAGCAGAAAAAAATGTTATTATTAACATTTATAAGTAGGTGGAAGAAATGTGGCCCGAAGGCCACTTTATTTACCATAAAAATGTGGTAATGAAAGCAGCTGAAACTGCCGATGTGACTGTTTCCACTATTTATATGGTTTTAAAAGAATACAAAACCAATAATGATTCAGATCACCAAAACCAGCACATAAGAGAGGAACAATACCGGAAAATTTAGATGAGTTAGACCTTAGTGGAATTCGACGAAAAATATATCAGTTTTTCTTCTACAACGAACCTCTAACTGTTGAGAAAGTATTAAAATTGGTTAACGAGGATGATTCTTTGCCGTATTTTAAAAGGAGTACTTTTCAAAAAGTGTTAAAAAAATTAAGTATGAAATTTGTTAAGCGATCAAGAAAAAGTGCACTCATAGAATAAGAGGAAATTGTAAGGTGGCATTTCTATTATCTTCAGGAAATGTTGGAATTAAGAAGGGAAGGAAGAACAATTTATAATTTAGATGAGACATGGGTTAATGAAGGTAATCATCTTAACATATCAAAAGACAAAAACATCCATGTTACGTCTATCTGTATATATGTACTTGATAAACTCAAAAAGTACCAAACAGATTTTTCTACAATTTTCATCAATGGATGGAGTGTTTTATGAGCAAGGTTTCATATATGAATGCATACAGAAATTCATTGAGAACACTGGTCTGCAATGAAATCCTCCTTTAAAAAAATTTGTCATAAATATTACGATTCAAATGTTCTGAATCTATCACCGTTGGTCGATTTTTTCCATCACGTCTAGATTTTTTGATATGAATTTTTTTTAAATTTCAAATTGTAAATTTGGCAAAAAGCAATTTCTTGTAGCACAAGTATAGGGAAAAATTTGAAAACCATAAATTACTTTAAAGATTTTTTTTTTATAAAAGAAAATCTACGAAAAATCTTAATCTTAAAATAATCTGGTAAATTGTATGCAATCCACAGTGTACGAGTCTGTCTTGCGCTTCCCCGGTTTTTCATATTTATATAATTTTAATCACGATTATCATTTTAGGAAATAATGATGGATTTGCAGCAAATGCAGAATTAATTTTTGAAAGTAAAAAGGATGGAGACTACCACAAAGAAATGAACTTCAAGTTATTCGAAGAATGGTTTTTTAAGAGCCCAATTCTGTAATTGTTATGGACAATGCTCCGTACCATTCACGTCGCTTGGAACGAGTACCAACATTGAACTGGCTAAAAAAAGATATTTATAGTTGGCTAACTGAAAAATGAATCTCGTTCCAAGCGGAGATGATATAGCGCGATTAATGGATTTAGTCAGACCAGAAAAAGAAAAGTATATGGAATATGCATGTGACACACTGGCTAAAAATAAAAGCATTAATGCCCTAGATTGCCTTATCATTGTGAATTAAATCCTATAGAGATGATATGGGGGCAGATAAAAGGCTAAGTTGCAGCAGAAAATAAAACATTTAAAATAGTCAATCATGTCATTAAAGCAGAAAAGAAGATGGCAAAACTTGATGGCATAGTGGATATAGTTATTGACAAATCCATAATTCAAGTCACAAGAAAAATGAGTTCATCAAGTTCTGCCACTGATGATAATGATGATGATGTTTATTAATATTTATTTACGTGGTTGAAACCACATGTGTGTCAATTCAAAAATTTATATTTTTAATTCTTTATTACATATAATATTTATTTATTTGTGTACATAATTTATTTTTTATGTAGATCTTAAAAATGATATTAGATTAATTTTTATTGCGAGAGTCTCACTTGTTCTTGAAATTTAGAATAAGAAATTATATTTTTTCAATAAATAAAATAAATTTGTTTTTTTTTGCTGTACTGTTTTGTAATTTTATATAATTAGGAACTTTAATACTAAATACAATAAATCTAAAATTGACAGTTGGTTATTCAAGTAATAATTTAATTAATAAAAAATATATCACAAATTTAAATTCAAATCGATATATTATATACATTAAATTTGAAAGTAACTGGTTGTAATTTAGGACATTAACACAAAATTATTTTTAGTGAAATTTATTTTAAAGACCTATTCAGAATCCGAATATAGGTTCCTTTTTATCATTGCAATTTTTATAGTTTCTTTGAAATTATTAGTAGCTCATAGCGTTATGCTTTATAGCCGCCCATCCAAGCTATGATTAACCTTATTAAGGCCATGTACCGCTATTAACAGCAGCAATTTTGCCAATGTCAAGTTTCTTACTTCTATGACATTCATCTTTTATTAAAATTTGATAGGCTATTGTTTACGCACGTATACCTAAACACCGTCGGTAAACCAGTCCGCAGAAACAATAAGCGTGCGACGATATCTGTCTCGGTCATTTGTTCATTCGCGCTCCGTAATTCATATCAAACATACATACATTTCGTAAAAGGCTGTCTCATTAAATTATTGTAAAAGGGTCCAAGGAGTTTCATTTCAAACACTATTCACCTAAACCTTACTAATGTTTCTCCGTGCATGAGTTAAAACGGTATGAAAATTCGTTCGATCATTTTAAGGGTTCCGTATTTATTGCTTATATGTATGCAGGCAGATGTACGTAGAACTTTATTCTATAATATATAAAGATTTGTTATTCTGATATTTATAACCATTATAGTATTAAAATCTGTTACGTAGTGTTTTTGTGAAAGAGTAACAAATATTTCACATCCATACAAATTAATAATAGAGTAACTATCAGTACCACGCTGTTATAATGTATGTTAATTTGATTTATGTACCATAATATCTCTGCAGTTTCATCAAAACCCGTTTAGAAATTTTTGCGTGAACTATTAACAAACTCATGCCAACGTTTTATTATAAAATCTGTAAATTTTTTTTAAATGTTGTTGATATAAGCCTGTCATTGGTTTTTAGGCAACGCTTTATTTGTAAACATTCTCTTTCGAACGTAGCGGACATATAGTGTCTAGGGTATACAATTTCTTTACATTTCTTGTCTTTTGTTCTGCACCTACGAAACTGTGATTTAATGTTTGTTTTAGACTATTTTTTTCTTCCTTTTATAGACATTAGCAAGTTCGATGGCACACGAAGAAATACCAGCGGCACCGCAAGTATTAACGCAGCCACCAGAGGCAGCAACGTCGCCGCCATTACCAAAGCAACCAATACCGATGCCGCTTCTAAATACTCAAATTAAAAGAAAAAAAGATGAGCTGAGTGAGGTATATGAAATAATGAAGAGCGCAAAATCAGGATGGATTTACCAAAAGACTAATTTACAGTTTACGCCGAATATGTAGATTTTGAGTTAAGAAATATAAAGAATGATCATGCTATGCTACATGCGTGATGCTTTATTAATAATATCTTATTAGAGGCGAGGATGGGAAAATACAACTCAGGATACGGAACGGGATCTAATTCAAGCCATACTTAAAGTTATGGATACCGTTCTGCTTCGCAATAGTCATCCTATTCGACAAATTCTGTTAATGATGATATCGAAACTGCTAATGCCTCTCATATTAGTAATGATAATAGAGCATCTGCTGAACCAACTCTCACAGAATTACGACAATTTGAAAACATTCAGGGACCAGTTTCCCACTTTGAATCAGAAACGCTGAACAAAGAATAATTATAATACCTATAATAATAATAATAACGTTGATTTTCAGTCACATTTATAAACTAGTACATAAAAATATAAAAAATGTAAATGTAATATAAAAAAGGACAATTATTAAATACTTAAAAATAATGAAAACTTTTATTTAGAGAGATACAACAGAATACCATGTGTTTTAAAAATAGGCGAGATAAAGTTTATATGTAGAACTTATTCCTATATTATTATTTTTTTTTAACTTTAGTGTCCTACCAAGGAATGAAAACTAAAAGACTCAGTGGCCACTAAGTTTACTATCATTTATTTCTTGGTCATTAAACCTAAACTTTAAAAAACGTTATTCAAATTTTTAATAGATTGTTATGATTGATTTGTTTGCCATGGGACACTTCCTCGAGCACTGGAGATATATTCAGCAAAATGGTTTCTTATTATCTGAGCGGATTGAGAAAGAGGTCTGCCTTGACCACTTAAGTTTCTGCCTTGACCAAATCAAGCTTCTGGGTATCGATTTAACATCCAATTTAAACTTTAGTGGTTACGTTGCGGCCTGTACAAAAACTGCAGCAAAAAAACTTGGCATCCTAATAGAGTAAAGCAGTATTTTACGTCAGAGCTGCTTGTTACATTATACCAGGCCCAGGTTCGTTCATGTATGGAATACTGCTGGCCCAACCATATTTAAAAGTATCTCTCGAAATCGATTCCAAACATTATAGTAAAATTTTCGAAAGATCCGTCGCGCATTCGAACAATGCTTATTAAACTTGAGCTTTCCCTTTGTAGCAAATATTCTGGGACCAAACACCTCTTATTATTACGTTTTGCTATTGTCTTCCAAATAACTATGTAAGCTGCATTGAACAACACTACCTCCTCCGACATACTGGTCAGGACTGGCCAATGTGAACAAGTCATGTCGCGGGACATTGTCCCACAACTTTTGCAGAGACGACTACATAAATATCGAGCGATAAGTGTCTGCGACATGTCCTCTAGTGAAAACGCGGCGTAAAACTTTTGATGGTAATGGCAAATGGCATTTTATAAGCACAAAGGCATACAAATTTGTAGGAAGTTCCTTTAATTCTTGTTTACCTCATCTATCTACATTATGTTATTCGTATAAAAGCTTAGATAGTAGCCCTGAAGGCCTACCCAAATGTCATTCGCTTTGAAATGATCATCGCTATATCACGTCACGAATTGGCGATAACGAAATTTAAATGGTACCCAAATGGTCTAACGCTTTCTAATCGCTTATTCGTTTCGTCCATGACGCTTTTAGTTTATAATTGCGTCCACAAGTCGATCTTTGCGTTGTCAAATGTCATTTGGCTGTCAGTGTCAAATTTTAAATATTTACTATTAGACTTCGCTCGCGTTTTTGTTGGTTAACGCACGTGTTGTGAAATTTTTGTCATTTTATCGGGCTAAATAGGTGGTATTATGTATAATTTTGTGTGATACTAACCCATCTGGTGCTGGTAAGTATATATAAATAAGACGTAAAGATGGGGTCGATGGAGCCGCCTGACCCCGGTGGTACAAATCTATCTGACACTGAATCGATTGCACTTCAAGCTTCACGTAAACTTCATGGAGAGGACAGTGTTAACCCTCCACCAAATAATACAAAAACGGCTGGATTCCTTTCATTATAACAATTGTCGACTCTCGTCAGCTACCCCTTCAATAAAAAAAAAAGAGCGGTTCGAGCAATTTACAACTTAAGAGCTCGGGAATACGTAACGGTTCCGTCACAATACATTTACTGCAACATAAGGCACGTACGCAATAACATTAATTTATTTAATAAACATAATACACACAATAGAAATAAACTAGTAACGACGTATTTTCGTCTCCACAAAGTAAGTGAAACGTTTAGGGGCTAGGTGTTCGCATCTATAATAAAATTCCTCAATCTATTTTAGATTTGCCACTTGAAAAATTTAAATTTCATATTAAATAAGTATTAATCAATAAAGCTTATTATTCCCTTCAGAAATACATAACTGATTACAATGTGTGGAAGTAAACCATGTTGATTCTCAAAGCAGGATAATAGATTTTTGTAATACATTTCAATTATGTAACGTGACATTTTTGAAAAAAGAAACTGATAAAAAATGAGCCCACTGAGTTTCTTGCGGCCATTCTTCTCAGTGAGGTATTCCCTTTCCGAATGGCTGGTAGAATCAGACTAACAAACCAACTGTGAAATTTGACGTTTCAAAAGTACTTGTTAAATAAGTTTATTTGAAATAAACTATTTTCATTTTAGTATTTACTAATTATTATTTAGTTATAAATAATAGAGATGGAATACCAGCGAGCCAGCGCAGAGCAATTCTCCGCTCTATTAGAGTTCATGGAAAGGTAAAGTATTCAAATAGCACTAATTGTTCTTGTAATTAACAAAATATAAAGAAAATTTTAATAATTACTAATAATTTTGGCACATGTTTGTGATATGTTTACAGTCGTGGAGATATTGCTAGGCCACAGCCCGGCGCCCAGGGTCGTATTAATTCGAATAGAAATTGGCAAACACTAACGGAGATGCTAAACTCTGTTGGAGGTGGAGTTAGAAAAGAAACCACAAAATGGAAAAAGGTTGGTATTTAATAAAGTAAGATTATTTAAAATACTAACTTTACATATTGCAACTCTAGGTTATTTGTTACTAACAATGACAACAGAATTCAATGAAAAAAATATTGAAAATTTCACACTTGTTATAATTATAATGAATATGCTAACTAAATATTGCTTATATACTAACATAACTAACTCTATTTTATTATCTAGGTATCTTGAAACGTAGTGCTAGTGGTACAGGAGGAGGCCCTAATCCTAAAAAAAATGTTATCTGAGTATGAAAAACGTTTGTTAGGGATCATGGGTATTAATGCTGTAGATGGGTTTCATGAAGTTGAAGAATTAGGAATTCATGTTATCGAGTAGTTATGAGCGTTGCCCAACATAGATAGTTACAAAACTACCTATCACGTCAAATAACGATCACTCGTTGACTATGAAAATCAAAACTATCTATTTTCAAAACGATTTGTCTCCCAACCATTGCCTGTTATGTACGAAACGTTATTTTCACAACGCTCTATAATCACGCAAACTATACCACAGTGGCGTTATCGACTTAGCTGCTTAAAGCGAGTAAACATGATAGAGCGTTAGCACGCGTGCGAGTGGGATAGCTCAAACGCTATTGGCTGATGTGTGCGTAGAACAAAATAAAGAATTAAAAGAAGAATAATAATTCAGTTGTTGCGAAATTGTGTCTTATTCTTTATGCGCTTAGGACGATTATAATTATTAATATGTAAAATTTTGTGTTGAACCTTGACCTTGACTCTCAATTAGTGAAAATATGTGACCCATTTCTATTTCTAATTAGTTTGAATTTGAAATGTCGTGCGTAATCACGTCACACTGCAATTCAAACTGCATAAGTGCATAATTATCTAGATTACTCTGATTTGAACTTCTTATAATATTTTGTGTTTATAGGTACTTAGTAATTAATTATAGTTAGTGTAAATATAGTAATAAAACTTTTGTGTTTAGTGTAAACAATAGGTAGTATAAATAACTTTAAATAAACATGTCCCGCATAAATAGCAGTGCTTTATGGGAACATTTTCAAAAAGTGGACACGCAGAACAAAAAAGCTAAGTGTTGTGCTTGTGGTGCCTTATTAAGTTATAAAACAACTACAGGTAATTTAAAAACTCATTTAAAAAATCGCCACATAGAATCCTACACAATTGTTGCCAATGCCCAGGTAGACCAGCGGAATGCAACATTCAATCAGCAACAATCATCATCGCAATCAACATCAACCCAAGATTCCGCCGCCGCCGCCGTTACCTGGTCAAGCAGAATCTTCAGCTAGACCAATGGGACTAGTTGAAAACACAGGAACAGGAAAAAGGCTGCAGACGAAATTGGATTCATATATTCCAAAAAAAATATCTAGAGATCAAAAAACAAAGATTGACAATGACCTTTTGGCGCTCTTCACACATGGGTTCCAACCCTTTAGCTTATTAGAAGAAGAATCATTCTGGCAATTTGCGCGATGGATTCCGGGATACAAGTTGCCCTCGAGAAAACACCTTTCACACACACCACCTTCCGTGTTGATTCCTAGGCTCTATGAAGAAGTAAAAGATGAAGTTAGTCAACGTCTATCAAATGTAGACGAAGTGGAAAAAATTTGTTTGACCACGGACCTGTGGACGTCAAAGGTCAACGAAACGTATTTGGCACTAACTGGCCATTACATAACAAAAGAATTAGAATTGCAATCTGTTCTTTTGAGTTGCGAGCACTTTCCGGAGCGTCATACGAGTGCCAATATCCAACATTTCATTGAAACCACTGTAAGAGAGTGGAACATTACAGACAAAATCAATTTTGTGATCAGTGATAACGCAACACACGTCCAAAATGCTTTGCAAGACTTGGGGTGGAAGCATTTTGGATGTTATGGACACACGCTGAATTTGATAGTACAAAGTGCATTAACATCAGTACAGGACACTTTGGATAAAGTGAAGACAATAGTTCGTTTTTTCAAAAAAAGTACCACAGCAACGGAAAAGTTGCTGCGGTATCAAAAAAATGAAAATGACACTACCATACCTCTCAAATTGAAGCAGGATATGCCCACACGGTGGAACTCGACATTCCACATGATCAGCCGCTTCTAAGAGCTTCAGGCAGCGATCAAGTCCACGGCTGCAGTTATTGGTAAAGATTTACCAATAATAACTAATGAAGAATGGACGCTTCTCGAACAACTTTCCATTGTCCTGAAACCTTTTAATGAGGTCACAGAAGCAATGAGCGGAGAGAAGTATATAACGGGCAGTTCGATAATCATATTAACGAGATGCCTTATCAAAACGTGCGATAGATTATTGGCTGATCATGTGGCACCTCTTTCAGCAGAAATTATCGTCAGCCCAGCGGCCACTGTAGCTCTCCATTTAAAAGAAGATATATTAGAGCGTCTCGGTAACGTGGAAAAAAGTGAAACTTTTTCGATATGCACATTTCTTGATCCTCGTTATAAAACTACAGGGTTTGAAGATAAAGCTGAAGGAGCTAAAACAAAAAAACGAATTACTGATTTGGTGCAGTTTCATAGCAAAAGAATCACAACCACAACCAGAAACACGGATTTATGAATCAGCAACCAATCAGAAAACTGTTTCACCCGATGTTTGCGATGCTTTATAATAAATATTTAAAACACAATAATATAATATGTATATCATAATGTAAGTTTATATTATTATATACATATCTTATATACATACATATGTAGCTGTGTAGGTAAGACATGGTATACAGACAGTCCTAAGCCTGATAAAGTACGAAGGGAAGTTCATCGTAAATTATTAGTGATAAGCGGTCGGTTAATGCGTTTAAGTTAATCTGTAACGAATCATATATCGAAAAATTGAAAATAGATAGTTGCCACAAATAGATAGTTTTGATAACGTTATTTGGCAACGATTAACGATAACGTCACGTTATTTGAAAAACCCATAACGACACATTACTATTATCGAGCCCGATATCTCTGATGACAAATTAATTATAACTATTAAATAATAATAATCGAGTACCAAACGTTCCACAATCTACACAACTTTCTACAGGGATTTTGGTACCGACTATTAGTCTACGAAATTCTAGCGAAGTCGATTGTCAATCAAACTTTGGGTAGGCATTTGTATGCAGGGAGCGCTCGTCCAAACGATTCGCTTTCTATCGATAAGATAACGGTCAAGCGTTGTATGTTTGGGTTCCAATTTTTAATCGTCAACGAAATACCCACGTGACACTTTCGCAGCCTTATGTCAGTCCATACATTGTTCAACTTTTAATTAACGCCTACGAAAGTCGAATTGACACTTGGGTAGGCCTGCTGGTTTCACTGACGAATCTCTAGGATGTATCAAACTGTCGAATCAGTGGTAAAAGGTAGGGGGTACGTCATGGCTGTCGTAGGCGGCATTGTGACCTTGAGTATCTACTGCTCCCCCAATTCGGGTGTCGCGAATTTTGAACAGCTGCTTACTGAGATCGGAACCTTAATTTTGAGAGCATACCCCTGCCCGGTGTTGGTTGCCGCCAACTCTTGGCCCACGCCGATTCTGCGGGTCGCGGTCGATTCGCCGGGTCTGCGATGACTGACGTGGGGGGGGGAAGAGTCGGCGGGTAGGCTAGGCTTAGCAATCCTAAACAGAGGATTGGAAAACACGTGTGTGCGGAGAGAAGGGGGATCGATAGTCGACATCACTTTCGCTTCCGTCCCCCTCGAGCGCCGTGTTCTGGACTGGAGAGTGGCCGCCGACACAAAAACACTGTCGGACAATAGATATATTCACTTCAGAATAGCCGCATCGCCCCGTCAATACTGGAACGATCTCGCCTGTCGGGGATGGCCGTAAATGGGTGTTGAGGCAACTGAAACCTGAACTGGCAAAGGAGGCAGCAATCGTTGCAGCATGGGCAAGAGGATATCCAATTGCAGAAAACGCAAATGAGGAGGCCGAAAAGTTCGCAAAAGCGCTGAAGCGGGTTTTCGCGCTCGGCGATGTTACGCCCGCGCCCGCAGAAGGAGAGCGCGTGACGAAGCAGAAGAGGAAGTGCACTATGAGCGGTACTGAGCAGCTCGACAGGCTCTCTAAACTGCCATAAGCGAAGCCAAGGAAGCGTCGTGGGTGGTATGGCTAGCCTCCCTAAATAGGGATCCGTGGGGCAGACCATACAAAGCCATCAGAGCGCAGCTTAGGCCGAGGATGCCCGTAGTTGCAACAAGCCTCCACCCTCAGTTCCTGCGAGAAGTGGTCGAAGCGCTGTTCCCCCGAAGGACCATCCGCAAAAGGCTGGTGCTGCTCACCAGTGCTGCGAGGCAAGTATTCCACCGGTGACAGAGGACGAGTTGAAAGCTGCAGTCCGTAAACTCAGGCCCAAAAAGACCGCCCCTATATTGAACGGGATACCGGCCCGTGTGCTAGGCATTGCATGGAAAGAAATGGAAGAATGGGCGAGACGGCTCTTCACCCTATGTCCCTATGTATGTGTGAGTATTCCCCAATTCTTGAAAGACGGGAAAACTGGTTCTGCTCGAAAAAGAGGGCCGTCCAGCAGATTCACCATCGGCGTACCGCCCCATCGGCGTACCATTCTCCTGAACGAGACGAGCAAGCTCTTTGAGCGGATTATCACTGTTCGTCTCACAGATACCCTCAAACCAAATCTGCATAGCGCACCATTTGGGTTCCATCGGGGCCGTTCAACAATGGACGCTGTCAATAGATTCAAGGTGCTAGTGGACGAGGCGGTTCTAAGTGGCGGAGTGTTGCTAGCAGTCTCATTGAACATCTCCAATGCATTCAACACCCTACCATGGGAAACAATACTAGCAGCATTAAAATTCCATGGCGTGCCCCTATACCTGCAAAATATAGTAATACACAAATATATAAATTAAACAATATATATGTCGGGGATTTTAAAACGATGTGAAAAGAGAGGGAAGGAGGAAGGTGGGGACTATTGGGGAACACTAAAATGGGGTGATGGTAATGAGTAGAATATTGGGTAAACGCAACGTAGATACATCTACTGAACTGATAAATAATCAAATATGATCTCTAACAATTACGAGAGAAACCTAAGCAGTGCCTTGGACTTGTGACCAAGGTGTAGGCTTAAGGAATTCCTTTAAGTAATTACGACACTCACCTCCACTGCTCAGGTTCTCTGTTTAAACCTAGGGTTAAACGCACATAAACCGAATCTAACCTAAGGCTAACCTAACCTAACATTGTGTTTACTTAACCACGTGGCAATTACATTGTAAGGACTTACGTGACCTTAGTTGGACAGCACTTCCACACTACACTGCACTTGACACTATCACTATCACTAGCACTACTTAGATGATGTTCACTTCTTGAGAGACCGCGCACGACTTCAGTTAGACTGTCGATCGCATATAAAGGGTCGAGGGTAGATACTGTCAAAACAACGGAAGTGACTACTACCCCACTCCAACGCCATAGACAACAATAACGATTCGATTAATCGATAATCTTTTACTATGCTCCGACATATATATTGCGGACAGGTATTCTACCAAAGGCGGCGGTTGGGAGAGATGGAAGATGTCGTGCGGTGTTCCACAGGGGTCCGCCTCCTGTGAAACATCGGCTACAACTGGGTGCTGCGAAGAACCAATCCACCGGGCGTCAGCGTGACTTGTTACGCTTGCTTGAATTAATACGAATTTTGTTAAGCGAACAATATCCCGAATCTTTTTACTGATAAAAAGAATTTGCTGGAAATTTAAAAATGTCTCACAAATTTTGTGAGACGTAATCCAGAAATATCGCTTTGAAAGGCTCATTTGTTAAATCCCGCTAGAGCACGCAACTCAACAAGCCGATAGTTTCAAAACAGTTTGAAGCCCTAAAAAACAATAGACGAACGAAAAGTGATGTTTTCTAACGCCACACCACCAACAAAATTTTTTTGCAGCAAAAGGGACCAGGGGAGTGCACTCGGTCATGACAGTTTTGTTTTGTGACAGTTTACTACCTGGTAGTTAAGTCAAAATGGCTCCAAAGGGCAGTTTGACGACCGAACTTTTTGTTGATTATAAAATCAACTTAGAGCAGACCACCACTTGGCGCCGAATAAATCTTCAGGAAAATGCCTACTAATTATTGATGTGGTGTGATTGGACTTTGGAGAACGAATTAAAAATCGACGACCCTTTGCCTTCAGACTTAGTCCATTATTTATATGAGACCTAAAACAATAGATGTTCATAAATCTATATGTGACAACCAACGAGGGCTTATGTGTAAAGAGAATTAGTGCTAGTGCAAATAGTAAAATTGTAAAAATTACAAAATAAATCTCTATATTTTTTACCCTTTTCTTGTTAGTGTATCTGTAGAGATACACCAGAATTAAAAAAAATCTAGTGTTATTATTTTTAAGCGAAACCATGATATTTTTTTAAGAATATTTAGGCCATTTCTTAGTTTCGGAACGCAACTTAAGTTTTTTGTGTTGGTAAGACTGATGAGCTGTCAAACTTCACTTTAGTTCAAGTTCCGACATGTTGCCTAGCAAAAAGGTAAGAAAAGTTATGATTTTTTCTTGTTTTTATGTATTGAATGAGTGGATGTGTTAAGTTATTAATTATAGATATATTTAGCACTAAAATAATTACTTTTATTCGACATTCTTTAATTGTCTGGTTGATGCTTCATGTGACTTTTTTAATGAATGTGCACATTGCCAAGAAACTAACAATTCTATATATATTTGATATGTATCTCATGGTACACACTGCTAGCTTTACTAACAACTTTTACAAAATCGTCATGTATCTATATGTGCACACTGCCAAGCTGAATAACTGTTCATATGGCTATGCATGGCTTATTTTATATATTAATTGTAGGTCCATATGCTTTCAAGAGCTAGCAAAATACTCACATTGGTGCCAAAACACTCATCATTTGATTACAGTCAGTAATCAAATGATGAAGAAAGTTCGGATTCTAGTAGTAAAGTCGAGAATTTTAATCTTCAAAAACGCGAAAGTACTGAATCTTCATCTGCTCCTTCGCTTCGTTCTTCTCTTGAACATCTTCACATACTTTCTGACGATGAAAACAACCTCACTTCCTGCCCTACAGTATCAATGAAACCAGCGTCTGAAAGTATTTCTTTGGATTCTTCAACTCAAGATTCTCTTCACTCGGTCATACCTCCTTCACCAACTGCCATTGTAAATGTTATTCGAAATAAAAAGCCTAGATTTAACCGAATAGTGCCTGAAACACCAGACTCATCGCCAGCAATAGTAGCAGCCTCACCATCGCCGTCAAATATAAATACACGCTCAAAACAGCCACGGCTAGCTGTAAGGCGCCTTGCACCTATACAAAGAAAGCAACTGAAATTCCATTGGAATAACAAGAAATTTGAACATAACGCCGAAATACACGATAAACAGTTACCTTCAGATACCATAAAAACACCACTAGAATATTTTCAATACTTCTTTGATGATGGCATCCTTAACATGATTACAGAGCAAAGCAATTTATACTCAACTCAAACAATTGGTCGTTCTCTTAATTTTTCAACACAAGACATCAAAGATTTTATTGCAATAAATTTGATAATGGGAATCGTGAATATGCCGGCCTACACTGACTATTGGTGTCAGGAATTCAGATTTTCACAAATAGCTGATGTAATGACACTCAAAAAATTTCAACAGATACGACGGTACATCCACTTCAACGACAATCTGCTTGATGACGGTGATCGGTATTTTAAAGTTAGGCCACTCATTGAAAAAGTACGTGCCAACTTTTTGAGAGATCCTCATGAAACCAGGTTCAGCATTGATGAAATGATGGTGCCATATAAGGGCAAAAAAGCCGGTAATCGAAAACAATACATAAGATAGAGATAGAGCAAGCCTCGCAAATGGGGGTACAAAATATTTGTTAGAGCTGGCGTTTCGGGCTTCATTTATGACTTTCTCGTATATGGAGGTGAAGACACTTTCAGATACCACCTATTTTCACCAGAAGAAATGAGTTTGGGCTTTGGGGCAAAAGTCGTCTTCTCACTATGTAAAACTATTCCTGATCCAGCATGTTCAGTTGTGTACTTTGACAATTTTTTCACCAGTCTAGAGCTAATACATATGCTCCGATATAATATGGGTATATTCTCCTTAGGCACCATAAGGTCAAATAGACTACGTGGTGCAGAACAAAAGCTTATACCTGATAAAGCCCTCAAAAAAAAAGGCCGCGGATCTTATTCACGAGTAGTATGCAATACAAACAAAGTCTGTATTGTCAAATGGCATGACAACAAAGTGGTTACTGTGGCAAGCAGTTATGTTTCTGAAACTCCTGTTGGAGTTATACAACGTTACAATAAGGATTTAAAACAGAGAGCTGCTGTCCCCTGTCGCAATATAATAAAGCACTACAACGCACATATGGGAGGAGTCGACCTTGCAGATATGTTAGTGGCTTTGTACAGAACGGAGATGAAAAGCCACCGATGGTACTTACCGATATTTTCTCAAATGTTAGATATGTGCGTGAACAATAGCTGGATTTTGTATCGCAGACATATTGGCGTGAATAACATAAAACGACTGAGTTTAAAGAAGTTTCGACATCATATTATACAAGGGCTTGTGGGCTTCTCCCACATATACACACACACTCATACATTTAAATATTTACGCAATCACACACCTTTCATACAAAACATACAAATATAAATAAATTATAAATTACACTAAAATACTAACCAACCAACTCACGCGCAGGCCTATTGTTCTCGATCAGAGTCATTAGCTAATTACCTCGTACGATGCACAATGCACTGCCCGAAGCAGTCAGTCGATGCCAAGCCGCTATCATATACGCAAGGTGTACGACTACTTGCCGTCACGCGCACGCTATCTCGCACTTATTTCTATAGCGTTAGAGTTCATTTTCCTTTGCACTATAATTACGATTCATTTCATCGTTATTTATTAATTTGCTGTTTCACCTATCGCCTTCTTGTCTTAGTATTGTAGTGAACTGTTTTGTGTTAAATTTGTGTGTAAATAAACTTTTGATATTGTTGTCGAACAATTATTTTATTCTGCTTCGCCGTCGCCGTAACTACAACTTATTTATTTAACACCCACTTATCTACTAAAGGCTCTTACATTCTGGGAGACAGCAGCCATTCAAAAACTATGATTCTGTACCACCAGTACCAAAAAAGATTATAAAAACACCCTGTACCGTAAGGCCAACTGCGGACGTTAAATATGATGGATACAATCATTTCCCTACTTTTGGGTCCAAAGGACGATGCAAACTATGTATCAAAGGTCAGACTACTGTTATGTGCATCAAATGTGGTATGAGGCTGTGTCTTTTACCGGATAGGAACTGTTTTTTCAATTTCCATAATATGAATGTCTAAAATTAATCTGATTTTGTATTTTTTCATTGAAGTTCCATTTTTGTTATTAAATAAATAGTACAAACTACTGATTATTAACGTGTTTTTTATATTTATTTTCATATAAATTATTATATAATCAAGTCATAGATAATTTGGCAATGTATCTGTAGAGATACATTGATTTTTTTTCTAGACCCCTTGTGTCATTAAAGTTAAGTGCTATGAATATTATTTTTATATTCTAAAAAATAAAATTCTGCCAAGTTAAGGGTTAATAATAAAACTGTTTCAATCTCAATTAATAAAACCGCTCAAAGTCCTAAACTATTGGCGTTCTTGTTTTAATTTTTATAAAGAATTAAAGAAATCGATTACTTTTATATTTTTGCATGTTAGAATGAAGGAATATAATATTAATAGCGTAGTATTTTAGCATGTTATAGCATAAACTAATATAAATATTCTGCAACATAATAATCCGTCTGACAAATTTACAAAATTAATTCAATCTTATAACTTAAAATTCTCAGTAAATAAACCCACGAGGAGTATAAGCGGCACTTGTATTGATAATATTTTACACAACATAAATAGAGGTCAAGCAGTAGTTGTAGATTTGGCTCTCTCAGACCATTACGCACAGATTTTTAAATGTCCGGTCAGGAAGCAATGCCGTTTATCTCATTGGTTTGTTAGAAAAAGAGTATATTGTAAAGAAAATGTGCAAAATTTAAAGAACACATAAAAAGCGCCTTAAGCAGTTTTAATATAAATGAATTTAAGTCGGGAAATGAAGCGTTTAACGATTTTCACAGTACTTTTAAACTCTTCTAAGATCTATGTTTCCCTATTCTAAAAATAAAAATTCTTGCGCGCGTTAAACTACGATGGATAACAAAAGGAATAAGAATTGGATGTAAGCGTAAAAGACAACTCTTATGGAACTATAGAATTAACAAAAAAGAACAAAACAAATCATTATATAAGACACACTCTAAACGGCTTAAAAAGATTATCTGTTTGACGCAAAGATACCAAAATGAACATTTGATTAAAACTACATATAATAAATCCAAAGTTATTTGGAAAATAATAAATAAATCAAAAAATATCTGTCCCAGAGATAATATTAGTGAAATCAAAATCAACGGAAATTTTATTAAACATCCCGTTGAAATAGCAGAATCTTTTAATAGTTTTTTTGCAAATCATTCGTCTATAATGTCTAATAGTAATAAACACATTGCTATATCTCAAGCAACCATTCCACATTCCATATTCTTAGCACCGATCACAACTAAAGATGTAGAATACATTATTAGAAATTTAAAAAACACTATGAGTACCGGCTATGATAATATAAGTACTTAAGTCATAAAGTATGTTACAAATATCATTTCACCAATTCTATCTGACATTATAAATCAGTGCCTTGAACAAGGAATATTTCCAGACAAATTAAAGACATCAATAATAAAACCACTATTTAAAAAACAAGACAAGTTTGACATGTCATGCTATAGGCCTATAGCATTAATACCAGTATTTGCAAAAGTATTTGAAAAAATCATTTATGACAAGCTTTAGGGTAAAAGTGGGATAGACGCCCTTGGAGGATAGACGCCGCACCTTAAAAAAAGAGAATTTAAAACCAAATTCACGCTCTAGTACCAAGTTCCTCGGACAGATCTCGCCCCCACAGCTCAGTCCGCGCACGCGCTTCGACAGGACTGCACGTGTCGCCGCTTGAGTTAAAAAAACGTTGCAAAATTTTATCGCGCTTGCATGATTCTTGTGACAGTGACATTTTGACGTGTTCAGAACTTTCGTTTTCGAAGGTAAGTTTTAAGTGTGTATTGTTATTTAAATAGTATGTATCATTTATATTTATGGTGTGTTCATAAAATTACGAAATTATTTAAGTATTTTTATTTATTTGCTGGGGCGTCTATCCCTACTAAAAAGGATAGAGGCCCCACTATTGACTGATTATCGACGCCCTTAGAGGCATATATCCTCTATGACTTATTCACAGGTACTTAGGCTATAGGTAAGATTTTTTTAAATAACGTACCTATCTAGTTAATATGCAACTTAGTAGGAAAATTGACTTTCCAGTTTATTTATGAGCTGTTTATACCTTTACATGTCGTACTTCACTGTACTTGTAAAAAATAATGCAGCGTATCACCTAATTTCATTTTTTATTTTAGACAAAATGCCGCGAAAATATAAAAGGAAAATAGGGGCATCCGTTCGTGCTGCTTGGTCTGAAGAAGCCCTTTGCAAAGCTTTTGGGGAAATGGATAAAGGCCAAGTCGGTATAAATGAAATATCTCGTCGTTATGGTATTCCATCTCGAACTTTGAGGAGGCGATATGCTAAAAAAAACTGTGAAAAACTTACTTTGGGTAAGTAATAGAGGAATTAATTGCCCTAATCAAATTCAATTTAGGCACTGTCTTCTTAGTTTGTTTTTTCATACTTGTCCTTTTTGAATCCTCAGTTTTTTTTCTGTACCTATTAATGTCTTCTTTTTCAGGAAAACATCCCACACTGGACTTTGACAACGAGAAACGTCTCCTAGCGCACATACAAAAATTAGAAAAGGCAGGATTTCCTACAACACGACAGGATGTAAGAAGACTCGCTTTTGAATTTGCCGAGAAACTTGGTTTGGAAAATCCTTTTAACAAAGAGACACGTATGGCTGGTCAGCACTGGCTCAAATCATTTCTTGAACGACACCCAGAACTCAGTATTCGCCAGGCAGAAGGTTTGTCTATTGCAAGGGCTCAAGGATTAAATCGAGATGAAGTAAACAAAATGTTTGAATTGTTGCTGAAAATACTAACTGAAAATGATTTGATCGATAAACCTGATCGAATTTATAATATTGACGAAACTGGAGTTCAAATGAACAATAATCCTGGTAAAGGTATTGCTACTAAAGGTGCCAAAGTAGTAAATTTCATCACTTCTAGCGAAAAAGGTGAGACAATGTCAATTATAGCTTGCTGTAACGCTGTTGGCAACTATGTTCCTCCGGTGGTCATTATCAAGGGGGTCAATAAAAGACCCAAGAGGGTCTTCCGCCCGGAGCCAACGTGTACATGAACAAAAAATCTGCCTACGTCAACTCAGAACTCTTTCAAAAGTGGCTGAAAGAACAGTTTGTGCCAATAAAACCACAGGGTAAGGTTTTGCTTATACTTGACGAGCATTCATCTCACACTACTGCTATTGATTTACTAGAATTAGCACAAGAAAATGACATCATATTGTTCTGTTTGCCAAGCCACGCTACACAGGCTTTACAACCGCTTGACCGGAGTTTTTTTAAACCTTTCAAAACTTACTTCGCTTCAGAAACTAAAAACTGGATGTTGAGTCACAAAGATCGAAAAAAAAATCGATACATTGCTGGAAAATTAATAGGTAACGCATGGGCTCGCGCTGCTACCTCTTCTAATGCTGTGAATGGGTTTCGTGCATGTGGTATTTTCCCGTACAATCCTTCTGCTATTCCCGACAGCTACTTTGCTATCTCTGATAACAGCTTTCAAAATGTAGATGAAGGAAACCTTGCTCAAGACCAACCAGTAGCAAGGGAACTCGACGCTAATGCTGATGTGAATTCATATTATGTTGAGCCCCAGCCTGGTCCATCGTCGTCAACTATCAATAGGGAGCGGGAGCCTGATTTCGGGTTCTTACTATATGAAGATCTTGCAGCGGACGCAATTATTATTCCCTTAGAAGGAAATGTCAGTCCGTCTATACTTTCTCAGAATCATAATATTGAAACTGTAGAAGTCATAACTCCAAGTAAGTATCTTAACGAATGTTCACCTATCCCGAAAATTCCTGTTCCATTATACAAAAGAGGCAAGCAAGGTGCTGCCGTTTTAAATTCAGAAGAACATATTAACTCTAAGAAAGCTAAGTTGAAAGGTAAAGCTAAGAAGCAAACACCAGACAAACCTAGAAAAAACAACCAAAAAACAGTTTCTAAAAAGAAAAGACCGAGGTTTAGCTCTGAAAGTGAACAAGAGCTCGATGAATCAGATTCTGACCAGACTGAATCTGATAAAGAAAATACTCAATGCAGAGAATGTTTCGATGACTATGCAAGTACCAAGTCCACGGCGGACTGGATTCAGTGTCTGATGTGTAAACTCTGGTTACACGAAGATTGCACTCTATATCAGGGGTCGGCAACCGGCGGCCCGCGGGCCGCATGCGGCCCGTAGACTATCTCGGTGCGGCCCGCAAGCCTGAGGTCCGTAAGAAAAAAATACCGAAGCAAAAGGCCATATAAATTCACTAGAATTTATACGGCCATGCTGCTGGGCCATGAGAGTATTCTTGAAAGCTCGCTCCCACGCGGGGTGATAAAAATGTACCTCTATTTCATTTCTTAAGAATTGTTTATCAAGACTGTGATGTTATGTATTGTTTCTACCGAAAATAAATATTTGCTGTACTTATTCAATTCTTGGCAATTTCTTTTGCGTTTATCCGCCGCACGTGCGGCGGCGGGCGGCTCCTTTGAGACAATAGGCGGGGCGGCAGTCTTTGATTAGACGCAGGTGTGCGGCGGCGAAAAAATTCAAAGCGACCGGTTTTAGTTAAAATCACAGCCGCGCGCAGCTCTCGCCACATTCGGTTGTGGAAATTCGCCGGAAACTCACGTCTCATCTGGTTGCTAGCTACGCGTTTCGTTTCACCTTTCTTCCCTTCGCTGATAGCTTCTCACGCACGACGTATGAGGTAAGTTGTATGCACTCGCGAGCATTTTGTTTTATTTTATTTACTGCTTGTTAATGTGAACCTTCAGATTGATGGGTAAATGTTATGAGGACGGGGATAGTAGTTACATGACATGAAGTTAGTTACGAGTGTGTCATGTTTTAATTATTATTTGAATGTGGAGTTGAATTTGTAGGTGCTAACTGGAACATATAATTTTACAACGAATTTAATTTTTTTCATTATTGTTACAGAATAATTATATAAACATGGCTTCAAGAAAAAGGAAGATAGAACAAGAAAAAAGAGTTTTTAACGAATTATGGACAGAATTATACTTTTTTATCGAGTTGAAAGGAAAACCGTTATGCTTGATTTGTCAAAAGAGTATTTCTGTAGTAAAGGAATATAACCTGAAGCGACATTACGACACTGAGCACAAAGCTAAATTTGACTGTCTTGAAGGAGAAATACGGAAAAGGAAAATTTCCACTTTGAAATCGTCATTACAAAATCAACAAAACATATTTAAGGTTGTGGCAGACAACAGCGAATCGAATGTTCGGGCCAGTTACAGGGTAGCAGAGATTCTTGCAAAAAGTGGACGTCCATTTACCGATAGTGAATTAGTAAAAGAGTGTGTCTTAGCTATCGCAGAAGAAATATGCCCAGAGCAGAAAAAAATGTTTGAAAGTCTTAGTCTCTCTGCAAGAACTTGCACCCGACGTACTGAAGACTTGGGTGCTAATTTGTGTGAACAACTCAGGGATAAGGCGCAGTCTTTCGACTGTTTCTCTTTAGCGATGGATGAAAGTACGGACGTGTCGGATACAGCACAGCTACTCATATTTGTACGCGGCATTGACGAAAACTTTACTGTTTACGAAGAGCTTGTGAAAATGTGCAGTTTGAAAGGTACAACTACGGGAGAAGATTTATTTCACCATGTGGAACAAGCTCTGGATTCATTGCAATTAAGCTGGGAAAAGTTAACAAGTGTCACTACCGATGGAGGCAAGAACATGAGCGGTCAAAACAAAGGTGTTGTTGGGAGAATCATCAGCAAAGTGAAAGATTCTGGATCTACTGTGCCATTGATTTTTCACTGTATTGTCCATCAAGAGGCATTGTGCTCCAAAGTTATATCCTGGAAAGAAATAATGGATACTGTAACATCCACTGTTAATTTTATAAGAAGAAATGGGCTCACACACCGTCAGTTCCAAAAGTTTTTGGAAGATCTGGAAGCTGAACATGGTGACGTGGTTTACTACTGTGAAGTGAGGTGGCTCAGTCGAGGTGCCGTTTTGGAACGGTTTTTTGATTTGAGGAAAGAAATTGGCAACTTCATGGAGATGAAAGGAAAGCCAGTAGAAGAGCTTACTAACAAACAGTGGATTATCGATCTTGGTTTTTTGACTGATTTGACTAAGGAACTGAATCAGCTCAACAAACGCTTGCAGGGAAAAAATAAATTGATTTGCGATATGTATACAGATGTAAAGTCATTTGAAATGAAACTGAAACTGTTTATCAAGCATATTGATGAAAAAAAGCTTGACCATTTTCCTAATTGCAAGAAAGCCGTGGAAGAAGCTGGAGATAATTTTGTGTGGCAAAATATTACAATGAGAAACGTGTTAACACAACTACAAACTGAGTTTGTAAATCGATTCACCGACTTTAAAAAGAGCTCCCTTAACATGGAAATATTCCAAAACCCTTTTGCAATTGATATTAGTGAGGTACCAAGCAATTTGCAAATGAACATAGTAGATTTGCAAAGTAATAGCACACTTAAAACGGCATTTAAGGAAAGCACTGACTTGATACAGTTCTACGGAGGTTTGAGTTCTGAAAACTTCAAAGAATTGAAAAAGTTTGCTCAGCAGATAATAACTATGTTTGGTAGTACATATTTGTGTGAGCAGACTTTTTCAATTCTCAACTACCGCAAAAATAAGAATTGTTCGCGGTTAACGGATGAACATTTAGACGCGATACTGCGCGTGTCTACTACTAAAATGAAAGCAGACGTTAAAAAACTTGCAAGTCAAATGCAGCCTCAAAAATCTCACTAGTACTTACTTTTATGTTAGTATAGTAGTTCAATTAAAAAAGACATAATTGTATGAATATATATGCGTTTTATTTCAAATATTAAAAATATAAATATAAGTGCGGCCCGCACTCATACTCTGGCAACATATGTGGCCCGGCTATAGCATAAGGTTGCCGACCCCTGCTCTATATGGCGATTACTGTAATAGATGTGGACACAAGAAGAAGCTTGCAGCTCTAAAAGCTAACCTGGCCAAAGTGAATTCAAAGAATAAGTAACCTGGCCAAAGTAAACAGTATCTCTATATTTGTTGATTATTTGAAAATTTTGATTACTGTTATTTTTTTTTTAAGAAGGAAGCTTTGTTTTCTCCCAAAGAAGTCTTAATAGTCTAAGATCCGACCGCGTGATTTATACGTTCATATGTTTGATTAATAAAATATAATTTTTATCGATATTTATAACTAAACCAATGCAGATCCGCAAAGGTGGCCATCCAAATTTGGCCGCAATTAATTTTAATTAAAATGTAATTAATTATTTATTTTTGAACAATTACGTTCACTTGTAATTGTTAAAAAATATATTTCATTAGAAAGAAATATACCTGAGATACCGAGAAAGTTCAAGGTGCCATCCCTCACTTGGCCGCAACCTAATGTCAGCCAGGTGTAAACAGGTATAATTTCGTTAAATATATACGTTCATAATGTATTATCATGTTATACATACCAAATTGAAGATTAATTCTTTCCCTACATGATGAGATATAGGTGCCTATGCAAAAATGCCCGCAAATAGTGACTGCCAACGATTAAAGATAAATAAAAGCGAGAGAAACTTAAGATAAACACCCCATGTCGAATAAAGATAGAGCATCCCAGCTGCTTGTCGTTTTTATGCTACTGCGCATGCGTCCATAGATAAGGTGCTCAACTAAATACCGTACTGAATATTGCAATCATATGTTTTTGACAGTCTTATGCGCCACGTTGTTTTTTTTCAAGTCCAAAATTATAAAACTATTAATATTAATATTGATATATTTCATTCTTAACGTTATTAAAACGTAAGAATAAAATGAAGAAGTGTTTTTTGTTGTGTAATGAAAAGCAAGAAGTGCTTAACTTTAGTGATGTATCATTTAAAAAGTGTTTTTTAATGATATTGTTTCGACGTCACAAAAATTTTATGTATCATAACCTAAAACTTAATGTGGAATCAACAAATGAATTTGGTTATCACATGAATTGTTTAAAAAAAGTTATTACTGTAAAAAGTAAATACAAGGAAGAATTTGAAGAATTTTGTAAAACCCAAAATGTAAGTACAATTTTTAATCACACAGGACAAATGAATAATTTTATAGCTACTAAATATAAATATTATTACGTTGAGTGTAGGTTTAATAGTACGATGTTTTTAATCTAATAAAACTTGTATAATAGTAGACTATCTTTTTATATTTAATAATGTATAAAATAATGTTTAATACAGCGATATATACAGAAATTTTCAACTACCTAGTTTTTCATCTAATACTAAAATTGAAAATTATTCCAATGATACTTATTTCTCCACGAACTCAGGTAGGCAAACCTTTAAAGAACGAACTCAGGTAGCCAGACCTTCTTTAAAAAGAACAATACTATCTATCGAGTATCGTTTAGGTTTTTTTTTGTTACTCCAAGATGAACATTGTACATGATTTTGAACTGACAGTAGTACTAAAATGTATGTTTCAAATTCGGGAAAAAAAATTTTTTCTGTTTTTTTTTGTTATTGAAAATCAGTAAACAAATAAAAATATTTCATTTGATTATAAAAGTTTCGAGCTGTCGATATTGTCTATGGGATAGCTGTTTTTAAATTTTTATTGTCGAATAAATACTCAAAGTACTTAACTATTAGTCTCATTACTGAAAAATTTTTATTGTTGATATTTTATAAATGATCAATGACAGACAATTTAATTTTAACGAAGTTTTTTTTTCAATTCATAGGTACCAAATCTTTCATCGCAATGTTCTGAGCCGAGTACATCTGTTGCGAATCAACAACCGAGTGCATCAGTCTCTGACCAAGAGACCAATCGTATATCTGCTCCGAACGACGACATCAGTAGCTCATCTACTCAGCAGGAAACATTGGAAGAACAACCAAGTACGACATCTGAATCAACAACAAGAAATAAAAAATTAGCTTGTGTTTTTTGCGGCCACGTTGAGAAGAAAGTTGGTAAGCGACGACTTTATGTAACGATTCCACAAAAAGAGGCAACTGTAACCGAAATCAAAGAAATGGCTGAATCATCGCGAAATTCGTCATTAATTAAAAATTTAGAGGACTTTCCGACTGTCGCTTACCATTCCAACTGTTTTACAGCTTTGAAGACAACTTTGCAACGTCAAAATAAAGAGAAGGCAGAACCAGGACATTGGCATGCGAATAGGCAATTGCACCAGTCAGCATTTGCTGTTATTTCAGATGTTATCACCATGGAAATAATTGAAAAAAATCGAGTCATGTTCCTTTGTGATTTATTTTCTCAATACAAAGCTTTATTATTAGAATTTGGTGAGAATAAAGTAAAAGCCGAAGACTTTCACGATTACCGTGCTGAAAATTTAGAAAATAAAATAATAAATTCCTTTGGCGATCGACTGATCATAGAGCCATCTTCTGCAGCACACAGAAAAAAAATTGTTTATCAATTTAAGATTGATACCTCTCAATTAGCTGGTGAAATTGCTAATTTAGAAGAGAAACAGCAAAATCGCCATAGGGACGTTGCTTATGAATTACGAAATAGCATCACCTCTGTTGAAAATAAGAAGTTACCAGCAGATCTTAGCGTGGACGACGTTATTCGTGGAGAGTGCACCATTCCAGAAGAATTGTTTAACTTTGTTTGTGACTTGGTTCAAGGGCCGGATATTCGTCGCAAAAATTCAAACGAGGATTTAGTTAAAATTAAATCAGTGTGCAGTGACCTTATTTATATAGTTTCTAAAGGTCGAGTAAAACCATCTAAGCATCTTACTCTCGGATTAGCAATGAAGTCAATAACAAGTTCCAGAAAAGTTCTTTCAATATTGAATAGGTATGGTCATACTATCGGCTATAATCTAGCCGAAGAAATTGAAACGGAAATGACATACGCAACGCAAAAAGACGAAAGTTTAGTACCATCCGGCATCCGTAAAGTTAACGGATTAAGTACGCATGTTGCTTTTGACAATTTCGATCGTTTTGTCGACACTGCTACTGGTAAAGACACTTTACATGATACCGTTGGTATTATATACCAGTTCAATCATAGGATTAATGAAGAAAGTGGTGATATGGAAATCTTGAATTGCTCTACATCACAATCTAACGATGACAACATTGAATCTCATCCGCCTCGTAAAAGACGGCGTTACGAAGGAATTCCACAAAGTATTCGAACTTACTACAAAAAACCTCTCACCAGTATGCCTTTTGTTCATGTCGATTCAATTACACAGACTATCGATGCGTGTCAATTTGCGAAAATAATAGCTATGGATAAAGATTATATTTGGAGTATGTCTCTATCACGGATTGATTCTCTCCCCATGTGGTTGGGATACAATTGTAAGATTTGTATTGATTGTAGCAAAACTCAAACAGTCGAGTACTTACCTCCTATTAATTCGTCTCCTACTTCATTAGCAGTTGTTTATCAAACTCTCTGTACTGCTAAGGAAATTGCGAAAAATTGTGATCAAGAACAGATTATCGTCACTTATGATTTGGCAATTGCAAAATTAGCTATGCAAATACAATTACATGACAAGCCTGAATTCGATAATGTGTTTGTAAATTTAGGAGCATTCCATATGCAAATGGCATATTTCAAAGCCATTGGTAAGTACATTGACTCCAGTGGATTAGTGGAGATTTTGGTTCAAGCTGAAGCACTAGCGGGAGGATCAATGGTTAGCTTTTTAGACAGCAAACATTTTAATCGGTGTAAGCGATTGCATCCGCTGGCATCTGGTGCCTTACAAGTTCTTCATTTCGAAAAGTATTTATCGGAAAAACAATATGATCCAGATACATTGAATGAAGATTTAGCTGCTGTAATAAATACCCCGAGTGAAGACAATGAACGTATAATTTTACAGGACTCACTACAACAAATACTTGAAGATTACAAACAGTATCGAGAAACAACGCTTCAGGGTGGCCATGGAAAGACCGCTCAATATTACTTGCTATACTCGGAAATGATTAATATTTATCATCGATTTTCCAGAAGTATTCGTTGCAGTAACTTAGAGCTCTACCTAAATAGCATTTTTGAAATATGTGATTATTTCTTTGCATTTAATCTACCAAATTATTCCAAATGGGCAGCTTTGTACTTAAATAATTTAATTAAGCTGAAAATGGACGATTCAGCTTTGATTGCGGAATTTCGTCAAGGTGCATTTGGTGTTAGGCGTACCAATTCATGTTTAGGTAGATCACCTGTGGACCTAACATTGGAGCAAACGATAAATGCAGATGCTGGTAACACATTGACTGGTGTTAGCCACTTCACTAACTCTATAGCTGCAAGACAAAGGTGGGCTCTTAGCCATAGCATAAGAACCAAAATTTTATCAGCTGTAAAAGCGGAAGTTGGCCTATCACGGGCAGATGATACTTCTCATTCACTGCAAAAGAATCAAATAGAGAAAGACAATAAAACGCTGAATAGAATTATTGAAACAATGAAAAAAACAACGAATCCTTTCAGCGAAAATTTGGATAAGAATATTTTATTCAATATGTCAACTGGTAAAGCAGCATCTTCACACGTTTCTGATTTTTTATTGAATTGTAAGACATTAGGTCATGAACAAAAATTACGTTTCTTTTCGGAATGTTCTGAAGATCCTACAAGGTTTGTGAAATCTATCAAACGTAATGTTATTTCCAACTTTGCATCTGACTGTGCAAAAAGAACAATTAAGAATAAAAGTAAAGACAACCAAGCTCTATTAAAAATGGAACGCGATATTTTCGGACGACTTTTAGCAATTGCTATCGAACATAAAGTTGATATTGAGAACTGCCTGTCGTATCCACTTGCACCTGTACCTCCGGCACTGTTCCACTGTACTGGTCATATGTATAAGACAGACAAATCTACTCTAAGTAAACATCTAAAATCAAAAATTGAAGTTTCAAATCCTGGACATATTGATGTAGAAATAATAGATGGTTTCTATTATTTGTATTCTATAGGTTCTACTCTACCACAAAGTTTTGGAAAAGTAGCTGAAGCAATACTGATAAAGCTATGCTCAACAAATAGCCAAGAAATACACATAATATTTGATAGATACCTTACTCCTTCTATCAAAGATTGTGAAAGATTGAACAGAGCGGAAATTGATATTCCATATACAATTAGCGGTCCATTACAGCCTAGACCCAAGGATTTTTTAGCAAGTTTAAAAAATTATCGTTTTAAAGAAGCTCTCGTAAAATTTTTAGCTGATCACTGGAGTGATAATAGTTTTGCTGCAATATTAAAAAATAAAAAAGTTTTCATTACGGTCGACGAACTATGTTTTTCATTTTCTTCGGTTGGAAATATCGTACTCAAGAACGAAGAACCTGAATTAGCATGCCTACATGAGGAAGCTGATACCAGGATTATTTTTCACATCAGTAAAATACATGACGGTGCAAAAATTTTGGTTAAGGCAACTGACACTGACATCTTAATAATATTATTAGGAAATATACATAAATTTGCCAACTTACAAATTTGGTTGGCAAACAGTACTTCAAAAAAAACTACCAATCAAGATCAAGCTTGCATTAACTGCACAAAATTATCAGTGGAATTAGGTCCGACCTTATGTCTTGCACTACCAGCATTCCACGCGTTTACTGGTTGCGACTATACAGCAGCATTTTTTAACAAAGGAAAAGTCCGCCCTTTCAAGATATTTTGTAAACACCAGAACATTCAAGAGACATTTGCATCATTAAGCAATCCGGAGGATATTCTTGATGATAACAAAATGATAGTAGTTCAGGAGTTTATAGCTCTAATGTATGGGATTAAAAATTGTCAAAATGTAAACGCTGCAAGACTTTTAATGTTTAATAAAATGTATGCCATGACTACAATTAATGACAAATTTATGAAAAAACTTAAAGGTTTCAATTCAAGCACTATTCCACCATGCTTGAAATCCTTGCAACAAAAATTATTGCGTACGATCTTCGTTAATTCAATGTGGCAAAATGCCACTAATCCAGATTGCATCAGATTTAAACCTGAAAATAATGGTTGGATTTTAGATGAAACTTTAAAACCAACATGGTTCATTGGAGATTCAGTGCCACAGCAAGTAGAAGATGTTATTTGTGATTTAATTGAACAATCTTCAGAAGATACAAACGATAAAGATTCTGACGTTTCAACATATGAGAGTGACAGTTCTGATGATTCAAGTGACGATAGTACGTAAATGAAAATTTTTTCGTTACAAGTACTCCGATATGTATTGATAATTATCTAACTGTAAAATCTTTTTTATCATTTTTGTAATTTTTATCATTTTTTTTTAATAAAGAAGTGTTTGTATTTTTTATCATTTTTTATAATAAAAAAAAAGTTGCATTTTAAATCAAAAATAAATAATTCACTTTTTGTTGTCACTATCCCTATCAAATGAAAAAAACGTTTGTGCATTTTTCTTTTAAAATATATAATTAACAAATAATTTTTTTAAACAAATAATAATTGTTAAATAAATGATTCCAACATTTTTTGTTTTCAAAAAATAAAACTGAAAAATTTATATTAATCAGATCCCTGATTAAAGAACCGAATTAAAAGCAATGGAAACAGAATTCAACAGAATTAAAAAATCAATTCTGTTTAATTCTGTTACCATTGTTTTTAATTCAGTTCTGTAATCAAGGATTCAAGGAAAATAAACGAAACTTTATATTGATGAAAATAAAAATAAAAAAAACATTTGTGTATAAAGATAAATTTTAATATAGATTCAAATTAACGTCTTACAGTTCAAAGTTATTGTTTGAGTTGGATATAATTAAAAAAAAAATTAAAAACACTGGTTTGGATAGTAATTTTTATGACATTTTTTATGAAGACCGAAAATAAACGAAACTTAATATTGTTAAAAATTGTAATAAAACAAAATTTATTTAAAAGATAAATTTTATATTTAAAATGACGTTTCACAGTTAAAAAATATTGTTTTAGTTGAATATAATTAAAAAAATATTGAAAACACTAGTTTGGTAGATTAATTATTATGACATATTATTTTTACTGCTCAATTTTTGGAGTATTTTAAACTCCAAGCAAATACGCGAGCTACTAGTTGAGCACCTTATCTATGGACGCATGCGCAGTAGCATAAAAACGACAAGCAGCTGGGATGCTCTATCTTTATTCGACATGGGGTGTTTATCTTAAGTTTCTCTCGCTTTTATTTATCTTTAATCGTTGGCAGTCACTATTTGCGGGCATTTTTGCATAGGCACCTATATCTCATCATGTAGGGAAAGAATTAATCTTCAATTTGGTATGTATAACATGATAATACATTATGAACGTATATATTTAACAAAATTATACCTGTTTACACCTGGCTGACATTAGGTTGCGGCCAAGTGAGGGATGGCACCTTGAACTTTCTCGGTATCTCAGGTATATTTCTTTCTAATGAAATATATTTTTTAACAATTACAAGTGAACGTAATTGTTCAAAAATAAATAATTAATTACATTTTAATTAAAATTAATTGCGGCCAAATTTGGATGGCCACCTTTGCGGATCTGCATTGGTTTAGTTATAAATATCGATAAAAATTATATTTTATTAATCAAACATATGAACGTATAAATCACGCGGTCGGATCTCGTACTATAAGGGACGGATTTGTTTTAAGTTTTATTATTCCTAAATTTAGTTCTGTAAAGTTTTAAATAATTTTTAATAGACGTTGTTAAGTTGCTAAGTTTACCCAAAGAATGATTGAAAGACTGAGCCTTTTGTTCCTATAAAAGTGCCGATTACTTCAGTTTTACGGTATATTTGGATAAGAAAACCTTATAATATATTATTGCAACTAAGAAAGCAAATAAACATTTTATTTAATTTTCTACGAATTTTTTTTTTATTACGAAAGCATCTATCCCATTGTAGGGCATCTATACTCATGTCGAAATTTTGCCAGGGGCAACTACCCCATACAGTAGGCGTCTATCCTCAAACAATAAGTTTTTTTAAAAGCCGAATATCTACAAATCTACGGTATGCATTGAATAATGATATGAGTAGATAGTAAGTATAAGGACTATAGTTGTTACAAATAGTTAACTCACTCGAATAGTGCTTTAAAAAAAAAAGTTATAGTCAGCTTACAAAAAGTGGGGCATCTATCCCACTTTTACCCTACATATTTTTCGAAAAATATGATGTTTTTACCGAAAGGCAAATGGGTAGCTATTTATAACTTCATAAACAAAGTCTTAACGGGATTGGACTGCAAATTTCAAGTATCAGCATTATATATGGATCTCAGTAAAGCCTTTGATAATGTGAATACGTATAAAATTTAAATTTAGAATTCGACAAAAAAATTAAAAACTTCAACTTTTTAACTATAAGAATCGATTCATTAATTTTTTTTTACAAATTAATTGATACAGATAATAAGCATCCAAAAATTCATGAAATCATTCTTAGTCAATTTTTAAAAGCTCAAAGCTCAGCAATAAAGCTTCATACGAAAAAAAAATTGTGTGTACACATCCACCTCGCCTAGAAGTATAACTGACCAGAGTATAAACAAAATTCACGACCTCATTTTTTTTGCATGTCCGCTTCATGTGAAATGCCCCATATGTCAATTATAACACGCAATACTAATTTCGAGATTAAACGCCTCCCAATACTTTTTAATTTTGATGATATTTTGACTCATCACAAGAAAATTGATAGTGTTTGTCCCTTTATTAATATTATAGCAACAATAAAATCGTATTTACCATGAAAATACCTTTAGTTACGTCAAAGACTTATTATTTGTATCAAATCATCCCGTATCCAGTTATAATAGTAAATAACAGTTATGCAAGTTTAATACCAACTACTAAATATATAGGTATTACTAGAGATAAGTCCTATTATTGTAAGATTGATAATTTTAATCACTGTAAGGCGATGTATAATGTTAATTTTATTTGTAACTCAATAGATTCATATTCAATTTCAACAAATCCGATATGCGAATCGGAGATAATGATCAAAGCCATAAGTTCCATGCCAAACAGTTGTAAAACCAAATTATTTCACGGTCACTTGGATATCTGGCAAAAGGCATTAAATAATAGATGGATATATGTCTTATCAAACCCGTCGAAAATTTCCATTGACTGTCAAAACTCTAGTAGTACAGAGAAAATAATCTCAGGAACTGGAATTTTAAATTTACCTTTGAATTATATAGCCTATTATAAAGATTCAAGGTTTATACCTAAATATTATAAAACCATTAAACTACAACCGATTTACACCAATTTTAATATTATAGACAATACTTGCTGTAATCTTGAGATAGTAAATAAATCTTCATATCATATCCCTATCCTAAATCTTACAAATATAAACCTTGATTCTATACTTAAACACGACGATCATGAAACAAATCATATTTTAAATAAATTAGATAATAATAATAATAATAATTATTATTAGCTATTACTGAGGTCCGCACATTTGAGTTTTCAGCGCTTAGCGGCTCTCTCTCCCTGTATAAGGGGGTTTTAAGGTCTGGCCTACCGTGGAGGCGGGGGTAAACAGTAACTTCCGACAAAGCTGAAATAATACGTGAATAGAGACAATTATGTCCCAAAATACAAACGGAACGTCGCCTAATGGCGGCAACGCGTCTACAACCGCTGGTGGTATGGGGACACGAAGAAACAGAACACGACCGAGAGTTAATAATCAACACGCAACATCGGACGAGAAAATATACAGAACCAAAGCTTATACATATCTTGAGAAAGATGGAAAACTGATCAGAGTGCCTGGTGCAACGCCAGTAGATGGCGTAAGCGTTATTCATGGACCACCGCCACAACAACTTTTAGCGAAGGTCAATGCCACGCCACGAAAGTCACCTAAGATATCGCTCAAGGATGTCGCCATAGTTTTGGTCACGTTGATAGTGATACAGTTTGGCCATGTTGAGTCTTTAACAATAACATCGAACAGGTGTTTCACCCAAGCAAATGCGTGTTATTGGTTTAGACCGGGAAGTACGGCACCACAGAAATGTGTAAAGTGCGAAAGAGCTATTGCTAATGACGTGATATTGTTAGGCGCAAATGGACTTGAGCCGCCCCACGACAGATTAATTTGGCTCAATAGTTCGGGGCATGCTAGCGACAATTGGGCTGGCATAAGCACTCTCCCACCTTTCAGGCGCGGGATGATAATTTACGAGCTATGGAACAAGGTTAAACAATTAGACTCAGATCCAACCGCACACGACTCAAAGAATGCTGAACAAATCTCAAGTTTAGCGGCTGAGTTAAACAAAACGAGGCAATGGGCAAAATCAGAAATTGAGAGCGCGGCTTCACTAGTTAATGAACTGCGATTTGAGAGAGACTTGGCCTTGGCTAAATCACACGACATGGAAGGTAGGATTTCCTCGTTGATCGAGATGAACAAAGGGATGGACACTAAGATTATGGACTTGACAAACCTGCACACAGCATTGCTGGTTAAAAATCACGACATGGAGAAATCGGTGCAAGAGTTGACGAAAATTACTGGTTCACAATTGACTAAAATAATGGACTTAAAACACAAATCAACCAAAATTGAGGACGAGATTCAACACTTTATATTGGACGCAGTGAATAGTTTTATGAACCACAAAGATGAGATTACTTTTGATTACGGTGTTATGGCTGCCACCACCCCACCATTGATTAGAACAGCGAGAGCCGTTGTCTAGAAGAGAGAGGATAGTATGCAAGCAATCGGACATCAAGGATGCTTGCACGATATCAATGCTAATAGGATCAGAAATTAGTTTGGACAATGTGAAATTGATTATACTTAAGACTAATGAGTTAGTTGCCGATGGTATAGCGTACAAGTACAGATACAAAGTGCAGCAGGATATATGTGCGGTCGCCGAAGAGGGACGCCCATATGTGTTGAAAGCGACGAGCAGGTACAGGCCAATATTTGTCGCCTGCAACGCGACGTCACCTTTGGTGCCTATTACGAGGGCCAGCAACAAATTCCACTACTTGATATCTACCGTGATATTCGTGGGCACATTTGTGACTGAAATGATCTATCAATCATGGATCGTTGGACTCGAGGTTATGATAGCCGGATTAATAGGGTTTGTGATCGCAATTGAGGACGCGCTGTTAAGCAATAGCATGAACTTAAAAAACTACGCTACAATAGTGGTGGTTGTTGGTTCAATACTAACTTTCACTACTAGTAGAGGCGTTGCCGGCCTGGTGTGGTTCCTTATGTTGGGATGGTTGTATACAGTAGACGCGATAGATGGCATGACTTTCGAAGTTAAGGGCGATAGTCAGAACAACAGAATCATATATGTGACTAGTTTAAACATGCACGTCAATGACGTGATAGTAATGGGCAATGTATCGCTTAAGTTAACGAATATCAGGCAGCGAAAAGAGTACGATTACGTCAAGACTGTGCCTAGGGTTATAACTTACAATACCTTATGCAAGAATTGGGATTGCGACAACAACAGCCCAAATTGTAAAAATAAGTGTGACAAGAGCTGCACAGGACTGTCGTATAATAGATGTACAGCGATGGACATGTACAATTCATGCGTTTGGTCACCCTTAGGGTGTGCTAAGTGTGAGGGAACAGGCGCGCTATTTGAACAATTATGTTTCCACGCAAGTGAAACATGCAATGTATTTGACAATTCAAGCATCCAAGGTGATCGCGAAATAGTGTTACAATACAACATAGAAGGAGGGACTGAGGAGCATGTTGTAAAAGTAGGGCAAGACTCGTATGCTACAGAGGGTGTGTTTAGAATAACTGGTCTTGAAATTTTATCAACGAAGAACATAGGTACGGTATCCAAATGCGAGACACACACGTGGTGTCGCAAGCAGAAATTGCCCACTGACGACTTTTGCGGATGGTACGGGATGGAGGCTGGTTCAAACCAGATGGATATTTCGTGCTTACGCATAAAGGACTCCAGAGCCTACGCCGACGGTAGCTCAGTACAATCTCGATTGGAGTATAGACAAAACAACTTCGACCCAGTCGCATTTGGTTTCACTGATTGCTCGGACCAGGTTATAGAATCCGACGATCCCAAGTCATCAGTCGTGTGGACAACATCGCCCGGCGCAAGACTGAACGTATACCATGAACGGGAAATAGACACAGCGAAAAATTACCGATATACGCATAACGAACGTGAGAGAGGGAGAGAAGCATGCATTCAGAACATCGTCCGTAACCGTGTCTGGTACAGTTGCGCAGGAGTTTGTAGCCTACGTGACGTCTAGACACTGCCACGTGTTGGGTCGTACGGACTATTTGTTAAGGTCAGGATTCGACATAAATATAACAATGACTTGTACGTTGTGGTCTAGCGACGTGATTTATTTTTACCTTAATCTATGTGTTAGTAAATTTTTCCGCAATCACACTATTTACACCCGCCGCATGCCCTCTTGCATTTTTTGTCTTATTTTGTACATGTGTTTTATTTTTGTTACTATTCTGGGGTAAATATAGCCCTTTGAACTAACACTCATCATCTATCAGACGTGCACGTTACAGTTATGCTCTTATATATATATACACCCGGCAGAGCATTTCTGTTTGGCATTATAGTTCTATCGTTAAAAGTTTTAAACTGTTTGGCGCTGTGCATAGGTAGAAAATACAGCACAATCTTGGCAACTATGCTAGTGTGGCATTTCAGCATTGATTCTGCAATCTTGTATGCCAAGCAGACATACAAAAAGAAGTTGTAATGGGCGCAGATGAGTATCAATACGACATTAACTAACGACACTATTTTACCAAACGTTTTCATGCCCTCAACACTGTACATATTTAACTTAATTTGCCTATCTACATTATACTTAAAAATTTTAACCGAATTTTCTAATCCCAGCTTGGTTAGGTCATAGTCTATCACTAATAGCATGGTGATTAATAGTCATGAGTGGTCAACTGGCGCGGTGTGAGCGTCATCGTCTGATTTTACGTACACGACGAAAAGCAATAGAAGTATACCCATTATGACTATACCTTTTGTTCCGCCACCCACGTACATATACGTTAGTAGCAAAACTATCGCAAACACTACAGCTGTCATATTAGTCACCAACGACGTAAAAACGCCCGTCACCGATTTTATCGATCTGACCAACCATTTCATTAGGTTTACTGGGGTGTCTATGTCTATAACGCTGCTATTGGTGTTAATCGACCAAGCCTTTTCTATGTAATAATTGGGGTCGACTGCTATATTACTAACCGAGATTATCTTAATAACAAGCTTGGCAAGGTTCAAACCCAATTAAATTAGAACCGAAACGAGTGAAAAGAGGATTCATTGACGGTCTTGGTTCTAAAATGCATTACTGGTAACTTAGATCAAGCTGATGCGATAAGATACATTTTAACGAAAAGAAACTCAGTCAAACAGCGTGACGACAACGAGTATATTCAGAATGAACATACAATATTAGCGTTGCGCCTTTTATATGGAATCGTACAGTTACATCCACAACGAAACTAACATCAACAAAGAAACTAATTATTCATAAACAATATCCAAAATACAATTTACTTATAAGGCAATACTGATAAATTATAATTTTATAATTAGTTACATATCTCTAGTAAAAAAATCGTTAAAACATAATGTATAGTATTATTATTAACTATTATGACTATCTGCATAATCCAACAAAGCAATTACTTGTTCTTAAATGTTTTACTTTATGTAATATACAAATCACCTATTAAACGTACTCAACAAGTATCGTCCCGAGCCGATGATATAATAACACGTTTGCGTACAGATCATTTATATAAAGAAGAAAAAGCCAAATTTAATAAATATATGGTCTCGTTATTCAGATATATTTTACATTGAAGGAGAAGCTCTTACCTTCACTAATAAAATTAAACATAAGATTGGAACTACTGACGAGGTACCTGTATACACTAAAAGCTATTGTTATCCTTTCGTGCATAGAGATGAAGTTAGGAACCAAATATCCAACGTGTTAGATCAGGGTATTATCAGACCATCCGAGTCCGCGTGGAGCTCACCAATCTGGGTAGTTCCAAACGACGACGCATCAGGAAAACAAAAATGGCGCCTTGTTGTTGATTTCCGGAAGTTAAATAAAGAGACTTTGGACGACAAATATCCCATCCCTAATATCAACGACGTGCTAAATAAATTAGGGAAATGTCAGTATTTTACGACCTTAGATTTGGCAAGTAGTAATGGATCCACGGGATATTCCAAAGACAGCTTTTAATTTTGAACATGGGCATTTTGAATTCCTTAGAATGCCTATGAGACTAAAGAATTCCCCATCAACTTTCCAACGTATGATGGATAATCTTCTAAGAGGTTTTCAAAACTCGTGTCTCGTGTATCTTGACGAAATCATAGTATTCAGTACATCACTTCAAGAACACATAGTCCATCTAGAGAAGGTTTTTCAAAGACTTCGTGAGTCTAACTTCAAAATTCAGATGGACAAATCAGAATTTCTAAAGCTTGAAACAGCTTATCTCGGACATATCATTAGTAAAGATGGTATAAAGCCAAACCCCGATAAGATATCAGCAACGGCAAAATATCCTATCCTCAAGGTACCATCGGAGCAGAAAAACATGTATGTTATGCATCTCGCACTCTAAACGAAAGTGAATGTAATTATAGCACCACAGAAAAAGAGTTGCTTGCCATAGTTTGGGCAACAAAGTACTTTAGACCTTACCTATATGACTTTAGCGTCGTTTATAAGAAAGGCAAGGTTCATAGTAAAGATTCATACTGGAGATGTTTTATCTTTAATTGAGGAAATAGACGAGTTAAATTCCCTATTAGGTAATCCATCTGAGATTATACAACGACAAGACAATGAAAACTCTTCTACTGAGACTGTACACACCAGCAATGAAAATCCTATATTGGAAATTCCCATAACAGAAGAACCTTTAAACAAATTCCATCGACAGATACATTTAACTATTGTTGTGACATAAAGAGAAAAGCTATAGTGACTAAGACCTTTGACACACACACTCGTATTAGTATACAATTATCTGAAGCAAATTTGGAGGAAGACGTTGTTAATGCTATTAAAGAATATGTCAATCCAAAAGTTAAAACAGCTCTTCTAATAACACCACCTTTAGCTATGTACTCAATAATACCAATTATTCAAGATAAATTTAGAAATTCTGCAGTGAACCTTGTCTTGCAAAACTCGAATTAGAAAATGTTAAAGAGTACTTGAGACAACAGGAAATTATCCGTCATTATCACGAGGGTAAAACTAACCATCGTGGCATTAATTAATGTTATTTAGCTTTATCTCAAAGATATTACTGGCCGAAGATGAAAGACCATATAACCAAGTTCATTAACGAATGCACTATATGTGGACAAGCTAAATATGACAGAAATTCTATAAGACCACAGTTTAATATCGTACCCCCAGCTACAAAACCCATTGAGATAGTTCATATCGCCCATTTGCGACGACAGTGTAACATCTCGAATTATACAATTTTTCGTTTTATTGATATTCTAAACCGCGATCTCGCGTTCTATTATCTCCAAAAACGCGATATTTTTTACTACAAAAATAACAAAGAAAACAAGAGAAAGAGACAAAGTATCACAATATAGCGCTGTCTCGTTTGGTGAGTTAGTTGACTTCGACACAGTGACAGTTCAGTTGTCACCTGCGCTTCGAGGTGTGAGGTGCTCTCGGTTTTCATCAAAAACGTGACATCACGAGGTTACCACGATTAAGTTGATAAGGTGAGTCTCTTGTAATAATTTTCTTTTATTCGACAATGAGGCACGTCATACTTACCACAGTGTTCTTGTAAAACATCAAGCGAAGTTAACGAGATATGTTTTTGATATCACGTTTTTCTTGTAAGCGATTCACATTATCACTGCGTTATTTTAAATTGTAACGTTGTAGATGATAAATGCTTTTCTTTTACTGGAAGTATGTTGTGGGTCATTTGTTGATGTTCTGTTGCTGCAGAATACATATTGATAAAATTTAATGGTACCTTCACTTGTCACGTTGTATACACTAAGCAGCAATATAAAACTTCAGTTTCCTTTACAGATGGGGACAAGGTCTAAACTAATATTAAGATTAGCACAAGCGAAAATGGATGAAGATTTTCCCCGTAGCAACTTAGTTGCTCGTAACAACCCGGGTTCAAAGAATGTTAACGATGACGAAACAATTGATTATCAAGATAATACACAAAGTCATCTCTATAATAGCGAATTGACTTCATCTTCAACTACTTCGTATAGCAACTCTTCAAGTTCTTCATCTTTTTCCGAGGACAGTGATGACTCCGTAAAAGACCCCGACTATAAAGAGGTTCAAAAAAATCACCGACGTGTATTTTTTTCACTCAAAGATATAAGTGATGATGTTCAGACAGCGACAACTAGCCGGCAAACGACAAACCAAGAAGAAATATCAGGCATCAACTCAGTAATTTTTACTTCTAATGAAAATCCCATTGATGCGCCTGATATGAGAAACGAAAATCAATCGTTACCAATTGAACCTTGCATCGTCACCGCACCAAAACCTAAAAATTCTCCCACTTCTGTTGAAACTCCTATTAAAAAAGGTAAAAAAAGGCCAAGACAAGAAACAAAATGGAAGAATAATATTGCAAAGAAATTAAGAAATAGTGGAAAACCGTATAAATCAGTAAAAAATCATAAAGATATCCCAGAACGAAGACTAAAACCCCCCTGTAAAGAATCGTGTAAATTTAAATGCCACGAAAATATAACAGAAATTCAAAGACATCAACTTTTGAAGGAGTACTGGGATTTGGGTGAAATTGAAAGACAGTGGTTATTTATAATTCAGTCCATGGAAGAAGTGAAACCACCTCAACGATATGTCAGAATTGATTCTGACGGAACAATAGCACCAAAACGCGAAAACAATAATGCTTACTATTTTACAGTGTCTGGGGCTAAGATCAGAGTTTGTAAAACCTTTTTTAAAAACACTTTGGATATTAACAATAGACCTATAGAAACCGCACAAAAGAAGAAGAATAAAAATACAAACATTTCTTTGATCAAAGACAACCGTGGATGTCACAAAAATCATGCCCATGTTGACGAAACAATAAAAAATGGAGTAAAAACTTTCATCGAAACCATACCAAAAATAGAGTCGCACTACATCCGAGCCAATTCCAAGAGGCATTACATTGATGGTAGTAAAACTATTTCCGACATACACCGAGATTACGTTGAGCATTGGAAAGCCCAAAACATTCCCTACGCAAATTATATCATGTTCTATCGTATCTTTACTCAGGAATTTAATATATCTTTCTTTGTTCCTAAAAAAGATGCGTGCGCACTTTGCGAAGCTTACAAACTATGTACAGATGAAGAAAAAGAAAATAAAAAGGAGGATTTTCTAGCTCATCAAGAAGAAAAACAGCTGTCGCGAATTGAGAAAGAGAAAGATAAAAAAGACAAGGACATTTTTGTGGCAGTTTTCGATCTTCAAGCTGTGTTTCAGTGCCCCAAAGGAAACACGTCTGTTTTCTATTATAAATCAAAGCTAAACGTATTAAATCTGACAATTTATGATCTCAAAACAAACTCCGTTGAAAGTTACGTGTGGGATGAAGCACAGGCACATAGGGGTGTGAATGAGATTGCCACCTGCGTTTTCCAGTACTTAAAGAAGATTTCTGAAGAGCAAAATTCAATGGACGTAGTATTTTACTCGGACAACTGTGCTGGCCAGCAGAAGAATAAATTTATGATGGCTATGTATCTCTATGCTGTGCAGAATCTTCCAAACATAAAATCCATTACGCACAAATTTCTCATCAAGGGACATACACAAAATGAGGGAGACTCAGCCCATTCCCAAATCGAACGTCAAATAAAAAGACAGTTGAGAAGTGGACCCATTTTTACTCCTGAAGGTTTTATTGGGGCGATCAAAGCTGCAAGAAAAAAGTCAGAGCCTATACATGTAAATGAATTATGTTACAGTGATATTTATGATTGGAAGGCTATTCTCAATCAAATGAATTTTGCAATTCATAAGGATGAAGATCAAAAGGTCATTAAAACTTCTGAAATAAAAGGGATACGAGTGCTAAAAGATGACCCCCATGCGATTTACTATCGTACGTCTTACGCGGATGAAATGAAGAGAGCTGTCGTAATAAAAAAAAAACCTTTGAATGAAATCCAACTTAAGAACGCTTTCAGTAGAAAACCAGGGTTGTCTCAAAAGAAAAAAGAGGATCTTCTTTCACTATTAAATAGCAACCATATTCCTGGCTATTACAGGGTATTTTTCGAAAGTTTGTAGTTTTTATGAATTTGATAAATTACTTCAAAGTTCTATCATTTATACACATATATATATATACGACTTTACTGAAACCTAAGCCAAATGATGTGATTAACAGCAAGAAGACTGATTTTATATGACTGATGTATAGCTCACTAATGTTTCTCTGTTTGTTATTGTGTAGTAATATTGTAAGTACCTAACTGTGATTTATAAAGTATTATTAAAGTAATTTCTTAACGGAATTAGTTTCTAAGCTTCTACTAAGATGTCAAGTTATTTGTTCTTGTAATAGCTTATAAATTTGTTTTTGCAGTCTAATTATGTTATGTTTTTACGAAGGTTTGATACGAATTACTTTTTAGAATAAGTAAATAAATGCAGCAGCAATAAGGTACGATTAAAAAGTTACCACTATGTTAAATGATTCTAGTATTCCTAAAATAAAAATATTATTTTCAAGAATAATGTTTTATTTTTATATAACTTACTTAATAGTCATTTTTTACATCATCTTCAACGTGACTATTAAACTTATCACCTTGAAAATTTTCTTTTTTTGTGGAACAACGTGATAAGTTTTCCTTTTTTTTTAAAAAGTTTATAAAGTAGTTAATTTAGTCCCAAGTGTTCTTTTTCTTTTTGATATTTAATTTAATTATTAGTTATACTCTAATCACTTCATACATAATAAAGCTATCTTAACAATAATTTAAGAGTTATGCTCGTTCAAAAGTTTAAAAGTCGTTTCCTGTAAAATTTGGGTTTTTGAGATGTCACACTGTCGTCGCAAGTGGGCGATATGTATTTATTCACGGTGCAAAGTAAAAAATACATTACTTTTATTGATGTTTTCACTAAGTACGGACAAGCTTATCATTTACGTGACGGAACAGCTGTCAGTATACTACAAGCCCTCCTACCGTACTGTACCCACCTACTATTATTACAGAGAACGAACGTGAATTCACAAATCAGCTTTTTATGGAATTTTCCCGTCTTCATAAAATCAACCATCATAGAATACTTGCTAACTCCCCTAATGATAACGGAAACATTGAAAGATTTCATTCAACACTCCTAGAACATCTTAGAATACTAAAGTTACAACATAAAGACGAACCCGTAGTAAATCTCATGCCCTATGCCATTATAGCATATAACAGCTCAATCCATAGTTTTACTAAATGTAGACCCTTCGACTTATTAACAGGACACTTTGATCCTAGAGACTGTCTTGACATTGACATTACACAACAGCTACTTCAACAATACGTCCAAACTCATAAAGAACAAATGAAGAAGGTTTATAGTTTAATTAACAGCACATCTCTTGTAAATCGCACAGAAATTATAGAAAATAGAAATAAAATACGTGAACCAAAAATAGAGTATGTTCCTGGACAACAAGTATTCATTAAAAACCCTTTAGCTAGTCGACAAAAGATTGCCCCACGCTACACTCAAGACACCGTCCTTGCTAACTTACCAATTCATATATACACATCTAAAAACGTGGTCCTGTAGCTAAATCAAGACTTAAAAGAGTCCCTAAAGCAGCCAATTTGTTGCAAAATTCTACTAGTACAGATCCTACAAATGGCAACATCACAGGAGATAAACCTGGTATCTTACCCTACAGACCCATGAAGATCACTACTCACCACCACACGTTTTTACAGTACGTACGTTTGGACGACATTGAAGATAAAGTTCTTTCACTACAGACTGACTTATCTAACTTAAATAACCTAATGAGTAACGAGACATACCCCTTATATGAAGTTCAGATTGATTATCTTAATAACAAGCTTGGCAAGGTTCAAACCCAATTAAAGTCCTTAGAACCGAAACGAGTGAAAAGAGGATTCATTGACGGTCTTGGTTCTAAAATTAAATGCATTACTGGTAACTTAGATCAAGCTGATGCGATAAGATACAATAAGGCAATTGACACTTTAAAAACAATCAGGATGAAATAGTATCAGATTTTAATAACCCCATAAGTTTAAGTAAAGAATTAATGTCGTAACATAGTAGCATATTAGAACAATTAGTAATGAACCAGAATGAAATCAACATAACATTAGAGCATTAGATAAGTAATATTTTTAAAGAAAATGGTCTTATTAAATATGCGAGATTAGCCCAACTCTTAGAAATCACTAGCAAAAATATAGAGGACCTAATGCAGGAAATACTTAGAATCGAGAATAGTTTAGCTTTTATTCGTGCAGGCGTTCTGCACCACTCAATGATAGAGAATATATAATTAATTAAGAATTAAGAGAGTATTACGATATCATTAAATCTGGATCGTATTACATTGATAGACAATTTAATAGTTTTAAATTTTCAATATTTTCTAGAGATAGTTATGATTTATATAAGCTCTCAGCAGTACCGAATAAGAAGGCACAGGCTCTTCCCTTCCTTGCAACTATCGAGATGTCATTCATGTACATGGAGACCCGAAGTTAAATATCTGGTATCATTGCGAGAAGGACATCATATTCGTACAAAACCTGATTGCATCCAGGAACTTATCCTCAAGCAAGTCCTGTTAGACTCCTGCCAATTTACCAACATAACCCTAGTAAAAGAAGCCGTAGAGAAGCTCGATGATCAGCACTAAATCGTATCTTCTCCCATTAAAACGAAGGAACAACTTAATTGTTCCCGTCAGGACTACACTTCGCTACGAGGAAGCTACCTAACCACTATTCCCGTAGGATGTTACCTAAAAGCTGGAGAATTCCCCCTTTTTAACGACAGGAACAAAATTAAAGGTCATATTTTTAAATTGACTCAAATCGCATACAAATCTGCAAATCAGAATGTTCAACTAAGCCGCCTCACGCTTAACTCCGTTGATCTACAAGGACTACATAGTATTCAGAACAAGATAATGCTCCAGACACCAGTAGAAATCAGCAATCGTCAGTCCGAGTTTCTACCATACTACGATCCCAATTTATGTCATAACTCAAGCAACACTAGGACTCATCATCATCCTTTTAATTCGTCGTGTGTTGGCTAAGATCCACAAGGAGAAAACTGCAATCGAATAACAGCATCCCATCGAGAGAACTAAGGATCCTGAGGACATTCCGGCAACATTTTCTCTCAGCGTTCTCAAATAGTTGCCGCTCTGAGGGTGGAGGAGTTACATCGGGTCACTGTACAGGGACTGCTGATCTTTTAGTTTAAGGCTTTGTTTTAATTTTCTAATCTGGGCCAGAGCTGATGCAATGTTGCATCAGTCGATGTATTGTAATTAAGTAATTAGTAATAAATCAATCATTAGATTAGCTACGATCTTGATCTTGAGGTTTAAGTTTAGTTTTAATTTAAATTGTAATTTTTATAATAAATCAGTTTGAAAAATAGTTTTTTTCCAACCCTCTCGCTGCCGAAAACGTCATTAGCGAGTGTATTGTTGCTTATATTATGTTGTTATTGTTAATGAATGCCATAATTGTCCTAATTTCTCATTATTATGCAGGAAAATATCGTTACTGACTGCAATATTATACCAAGCACATTGCAATTAAACATTTCTTTGAAGAAGTTTGACAATAGCGGCCTAGCTCAAAAAGCTTTAGATCAAGAAAAGATTTGGTCTATTTATTATTCGAATGTATCCGAAGAAGGCAAGAAAACATATTACAGATTAAAACTAAGAGGCTCTGAATGCTCAGCTAAAAGGTATTTACTATATATTCAGATGCTGTGTTTTTATACCAAACTGAAAATTATCATGACCACGACACAAATGAGTCCACTGAACGTGGATTATCTGAACAATTAAAGGAAGACTTAAATAAGCTGTTTGATCTTCATTTAAAGCCTAAAGCTATAATGACTGCCCCCTCTAAAGTTGAAGGTCTCAAATTGCCAAAGATGTCTCAATTAAGAAATTATCGCAGTGATCGTCGCCGTGCTTTATATGGGAATCATACTATTAGTCTTGGCGAATTAGAGAGATGGCTTCAAAATAATTCAACATTACCAGAAAATTGCCATGAAGCATTTGTGACAGCATATGAGATTTCAGAAAAAGAGGCAACTTTTCGTTTCGTATTGTCGAGTAAATACCTTCTAGAGTTAGCTCAAGAGGTAAATATCTTACACGTACCCTGTACTTATTGTTGGAACTACAGATAAGCAAAGAAATTTCCATGCTTTTTGCTTGGCTGTTTCTATCACAAAACAAAAGGAAGATTTTAAACTAGTTTTCAAAAGCATGAAAGACAATATAGTTACTTTTAAGTAGTGCTTTCAGGCCGACTATTTTGGTTGCTGACGCTGCAAAAACATTCAAAATGCTTTCCATGACGAATTTCAAGATACCATTGTACGTATATGTTGGGCCTACGCCAAAAGAAACGTACAGTCTAAATTTGAAAGCCTTGTAGAGAAAGCTGCTCAGAGACAAATTTTGGCAGATATTGACATCCTACATTCCTTAACTGACCAAGATGCTTTTGACAAAGCTACAGTATACTTTTTACAGAAATATGAACATGAAAAAAGTTTGTTGAGTACTTCAGAGATCAATGGCTGTTGCAAAACCGTAATTGGTATCTTGGTGCAGCGCCATCGTCACCTTCGACGAATAACGCACTTGAAGCTTTTAATAAAGTAATTAAAGACAGCAACACTGAGATCCTTTACAGCTTTCACGCTTCTTGGTCCTAGCTAAAGAAATGGTGAACGAGTGGTCCCTAAAGTATAGACAGAACCCATCTAAAAACTTTTTGCAAAATTGCCGGAAATAAATTAGAAAGACTGGACAGATTCATTAAATTAGGCCAAACTACCGAAAGAGATTGTAATCATACCTAATAATAATAATGATAATTTGACGCATTATCAAGCACCTGCTGCAGAAGCTAAAGAATGCGCAATATTTGAAAATCAACGAGAAAATTTTGATGAGTTTAAAGAGAAATTTTTCAATAAATGGGAAGTTATATTGCCGCAAAATAAAGAAGAATGGACTCAAGGAGCATGTACTTGCCCAAACTATATTATAATAAAATGTATATGTGTAAACATATAATACCCAGGCCCAGTGCGGTTTGGCAGACTTCACTCACTTTTTGGGAACTCTCAGGAGTGCAGGTTTCCTCACGATGTTTTCCTTCACCGTTAAAGCAAGTGATATTTAATTGCTTAAAACACAAATAACTCAGTCAAAGGTGTGTGCCCAGGATCCAACTTGGACCTCCCGAGTAAGAATTGAAGTCTCAACCTCTAGGCCATCACCGCTTCACTAATTTTACTTTAATTTAAATTTCGCTTATAATTGAGACATAGCAAAATGTATTTTTTTTTTGTAGTAAATCAAGAGCTTTGAATTGATGGTTGCATTCATTATTTTACGCAATTTTCCAATAATCACAAAATCATGAATATTTGATTATTTGATGGCACGTCGATGACCTCATTAAACATTTCTTTAGAAAAATAGGAGGTTCGCCTATATCTTATCACATTGATCGGTGTGGAAAGTTTTAAAAATGAAGGTTTACGCGCTTTCCATTTTAGAAAAGTGCAAAATCTCATTGAACCGGATTACGCCGCTCGTGTTGTTTAGTGGATGGATCAACAGAAGAATTCGTCAAGACCCGGATGTGTTACGTCGAATCTTCTGGACTGATAAGTCGAAATTCACCAGAGCCGGTATAACAAACCATACCACCACTTGTGGATGACTGAAAACCCACACGCTATTAGGCCTGGCGATTCCAACACGAATTTTCGATAAACGTGTGGACAGGTTTATTGAATAACCAGCTAATTGGTCCTATTGTATTAACCGACCACTTAAACAACGTGAGATTTTTGGAGTTTCTTCAAAACGTTTTCTTGGAAGAAGCTTCGTTGGTGTTCAGGCGACGCCGGCAGCGGGGGCCTTTTTATCTGCAAATGGACGGAGCGGCGGCACATTTCTCCCGAAATGTGAGGGTCCATGATAATAATAAATATACGCCATGGATTGGACGAGGCGGAACGGTCGCCTGGCCGCCTCGTTCACCAGACTTAACTCCTATGGACTTCTTTCTGTGGGGAATAATGAAACAGAGAGTTTATCGGGAAGTGTCAAACACCAGGGAGGAGCTCCTTCAAAGGATTATGGCCACAGCTGATGACATAAGAAATGAAGAAGAAATGCTGATGAGAGCAACTCAACAGGTTGGATTGAGAGCAATCGCATGCCTTCAAAATAATGCTGGCCACTTTGAACAATTTTTATAAAACTTGTTTTATTTTGGCAATAAAACTAACATTTTTAATTAAATGTAGTACATAATGTGTAGTTTTTGTGCTACACTCACATTCTTCTCGTAAAAATATCTTTCTCGCTCACACACAATGGAGAGCTGTCTACCTGATCTATGAATTAATCATTATGACTCTTGTTGCTAGACCCCTTTTTTAAATTATTAGCATGAATAACAGTGATAATTCTATTTGGTATTTGGTTTGGTTTATTTGGTAACACAGCTTACTGCAATCAAATTAGAAGAAAAAAAACGATAGGTTAACTATAGACAAGAAGTAAAAGAAGTAAACCCAAAGTTGGTAACGTCGTACTCGCATCCCGTGAAGAAGTTAAATAGTCGATAGCCTATGATTGTAATAATACAAGGAATATGGTTTGTGAGGATGTGAATTATGATATCCCATTTAGCGCACTCTTAGTATTTTTAACCTCTCCAACTACACTAAATGCTTGAGTTAGAAGTGCAATAATTGAACAACCTTTTAATTGTGAATTCAATGCACTTACCTACGCCCCTAGAATTTATATTATTCATCAGATTTTATAATACCACACTTTTTTCTTGATATCCTCAAAGTCACCACTGTACATTGTTAATAACAAATTGCTAAAAATATCTTAAAAAAACAACTGTTATGAAATATAAAAAACAACAAACCTATCGATAGAATCCTAAACATTTTTTATTATATTGGACTGACTGTACTGGATTGTTTGGACTTAAATTGAGTCTAAGTGCGGAAACAGCAGCCCACTTATGAATATTATGGTCATGGTATGATACGGTAGCAAAATTGATTGCTTCATTTATATCTAGTTCATCAACAAGTGGCAGCTTTAAGACAAAATTGATTGCTACATTTATATTTGTGTTGGACAACTAACTCACCTATAAGACAAAATCGATTGCTACATTTATAGTTGAGTTCAACAACAAATAATAGTCCCAAGACAACATAGATTGCTTCATTTATATCTGTGTTCAACAAAAAATGGCTACCCTAAGACAAAATTGATTGCTTCATTTATATCTGTGTTATATCTGTGTTATATTTGTGTTGGACAAGAAACTCACCTATAAGACAAAATCGATTGCTACATTTATAGTTGAGTTCAACAACAAATAATACTCCCAAGACAACATAGATTGCTACATTTATATCTGTGTTCGACAACTAATGGCAGCCTCAAGACAAAATCGATTGCTTCATTTATATCTGTGTTCAACAACAAATGGCAGCCTCAAGACAAAATTGATTGCTTCATTTATATTTGTGTTGGACAACAAACTCACCTATAAGACAAAATCGATTGCTACATTTATAGTTGATTTCAACAACAAATAATACTCCCAAGACAACATTGATTGCTTCATTTATATCTGTGTTCAACAAAAAATGGCTACCCTAAGACAAAATTGATTGCTTCATTTATATCTGTGTTATATCTGTGTTATATTTGTGTTGGACAAGAAACTCACCTATAAGACAAAATCGATTGCTACATTTATAGTTGAGTTCAACAACAAATAATACTCCCAAGACAACATAGATTGCTACATTTATATCTGTGTTCGACAACTAATGGCAGCCTCAAGACAAAATCGATTGCTTCATTTATATCTGTGTTCAACAACAAATGGCAGCCTCAAGACAAAATTGATTGCTTCATTTATATTTGTGTTGGACAACAAACTCACCTATAAGACAAAATCGATTGCTACATTTATAGTTGATTTCAACAACAAATAATAGTCCCAAGACAACATAGATTGCTTCATTTATATCTGTGTTCAACAACAAATGGCAGCCTCAAGACAAAATTGATTGCTTCATTTATATTTGTGTTGGACAACAAACTCACCTATAAGACAAAATCGATTGCTACATTTATAGTTGATTTCAACAACAAATAATAGTCCCAAGACAACATAGATTGCTTCATTTATATCTGTGTTCAACAAAAAATGGCTACCCTAAGACAAAATTGATTGCTTCATTTATATCTGTGTTATATCTGTGTTATATTTGTGTTGGACAAGAAACTCACCTATAAGACAAAATCGATTGCTACATTTATAGTTGAGTTCAACAACAAATAATACTCCCAAGACAACATAGATTGCTACATTTATATCTGTGTTCAACAACTAATGGCAGCTTCAAGACAAAATCGATTGCTTCATTTATATTTGTGTTCGACAACTAATGGCAGCCTCAAGACAAAATTGATTGCTTCATTTATATTTGTGTTGGACAACAAACTCACCTATAAGACAAAATCGATTGCTACATTTATAGTTGAGTTCAACAACAAATAATAGTCCCAAGACAACATAGATTGCTTCATTTATATCCATGTTCGACAACAAATGGCAGCCTCAAGACAAAATTGATTGCTTCATTTATATATGTGTTGGACAACGAACTCAGCTATGAGACAAAATTGATTGCTACATTTATATTTGTGTTGGACAAGAAACTCACCTATAAGACAAAATCGATTGCTACATTTATAGTTGAGTTCAACAACAAATAATAGTACCAAGACAACATAGATTGCTTCATTTATATCTGTGTTCAACAAAAAATGGCTACCCTAAGACAAAATTGATTGCTTCATTTATATCTGTGTTATATCTGTGTTATATTTGTGTTGGACAAGAAACTCACCTATAAGACAAAATCGATTGCTACATTTATAGTTGAGTTCAACAACAAATAATACTCCCAAGACAACATAGATTGCTACATTTATATCTGTGTTCGACAACTAATGGCAGCCTCAAGACAAAATCGATTGCTTCATTTATATCTGTGTTCAACAACAAATGGCAGCCTCAAGACAAAATTGATTGCTTCATTTATATTTGTGTTGGACAACAAACTCACCTATAAGACAAAATCGATTGCTACATTTATAGTTGATTTCAACAACAAATAATAGTCCCAAGACAACATAGATTGCTACATTTATATCTGTGTTCGACAACTAATGGCAGCCTCAAGACAAAATTGATTGCTTCATTTATATTTGTATTGGACAACAAACTCACCTATAAGACAAAATCGATTGCTACATTTATAGTTGATTTCAACAATAAATAATAGTCCCAAGACAACATAGATTGCTTCATTTATATCTGTGTTATATTTGTGTTGGATAAGAAACTCACCTATAAGACAAAATCGATTGCTACATTTATAGTTGAGTTCAACAACAAATAATACTCCCAAGACAACATTGATTGCTTCATTTATATCTGTGTTCAACAACAAATGGCAGCCTCAAGACAAAATTGATTGCTTCATTTATATTTGTGTTGGACAACAAACTCACCTATAAGACAAAATCGATTGCTACATTTATAGTTGATTTCAACAACAAATAATAGTCCCAAGACAACATAGATTGCTTCATTTATATCTGTGTTCAACAAAAAATAGCTACCCTAAGACAAAATTGATTGCTTCATTTATATCTGTGTTATATCTGTGTTATATTTGTGTTGGACAAGAAACTCACCTATAAGACAAAATCGATTGCTACATTTATAGTTGAGTTCAACAACAAATAATACTCCCAAGACAACATAGATTGCTACATTTATATCTGTGTTCGACAACTAATGGCAGCCTCAAGACAAAATCGATTGCTTCATTTATATCTGTGTTCAACAACAAATGGCAGCCTCAAGACAAAATTGATTGCTTCATTTATATTTGTGTTGGACAACAAACTCACCTATAAGACAAAATCGATTGCTACATTTATAGTTGATTTCAACAACAAATAATAGTCCCAAGACAACATAGATTGCTACATTTATATCTGTGTTCAACAACAAATGGCAGCCTCAAGACAAAATTGATTGCTTCATTTATATTTGTGTTGGACAACAAACTCACCTATAAGACAAAATCGATTGCTACATTTATAGTTGATTTCAACAACAAATAATAGTCCCAAGACAACATAGATTGCTTCATTTATATCTGTGTTATATTTGTGTTGGACAAGAAACTCACCTATAAGACAAAATCGATTGCTACATTTATAGTTGAGTTCAACAACAAATAATACTCCCAAGACAACATTGATTGCTTCATTTATATCTGTGTTCAACAACAAATGGCAGCCTCAAGACAAAATTGATTGCTTCATTTATATTTGTGTTGGACAACAAACTCACCTATAAGACAAAATCGATTGCTACATTTATAGTTGATTTCAACAACAAATAATAGTCCCAAGACAACATAGATTGCTACATTTATATCTGTGTTCGACAACTAATGGCAGCCTCAAGACAAAATTGATTGCTTCATTTATATTTGTGTTGGACAACAAACTCACCTATAAGACAAAATCGATTGCTACATTTATAGTTGAGTTCAACAACAAATAATAGTCCCAAGACAACATAGATTGCTTCATTTATATCCATGTTCGACAACAAATGGCAGCCTCAAGACAAAATTGATTGCTTCATTTATATATGTGTTGGACAACGAACTCAGCTATGAGACAAAATTGATTGCTACATTTATATTTGTGTTGGACAAGAAACTCACCTATAAGACAAAATCGATTGCTACATTTATAGTTGAGTTCAACAACAAATAATACTCCCAAGACAACATTGATTGCTTCATTTATATCTGTGTTCAACAACATATGGCAGCCGCATTTTTCTCTATTTTCAAATTGTATAGCCATTTGTTATGAGTGAGCCTGGAAAGTAGCTGGATCAAGCCTGGTTTGATATCGTACAGATGAAAAACCATTATTATGGTGGGAATGTGATATGTTTAGATTTACAAATATGTAAAATAATTTAAAAAAAAAAGTTTTTGTAACTAGTGAACTTCTCCAACTATCGTCAACAATTATTGTCATATTTTAAACACATTTTATCCAATTCTGGAATCCTACCTCACTGACAGGATATTTCAGGTCAATGAAGGAGACAGTAGATCAGGCTTTCGTGATATAGCTGCTGGAGTAGCTCAAGTTTCTGTGCCTGGCCCAATCTTGTATACTATTTTCACTGATGACTTGCCACAAACACCAGATATTGCACTGCGATATTGGTCTCGGATAAGACCCAAAAATATGGTTTGACAAGTGGAGGAACAAAGCAAACCTCAATTTCAAATATAGGGGACTATTCTGGCTACTAGGTAGAAACTCCAAATTATCTATTGACAACAAACTTTTCATCTACAAGTCCATCATAAAGTAGTTTAGTAAATTATTAAAATAATAATAAAGTAATATTGTAAATTCTCTTTAATGTAATGTACATCAGTGGAAACTTTATTGGTCTTTGTGATTACTAGTGATATGCTGTGTTTTCCTTAAAAAACAACAAAACACAAAAGGTCCTATCACCCTATCTCATGTTTGACAACAAATGGTAGCCTCAAGACAAAATTGATTGCAACAACAAATGCAGCTAAGACACAACTGATTACTACATTTAAATCTGTGTTACACAACAGCAGCCTTAAAATTGATTGCTTTATTTATATGAGTTACATTATTAAGGCGCTTCCTAATTTTCTATTTTATCATAAAATGATTTTTTTCTAATTTTATCTTCAAATTGAAGTTTTGATCATCTAAAAGAATATGGTTTGTGGGGATGAAAATTATGTATACCTTTTATCAAACTACTAGTATTCTTAAATTTTTCCAACTAAGCTAAATAAATGCCTGAGATAGAAGTGCAATAATTGGAAATTGAACAACCTTTTAATTGTAAATTCAATGCACTAACCAATGAGCTACTGCCCCTAGAATTTACATTATTCATCAGATGTTATATTACCACACTGTTTACTTGATGTCCTCAAAGTCACCACTGGCTATAATAACCAACTGCTTAAAATATCTTCAAAAAACAACTGTTATGAAATATGAAAAACAACAAACCAATAGAAACCTAAACAATTTTCTTTTATTCCACCTTAAAGTACTCTGCCCACTACATCGTATCACACTATAACAATACTGGCTTACATAGCTAGTCATTATAGCACGCACCATACACCTTATTTGACTCTTAAGTGAGAAAACAGTAGCCTTCGTAGAATACTTATGGTTGTGGTATTATTTAATATTCAGTAAGTAACGCGGAGAACCTTAGAACCAAGAAGGGTAAGAGGATGAGTGGTCTCAATTAAAAGCTTTTATTACTAAACCAAACAAGATAAAGCACAGAAGCAACAAAAAAAAATTGTAAAAACTAAATCTGACCCTAAAAAACTTAACTGACTGAGCAAAAATTATAGAATTGTTCACACTTCCATTCAAAATTTATAGGAGAACAGTGTTACCAACTTTCAAAAATATTTTTCCCTAATTAGGACTGTTATCGATGTATCGAAATATCGATATCATTATTTAGAAATGTCGATATGTATTACTAATCCTTTATTGTATGATACAAAGTTTAATATCGAAATAAAGATATCGATTGTCGTTGTATTTTTAAGATAATTTTTATTTTATACATTCTCAAAATGTATAAAATTATCGAAATCTTAATCTTCAGTTATTTACGCTGTGATATTTTTTTCTTAAAATAGTTATTCTTCTAATAGGTATAACGGTGTAATTTTTTATTTACATAGTTAATTTAAGTAACTTTTTTATTATAGAATGAAAACAGAAAAATATTTATTAACACGTCATAGGTCTAGATCAGAAGGGTAAAAGGATGAAAGTGATGTCTATTAATAGCTTCTATTATTAAACCAAATTCGATAATAAAGCACAGAACCAACAAGAAAAATTTAAAACTATATAGATAACACTATATAAAAATAAAACTGACTGAGCAAAGAATATATAATATACTAAATATTCAGATAATTATAATAAAACAGCATTACCACGTTTCAAAAATATTTCTCCCTAAATCCTAATAATTGGAAAACCCCTAAAACCACAATAATTACGCCTAATAAATAAAAATATTATAGTTCTAAAAATATACCTTTTTAGATTTTTTTCTCCCTAAATTTAGATTTTGAAAAATCCTTATGCTATCAGTGGATAACGATCAGAAATCGATTAACTAATAAATCGATTTTTTGTACCAAAACGGCAAGATTTAAAATATCAACGATATACATCGTTTTTTTTTTAAAATATCAATATTATATGTGGCGACCGCATTTCTAAACGTCGCGTCTCTCTGACGTAACTTTGTCTTTGACATCTGTCATGAGAACGAAAAACCTGTCACGGCGTGTTGTATATTTATTACATACTGCGTAATAGATTTCCATGTAAATCTTAACAATAACGTGTTATAATATATATTATGTATGGAAAAACAACGTGTTTAATTATACACCAACCATCCTATAATGGTGACCCGGATTCGACGGATGTTGGGAACCGTCAGAGTGATATGACCCATCACGCAGATTGAGATGCTTATGACTTGCAGGACAGAGGACCCAATGTGGAAGTTCCCATAATACAGCACGTTTAGCAAAGGTTTGCTGATGCTGGTGCTGATCCAGGTAGCAGTTAAGTGTATCTGAGGTGTAAATAAACTAAGTTCAAGTAGTGCAGTGTTTCCACAGTGAATCAACTGGAGTAATAGTGTCCCTAAGCCCCTTCTGCCCTAGTGAAGTTACTTTCTATTGTTACAAATTAACAATTTTAAATAGGTATTTGGTATTTGTGTGTATTTTATAATAGTATTGATAATTTTTTTTTTTTTTCTTTGTGTTAGGTCTACCAGGTAATTAATATTTACCTGTATAAATAATTATTTTATTTTCCTGTGAGTTTTGTACATAATATTATTTTACATTTTTCGTTTATAGGCATTCTTTCTAATATTTTATTTTTAAATATTAGTCTTAAGTTTATACATAATGTTAAAATTTTAACAAAATTCATAGCGAGTCAGTCACTGTAGGTTTGTGGTTGAATTTCTGTTTATTAATCTTTTAAAACGTTTAGTTTAGTTTAAGTGTGCATAGGTATAATATAGTATCTTTTATTGATTTCTATTAACTAGTAATATTTGTCTGTACATATTTTATTACTTGTGTGTACCTGTACATATTATATACCTAATTATATTTTCCTTCTTTACCAAAATGGCTGAACAGGATAAGTTTAATAAAATTAAGCAATTGCAAGATGAGCTGGCAATTTTACAGACAGGAGAACCTCAGCCGCCAGCAGTTAATGGCATTTCAGTAAAGTTGCCTGCATTTTGGAGGGAAAAGCCAATAGTATGGTTTGCAATGGTTGAGGGGCAGTTTGAGATTGCCAACATCAAACAAGATGGCACCAAATATGGCTATATATGCTCCATGCTGGACGAAAGAATGGCTGAGGAAGTCGAAGATATTTTAGCTAATCCTCCCGTGGAAAATAAATATGACCACTTGAAGAAAGAACTTATTTCTCGTTTTTCCTCTTCAAAGGAGCAGCGTGTGAGGAAGCTGTTGAGTGAGGTCCAGTTAGGGGATCGGAAACCTTCTGCTTTCCTTCGACATTTACGATCACTGGCAGGATCCTCTGCAGATGAGAATGGCATCCTCAGAGAGCTATGGATGAGAAGGTTGCCTGGGGAAGTCCAGAGGATTTTAATGGCACAGATGGATCTGCCATTAGATAAGGTTGCCGAAATAGCTGATGCCATTGTAGAGGCACCAACCCCCTCGTGTTCATCTGCTTCGGTGAATGCAACTGCTGCTCCCACCGAAATAGAAACACTCAAAACAGAAATAGCTGAATTAAGGAAAATGATGGCAAAGATGATGCGCTCACGATCCACATCAAGGTCGAGATCAATCTCTCGGGTTAGACAGCGCTCACAGTCTTGCTCTGGTCGATTGTGCTGGTATCACAAGAGATTTGGAGTAAAGGCTTCGAAATGCATCAGCCCATGTGAATGGAATGCCAACCAGGGAAACGTGGCAAGCAGTCAGTAGTGACAGCTGCTGACTGCAATCCTAGTACTTCATGCCGTTTGTTTGTCACAGATTCCAGAACCAACACAAAATTTTTAATTGATACAGGTTCGGACATATGTTGTTATCCTTTGAAACTCTTAAAAGTCCCTGCCATGCAAACTAATTTTGATGTACGAGCAGCAAATGGTACCCCAATAAAGACCTTCGGTACCATTAGTTTGTCTTTAAACCTGGGTTTGCGTAGGGAATTAAAGTGGAATTTTGTGGTTGCTGATGTCGGCACACCTATTATTGGGGCAGACTTCTTGGCTCATTACAAGCTGTTACCGGACTGTCATAACAGAAGACTGGTAGATGGTACCACAAATATTTCAGTCAAGGCTACCATAGCTGATATTTCTCAACCCAGCATAAAGACCATTATTTCAGGTGATTCACCCTTCCTGGTAATAGTGAAGGAATTTCCTGAAATAACGCGACCACCAGGTTATGACAGAGATATCAAGCACAATACTGTGCATCATATTATGACCACAGAAGGGCCACCTGTTGCATGCCGTCCTCGCAGACTTGCAGCTCAGAAATTACAAATTGCAAAAAGAGAATTTGAGGACATGGTTAGTTGCGGCACTGCTCGTCCCTCTAATAGTCCTTGGTCTTCACCACTTCATTTGGCTAAAAAAGGTCAAGAAGGCTGGAGACCATGTGGCGACTACCGGGCCTTGAATGCTCGCACTATCCCTGACCGATATCCAGTTCGTCATATAGGGGACTTTAGTCAGGACTTGGCTGGTTGCACAGTGTTCAGTACTGTGGACTTAGTCAAGGCATATCAGCAAATACCTGTACATCCCGAGGATATACCTAAAACTGCAATAATAACACCATTTGGATTATTCGAGTTCCCCTATATGACTTTTGGACTTCGGAATGCGGGACAGACCTTTCAAAGGTTCATAGATGAAGTAGTACGAGGTCTCCCCTTCTGCTTTCCATATGTGGACGACATTCTGGTGTTCTCCCGTACTCAAGAAGAGCACAGTGAACACCTGCGCACACTTTTTAAACGGTTATCCAAATTTGGAGTAGTAATCAACCCATCAAAATGTGTTTTAGGTTCAGACGAAGTGACATTTTTAGGTCATAAGATATCCAAGGATGGAACTTGCCCACCACCAGAAAGAATTGAAGCGTTGAGAAATTTCCCTTTGCCAAAAACGGTTGAAGGCCTCCGTCGCTTTCTAGGCATGGTCAATTTTTACCGGCGATTCCTGCCTAGAGCATCTGAATTACAAGCACCATTGATTAATATCCTAACAGATACGCAGCTCAAAGGCGCAAAACCCGTTCCTTGGACACCTGCATCTGAAGAAGCATTTCAAAAGTGTAAGGAACATTTACAAAATATTACACTTTTAGTACACCCTGACAATACTGCCAAACTCGGATTGTTTACGGATGCTTCCTCCACTCACGTAGGTGCTTGTCTCCAGCAGCGTGTCGGGGATGATTGGCAGCCTCTGGCCTTCTTCAGTAAGAAGCTCACCGAGCGAAAAGCAGAATGGCCTGCATATTATCGCGAATTGCTCGCCGTTTACGAGGCTGTTCAACATTTCCGTCATGTTTTGGAAGCCCAGCATGTTACAGTCTATACGGACCATAAACCGTTAGTCTACGCATTCTCTCAGCGCCGCGAAAAGTTACCTTCCCCACAGTTAAACCAATTAACTTTTATATCGCAGTACACGACTGACATTGTACATATTAGTGGGAAGGATAATGTGGTTGCTGATGCAATGTCGCGCGTAGAAGCTCTTCACTTGGAAGAGGATTTCGCTGCCTTAGCAAAAGAGCAGCAATCAGATTCAGAGCTGCAGGAAGTGCTGAAGGGCAGTTCATTAAAATTGATAAAAGTAGATGTCCCCGGCACGGATTCCACTATTTTCTGTGACGTTTCGACTGGGAAACCACGTCCATATTTGACCCCTTCGTTTCGGCGAGGATGTTTTAACAAATTGCACAACCTCAGCCACCCAGGCGCGCGGAGCTCCGCGAGATTGGTAGCTGAGCGTTTTATTTGGCCGGGCATACAAAAAGATTGCCGTGAGTGGGCTCGTGTTTGCACTGCTTGCCAAAGAAGTAAAATTAGTCGGCATATATCATCTCCTGTAGGAGAGTTTGCCATACCAACGAAACGTTTCCGTCATGTCCATATCGACATCATTGGACCTCTTCCGTCTAGCAAAGGCCATCAATATTGCCTGACTGCTGTGGACAGATTCACCAGATGGCCAGAGGCCTGGCCAATGGTCGGTATAACTGCTGAAGAAACGGCAGAAACATTTTTTAGAGAATGGATTGCACGCTACGGTGTACCTCAACTAGTTACAACAGATCAGGGGCGACAGTTTGAGTCGTGTCTCTTCCGATCATTAATGCAGCTCTGCTCAATCAAACGCGTTCGTACCACGAGTTATCACCCGTGCGCGAACGGCTTGGTAGAACGGATGCACCGCACTCTTAAGGCTGCTCTTATATGCCATGATACTTCATGGACCAAAGCCCTACCTGTAGTTTTACTGGGAATGCGTTCGGCATTAAAGGAAGACATTCATGCTTCCGCAGCCGAGTTAGTTTATGGGGAACCTTTATGCCTTCCAGGCGATTTTCTCTCCGCAGTACCTAATTGTGATCCTAGCGAAGACCAGTCAACATTTACAGCACAGCTAAGGCGGTTTATGGCACAATTGAGACCTACACCAGTGTCCAGGCATGGAAACAAAACTTCGTTTGTTTTCAAAGACCTGGAATATACAAACTATATCTGGTTAAGAGACGACACAGTACGGCCATCCCTCAGCCCACCTTACAAAGGTCCTTATAAGGTGGTTAAAAGAAATGATAAAACCTTCATCATTATCGTAGGTAACAGGGAGGTTGTTGTTAGTGTTGACAGAATAAAACCAGCATTTATCGATACACCCTTACCATTTTCTCGAGATTCCGAAGCGGGCTTACCAGATGCAATAGGTAACGGTAATAAACCTGATACCATTGCAACTGATGATCCAAAAACAAAAATGCCATACACAACCCGCTCCGGTAGGAAGGTAAAATTTAAAATTCCAGTCGATTGTTGAGCTTATCTTTTTATATTTATATGTTTTCTTTATATTTACATCTATTCCTATTTGTATTTATATATGTATCAAGTCTTAGATATTATAGTATAGTTTATTTTTCTCCGTGGGGGGGTACTGTGGCGACCGCATTTCTAAACGTCGCGTCTCTCTGACGTAACTTTGTCTTTGACATCTGTCATGAGAACGAAAAACCTGTCACGGCGTGTTGTATATTTATTACATACTGCGTAATAGATTTCCATGTAAATCTTAACAATAACGTGTTATAATATATATTATGTATGGAAAAACAACGTGTTTAATTATACACCAACCATCCTATATTATATATATATTTTTACCCACCCAAGTCTATATATTATAATCTTTGATATCAATCAAATCAAAATGAAAGGATTTACCGACGCCAGGGCGCTATTTAGCCCACCCAACGACCTACACATGTTTAGGTGTAGCGGAAGACTCCACGTCCATGGGACATAGCCACAAATATGTCATCGCGCGGAGGGCAACCCCCTCGAGTAGAAGTTACAACTAAGGCTTTTGATATTTTTTTTTTATATTGGAATTTCAATATATCGATATATTTTATATTGGCTTTAAAAAAATACACATGATCAAAAATTATTTACACTATACAATTCATTACTTATATTTATCACAAAAATTTAATTACAAATGTTTCGAAATGTAATATTCTTGTCAGTCTACATGTACTTTTTTGGTCTACTTTTTTGAGCAGTCTGAAAAATTAGATTGAGGTGTCATCCGATTCGGAATGTAATTTAGATGATTTTTGAAAATAATGAAGTTCCGCTTGCAAAAATAGCAGAAGTTATTAACAATAAACTAAAAAAAAGGAATTTGTTTTTTGTGGAAATTTCCACCTCTTTAACAATCTATTTTAATTTTAAAAAATCTTTGTTTTTTTTACGATGATTTTTGTTGTTTACGATGATGTTGTAGTTAAATAATTGGCGAGAAAAAATAAACTTGTTTAAAAAAAATAAAGTTTCGATATCTACATTTCAATATCGAACTATCGATATATCGCCAAAAAAATCAATAATTCTAAATAAAAATATCGATATTTTATCAACAGTCCTAGTTACAACAAAAAGGATTTATCATTTAATTGCAAAAGACATGGCTGTACAGTGTAATAGTCTATACCATTGTAGAATAAAAACAAAAAAAGTTTAATTGCAAAAGACGAAGAGAAGTGGCTGTACGGTATAATACCATTGTAGAATAAAAACAGAAAAAGAAATTCCAATCCATATGGAAAATACAAATAGGTAATGAGTTTAGTGCTGCCGTAGGTAGGTGTTCAAGTTTATTCTTTTGTTCTGCAATAATAATCGTAGTGGGTCAGAGTGAGGTGTCTTGATCAAGATTTTGTTCAGACCAGTCGTTTATTTATTGGACCGTATATTGAGATCGAACAGTGATGGCCCAGTGGTTGAGACTTCAAGTCTTACTCGGGAGGTCCGAGGTTCGATCCCCTACACAGGCACATCTGAGTTATGTGTGTTTTAAGCAATTAAATATCACTTGCTTTAACGGTGAAGGCAAACATCGTGAGGAAACCTGCACTCCTGAGAGTTCCCTAAAAGTTCTCAAAGGTGTGTGAAGTCTACCAACCCGCACTGGGCCAGCGTGGTGGACTATGGCCTGATACCCTCCTCATTCTGAGGAGGAGACCCGGCTCAGCAGTGGGCCATTGAAGGGTCGTGATGATGATGATGATATTGAGATCAACAAACCGACAAATCTATTGTTTATTATTCTAAATTTACCTGTGATTATTAAAAAAAGACTCATCAGGACCCATATGCTGCGTCTTATGGATAACGCATCGGGTTCACTAGAGCCAATAGGTTATACAAACTTTTGCACATTAAAAAAAATAGTTTATTCACAGTTCATGCAAACATGAAGTGTACTGACACCAGAAGTGCATGTAATATGAGCCCAATCTCGGCAACTAGTGCACTGTACCCACTCTTCTACTGAAAGTACTGCACACTAGGGAAATATAGTGATCCTCTTCGGTGTTTGACATTAATTTGTGGTTTCTTCTATTAAACTATTTATTAATTTTCGCAACAGAATGATGAGACTTCGAGAAACTTTTAAAAAATGTTCTTTACTGCTTTTTTCTTTGACTTTGGTTTTGTCTTTAACATTGTTCTAAAGTAAGCTCATCTTTCTTGGTAGTGTCTGTCAAAACAGCACAACTTCTCTTTTTCCCTCGCGTTTGATGCTTTCTAGCTTTTGGTAATGGTCAATGATAAATGATTCTAAGTGTGGCAAAAATTGAATACAATCTCTTGATCTAGATGGCATTTCAAAATTTGGTATTTGATTTTCATTATCATTTGATGGCTCTACAGTAATAGATTATGATAAAAACTCAGATGTTTCTATCTCCATCTCGACACATTCGCTGGAGGTGTTCTTATGTCATGTTTGAAGATTGAAGTTGAGTATCTACCTTTTGTCTTTGGTTCTAGGAGTTCTTGTGTTTGAGATTGTGGTTCTAAATGTTCAGTTACATATGATAGCATAGTCTTATTCAGAAAAAGTGTTGAAGTCAAAAGGGTAGGTAAATAACTGCTTTTTTATATCTTTATATTTTGGTTATTGTCAATAGAAGAGCTGTTACTACTAATTCTGATATTTCATTAACTGAAACAGTCTTGCCTGCATTACAGCAAAGCCATGCACCATGAGCTGATAAAATATATTTATCAAAGTTGTTCCCCCGCCATCAATTGGATCCCATTCGCCACTCCAAGAGTGAATGAAACCAATAAATATGTGATTGCGATATTTTTATTCTCATCTTGCAGTCATTCTGGTTGAGCGTTGCTTGAAATTCATTTAGATGTTTTGGTTATTAGCAGTTTACTCTCCATTAGGAATAACCTTATCAATATGGCAATCATGGGCGTAGCTAGCCATGGGCTCAGGGTGGGGCAGCAGTATAAAATAATATGTAACTAGCAAACTATACCCGATGTCTTATCCCGGTTAATTTTTTCATACAAAAAGGTTACACCCTATAGCACCCTGTATCTGTATGTACACAGAAAAAAGTAACAGTTGAGTCTTCTATACTACATATGGATGTAGTAATTATAAAAAAATGGTATCCCGTTCTATAATATACACAACCAAAAAATATGGTTGGTGCTACTATATTATATAGTTTAGCTTTCTATAAATACAATAATTTCATCAAATTTTATATTCATAAATACACATAAATGGAGTAATACAACATAAATGGAAAATTCAACCTTTTTAAATGGTAGACAGTATTACACTACCTACCTACACCACGAAATCTTCCATCCAAAATGTGTCTCTAACTTCAGCCGTTTGGGCGCTGGGCGTAGGTATGCCAATTTGTTAATCAGTCAATTTAGAGGTTTATATCTATTTATAGTACTTTGAGGTACAGTAAGCAAATAATTACACATAGGTATTATAAGTTGTTTATTTATTTAGGTATTAACTAACTTCATAATATTACTTTAAGAGAAGCCGGCGTGGATTCTGGTAGAACCTCCTTAGCACTTCGGCTTCCAATTTATTTTTCGCTTGGGCGATCCTCATCCTGTGAACACTCATCATACAGAGACCGCTCAGACGATTTTCACTCATGGTGGAGCGAAGCCACGTCTTGACACGCCGTAACGTACTGAAAGACCTTTCTATAGTACAGGTCGTACACGGTTGGGCCAGTAAAATAGCAAGTGCAGTTTTTATGCTCGGATAAAACATTTCTGAATCCTTTATCAGTTCTGCCACTTCCATGTCTTTCAGAACATTCAATGCCATATTTTTTTCTTCCCACAAGTGGTACCACAGTTCAGCCTCGCTGTGGAAACTACCGATTAAGTTATAAAACTCGCGAAAGGCCTCTGTTTTTTTCAAAAATTCTTCGAATGTCATTTGCAACATGTTATAAGGGTGCAATGAGATCAAAGAATATGCCGGTAAGTTTTTCTCCGAGAAACGCTCTTCCAGTGACATAATTAGCGAGTCTAGGTAGGGAATAATCAACGATCGTTTCCAAAACTGGGTAGGACTCTCTGCCGGAGGATTTGCACGGTGCGTCTGTCTTTTTGTGATGCGTGGCATTGTAAAATCAACTTCTAGAGCGTCTGCGATCACTTGAGCCTCAGCTATGAAACTACCGCTATGATCGTCCACATTTTCACGATGTTTTTTTAATGTGTCGATGATTCTTTTAATGTGATTCGCACACTGGAGCAAGTGCTTGCTTTTTGACTGTAACACATTTAAGATCGGTTGAAGCAGTGCGGAATATTTCGCAATAAGGCAAACAGAGACAATAAATTCTGAATTTATAGCAGCGCAGTATAACTGAAAAGCCGCTTTTCTTGTAGCATTGTTGCTTTCTTTCGAAAATGTCAAAAGGGCCGTGGTCATTTGGATGTAATTTTCTTTGAAAATAGCAATGCACTTATATTTTTGCGACCAGCGCGTTTCGCATAGCATCGGTATGTTAGGCACGTGCTTACGACGTTGAGCCGATTCTCGAAAGAATTTTATGATTTCCTTTATTGTGCCGAGTGTATTACGTATTGCGGGGATTTGATTTAAATCATGAACGACCAAATTTAATTTGTGGCTGGCGCAGTGGAAAAACGGGGCATTTTTATATTTTTCTCTTAGTATCTTTTGAACGCCACCATCTTTCCCCGACATTGTGGAGCACCCATCATAGCCTTGCCCCACACACTTTTCTCGATCCAGGCCCACGTTCGTTATGAAGTTATCTATGACAGAGGCAATAGATTTGGCGTCCATAGCAATTAGTTCAACGAAGCCTAGAAATTCTTCGTGAATCAACATCCTTTCTTCGTCAAAAAATCTGACGCCAATAGACAGTTGCTCTTTGCCTGCGATTTCGCAGCTCTCGTCTGCTAAAATACTATATGCATGTGGTTTTTTCACACCGTCTATGATATCATCTCTGATAACATCTCCAGAAATATTTATTATTTCATTTTGAATCTGAGGTGACATATATGTTGCATTCTTTGCACATGATTCTGAGTGCTCCTTTAATGTTTTATCTCCAGACTCAATCTTAAGTTTGATTAGGTCTTCAAACAAACCTTCATGAAGGTCCTTGCCTCTTAATGGCATATCGTGCGTACCACAAAAAAAAACTGTATCTATTACAGATGCAACAATTTTTTTATTATCATGTATGATTTTTTCATGAGCACTAACTAACTGCACATCTACAGGCATATTCTGTATAAAATTTTTTGCGGACGTGTTTGAGGTCTTTTGACACTGAGACGCTGCATGAAATTTGGCGAACTCGTGCGTATCTTTGTATCTAACGAATGGTCGCAGTGTGAATGAACCCATTGTGTTACTTGTCGCTGGAGGGAATAATAAACAGTAAACGCAGAGGGCACCTTTCAGTTTGGCAGAATATGCCAGCCAAGGAGCATATTCCGCGAGCCAGGTATGCTTGAATTTTCTTTTTCGAAGCACAGCATCCTTGCCGAAGTCGTAACTTGGAGGAGGCACCCAACAGTTCTTTAAAATTGCAAGTTTTTGGGCTGAACTCATAGAAAATGAGCGACCTAGGAAATGTCCCACGTCATTTTCGACGTAGTTCTGTTGCTGTACAGTGGAAGAAGTTTGTACTGGAGCTGTAGGTCCTGTGTCTGTAGGTACAGTAGCACTAGTACTGGCTGTGGCAGCGTCATCGCTAGCCGCTGCTAAGCTCTTTTGTTTCAACCCTTCTCCATCGCTATCACTTTCACCACTGCTTTTTTCTGGTTTTTTCCTTTTCTGGTTCGCTAAAAAATGAGAAACAAAATCTCAGTAATAAATAGATTCATCCAACATATCTGTCATGATGAAGTCACGGAGCGACAAGCTAACTAAAACATTCTCAATCTAAGAATGTGATCTATTCTATACGTTATTTTATTGAAAACTACATCAAAATCGGTCAAGCCCAATGCGAAAAAATCGCGGTCAAATCAGCATACATACATACCTATTACATGAAAACACATATGCTCTAGGGTAGGTAAGGGCACCAAGTTCAAAGACTTCAAAGTACATATCAACCAACCTACATAAACTCGTTCAGGGTTTTACGCAGATATACGAGTACCTAGAGGATAACGGATAAGCAGGTCAGGTAGTAAAGTAAATGCAGATGGAGATTTAAATGTCTAGTGGCGGCGGTTAGAGGGCGTTAGAATATACCTAGGTACCTAAAATATTTTATCAAATCAACCAAAAAATGACACGCTCAAGTTTATTTTTAATGATTGGCATAACAGATGGGAATAGTAATAGAATACTCACGTACCTCTAGCAGCGCTAAAAAAAGATCTAATATCCATTGCAGATTGCAAGTCTCAGATCAGAGACCAGACAGATAAGTAGTCTACTTATTACTACTACTTAAAGTAGATAATAATTAAAGTAGTCGGCACTTGGTTCCTGCTGTTGAGCACTATTAGAAGCATATATCAGAAGCGTATACAAAAAACACCGACCGCTTTCCCGCTCAACTCAACCACTCACTCACACACACAAACGAAAAATATAAGGATTGCGTTTGTGTACGCATGACCGACCGCTGCACGAGTACGGTGCTATACTCAATCGTGCGCGCGCTTTTTGTTTTGATCGCATTTTTTTTTGTGTCGACTGACGACTGTCGAGTGTGAATTTTCTTACGGATATTAAGTATTGTAGTTAGTACCTAGATAATTTAGTTTTTTAGGTTTGGTTTGGTACCTTACAGGTCAGAGCCAGGGTGGGGCAAGCGCCCCAACCTGCCCCACCGTGACTACGCCCATGATGGCGATAGAATCTATTGACCTCTAAGAGTGCAGGAAACTAATAAATAAATGTGATAAATTGGGATAGTACCTTTTTTTTCTAATCTTGCAACAACTACTATGAGTAAAGGCATTTTGATGCTTTGGCAATTGGCGCTTTACTCACCATCAGCAGAAATACCACTTATCGTTATCGCTATTCAATCAGGTACTATCAGGCTAGTTGGTTTGTTTTCCCGGTGATGCAACAATACAAATTGGGATAGTTAACAATTTATTTTTCCTGTGGAAATACTATACAAAATGAGAGAGAAAAAGGTTTCTGATCTTCTGGACTTAAAGTTGGATGTTGATAGGCAACAAATGTAAATTTTAATTGTCATTGAAGATAATACATGGTTCCCTTAATTAATGGTCATCCTACTATTCTTGTGGCCAGCTTTGTTAGAGAAGTCAAGCTAAAATGACTTATATTCAGGAGACAATGTATTTATATTGTTATTTAATTTGTCTGTCTTCAATCAGAATTTCAATTTGATCCATGTCGAAGAATCTTTTGCATTTTTTTGGGATGGTTTTGGACTTGGTAGTTGAATTGTGGCTGGGTTCTTTTTCCTATCCATATGTCAAACAATTCTCAAACCTATAATGTTGGGTTTTGGACAGAGCAAGGTGTGACGAGTTTTCTGTGTTCCTCCCCTCCAAGCCAGCTATCACAACATTGTTTAAGAATTTCCTGTTCACATTAATTTAGTTAAGAGCGTAGCTGTGCTAGCAACTCTGAGGTATTGATATCTTTCATTGCATTAACCTTATCCAGCTAAAGTATTAAAAGAAATCTTAATTTCAGCTGGTTTTATAATTTTAGATTTGTAACGAACATGCGATAAGTAGTCGCTACATGAGAGCAACAGCCTACTGATTAAATATCTAATTTAAATTTTGCTTATTAGGATAGATATTACAAAGTGTTTACCTTCGTCTCTACGGACAAATCTGTGGATTTTTTTGTATCTTTCATCAGAGGTCTCAACTCATCGCATAGGCTATGTACTAGAGTTTTAGTAAGGCGATATCGTTTTACAAATTCCGATTCACTTAAATTAAACGGATTGCAATTCCTTCGCAACAGTATGCGACGCCGCTTTTGTGTATTTTTAATTCTAGAATCATACGCATCAGCTTCTAAGAACTCAAAAATTTCGTAATTGCTAGTCATCTAAAATAACATTGAAAATTAATTTTTCTGTCGCTAAATCACTAGAAATATAACTTTTTCGATATAATACTTACTTTATAAAGTAAAAATGTTTTTATATCCAATATTGCACAAATCAATTATAAATCCGTCGCACGTTAGTAACTTTTTTAAGATTGCTAAGTTTGACACAAAAGTAATAATGCTAGCTGTCAAATAAGGCGTTGTGGTTCCAAATAAGCGCGGATTGAACGAGCAATACCAGATGACGTCATCAAAATCGCTAGGAAAGTATGATAGTTTTCAAACTTATAATAAGATTGTTTTATGTACGTTGTGGTATGAAAATTCAATGTAAGATTATATTAATAATGCTATAAGAGATTGTGGTAGGCCCCCTGATCCCATTCGTACAATCTTTGAATTCCTTTATGGAAATTCGAATTCAGCTCATACTCGATAAAGCAACTATATATCTTCCTATTAATAAGCCTTGATTGTCTTCGTACCCTTACTTTCATAATATTTTGGTGATCTTTTAAAAAATCGAGGTTTATTTTGTTGTCAGTTATTATTTCAGTAAGATAACATTCTGCTTGTGATAATTGAGAAGTGCCAGTAAATAATATTTTAAGGTTAGTTTCACTTAATTCTAGAAAATCCATTAGACTACTTGAACATAATTTCGTAAAAAGTTTTCTTCTCCAATTTAAGTTCTCATTTTTAACCAATTCTTACACTGTAATCAGTTGATTTTTATGCTTCTTCAAATAAGCAATAATACTATCGGCAAGTTCGAAATCAGAGTTAACCAAAAGTGTTATTCAAAATTCGGCCATTCTGCATAATGATTTTTACACAGGTAAATGCTTGTTGGACAGACATCGTGAAATATATGGTATTTTTTACCAATAGCGCCTTGTACAGCTTCAACAGCCCAATGTCTTTAGTTTCAAATTGTGATTAATTTGCCTCTTCTATTGTTAATTGTGCTCTTTTCCCCTTGAAAGCTGGCACTAGTCCAAGGTACCCTGGGTCTTTTAAAAAATATATATTCACATTTTTTTGACTTTACAAGTTATAAGATCATATTTATGAATATAGATATAGAGACAGTGCACAGGCGTTTATACAGATTGTCATAAAAATTGATATGTAATACATGCATGCACGTATGTATCTGGAATTAATTTTTATTTTTTAAGCTATGTTCCACCAGATGGATCCTTTTATGACTTTAACATATTAGTTAACTAATTAACAAATGTTTTTTGTCTGGTATCACTTTGGGGGTTGGTATAAAAATGAACCCCCAAAAAATATACTCGTTTTCTACAGTTTCTAATGTTGAAAAAATTCTAAAATACTATTATATTATAATTAGTTTATCGATAGTCATGTAGAGCTTCAATTTCATGAAGATATCTTTAATAGGTACCGAGACAAAAAAAATTACGCTCAGGGTTGTTACCCTTACTGTAGGAGTTAGGGGTGATATGAGATTAAGTGTATAGCTATTTTAGATGAAAAACAAGGTAAGAACTAAGAACCCTTTATCAGACGCGAGTGCAGTTTTAATATGCTTATCCCGCTAGATCCTTTTCCGAGCAGCCATATGACCATCTCCAACGTGCGCAACCCTTATTTCTGTTGAAGACGCGGCGACTCGAAACCGGATATAGCGATGATCCGAGTCATTTTCCGCATTCACCACAACGCGCCAATCCTGTATCCGGTGCACAAGGGGTATAGTGGAATCAACTATGGCTAGATAGATGTCAGTCTAAAATATAACTATATATAGTTTTCAGGACTCAATCCATTTATATAAATATTTAATTTGGTTTAATGTTTATAATCAGTTTTGATCCATGTCAAAGAATCTCGCACTTTTTTGGGATGGTTTTTGAATTGAATTAGCAGTCGAATTGTGGCTGGATTCTTTTTTCTATACTTGTGTCAAACAGATCTTGTTTCTCTAACTCCAAATTGTTGTGTGGGATTTTTTAGAAGTATTTTTAGTATTTGTTGTTATAGGGGTAACAGAGATTCTGACGGTTCATGAGATACAGCCTGGAGACAGTAGACGGCTGGAGCGGAGAATTTGACTCTGTTAGAAGTTTCTTGAATGATAATCATGTTGTTTAAGATCATACATTATTCTGTGGATTCCAAACATTGCAAACATTGTAAGGTTCTACCCGTATATTTCTATTTAGTTGATTTACATCAAAATCAGTTTAGTCAAAATTTACTGCATTTAAAATCCTGCATAGAGTTTTATCATTTAAGTCCCATATAATTTATTATCAATCGCTGATGATAATGATCTTAGAGATCCATTTGTTTTATTACTCTTTGTGCACTTATTTGTAGTAAATTCTTAAGTCTCTTCGACTAAAAAACTGATAACGCTGCCATCCAATGACCACATTCGTAATTATAAAAACTCATAGCTTCGGAAAGACAGGATATCACACTAGTGTATTGAAAGAGCATTACTAACTGCAAGTTTATTTTGTTATTGTTTTGAAAATAAACATGGATTGCTTATTATTTATTTATAATAGTTTACATTCTCTGGTTTACTTTGTGAGGAGTAAACATTTCAGTTGTATATGATACGTGATAGAGTATCAGGATGGAGGTGTCATTTGAAATGATATTTATGTGAGTATATTCTACTGTAAAATGGTAAAAACATATCTAGGCTGGATTGACCTTGTCTTTTCTTTTTTTAATGCATTTTTTTCTGAAGGTTTCTGCTCAACAGATACCTTCCTTAGCGGGAACCTGGGAATGGGGAACCTGTCCCGGTCTTTTTTTTTGTTTCCAAAATTTGGCTATTTTACTTTCACCATTAAGGTTTTTGTGTTTTGTAAGGTCTTCTTTCTGGTTTGGATATAAGACATTTATCCTGAGACATGTATCCACATCAGTGCATCTTTCAAAATTTTATTATGATTATGTGGTTCTTTTTCAAACAAATTCTTTCTCACTAACTTTCTTACGACTCTCGTTTTTTTCCTTAAAACTTAAACAGATGTTTTATACATTTTAGATATTTACTTCACATGCTATCCAATCCGGTGAATTGTTTTTGGGATTTCGCCACAACAACGCCACCACCCTATCGAGATGATTACCGAATAAGAACTAGTTTTTTTAGATGGCAACGTACTGAATTTCAATCAATGAGATTCTGGTATCCATCGTATGACTGGGTTGATATTGAAAATCGACGACGACTAAATGTTATTGCTGGAGTTTCTATAGGTAATTTAAAAGTACAGTACTTTTAAATTATAAGATGCTGACGTCCTTACGATTTTGCAATTTGCTATTGCCTAGGAATTATTTTAATGAGGCTTTATATAGTTATATTTCTTACAGATTTTACTCCTCTTGGAACAGCAACAATATTAAATAAACGAACTCTGATCACAGCAGCTAGTTTGTTGTCAGTTGGTATGTATAGACAACGTGACTTACGTGTTTGGGTGTTAGGCAGAGCTGGTCGATTTGATACACCTTATAGATACCGCGTACACCGAGCATTCCGAATATTTCCTAAAAGCATTAATCCTGAGCACCAGCATGGTCCAAGAGGAACTCACGTCCCCAGGCACGACGTCGCCGTTATTATTACCAAGGACCAGATGTACATATACAACACGAGGCCAACACGGTACCAGTACGCCTACTCCGCTACCCTTACGGGAGCTCGGTGGAAATTGATGAATGAGGAGTTGTTGATGGCAGGATCTGGTTTTGAATATTTAGAGCATATTTATGAAAATTACAAGATATTCTATGCTGTTCTCAAAAGAGATAATGTAGTAGATTGCTCTAGGTATCTCCCTAAATGGTGGGGAAAATTTATTTGTATAAAAAATGTTAAAGGATTTGCTGGAGTACCAAATGGAGGTGCGCTGTTATCGGACCACAGCACAATCGTCGGTTTAGGATGTTTTGAGATACGATACAACGAAGATCGGATAATGGTATTTACAGATTTGCGATATTATGTTCGCTGGATTTATAAATACGCAGATATTTATCCAGGCCAATATTATGAGTATGCTTACCCGCAGTGGGGCATTCGCTTAGGCTCTATTTACGATGGTGGCAGTAATAATCCTTATATTCCAATTTGGCAAGTACAGGACGATTTGTACCCTTTAGGATAAATCTTTATTATCCATTATGAGAATGTCATATGTTTAATTTGGTACTTATTCATATTAATTGATAAATTCTATATCTAAAAAATTAAGAGTACAACTGTAAAACCTCGGATTGATATTTTGTGGTTAAAATATATTTACTATCTATATACATGATAGTCATTGATATTTTTTATACTTCATCGATGTCTTTAGTTTTAGTACATGGAATGTTAGTACTGGAAGGAGACTTGATGATGCACTGACCATTTACAATATCAAGGGACCCCAGTATTAATGGGATCCCTAATAGTAATCCCGCAATTAAAACTGAACTTGATTTCTGGATTGGAAGAAATTGATAGAGGCTTCGTTGGTAAAGAATTTATTTAGAATGTCCACAAAAGACCAACTAATCTTCACAAAAATAACCCTTCACTAAAATCTAGTGCTATTTACACGTCTCCGGTATTTACAGTTCTTATGTTCAAACTGCACAGCTCCACACTTATTTCGGGTACTACTCTCGAAACACTAACTCCACTGCTGTTCGTCGCTATACACTTCCCAACATTGACTGTTTCGAATATGCACCACTTTCTCAGCACTTCGATATCTTTTCGAATTCATTTTTTCACTTTCGTACAACTCTTTTTATAGGTTTTCATATAGAAACTTCTCGCAAATTGATTCTAGCAATTTAAAAAAAGGTTATTTAAATAACCTTTTTTTTATTTATTTTATTTACATAAATTTGCCTAATTCGTCCTTTTCCCACATGTCAATCATCGAAGGCTCGCGAAATTTCCGATGTACCCCATCTTGCCGTCTCTGTTGGTTCATCTTTCCGTCTTATTCTATTTTTATTTTTTCTAGCAAGTTCGAAAGAAAGCTTTGTCTAGACAAAGGGGTTTTGTTATCGCAACAATACAATTTAGAAAATGGAAATAAAATAATGAAATTATCAACATAAGTTATGTTTTAGTAAAGTAAACTACTTTCTATTTAGAGATCAACCGAATTGTATATTTGTCGAAATAAAAAGAAAGAATAATAATAAAAGTATAAAAAATAATTATAAAATTAAAATTACGGAATGGAGACAGTATAAATAAAAAACATTAAATTAAATAGTTTGATTAGTATTTAATTGATAATGTCTTAGAAGAAAACATACATCTATATTCTATGTAGTATGTTGTCTGCCAGACTAATGGGTATTTGGAGAAAATATTTTTGTGTTGTACGTCGACAGCCAGGTTTTTCCTCGACTGTTTAATCTTGGTTACGAAATCTTTCGGCATGTGCATCCATGCATGTATGGCCTGGTTCATATTCTAATTGTAATGTTTGATTGTAGGCTTTGATGACATGATTTATATGATTTTTTAATTTAGTGCATATATTTTGAGGTGAAAATCTCTGAAAGTAAGTCTAATTACAAATCGTCTTATTATTTTCTTGGCAATAATCTGTTTAAAATTCTAAACATTTAAATCTTTGCTAGTGTCCTGTAAGCTTCACTTTACTTGAAGGCGACTATAACGTTTGTTTAATAAGGACTGTTTCCACTTTATAGTCCCATAAATCGACTAACTCATTCGCGGGGTTAATGTGATCCTTTATATGTTTTAGACTGAGTCAAGGTAAGGACGCCAGCTCCTTAAAATAAAAGTGACAAGTTTGACTTGAAAAGTTGTTTGGTTTAGATTGTAAACGGTGTGTGTCTTTTATGTTCAATCCTACTTTGATAAGCTACCTATGTGTATTTTAAAGTATTTTCATTACTTGCATTTAATAATTAATACTTTGCGAGACGAGGGCGGTTCGTTATTGTGTATGCTTGAATTATGCTGAAGGAACTGATAAACTACTTGTCTAACTTCTCTATCTTGTTATTGTTTAGGTTTATGTTTATATGGTAGTTTATTTGAGTTTGTGAGCCCACCCACCAATCTGCTAGAAGTAGTGTCACGTAGTGAACAAGCTGTAGATAGAATTTATAGGCGAAAGACCAATAATTTGGAAACAATTTTATTAAACTAAAAAAAACTAAAAACAACAAAAATAAAAGGACTGTTGGGTTCACTCTACTAACTCAGCTCCCAATATAGACTAACAGAAAAGACTGCCCTAGCTAGCAATTATTTGTCTTCCTGACTGAGCCGCGTAATTGTCAGGAACCGGTCTAGTCCTCCAAGACTGCAGTACTCTTGCCTGCTGAAGACGCGTATTATTTAGAGACTTCAATACTCTTCCTGACCGAATCGACCAGTAGAATTTAGAGTTAGGAATAAAACCCTGAAACATCATAACCAGACATTTTACAATCTGCCTGATCTGCCCGACCTGACTGCTGCATAGAACGGCCACGTAATTACATTTATTGCAAAGCTCAGGTCAGTGTAACCGGTAGTATGATGAGGCAGTCCAGGCAAAATCACACAATATAAAAAAAATATCGAAACTTGTGCAAAGCGATAATATTAGCAAACAATATCAGTAAATAGTAAATAGAATCTATAATTTAAATGAATAAAACTACAATAGTTGCAATACTAACAAAATATAAAACAAGAAGAAGGTAACCAAAAACTACGCTAGCTAATTGATTAAGATTAATAATATTTATATTAGCAAAATTCTTACAACACTTACCCAATTCGGGGTTTAAGTAAGGTTGATTATGTTAGCAACACTGTTTATAAAGTAGTAGTAGCGGGTATATCATTTTATATTATTTCGAGTATACCGACGTGGAGACTTTATATAACGTTTAGTGCGATAGATTAGTCTCAGTCTTTCTGGTGTTTTCGTGCAGTGAACATGGAAGTTAGTGTTATAGTGTCGTGATTAAGGTTACCCATCTCGAGGTCCACGTAAGTTTACTTTATTATCTATTATCATTAGCGAGGTCGAGTGGTGGAGGTGAGAGTTAATATATTATGAAAGAGCTCTTTAAACCTGCTCCTGGGTCTCAAGCCCCGGGCACCGCTCGCCTCAGTCTAAATTGCATGTGTATACGTGTTGCTGTACAGTAATGGGTATCATATCTCTCATATCTATAGCAAATTATAAAAAGGAATTTGAGATAAAAGTTAAAAATAGGTATGATACATATCCCACTACACAAAACTCGAGCTACACTTCAGCGGCGAGACCACCTCTGCGTCTCTGCCCGTCATACGCTCGCTCAATCGACTCCGTTCATTCACGACTCACGTACACTCCTGTTTGTAAAAAGCTACTTAAAAGGTAACTGGTGATTTTGCTATAAAAAATATGTTTTCTATAATGTTTTTGCATGGGAAAGTCCGATTGTTTGCTATCTTATGTCTTTTCCATCGACCTTGGTATCTTTCTTCTTGGTTCACTCTGTAATCGCCTATGTAGACAAGAAACCTATCCAAATGTTTAAATCGGGTTCTTATATTAGATACATAATAAGCATAGATTTATTATTGAAATTTAGGTTGGTAGGTAGGTTTATGATAGGTCTATATTTGCTAGTTTGTTTGAGTTAGTAAATACAACTTGCAATAGGGTAAAGGCGGGATGCCCCAGTTTTTGAAAATATCCTCCTAATTTTAAAACATCAATTTTATATAATTAATGTCTATGAATTTAGCTAGTTTAATCCTTTATGTTTAACTGTGATTTGTATTTTTGGACCTACAAATTACAGATCGGTTAGGTTGCAAATTTTAGCTTTTTGTGGAACTCTTTTTTTGAGGATAGATGCCTGCGGCGCGTGATAGATACCCTTCATATTGTATACCTAAACGAAAAACTCAACGAAACTTTTATGAGGTTTTGAGGACAATTGGTGTTTTAGCAGTAGAAGGCTACTCCTAAAACAGAAATTGTTTCCAAGAAACATAAGCCTAATAATGAAAATCATTAAATCAAATCATTAAATTTAAAATCATCAGTTTTTAAAATCTTTTAATTGTCATCGTTAGCATATAATTATACATAATTTGAGATCAAATAATATAACCATAATAAAATTCTAAGAGCCTTTGTTCAACAAAAATAAAAATTCTAAATTCTTATTATAAAATATTAATTATTTAGTGAAACATAATATATATATGTTGTCGTAAAGACAAATAAGAAAAATACTAAATTAAAAGAACAGAAGAACCTTTAAATATTACAGAATTTATTTACAAGAAATGAAATAAAAACAATATTAACGATTATTTACAACAAAAAATTGTCAAAATTGTAAATTTTGAAGAAAAATTGTTTTACGAGAACTAAATATAAAGAAAATATAATGTAAAAGAGAGCAAAAACCAAATAAAATGTGATACATACGCGGACCTGCAGTTATTGTAAGCGATTAATGGATAGTTGACAAAAATGGGTATGTACAATGAACCGTTTATTAAAGAGATAGGGATGAATCAGCGAGAAAACACTACAATGCATAATCATAAAAGTCATTATTTTTAAAAATTAAAATAACGCAATAAAAATCTTCATTTTGTAATCCTACTTAAATGATGCTTAGCCGGATAGTGCTTTCAGTTTTCCACATCTTCAGCAATAATTTTTGAAAAGTTACAGGTTTCATGTAGCCAGTTCTGACACTTTACACATTGAATCCAGTCAGATTCAGACTTCGTTTCTATATAGTTTTCAAAACATTCTATGCAGTTATCTATATTTGTATCTGTAGGCTCCTGTTCATCTATCTTAGTGCTCTTTACCGGCAAACCTTTAGTTTTCTTTCCCTTAATTTTATAGGATGGTGAATTGTCTTCATCTTCACTGTTTGAACTGTGAATAATTTGCCGTTATAGTTGTCCGCGGCCTTGGTTAACTTTGAAATAATTATCATTTTCTTTCTCACATAAATCAGTTAGGTCATCATCGTCGTTGTCACTAAAACAATGGTTTTGTTTTTTTTGTAGTCGTTCTTTGTTGCTTGTTCCTTTCTTTCTTTTCTTAAGTTCTCTTTTTTCTTTGGTAGTTTCAGTCTTGTTTTTCTTGTCTAACTGTACTTAACTTTCTTTTGTTTTATATTTTCTTTTGAATTCAAAATATCTGCTGACTGTTTTGCCCTCTTAGACATGGTCAAAGGAATTTTTGGTATAGGTGATGCTTCTATTAGAATTTTCGAAGGTGTTTCTGATTCTATATTGCTGCTTAAAATCTCTGCAATTGTAGAATCATCAATGTCAAAAATACTAATACCTTCTAAAATCTCGGAATCTATCAAGAGACTAGGAGATTCTCTGTCAAATTGAATCTGCATCAGATTTTGTGCTGTCTTATTTTGTTCATATTCATATTTTTTTTGAATTTATTTATTATTTTCAATATTTTCCTTTTGATTGTCCAGCTCTATTTGAAACTACAGAAATAGAAGTCTGAGGTAGAGTGGTTTCTGTTCTTTGTTCAATAGGTTCACGAGATACAATACTTTCCGAGACATTGACAAGCTCTGGTTGACGATCTAACGAATAAGACGTTTGAGCCTGGGTTGTTGACGTTCGATGAACTTGATGAGGTGCACGAGAAGTGCCAGGATTTTCGCTATCCAGTGCAGTATGTGATATCAGGAATGTAGTATCTGGCAAAGCATTTCGGTCAACTGGATAAATACCGTTACCTCTAAAACCAGCAAGAGCATTTGCAGGAGTGGTAGCGCGAATCCAAGCATTGCGTATAAGCTTTCCTGCGTTGTAACGGCTGATCTTTTTATTTAGATTAAGGCGCATAAATTGATTAGTTTCTTGGTTGAAATAGGTTTTAAATTGCCCAAATACTGATCTGTTTGTCCAACAGATTATTTTCGGTCAAGACTTTGATCAAAAGATCATAGAAGTTATTTATTTCTTCTCTACTCAGACCCTTGGCTCTAGCCACAGATAAACCTTCAGCCATTAAATCCAGAGCTGTCTATTAGACAAGCGTCTAATAGACAGCTCTGGATTTCGTTTAATAAAACTTTAGAACCATGCAGCTCCAGCCATTTCGTTTTCATGGTCAAAATTATATTTTAGCTCTAGCTTTTCAGCAAATTGATAAGCTAACATACGTATGGATTGTCTATTTAGGGGAAATCCTGCATCTGCAAGCTTTAGAATGTGCTTTACTATCCTTTTTTCGTTGTCAAAATCCAAGATAGGAGGTTTTCCTACAAAAAAATCTACGTTAATAAATCTATTGGAAACTTACAGCAACTAGTTAAATAAAAGTTTGATAATATCCTGTATAACATGATCTTTAAAACATACCCAGTGTCTGCTTCGTTGTATTTTTTTAGCAGCATAACGTCTTCGCAATGTTCTTGATGGAATCCCAAACTGTCGGGATATTTCGTTTATCCCCATGGTATTTCTGTCCATTTCGTCGAAAGCTGACTGCAATTGTTCTGTAGTCCAAGAACATATTCGAGCTCGCGCTCCTTCCTTTCTTTTGTATTTTCGTGGCATGTTTATGCTACAATCAGTAAAAAGTCCAAATATAAATATATGTAAACACATAAAAAATATAACAGGACTCAAAAATATTTTCAAAATATACACTGAAACCACATATTATGGGCATACATGGTGTATGGAGGGATAGATGCCCTTAGGGGCACCTATACCTCGAAAAATCAGGGCAACTATCCTTTTTGATAGGGATAGATGCCCAAGTATTTTTTAAATAAATAAAAAACAAAAGAGCAACTATTTACATCTAGATGCATACTTGATGAATCAGTATATTGACGTAATAAAAAATATAGTGGAATTAATGACTACTTATAAAGTTATACAACACCGAATACTTTAAAACTTTGACGTGTTTGTAAAGTTCGCCGCGGAGATGAATGCACACACGAGTGAAACACGTCCTCACAACACGACGGCCCGTGGCTAACTGAGGTGTGGGGTGACTGCGGCTCTTAGTTATACTATTGTTTCTTAGTCGCGAGTTTGGGAAGTTAGGTTTTTTGAAAATGAGGCATCTATCCCACTGGGGCATTTATCCCGCCTTTACCCTAATGATCATAGGTAGTTCCTATTGAGATCAATATGCTAGAAGTAAGCTAACAAAAGTGTAACTACAACGGTTGTATTTTATACTTTTGGCAAACTTGATAAGATTTTCAATATTAAGTTGCTTTAAAAAGTCTCTAAATGTTAGAAAGGTCTTCTATCCGCTTCTGGCTCTTTCTACACGGTAACCAAATTTATACATTTTTTATATTAAAAAAAAAAAAAACATAAGAAATAAAAAAAGGAAAAATTTGTGACCTCACCAATGGGTACACTTCTAAGCTTGTGTTGCGACGTCATTACATGATCTATCGGCTGCATATTGGTATAGTTCATCATATACGTAAAGCAATAGTTGTGTTTGGAAATGATTGAATCATATAAATTATTTATCATAATATAATTGAGTGTATCTATAGAAGACGTCATTATTTCATAACAATATTAGCAGACATTATGAGTCACATAAACGCTCCGTTCTGATCTGGATGTGTTAAAGCTTCATCTAGCTTCCTACTGAATATAAATTTGTTTAACAAAACCATAAGAATATACTTCTTTTCACGAAAGATAGAAGACGTCATTATTTCATAACAATATTAGCAGACATGAGTCACATAAACGCTCCGTTCTGATCTTGATGTGTTAAAGCTTCATCTAGCTTCCTACTGAATATAAATTTGTTTAACAAAACCATAAGAATATACTTCTTTTCACGAAAGACGGAATATAACAAGTATCTGCAGATTGACTTTTTCCAAATTCTACTAAAAAAACTAACTGCCAGAAATTCTAATTGTAGTAATTTTTGTCTCACTAAAGTTTCGGTCAAGTTATCGACGAACGAGCCGTAATACCGCGGTTTTAGAACGACGGTTATACTTGCGGCTTGATGGTGCTGATAAACTAGTAAGCAAAACAGTCGTGCGACTAACGTAGTTCAACGTGACGGTTTTAGTATCTTGTTGAGTCAAAAATTCCCGATCCCTCTTTATACGCCATGCTCTCATCATCTCACGTATTTTTTTAACATCTATTGTGTCTGAGAACTCCCTGCACAGCGCCCCTTTGATATCATCCCATGATTTATAACTTTTCTCGGCGCATAGCCATAACGCCGCCGTAACTCCAAATATTTCGCCATTTTCTACGTTGTCTTTTATACAATTCGTAACAGTGTAAGTTTCGTCTTGCGCACTAAACTTTGGTATAGGGTTTTCCGTGAGATGCCGCCATGTGCATGCGCCGCATCGTTTTCTGCTAATCCATCGTCATCTTCGCTCTTGCCCATCTTCATGTGAATGTAGCCGTCGTCATAGATAATATTCGTCGTCGCGTAATAGGCTTTACCGACAAATAAAACAAAATAACTATGATACCATAAAATAGTTTCATACTAACATCAATTGCTAACCATCAATCCCATTGTTGATTGTAATAACTATTACAACAAAATCGAAAACGTAAGCAAAATGAAGTCAGTAATGAACGCAAAGTTAAACATTTTGGCAATGTTGTCCATTTAGAATAGAAGAGTAGGTTATAAAAAATGGAGAAAACACAAAATACTAATCGGAAAGAAATAAAAACAACCTCAGTCCTCGACGAAAATTATTTCAATTTGACATTTTATGTTTGTTTTTCTCTAATCGTGCATGTCTAATGCAATGCATACGCGTTCCGTTACGCGTTAGTAACATTCAGCATATTGAGGATAGAAGATATTATTTTACAAGTATTATAAACATAAAGTTGAAATAATTTAAACAAATTAAATAATAAGTAGCATTACTTTAATATTTACGTATTTACATATATTTTTATTTATGAATGTCTAAAAATATTTTTGTAATAATGTAACATATTGGTTATTTATTTAAAAATCTGTGTGAAATGATACAATAAAAGATGAAATACCATTTGATATTCATATGGAAAACGTTAAAGTAATCATTAAACTCGCATTAATACTAAATACTTGTGCAAGTATGAATATAATTTTTATATTTATTTTTATCAATTAAAATATTTTTTTTTTTCAAAATATGAAATAGGCAGAAATGGGCCATGTCCTTTTTGACCTTATCTTACAGATGTCTTGTAGTTGATCAAAAGTTGCATTACAAACCTAGAGTTACAGCAAAAATAATTAATGCTTGTTGTGATCTTTACAATATTGCGCTTAAAAACCGGGAAGAACCAATCTGGGATGAAGATGAACTTCTAGCAACAGTGATTTATGACAACTGTATCATCATCTCGCAGTGCAGTAGATCATCAGCTTCAAGAAAGACAAGGCTATCAATTCCAATTGATACAAAGATTATGGAGATCCCGACAATATTTTTTTTTATATATTTAGTTTTAAACAGTTTAATTCTTAAAACCGGTTAATTTTTAATTTTAGGTTATTTGCTATAGTAAATAAATTATTAATAATACAAATTTTTGTTTTATTATATTACTAGTCGACCCGCAAGACTTCGTCCGCGTGTAGCTCTATTGGTCTTGGCGTGATGATATATAGCCTATAGCCTTTCTCGATAAATGAACTATCTAACACTGAAAGAATTTTTCAAATCGGGTTAGTTGTTCCTGAGATTAGCGCGTTCAAGCAAACAAACAATAAAACAAACTCTTCAGCTTTATATATTAGAATAAGAAGTATAATATAGTATATTATAACCCGAATGTATTTAAAGCGCGAGTGAACAGGCTTCTTCTGGGCGAGCTCGCTCCATCTTCGACCTCGTCTCTGCTCTAGAGCTAGACAAGTAAATGTTAAGAGTAAGCCCATTATATAATAAAAAAAAACTACATATAATATACTTTACATTTCATGTTGATTGTTGTCTTTGCTATAATATATCGATGTGAGTTAGGTACAAGGAAAACATAAGACAAAAAATAGAAAGAATGATTTAATAAATCAGCGATCAGTCTTAGATAATAATTATTGTGGATGGTTTTTAAGAAGGTACCTATATTTCTTTATTATAATATTAAAAATAATATTGCTGTTCTTATAATCAAAATATTTTAACCCCAAATTGGCCATGTATTTTGAAACAAAATATATTTAAAAGCGCAGGATGCCTTTTATCAGAATCTTGATTCATTTTGATGGGCGTGAAAGTGCAGATGTATAATCAAAGATAGAGTTTCATAACAAAATCCTCTTATAATCATATGAACCTTGATTACACTAGATCAAACATATGTCAGATCAAACATGTATATGTCGGGGATTTTAAAAAACGATGTGAAAGGAGATGGAAGGAGGAAGATGGGGAATATTGGGGAACACTAAAAGGGGGTGATGGTATTGCATGGAAAATTGGGTAAACGCAACGTAGATACTCCTATTGAACCGATAAATGATCAAATATGATCTCTAACAATTACGAGAGAAACCTAAGCAGTGCCTTGGACTTGTGACCAAGGTGTAGGCTTAAGGACGTCCTTTAAGTAATTACAACACTCGCCTCCACTGCTAGGCTCTCTATTTAAACCCAAGGTTAAACGCACATAAACCGAATCTAACACAAGGCTAACCTAACCTAAGGCTAACCTAACCTAACATTTTGTTTACTTAACCACGTGGCAATTACATTGTAAGGACTTACGTGACCTTAGTTGGACAGCACTTCCACACTACACTGCACTTGACACTATCACTATCACTACTTAGATGTTCACTTCTTGAGAGACCGCGCACGACTAAGACTTCAGTTAGACTGTCGATCGCATATAAAGGGTCGAGGGTAGATACTGTCAAAACAACGGAAGTGACTACTACCCCACTCCAACGCCATAGACAACGATAACGATTCGATTAATCGATAATCTTTTACTATGCTCCGACATATATGTACATAGCGAGCACTTGGCACTTCGATTATCCAACTTTACGAAAAAGTCCCAAAAACTTTTTTCACCGTCGCTAGAATTCATGGTGACATTTTAAACTGTCTGAAAAACAGCGTTAAATCTGTAATGAAGAAAACATCGGTGAAGTATAAGATGCATTTGAATATTATTTTAATAGAATATAATGCCTAAAGATAAATAAATACAACTATCGCGATGCAATAACTTAACTAAACCAATAAGGTAATATTTTATTTAAACTATCGTGATTACTATTACACATTTTGTAGGTATTTCGGGTTTAAAATTGCGTTCAAACTTCCTTTTGTTTATTTCCTATAATTTGGCACTATTGCAAACGCCGCGCCGTGGTTACGGGAGGACTAATAGTATGAACGCGATTTTAAACTCGAAAAACCTATAAAAACCAATCTTTATACACATGACACAGCTTTTTCCAATCAAAATTGCGCATTTTAGCAATCGTGTTAAATAGCAACAATACACACACACAAAACTCCTAAATAATTAAATAGTCCACTGTTGGATATGTACCTACTACCTACTTCCTGCAATCAAAGGTAGGTAATAAAATAAGATCGGTTTAAATATGAAAACAAAAACAAAAATATTTCGACTTCTTCCTTCTTCGAGAAAGTAAGAGACATGACTCAACATCAATACTAAATTATTTAAAATAAACATTTTACTTTACTTACCATTCAGTCTCGCAAACAACAACCAACACGCACTCCATATGCACTTTAGTGACACAAAAACACTTTCTATCGAGACGAGAGCAGTTAATCAACTGTCTTTGATTTATAAAATATATAATCATAAGCGGTACAGGTGGTAAGGGGGCGGGCGGCGTTGCCTTTCATTCGCACATGCGGCACGTGCTATGCTATGGAAATGGCGGCAACTCAAAACTAAACAATAGAAATTGATACGTTTGCGGATCCGCATCGCTGGATCCAGCATGTTTAAAAAGGCGCTGGAACCAGCTGTATTGCTGTATGCTGGATCCAGCAATTGCAATACCTACCCTTAATATAAACACATTAGCTAACATCTGGTTTTTCTTTGGACGAAATATTTTTCGGCTATTGTATCAAAAACATCTAAATTAATTATATCTGGCAGTTGTATATTGTCTTTATCTAGAGAATCATGAAGAGTAGACATCAATATGACTTTCTTCTGAGTTTTTTTTTGAATGGACAGTAAGATAAAAGTGTCAGCGGCCCACATCATATGCAAACATTAGGTACCCGGCGTTTTAATTCTATAAATAATTCTGGAATTATTATCCTTATTTTTGCGTATCGTGCCGACCATGGTTAAGTTCTTATCGAGTACATAGTTTCTTGACCAACCAGTAGCGATGTTTTCAGCTATAAGTCGTCTTCATGTGCTCTCCCATTCCTTTTCCAATTATATCGTTTCGAGATGCGTGGTCGTAATGCCGCCCATTGGCGGGATGACCCATTGGTCATCGTGATACACCGAAAGAATGTTTGCCCATTCATGTTGAGGAACCACGAGTTGAGCCCCATCTGTGTCATAAGAGGGATGGTACAAAAACCCGTTTTTCATGACCCTTTATTGCTCCACTATACGGCATTATATTTACGATCTACATCTTCTGAGGCAGTTATGATACCGGTGATATTTTCATCTTTCAGCTGTTCTGCCCGAATTTAAGATTATTATTTATTTTAACCTTACAACATTGTACAATAAATACAATTACAATTAAATGTGCTGCCAAACTGCAGGACAGTTTGTCGGCAGCGTGTTGTGCTTAACCGCTAAATAAACTAAATTTTGTTCTAATAATACGACATTATTGAAATAATTTAATTATACATAATATTGACACAATGATTATATACTTAGTATTTATATATGTATATGTTGTTACTTATGACATATTTTAATAAGCTTTTTTTTTAATTGTGATTTTAATTGAGTACTGGTATGCACATTACTTACATTTAAGTAGATATCGGTCGGAGTTGCGCTACATACTCAACAAATGCTTTCGGTGCTTTTATCTCAAATGGGCCCAGACAATGTATCTGCAACCACGTTCGCCTTACCAGGTGTATACTTTATGTTAATATCATTCGCCTGTATCTGCAAAGCCCATAACGACATCAACCACTTCAGGGCTTGATGATCTGTAACCACTATCACTGGGAGACCTTTAATGTTTCCACGGAATTTCTTAATCGCCCAAACCAAACGCGACGGCCGGCGGCGGAATGTGAAATAACTGCGTTCTGCATGGGTCATCAGTCTACCGGCGTATTGGACGGGATGCTCGTCCTGTTCCTCTCCCTGCACCAGTACCGCTCCAAGAGCATAGTTGCTTGCATCGCTATTGATGATATACCCTTTTGTTTCATCGGCTTGTCGTAGGACCGGGGTGGGTGTTAGTTGTATTTTTAGCTGTTGAAAAGCCTGTTCCTGTTCTGATAACCAAGTCCATATAGATCCTTTACCTTGTTAAACGGGAAATTGGTTCACTGATTCCGAAACGTCTGCAGGAACGTCATCAAGTGCTTCAAATTCATGACGTCCTGCAGACGTTGCAGAGTATTTTGGGCGCTGGATAGTTGAGCAGCAAAATCGACAAATACTAAAGTTCACGTGGAGGTTGTTCTTTCAACTTTTATACAGATAGCCGAAAAAAGGATTAAATCGTCAAGGTACGCTAAAATCTTTACGTTTTCCAGAGGGTACATTGCGAAGTCCAAATGGGATCGTCTTAAAATGGTACATACTGAAATCTGAATGGAGTTACGAATGCTGTCTGGTTGTGATACTCACGTTTGACCTTCACTTGCCAGTCGCCGACGAGTAGATTTAGGGTTGACATGAAAGGTGTTAGCTTAGCAGCAGAGCATCGATACGTGGGATAGGATACTTGTCCGGGTAGTGCCGTCTTAAGTCTATTCTGCGCTGGGGTGCGGGGTTCAGCCTGCGCAGTTTACACTGCAGCGTGGTACGGTGTACTGCTAAGTGACCTCCCGCTTCGACACTGAGACGATGACTAGTTTAGTAAGCGGGGGATGTAAGAGCGGCAACATCACAAGCGCTCGCGGGTGTGCGTGTAATACACATAAAACTATACCAAAAGATCCACTGTTACCCGTGATCCACTGTAACCCACCTTCCCCTACTATCAAAATTAGATAAACTCTCCACCAACTTTCAAGAAATCATTAGTCTTTGTAACCAGTGGGGCCATTAAATGAAGTGACATTAATATTAAAAAGTTACAAGTGAAAACAAAATACAGAATCAATAGATGTGGAATATACAAGCCAAACTCGATGAATAATTTCGTTGTTTTGAAACAGTAGAATATGTATCTGAAAACGAGCTCATGTTACTATCTGGATAGTTGGTTTTTTAATCTGGTCCACGTTCTGTTAAAAATAAATTTAAATTATCGGGTATTACTTGCGACCAGAGTCACAAAATCGTACATCTGTTTCTGTTGCTGGTTGGCTAAGAATTGGTTCACTTGGAGTAGGCGAGGTACTGGTACTGGTACTAGTATGAGCTGGAACTTGTGAAATACTCGTAGAAGTTCTCTCTTCTAATTTGACTGTCTCTTCTATCGGGCTGATGTTGACGAAGATGTACCTAAAAAAACAATAAAAACGCGCCTGAAAGTTAAGGCGGGCATAGTCTAGTCCGTGTGGTTTTGCCCTGAGTCAGAGGCGGCGCTTCACCAATCATGCTATATTGCCTCAGTCCTGATAACTGATTTTAAATTCTCAGATTCACTTATGAACCATATATGAGCGAAACATAGAATGTGTTTATTTTTACCAAACGCCAATCCTATGACTTTTACCATATTCGCAGCATTATCGATTGCAACAGCCGTCACATTATCTTTATTAATAACTCATTCTTTGCAAGTTTTTAAAAGCATTGTAAAAATATTTTGTGTCGTTCATCAAGTTCGTATACGCGGAGAGTAACTGAAATGAGTTAAATTTCTATGCCATTTGGAACAGTTGTAAAACTACAGACCAAATATCATTTGTCAAGATCTTCTATCGTAGACAATTTCTTTTTGAAAGTTTCATTATGTCTTAGACTTGTTCTACTTGGTATTTTATGTTAAGGAGCAACTGACTTTATAAGACTTTTGAAACCTTCATTCTCGACTGTTGTGAAAGACTGGTAATCTTTACAAATCATATATAACAAACAATTGTTAAGTTTTCTTATTTTTAAGACTAATTCTGAATGAGAGGATATGTCTTGAAAACTGGTCTTGATAGATTTTTGACTTTCACAGGGATTACTTACGAGTCAGAATCTAAAGCCTTATCTAAAGGCTTTTACGTACTTTGAGAATTACTTGTAGAAGGAATCATTATTTAAAAATTATACAAGTAACTAAAGTAAAATGATTTTGAAATTTTATTGTAATGAAAATAATTATTGTTTATCTTTTCATATATATAATACCATGCAAACCTTGTAATGTGTGTGTGTGTGTGCGGAGAGCGGAGGTGGAAGGCCGGGGATCCTACAAATTATAAATATGAATAAAATTATTCGAAAAAAAAAATTCAAAATAATTTAATAATTAAACAGAAAAAGACTGATTTCAATTTGACTAAACTTACAGAACCTACACCTAACTTTATTTAGATTAACCTTTCAATAAATGTATACTTAATAAAAAAGTGAAGTAAATACATCTCAAGCTACCAAACATTAAAATTAGATCGGTTACACATCCTGCTATAAATATAAAGAGATATATGATACCCATTACTGTACAGCAATACATATACACATGAAATTTAGAGTGAGGAGAGAGGTGCCTGGGGCTTGAGACCAAAGAGCAGGTTTAAAGAGCTCTTTAATAATATATTAACTCTCACCTCCACCACTCGACCTCGCTAACGACAATAGATAATAAAGTAAACTTACGTACACTAACTTCCATGTTCACTGTACGAAAACACCAGAGAGACTGAGAGTTATCTATCGCACTAAAGGTTATATATTGTCTTCATGTAACTTGAAATAACATAAAATGATCTACCCGCTACTAATACTTTATAAACAGTGTTGCTAACAATCCATCGCGTGATAGTGCCGTAACAATCAATGATCATTATGAGTGTTACTATATAAAACAAGACTAACATCAAATCCCTATTCTGTTGTGTTTGGGAGGCCTCCCACAGCTGTAGCACCCATAATTGCCAACACACTATGTTCAAAGGGGGTTGGAGATGAGACGTGGAAATAAAAGTCGCTGGTTCTTGTAGTATATTTTATATTTTATTGCTCGGAAATAATCGGCGGCGGAACCGTACAATTATCGTAGAGCGAACAGAGAGAAGAAAATTTTCCACAGACACAAGAATTATTGCACTGTTACAGATAATAAAAGTACATTTTGACAGATAATAAATAATAAACATTAACAGATAAAAACTCCAAATATTGCGTTTGGTGTTGCCACTCCAAACGCAACATTCTCCAGGGGTTAACGACTGTTCATTATTGGGATCACTACCAGTTCCACCAGCATGACGTAGCATATTATTAGCTTTTTTGTTTTGCATTTCCAATCAGCCGACACCTAAAATTTATACGAGTTTAAAACTATGAATTATTCGTCATAGTAAAAAAAATGTTCTAATTTGATATGAGCCTGAAACCAATTTGAAAACTGAAATTGGTTGCCTGGTTAGTTAGGATTGTTTGCGGTATACCAATGGTACATATATAATGGATTAAACATTCACTGGTTTCTTCGGCTACGGTACTGCGTATGGGGTAAGCGCTTGAGAATTTTATCCTAAATTGTCGTTCTAAATGGTAGGTATATATTTTAAGGCCCAGCTGCAGCAAGTAGTCTTGCAATGTCAAGGGAAATTCGCTGGCCAGGAGCAGTAGAGGAACTAATAATTTGCATGGCAGCGCGATTGATTTGTCTTAAAACCTTATCTTCTTGACAGGATTTACACTGTTTAACGAATAGTTCAATATTCTTGGCTTCGCATTCCCTTCCATTAAAAGCTTTCCTTGGTTCTATTTTTCATTCTAACGGAACCAAAGTGGCTAAGAGTTGTAAATTTTAATAAAAGATTGTTTTTCGAATGGGTTTGCGAAATCAGATATACTAATTTTGGTGGCTTATAGAAAGACGCGAAGGCTTCTCGCACTTCACCAGTTTTTTTAAACGCTTTTGCTGCTAATAAATTTATTTGTCTGTTTTTACTAACTGAAGAAAACTCATAATACTAAGCAACAATTTTTGGAAATACTTTATACAAAACTTACTTGAAAATCACTTTTTTCTTAAAAAAAATATAGATTACTTTTGAAAATAATTTCTTACAGTATTATGTTTTTGGATTTTTTATAAAATTATAACCAAATAGTTACAAATAACTATTTCAAACTATATCCAAGTTTCCAGTTCCAACAAAAAGTAACCATTTATTTTTAAACAAAATAGTTTAAATTCATTAAGATAAGACAAAAATAAAATATACTACTAATTATCAATAAAATGGGGGTACATTTTAATAGAAATCTACAGGTAACAGTGGTCTAAGATTTCGAAAGAATTTTCATAAAGGATATGGAGCCTCGTCAGGGTGGTGAACTTTAGTAAAGAGTAAGTAGTAAATTTTCCCATTGGTTTCAATTTTTTGGAATGAATTTTTTTTTTCAGAATTGACTTTCCTGATTTGTCTGTGGATTTCTTTCTCATTTAGGGTTTCTTTATATGTGGATTAGACTTATCAAGGTAGATTGATGAGGAGACTAAAACTATTTCGTGAGCAAAAAAAATCGACTCACTACATACTTTCGGACTAAAAGTGATCTGGCACTTAAATTTCATTTCAGGTCTTAAATTCTTTAAGTTCTAAATGTTAGCTTTGCAAAATGTTAGTTGGCAAAAGCTGTATTTGGTGGAGCTCCTTTTTTAGGGCATCATTCAGTCTACTATGCCTAAATATCAACATGGGTGGTATGAATAATAATAAAAAAAAATAAAATTAAGGGTGCTTTCTGGATAACATCTCAACACTTCCACTTATCAAGAAAGCATTCAAAAATACAATATCAAAATATACAATTCTTACAACTTTATGTAATAAAACAATAGCAAACAAAACTTTAAAGCATATCAACAAACATTTCTACACTAAAGCTACACGTACACAACAATACACTGTCAAGATTTAACTCTTTATTTTATATGGAAAATAAAAATATCAATTATTTTATAAAATTTAGCTTCAAACAACATTTTAAATAGATTATTTTCAGTACAGATTGCACATGTCTGAATAAATAACTTTTAACTGACAATAATATATCTTCTTACTGGAATTTATAAAACATAATTAATTCCAGAAACTTACCATTATTGCTCACTTTAACACTTTTCACTGAGGGTTCATTAATGAATTCACGTCACCTCCACTATCCAGGATCCTGATTATTCGTCTCCATTGCTCATACTGAACGTAGAGGTAGGCTTTTTCTTCTGTGGTAATCTACAATCTCTGGCCAGGTGACCTTTCTTATAACAATCAATAATAATTACTTTATTTCTACAAAAAATATATAGCCATAGGTTTACAATATTATTTAAGTTTTACATATATAACGGAGAAGGCGTATTCTCTTCGGCTTCGTTAATAATTGCTGGTCTCGTTGGCGTCATTAGGACTATGTGCAAGCACAAAACAAAAGTATTAAATTTAATTTATTAAACAAGCTATAGTAAGTTAACTACGAAATCTACTTTTAAAATCAACAATGTACAAACATAATTTGATACTCAGGACTTCCATAGAGCGATATTACGTAAACAATATAGTAATTTCCAATTAAAAAAGTAAGAATTCAAAGAATATGAAAATGATGTGAATCTAGATTAAATAAAACTTAATTAAATTAAAATTTACGAGTAAGTATTATTAAATAATTGTAATCTTTATTAAAATACTTCCTCCGATATAAACATATTTCACTTGACAAACAGTACTACTAAGTCTTAGGGCCGGTTTTTTGATCCGTAGTTAAGACGACCAATGGTTAAAATTAACGACAAATGGTTAAATTTTTGTTAAATCTGTTTTTGACCCATAGTTAGCACAACCAGTAGTTAAATAAGTAACTATTGGTCACAATATTTAACCACAGCTCCAACAACGGATTAGCAAGATGGCGGCTGGTTAACTGTCGCTTTATCTGCTGTTCTCAGTGTTGTTTGCTCGTGTGATTAGTGTGGATTTTAGTAAAAAGTATTACAATACAGATTTCCTGTGTTAATACTTCGACATGTCAGAAAGTTCATCTGAGGATGAAATTGTTGCGGAATATATTTTAATGAGAAGACCAAAGGTATTCAGACCGCGTAATCCGCCCCTGCGGCATTGGCACGATGTAGATTTTTGTAAGCGCTATCGTCTATCTAAAAAAAGTGTGATTTGGATTATCAGAAAGATAGGAGATGAGTTAAAACAGACCAACTGAAAGAAATTATGCAGTTACGCCAATGGAGCAATTATTGCTTACTTTAAGATTTTATGCCACTGAGAATATGCAACAATGTTCCGGTGATCTTTCTGGTGTCTCAAAATCCACTGCCTGCAAAATCATTCACGCCGTATCGAGACACATTTGCTTAAAATTAAAACATTTTATTGAAATGCCTCAGACAGCTGCTGAACTGAGAGAAACCGTTGAAAGTTTCTACAATATAGCAAAATTCCCAAGTGTTGTTGGAGCAATAGATTGTACCCATATACGCATTGCAAGTCCAGGTGGAGATCATGCAGAATTGTATAAAAACAGAACAGATGTGTTTTCTATAAATACTCAAGCAATTGTCGATGCAAAACAAAAAATTAGAAATTTAGTTGTTAGATGGCCGGGATCAGTACACGACAGTACAATTTTTAATAGCATGCTAACTCAGATGTTTGGCAGATGCTGTCTTTTAGGAGATAGAGGCTATGCCTTAAAAAAAGTATTTGCTAACGCCTTTGGCCAACCCACAAACTGGGGCTGAGAAGCTGTACAACGAAAGCCATATACGAACAAGGAATGTGGTTGAAAGAACTTTTGGTGTGTGGAAGAGGAGGTTTCCTTGTATAGGCACACAATTGCGAGTGAAATTGGATAATGTGCAAGCAATAATAGTGAGCACAGCAATTCTTCATAACATATGTGTGGACAGAAATGATGCTTTGCTGGATGACTCTACCAGTAATCTAAGTATCGTTTGGGATGAAAACATGACTACTTTATTACCTCCATCAACTCAAAGTGATCAGCAATATCGGCAAGAATTAATTGATACATACTTTGTTCCTTTGGCTAACTCAGAATAAATGTATATAATTGGACTTCATGTTATAAAATACATAGTATAGAAATAAGTCATATTTTAAAATTAATATTGTTTTTAATCAATCATAACTTACTTATACTAACATTACATTACTTACACTACACATTGCTTATATTATTAAATAACTATAGAGTGACATATCATATATAGTGCCATGCAAGTGACTATTGTTCTATAATGCAACTACATTTTTTAATTTTTAAAATTTCTAATTTTACTTTTTCAAAAGTAATTCCTGCATATTTTTCTTAAATACTACTTCGAGTTCATGTATTTCTTTTTGTTGCTCTATGTACAAAGTGTGCTTTTCTTCCATCATTTCCATTTCTCTCTTGTACTTTTCCGCTTGGTGTGTAATGTTTTGTTGATGCTCTTCCTGTGCATATTTTTTCATTTGTTCTTCCCTGCTCTTTTTTTCAGATAAAAAATCTTTTTTCTCATCGAAATGATTTATTATACGTTTTCTGGCTTCAAAAGGAGTATAACATTTCTTTCTTTTAATGGATGAATTTGCTGGAAACAAAGAAACTATTAAAACAATGTTATTTAAAATCAAATTACATAGTCCCATTTTGCAAAACCCTTTTATGAGAAAATGTTATAGTTTTATACTTATACTGTACCTACACTTTATAATGCAATAAATTGTATGTAACTTTATAAATGGCATAAACTTTTATTATTTACTAATAAAAGACACAATGGACTACTTTTTATACACTCATAAAATAAGTTATGCAAAGAAATTTTTCACCGATTCCAGACCAAATCAACTATAGCTGATTTGATTTTGACCTTGTGAGTAGGTACATTTATACATGAATACATATTAGTTTATGTCTATATATTAGTATATATATATGTCGGGGAATTTAAAACAATGTGAAAAGGAGATGGAGGAAGATGGGGAATATTGGGGAACACTAAAAGGGGGTGATGGTATTGAATGGAATATTGGGTAAACGCAACGCACATACTTCTACTGAACCGATAAAAAATTACGAGAGAAACCTAAGCAGTGCCTTGGACTTGTGACCAAGGTGTAGGCTTAAGGAATTCCTTTAAGTGATCACGACACTCGCTACTGCTAGGCTCTCTGTTTAAACCCAAGGTTAAACGCACATAAACCGAATCTAACACAAGGCTAACCTAACCTAAGGCTAACCTAACCTAACATTGTGTTTACTTAACCACGTGGCAATTACATTGTAAGGACTTACGTGACCTTGGTTGGACAGCACTTCCACACTACACTGCACTTTAGCGGTGGGTCGTCGACGCTTTTTCGATGAACGAAACGCAACTAGTTTATCGTTTACCATAAACTAGTTGAAAAAACAGTTTTTTTTTCGACTAGTTTACGTCTTTGAAAAATACTGAACTGATTAAGAAAGTGTGACAAACAAAGTAGTTTTGTTGTCGTGGTTCATTTAAATATGTGTATTATACGACTTTCAGAATAAACTGCTTACACAACGTTCTTGTCGTATGCTAATGCGACTACGACGGTTCACTTTGTGAGCGGTGGAAAGTGAAAATGAACTTCCCTTCATACTTTTTCCAGGCTTAGGACTGGCAGGCAGGCTTATTAGATTAAATTTGAGATTTACTTAATTAAAAATTATTTGAACTTATACCTATATGCCTGGCTGGCGTATTTAAAAGTTCATTTTATATACATAATCAACTGTCATTTTTTTGTACCTTTCTGTGGATGAAATATTTTTTTTTTATTTTTTTTATTATTATTATTATTTTTTTTTTTTTTATACCAACTATACACACAGTTGTACATATTTACAAGGTGATATTTACACAGTGGGTATGAACATATTTACAAGGCGAATTTGAATTTTTATAAATTATTTACATATAATTCTCGAATCGATCTTGATTGAGGTTTACGTTCAAGAACATTAATTGTTCTACTTTAGTTGTAGATAATCTTGTTCTTCTCTGATTTAATATCAGTCCAGATTTGGAGAACATACGTTCACATGGAACTGATGTTGCGACTATGTTGCAATGTTTTATATATAATTTCAGCAAATTCGGATACACGTGCCGATGGTTCTTCCACCATAGTAGTGGGCTGTTCCATTCTCCCTTTTCATTTTTTCTTGGGAGAATGTCGTCAGCCAAATACATATCGACTTCTTTTATCGCCTTAGCTGAAGGTGTTATACCGCTAGATGTACTTTGCTGAATTAAGTTGTCAAATATGTCCCAAGCGCTGCAACCATCTTTTTTTGGTTCTTCATTATTAACAGTTGACGTTGACGTGGCTGTTGTACGGTTGTTTTCAGTAATACATGCAGCTACTAGTCTCCTCACCTTTTCTTTCGTTTTGGTAGCTTCGTTTGCATCTGAAAACGCTTGCGTTTTAAAACGAGGGTCTAGGAAGGTGTTCAGGGCTAATGAACCGCTATGTTCCACTCCACGAAATCTATCTCTAAGGCCCGACATCAGCAGTAAAGCTACGTCATGTACCTGCTCCGTAAATTCAGCTTTCTCAGTCATTATTTTGCATGATTCTTTTAGGCAGCGTACCATAACAATAACTGAACTGCCTGTTAAATATTGTTGTCCACTCATTGATCTTGTCATTTCCTCAAATGGGCAAAGCTGAGCACAAATAGTCCATTCTTCACTCGAAAGATGGGGTAAGTCTTTGTCAACAAGTGCTAATGTTGACCGCACTGCTTCTTGCAACTCTACCATTCTTTCGACCATGTAAAACACGGAGTTCCATCGTGTTTCGACTTGTTGGATAAGACGCTTCGGTTGTTGATTTTGTTGTATTTGATATTTTGCAAGTCTCTCCGAAGATAATGTACTTCTTTTGTAATGCGCTACAATTTTTTTGATTTTATTTATCAAATCTTCTAGCAATTTAAGTGCATCATCCACTAATAAATTTAGCGTATGAGCAAAACAACCAAAATGTTTTATTTCGAGGTATTCTTTTATTGCTTTTAACATATTAGCGGCATTGTCAGTCACAGCAAAATTTACCTTTTCTTTCAAATTCCATTTCAAGAGAATTCTTTCTAACTCGGATGCAATGTTGGACGCTGTGTGGCTTCCAGAAAAATGGCAGCAACCTAACAAAACGGTTTTGAATTCTAATTCTTGAGTCAGGTAATGACCCGTGACCGCAATGTAACTTTCCGTCACTCTTGACGTCCATAGGTCAGTTGTTATGCAAATGGTTTGCACTTCTTGTGCTACTCGAGTCATAATATCCGTCTCTACTTTTTTATAGCATTCCTGTAACAATGACTCAGACAACGTTTTCCTGGCCGGCAATTTATAGCCGGGAATCCATCTGCAGAATTTCTTAAAGGCTCTTTCTTCCACTATTGAAAAGGGGTGGAAGGAATCTATGCACAAATCAAGTAAGTCTTTGTCAATTTGTGCTTTCTGTTCAACACTAATTTTTTTACATATAAATGAGTCCATAACTTTTTGCCGTTTGGTTTGTAGCAGGGGCAGTTCTAACGGCGGACGTTTTTCAGAACTTGAAGAAGTACTTGGTTCGCCTTGCGTTTCATTATTAGTACTACTTTGCTGTGATGTATGTCCGGATTTGTCATCATTTCCGAACACCGTCAAATAAACTGAAAGATGTTTCCGCCTTAAGTGGCTTTTTAAATTGGCGGTAGATGACTTATAACTTAAAACATCGTGGCATTCATTACATGTGGCTTTTCCAGTTTGATTGTCTTTTTCAAAATGGTGCCAAATAATACTGGAATTTCTACGTACCACCGACATAATTAAAATGTACCTATAACTAATTTTCACTCAATCAAACAAATGTCCATATAAGCTATATTTACACGAATGTACACACTTACTCTACAACACGACACAGTAATATTTACAGTCCAAATACACTACACATTATTTATAACACTTTTCTTTCTTTCACTAATTCGTCCTGCCAGTCCAATTAATAACTATGTATTATATTTAATACTAACAAACGAAATTAGAAAATAAAAAAGTAAGATGCTATTGCTTAGTATTATCATTTAACCTTGACCTTCGCAAACCGAATTCAATTCAAAACAAGACTGTTTGATTGATTGTCACATCATGTCAAAGTTCAAACATTCTTTTATTAGAATGGAATTAGATTTGTTTCTTAGTACGCTTATTTTAAAGTTCATTTTACTAAAACACCGCCCACTCTACGAGTGTTATTATTACATAATTTGTGAACTCGTCGTTTGTTCGAGCGAGCGAGATGATAGCACGTCGTCGATTGTGAAGAACAGAGATAGACGTATTGCTCGCCCGTTCTTCGCGTCGCGAGTAGCTTAGTTGTTCCGTTCGGGCAGCAAGCAATCGTTCACGCCTAAACCAGTTTATCTGTAGACCATAAACTAGTTTATCAGTTGATGCCGAATAAACTGTTTAATAAAACGGTTCGTTCATTCAACGCTCACCCCTACTGCACTTGACACTATCACTATCACTAGCACTACTTCGATGATGTTCACTTCTTGAGAGACCGCGCACGACTAAGACTTCAGTTAGACTGTCGATCGCATATAAAGGGTCGAGGGTAGAGACTGTCAAAACAACGGAAGTGACTACTACCCCACTCCAACGCCATAGACAACGATAACGATTCGATTAATCGATAATCTTTTACTATGCTCCGACATATATAGTTTTATAGTTGTAATTATTATGAATGTATTCATTCACATAGTGCGGGGGCGGAAGGGCACTAGGATTCCCTGTGCGTCCCTGTGTGTGAGGGTAGTAGACACAGACTCCGAGACCCACAGACCCACACATATAACCTTATATATTATGCAAATGAAGCTGTGTGGGACAGCTAGTACTTGATACTTACATAATTGCTTTGATATTGGTTTCCTGAGCAAAGCCTTTGGTGTAGAGTTATCAAATAAGACATCAACCTTATTCGAGTCTGCCTCTGAAAGAAATATAGATAGAAATAATGTTAGATTTATTAAACTTCCATGTTGAACATCCCCAAACAAAACTTGTAATGAACTCTAAAATTAAAATGATTTTAATAAAATCACTCTACTAATCCTGAAGGTCTTAACCAGTGCATTGAAAGATTCCATTACATACATACAAAGATACATATCAAGCTAATAAGTGTGTTAATCAAACCTGTCTCAATATCATCCAATACTTCTGTGTTTAACGAATTGTTGCATTCATTTATGGAAGGGTTTGCAGTACCACCTAAAATAAATTAATATTCTGAAAATAACACTTATTTGCAATATATTTATATTTTAACTACATTTAACCTCACCTGCAACTAACATTTCATTTTCCATTAGATCCAGAACTAAGGTGCATTTTGCTGTGTTGGACATTTCAAGTGTTGTGTCACCCTCAACTGAAAAGTAATAATGAGTTAATAAACAATAATATTTTTACATAAAACTAGGATGAATATAAACTAAAATAACAATAGTTGACGATAAAACTATTTACAATTCATCACATTTGAGTTAATTGTTATTTATAATTATAATGTATTGATTTTGTCTTTTTAAATTAATTTTGTTACATATATGTCCACATAACTATCTAATAAACTATCAAAACTGGAAGCCAGGACTGAAAATTGGTATTACGCTGAGTCTGGATTTTTCAAGGTATTCGTGCTGTAGCATTGTTGCATCAATGCAATAGACAATCACTCAAAACACTTAATTATAATGTTAATATTATAATCTCAAAACAAGAGAAGTAGGCACATACCTAAAACATCACTGTCATATATAGCAGGTAAGCCTGAAATCGATTCGCCCATAATGGTGCTTAACCATTCTGTTGTCTCTGATGGTTTAGGTGGCGGTGGCCCACCTCCAGTTTGTTTCCTACCATTTTTTTCTGCACTCATTTCCTGTAATGAAAGCATATTCATTACAGTACCTAAGCATAATAAAATTCCAGATTTTAGCTTAATTTGTAAATAAAGGCAACTTACTTTTCTAGCTTTTTTTTTTCATATTGTTAAATTTTTGTTGTAGTTGCTTAACATGTCTATAAACAACAGCGTCCGAATTAAACTTTTCAACGAGAGATCGCCACGCTGCATCTTTTTGCTGGTTACTCGCGTGATCCGTTCTTTCACTTGTAATTATTGAGTAATCCTTGAGGAGGCATGCCAGTTTTGCCATCTCTTCTTTACTGAAATTGGTTGTACGATCTCTGAAACACATCAGGGTTAAATAAAAATACTTAAGACTTTCTGTTTACTACCTACTCTCCTGATTATATCATTACGATAAAACAAATGTTAGACTTACTTGCTGGTTCCTGTCATTTGCGATGCCATCATATTCGAATTTACTGTGGTGAATTTATTCTGTATTTTTCGTCTCGATATTTAAAAATACCACGAATCAAGATCACAGAATCAAGATGTATTGAATAGATTCAAATTTTTTGCAATACAACTGACAAGATAATGACATTGACAACTTTGACAGTTGACACTATAAACGTCAAATGCGTCAGACGTAGACAGTCTTGCCATGCAAAAATTACTCCCTACTAAATTGCGGACTATTAGCGCTCATTACAATGGCAACATATTTAACCAATAGTTAACTTTACCAGTAGTTAAATAGAGATCAAAAAACAAACGCTTGCTTTAACCAGTAGTTAGCGCCTAACCTTTGGTCAGTTTAACAAATAGTCAACCTAACTTTTACTACGGATCAAAAAACCGGCCCTTAGAGTACGTTCAACGTCATCAACGTCGTCACAACTATCACAGTGTATCATTGTATTGTCACAGTGGTTTATGAATTGGTTTTCAAAAAATATAACATTTCTAGAAACAATTATCTGCCTAGGGTTAGTGGGGTCAATCAACCTATAGCCCTTAGTGTTCTCACAATATCCTACAAAGATCTAGATTTAGAATCAAGTTTATCTCTTTTTACCTGTGGAATAAGTGTCATAGCTCGACAACCAAAAACACGTAAATGACTCAGGTTTATTTTTTCACCTGTCCACACCTCCTCTGGAGTTTTATTGGGAACTGCTGCTGTATGGCTTCGGTTCTTAAGATATATGGCTGTAGCTATAGCTTCTCCCCAATACTCTTTAGGAAGAACTCTTATTTCTCTCTTACTCTTTAGCTTCACGAAGCATACAACGAGCTTTTTCAAAAAGTGTTCGGTTCAGCCTCTCAGAGACACCATTTTGAGACGGACTATAAGGAGCAGTAGTTTGATGCACTATACCCTCACTCTGTAAATAATTAGAGAAATAAGCATTGCAATAATCTCCACCCTATCAGTTCGCAGACATTTGATGAAAATGCGAAATTTGTGGTTGGGACTAGACTTGGGTTATAACAGGTCGAACAAGATATCTGTTATTCCTGTTACTGTTATCCAAAAATAACAGATGTCAATATCTGTTACTAAATAACAGCCTGTTATTTTACTAAGGCATTGTTTGACAGTAAATAAATAACGTACTTACAGTATGAGTATAGGATATTCTAATAATTATTATGGGTCGAGGTTGATATACCAGTTACCATGTGTATTATTTTCTAATTTCAATTAAACACTTTCCTTCATGCTTTAAAAACAGGCTTAGGACTGTCAGTTCATTAAATTTGTAAATGTTATCAAAAAAGGAAAGAACAATAATATGTTGTTACTGGAACTGGCGCATTTAAAAGTGTTCAATTCATTTTATGTACATAATCACTATTTACAAATTTTATTTACATTATATTTACATATTTTGGTGCAAAAATAGCAACTGCTGCAGCTTTCTCACGCCTAAACGTGTTCTTCTATCGGTTAGTATATTGCCGGCAGCTGAGAACACTCGTTCGCAGGGAACTGATGACGCCATCGCATTAAGCTTTGTTGCTGCTATTTTATATAAGGTGGGATAGACCGTTTTATGCTCACGCCACCATTGCATAGGGCAGTCAGTCCTCGCAATTATTTTGTCGTCATAGTACCGCTGCACCTCCACGATGGCACGGGATGTAGCTGTACCTTCTGGCTGGATACCCTGCATCTTTTGCTCGAAATCTAGCCATATGGATTTCGTTTGGCTCGAGGTTGAGGGTACCGGTACATCTTGTGTGGCATTTCCGATGTGCGAATCTTGGGCTCCAACTAATGCTATAATCCGCCGTTTTGTTTCCTCTGCAACTATAGGATCGTCAAAGTAAAATTTGAACCTAGGGTCGAGAAACAAGCAGTTAGCGAAGGTATTGCTACGATTTATGTTTAAAAATCTTCTTTTTAAATTGCCTATTAAGTCTTGTCGCAACCTGTCCACTAATGGCATGAAATTTTTTTGTGACCCCAAATTTTCCAAAGCCTTTATCAGTCCTATTGTTATAGGAATAACCAAGCTCCCGGTGATATATTTTTGACCACTTAATTCCCGAGTGACTTCTTCACATGGATTAAGAACCAGGCACAATTCCTCGCATAAAAACCACTCGTAACCTGTTATTGCGGTCAGCCCTAGGTTGATCATGGCGCTATTTAGAGGCTCTTTTAGTTCCACACATCTTTGGAGCATAAAATAGGTAGAGTTCCACCTAGTTGGAACGTCTTGTAACAGCCGTTTAGGCGTGGTACCCGCTTGCTCCTGATACTTTTTCAATTTTTCCCATGCAAGGTTACTTTGCTTAAAGTGCCGGACAATTCCTTTTATTTTAATAAGTAATTCGGCAATGTCTGCGTCTTTCAGAGTGACGTTGACCGCTAAATTTAATGTGTGGGTATAGCATGGAAAATGTTTCCACCGGAGTTCTCGCTCGATGGCGCTTTTGACGTTGGCACCATTATCAGACACGGCCAATAAAATTTTGTCCGCCACATTCCACTCTTCACAAATTTGTCGTATGGCGTCGGCTATATTTTTTGATGTATGGCTCTCCAAAAGAGGTATGCAGTCTAAAAGAAATGATTGTATGGTAAACTCTTCCTCCTCGATGTAGTGTCCAGTCACTGCCAGCATGGAATCATTTGCGCACGATGTCCAGATGTCCACTGTAATGCATATTGATTTTACTTGTTTCTGTACAATTTCTTTTAGGTCTGCCTTTACTTTTTCATATATAGCGGGCAACATATTATTGGCAAAAAATTTCCTGGTTGGTATGGTATAGTTTGGAAATGCGTACGCCATTAGCTCTCGAAAACCACGATCTTCGACTATTCTAAACGGCTGAAAGTCCATAGTAAAAAGGTTCATTATTTTTTTGTCTATTTCCAATTTAGCATAACCACGTCTGGATACAAAATTACTAATGGGCTGATGGCCATATGTTCTTCTTGACGGTAACTGCAACACCGTCTGGGAGTTTACCAGCTGCGATGATGATTCGGGGAATAGTTGGGGTAGCGGTGCGGATGATGTCTGGGCAGGTAGTTCATCTGACGTTCCTGAGGATGTTTGAGATGGTAGTAACACCTGGTTGCTGGTATTTGAAATGCCACTTCTGCCAATCACCCGAATCGTGGGATGCTTTTTATCAATATGTTTTTTTAAATTAGTAACGGATGATTTAAAAGATAATTTGGCCTTGCATATATTGCAGGTCGCATAGTATCCACCTATGTCTTCAAAATGGTCCCACATAACACTCACTCTCTTATTTACATTTGCCATTTTTACTAAACTATTTTAAAACTATAACATGTACAATTAAAACCTAAATTACTACCTATATAAGTATATACACGAAGAAATTATGAACACTAAGAATTATTTTAATTAACACTGATCGTCCTTTAGTTTACAAAACAATTTTCTTATTTTCGCTCAAGTCACTTCGAATCGAAATGTAAGAAAAGAAAAGTAACTGAAATTACTGAAAACTTTTTCAAAAAACAAAAGAAACGATGTGACCTTGTGTCAGTTCAATATAACCTTTATCACTTCAATATTAAAGTCGTCATTACATTGAACAATTTTTAGCCAATGCCGTCAATGATAAGAAACGCGTTCGGATACGCGTTATTATTTCGTTCAAGTCAGTTTTTGTTATATTTTACTATCAAGCAAAAGCAGCAAAACTATTTTACCGTTATTTAGATTTTATATACTAATCAATGTACTAGTTTTAAGCATGTATTTGATCTGTATATATTTCTTAATAATATCTATTGAAAGAACGAATACTTCCACACACTAAAATTACCAAAATTATTGCAGTGTTTCCGAATAGAAAGTTAAAAAAGATAATACGACTAGAAATAGTTGTCACTTTTCAAGGCGATATCTTCTTGTGAGACTACAATTTGAATTTCCGGATTATAATACTAGGTGCTTCTCGTTTTGGCAAGCTTCAATAAAGCAAGTGTGAGCGAGACAAAGAACACACGAAGAAATAACAGTGAACGAGTGATAACAGTTAACACGAATAATTGTTAATGATAAAGATTGAGTGATTGAGTAAATAGTAAGACCATAGATAATACAGTATTGTGAATGATATTTTTTAACAGATATATGACATCACAGTAACAAATGTTATTTATTATCTACGAATACTTGTGATTTGTATCTGTTACGATAAATACGCCTCACTCCTAGTTGGGACACAACATTCACATTGTTTACAGCAAGGGACTGTTCCTGTGAATCATACAAAACATTGTCCAAAATATAAATTCCCCCCCGTCAAGTGGCAGATACAACAAGAAATTCCCCTTTGAAAATATAACATTTTGTATTGCTAAATTTTACAGATAAAGCCTTCTCACACAATTTATATACACTAATTAAATTAGTTGAGAGGTCAGGTACATATAAAACTTCTGTAACTAGTTGAAATTTGTTATTTTTCATAAGAATCTTCGTCTCCGTATCCTAGACATCTTAGGGTACTACCATCAGCAACCTGCACAGTTCTATCACAATTTGTAATATTGCTAAACCACTGTAAGTCTTTACACATGTGCGTAGAAGCGCCTGAATCCACAATCCAGTCCTTGTTCTCGAATACACCAACGCTTTTTGCCACCAATGCCATTGATGTGTTGCCTCTCAACTCCTTCTTGTATTTATAACATTTGAATTTTTTATGTCCTTTTTAGGCTTATGTTGATGTTGCTTTGATAAAAGGGCCATATTGTCTCTGCTTTCAGACCTTTGTCGACGTTCTTCTTCTTGCAACAACCTAGTTCGGACTAAATCACTGGATATTGTAGTGCAGGCAACTGCTTCGAGACTGGAAACTATTATGTCATATTCTTGTGGAAGGCCACTTAAAATTATCTCTGCCACCTCAGCATCCTCTATTGATCGACCAATGTCCACCAGTTGTTGAACGAGTGTGGTTATATGTTCAAAATATTTGTCCATATTGTTAAAATCTGCATATGTGGCACGATGTAATTGTCTCAATAATGTGACACGTCTCCCAAAACCTTTGTCTTCAAAAACTGAGCTTAACTTGTCCCAAGCTTGCTTTGCTGTAGTAGCATTTCTTATATATTGAATACATATAGGTTTTACAGCTAAACTTACACGGGCAAGCGCGCGTAAATCCTTCACTGGATCGATGGGATCTGCACCTTGTATACAAGACCATAAATCTTCGATGATTAGCGTGTGACGCATGTTGAATTTCCATATATTATAATTACTCACGCCATCCAACTTCTCAAATGTCGCATGATGCTGCAGATTTCCACCATGGTTCAATGGATTTGAGGCCATACTTTTGGTTAGCTTCCGTGAGAAAAAAAAGAAACGTAATGGCGAATCAAGGCACTGCGAGATTGCCACACAGACTTGTTAATCCGGCGTACCTAATCCTTACGTATTTTAATGCATGAGGCCCGTAACCTCTTGGAGAGTATAAAAATAAACACAGTAGAATATGGAAATTACGTTATTATTTATATTTTGAATTATTATACAGTTAATTACACAGAACATAATTTATAATAATATATGAGGAATACGTGTACGCCATCGGATCGGAAGCTTAGCAGATAGAGAGCACAGATTATAGATTAGTAACTCTATAAAATCTATTAACAGATTAATAATATAATTAGGGCTACCAATATACAAGTATTGTCATCCTAATTATCACAATTTACAACACATCCGTCGTTGAGGAACCCTTAGTAAAACCATACAGTGATATACCTTGTTCATATTTTTCTGCAAAATACTGGTTGCAAAAGACCTCGGTGCTGGAGTCTTGTATCGTATCGCAAGAGTTTATCGTATATATTATTAACCTCATTGTAATCGTGACGTAACTGAAGCAAGGTCATATTGCAATAGGTTCGACGACTTATTTTTGTGCAAATATTTTCCAAATAATTTGACTATTTTGCTGTCCTTACAGGGAGAAGCGCTCTTTCTCTCTCTATTCCGGCAATGCGGGCGTTTAGCATTGAGCCCAGCGATCCTACTATCGAGGCCTTCAGCTCCTCTAAGTTTAATCCAGGAAAGGAGGTTAGAGGCTTTTCTTGAGGTCATTATCTCATTATCTCAACTAAATTTTGTAGGGCGACAGCTGAGTCATATAACCTCCTCCCCATAAACCCGCCCTTAAGGTACTTAGAACGCTTGGTCACCTTAGTGTTGATGGTGGCGATGTTGCCAGCGCATTCCTAAAGCTCCTCTGGACCCAAGGTAGTCAAGTCAAGTCATCAACGTCAAGTCGGCAACGTAGGTGTTACAAACTTCGGAGTGGTCATATCTGATTCAGAGTTGGAGCCCCGAACTACTTTACGGTATAATCGCTTGTGTAATAAATATCATTTGTCATGATATGTTTTACTACACTGTCAGCGTTTAATTTTAAATAAATGGATTAAATCACTATTTCAAAATTCAACAGTTCGAATCTGAAAGTGTAACAAACTCACTATGGTTATAAGTACAGAACATGGCAAGCTTTTTTATTTTATTCAATATTGATTATTCAGTTGTTGAATGTACTGATTGTTTTACCTTGAGCTATACAAAATAGCTCATACATATATTCTGTCTTCATTACATTAAATATTTCATAAGGTACATTATAAGAAAATCTTGAAATTAAAAAAAAACCTGTTAGTGTTATTTTGTTGCCGAGGCATATAAAACAAATAATACTATTCTTTTAGGAAGCTTTATATATAAAATATGTTACGGGTAATGATAGAAGGTAGAGTAAACCTAGGTTTACTCGGGTTTACCTAGGATTACCCAAGCTTTGTGGATAAAGTCCGAATTTTAATTCGTATTCGGCGTTTACCTGTATACAACTAAGTATAACCTACACTGGTTGGGGAATGTTCGGTGTTGGTCTGAATAATAATTGAAATAAATTTTAATTGGGAGTTTACCCATATTCACCTAGGTCTACCCAATGTTGGCTGGGGAATGTTGAATATTTAATAAAATTAAAAACCAAGTACATTTATAGCTTTTGTTAAATTGAAAAAACGTAAAAAAATAATCATTGCTTTTTTATCATATCACATGTACTTAATGTATATGAAGGCAAGTAAAAAATTAAACATTAATAAATTTCTAATGATGTCATGATAGATACCTAAGTACATAATATTATTTATTTAAGCACGACTAACTACTGTGACACACACTAGAGAACATTTCTTCGATAGTTCCACGTTCTTTTCCTAGCTTATAAAGATCATCAGTAATGTCTATAACTGCCATAAGTACGTTCCGAAAATCTCCTCTTCCTGTATCTCCAATTCGGACTCTTGCTGTATCTCCAATCTTACCATACCAGCATAGGTGGTACCATCGGCGACCTACCTGTTAATGAACCACCTCGTGATGACCGACTTGACGATCGCGTTTGCTATGCGGCAGTTCAAGAAAGAGCAGCAACCTGGTTAGTCAGCGCTTCAACTTGTTGAACTAATCGATTTAGTTTAGGTGAGGATTCTGAAGATGATGGTACTGATGGAGTTGCACAAGCAAATCACCTTCGGACTCACTACCTCGCAAACCTTGTCTGCCAGTTCAGCCATCTATTTCAGGCTTAGGTCCATTTGAGAAGCTAAAATGGCCTGTACTTGTTGGGGCAGGCGATGCATTCAAAGTTGACGAACGATATTATCGTCAGATAATACATATATCCACGTGGCGCGAGGGAGCGGAGGTGTCTCAGAAATTGGGAAGGTCTCCGTCACTAATTATTTGCCTGACTCTCTCTTTTCCCGATTCGAGGAAAGACGTCTTCAATTTTGTCTTCAACTTTTCATATTTCAAACCCGCCGGAGGAGGATTGATTATTATATCCTTTTTCTTGTTCGTGATTATAATCTAAATAACCTATTTTAAAACTGTACTTAGTGCTATCCTGAGAGAACCCTGCAAGCTCAAACATTGCCTTCACCGCAGCGAACTGTTATATCTGGTCCTTGAAAGGGATTATTCACACCTCTTCTTTTGTCCCTATCTTCCCCTTTGCTGACTTAGCTTTTCCGATGTTTGATAAATCCATAGATCTCCCCCCTCAGTCAGTCTGTCACAAGTCTTCACGCGCGACAGATCCTAAACGGCTGCTAAAGGATCCCGTACATAATTTTAATAAATAATTTTAATTATTTCAAATCTTTTATTTTACGGTATTATATTTTATCCTTTAATTAAATAATCTTTTTTAAAAAAAACTGACTTTCAAATTCCCCGTAACATATTTTGATGGTAAAGTCAAAGTCAAAGTCAAAGTCAAAATTTTTTATTCAATGTTGGAATTTACATTCTCTTATTGAACGTCGGAATCTACCACCCTTTCGGAAACGACCTAACCCAGACCTGAGAAGAATGGGCGCAAGAAACTCAGCGGGACTGTTTCTTTTGGATATTTTTTATCTTTGATTTTTTTAAATGCCAATTTTTATAACAAGTATATTTATACATTGAGAAAGCCTGGAGCGAACGCATCATTCCCAAGGCGTGACATCTTCCAAAAAATCTTTAATGTTATAATAGCCTTTGTCACACAAATGTTTTTTAACTAACTTTTTAAATTTTCCTATAGAACAATTTTGAACGTTTTCTGGGATCCTGTTGTAAAAGCATACACATCGCCCAACAAAAGAATTACTAATTCTACTCAATCGAGTAGTAGGAGTAACAAGTTTGTGTTTGTTCCTAGTATTAATGTCATGCAAGTCACTATTTCTAATAAAATCATTAATATTTTTACGCACATACATAACATTTTCAAAAATATATTGTGAAGCAACAGTCAATATATTAATTTCTTTGAATTTATCTCTTAAAGATATTTTAGGGCCGAGACCATAGATTGCGCGAATAGCCCTCTTCTGCAGTATGAAAATCGTGTTTATGTCGGCTGCGTTACCCCAAAGTAGAATGCCGTAAGACATTATACTATGGAAGTAGCTAAAGTAAACTAAACGAGCCGTGTCTATATCAGTTAATTGGCGTATTTTCTTAACCGCGTATGCTGCAGAGCTGAGTCTATTGGCCAACCTCTCAATATGGGGGCCCCATTGCAATTTAGAATCGACAGTGATGCCCAAAAATACGGTAGATTCCACCGGTTCCAACTCCTCTCCATTTATAAATACACCAGTCTCTATTTTCTTAACATTGGGTGTCGTAAATTTTATATATTTAGTTTTCTTACTATTTAACATTAGATTATTAGCACTGAACCAATGTACAATATCAGAGAGAGCATTGTTTACATCGTCATATTCAGTTTGATAGCGTTTCACTTTAAATATTAGTGAAGTGTCATCAGCAAACAATACTATCTTGTTCTTTTTTTCTACAAGGTTTGGCAGGTCGTTTATATAAATGAGGAAGAGAAATGGTCCAAGAATAGATTCCTGGGGGACCCCCATATCCAGACGAGCCCCAGGAGATCTCTTGCCATTCACGTCAACCCTTTGAACCCTATTGTTTAGATAGGAGTTCATAAGGTCGAGCGCAGTTCCTTTGATGCCATAGTGGCGCAGCTTTCTGACCAGAGTCGCATGTTGTACACAATCGAAGGCCTTAGATAAGTCACAGAATATTCCAAGTGCATTCTGTGATTCCTCCCAGGCCTCGAAGATATTCTTAATTAATTCGACACCGGCATCCGTTGTTGAACAACCCTTAGTAAAACCAAATTGTTTCACATGGAGAAGTCTCTGTGAATTAAAATGAATCAACATTTGGTTTAAAATTAGTTTTTCAAAAATTTTACTAAGCGTTGGCAATACTGAGATGGGTCGAAAATTATTTGGATCAGTTATACATCCAGATTTAAATATAGGCGTTACTTTACTATGCTTCATCAGGTCAGGAAACACGCCACGTTTAATACAAGTATTGAAAATAGTAGCTAGATACGGTGCAATGGCATCAATTATGGAGTTAATTATTTTAACAGAAATACCCCAAATATCAGCTGTTTTCTTCATATCTAGGGTTTTAAATGTTTTAATTATATCTTTACTGTTGACAGTACTAAATTCGAACAGTACATCACATTTTTTAACATTTTCTAGCAATAATGATTCAGCAACGCTGGCAGATGAAATGAGAGAACAAGTTGTTGAGATTGGAATGTCAGAGAAATATTTTTCAAACGTGGATGCAACTTCCTGATCAGTTTTGATATTAATGTTATTATAAATGAGATTATACTTGAAGTTACGATCTCTGACTCTTCCAGTTTCCCAATTGATAATATTCCATGTCATTTTTATTTTGTCTTGTGCATTATAAATTTTTTGTTTAATATGTAACGACTTTGCCATGGAACACACTTTTTTAAATAACTTTGAATATGCTTTAACAAAGGCTATAAAGGACTCTGAATGGTTGTATGATCTCTCATTATAAAGTTGATATAGTTTTTCTCTACTTCGATGAATACCAACAGTTGCCCAATCATTAAATGACAAGAGACCACCCGAATTGACTGTCTTGGTAGTGAATATAGCAGTAAACTCTGATTTTATTAATTTAAATAGTGTGTTATATAACATATCAGGGTTATTGTTGTCAAAATTTAAGTATGTGAGTTTTGCTATAATACTACCTTTAAATTTCTCCATACGTTTGGAGTTCGTAGGAACAAACACAATCTTTTTATTTTTATTTCCTTTTTTTAACTCACAGTTAAAGGAGATTAATTGCCCAAAATGATCCGAACTCAACTTTTTAATAATTGAATATGAATTGGGTTTAAAGTTGGTAAATATATTATCAATACATGTTGCTGAGGTTGCAGTTACTCTAGTTGGCTCTAAAAATATATTTACTAGGTTATATGAATTTAACAGGGATCTGAATCTAACACTTGTGGTGGAATTTTCTAATAGATTAATGTTAAAATCACCACATATTATAATATATTTTTTAGACTCAGATAATTTTAATAGTATTTCTTCTAACACATTTTCAAATAATTCATATAACGCTCCAGGGGGACTGTATATGCTCACAACAATGAAGCGCTCAAGTTCTGCACAGGCTATCTCAATAGTACGTTCTACAGAGAGGCTCACAATGTCTTTGCGTTCTTTAAATTTAAAAAATTTACTTAAGAGCCCCCACGTAACGATTTTTCTCTGCAGAACACACTTGCTACCTGGTGACCACTGAAATTAAATATGAGTTCATAATTACGAAGCCAATGCTCTGTAATACACAAAAAATGAATGTTTTCACATCTCATAAATAATTCCAGTTCTAATTCTTTACCTAAAAGTCCTTGTAAGTTTTGGTGCACCAGGTTTACAATTTTATTATTATTGTTAAGATTTTTATTTTTATTATTGTCTAGGTTCAATATGCTAGAGTAATTCTCTGTTGTCTTAGGTAGCGGTGGGATCCGAATATTCCAAAGTGCCTAAAACCAAAAGCAGTCTGTGTTTTGTGTAATAAGTGCATAAAGTGATTAAGTGAAAAGTGCAGTGCAAAGTTAATAAGTCCAACAGAACCAAACCGGTGACTTGTGTGGTCAAAATGGTGAAATTTTAATGGACACCTTACAAACATTTGCATTACTGTCGGTCGTCAGCCTGGCCTGCAAAGCCAAATTTTGTGCCTCCAGACTTTCTACTACCTGCTGTGGCTGTAAACTAGCATCCTCTTGTTCTGTAGCCATTATTAAAATTTAAAAAAAATATATATATTAAGAAATAAATGCATTAAGTGTGGTTAGGTGTGAAGTCTTAGTTAAAAAAAAATAAAGTAAGAGTATACACAAGAAATTCCTCAAGGTAACCATAATTTGATGTAGATCTGTATACCGGATATAGCATAGTTGGTAACCTTCAGATTTTGCTATAAAAATGGTTGTTTCTGTTGCAAGCGGGTATTCTTGGAAACGCTGTTGGTTATACCGTGTGTGAATATAAAATAATAGTGAATATTCGTTTTATTGTGCAAAAGCCTTCTGAAGTTTAACTAAGTGTAACATCAATTAAAATGCAAAGGCAAAGAAAGAACAAGTATATAAAGTATTAAACTATAAAATACTGCAAAACAAACACACAACCCAGCAAACTTAAATGCCTAATTATTACTTATCTAAAATGTAAGCTATGTAGTTTATATACAATATGCACATAAAAAATGTTTTCCAGCTGTGTTGTCATCGTATCATAAATAAAAATTATTATTAAATATTATTAGCTAAAATACAACAGAAATGATAAGAAAATAAAATGAAATAAGTTGTGAAACAACACAAAATCAAGTAATAAAAATTTTAGCGCACACGGGAGACAAAAATGCACATAGGATTAATCATGCTTTCGAATAAATTAACAACACAAAAAAAAGAATGATGAAGTTAATAAAAATAATTTATTTTGAATACATTAATAAAACAAAGTTAAGTGTTTGTTTTTTAAATAAAAGTTGTTCGATGATATATATGTAATCTTAACGCATCACTAGTAGATCGGATATATACCGAGAACGGCACTTTAGTTATAATAACTTTTTACTGCACTTAACACAAAACACAATAAGTCATACATGGCGAACGATGCTATGAAATGAACAATGAATTAAATTAAATTTCTTTGAAGGGTGACATTTAAGACACCATCCTGATTGTCTGTAAGATGTATTATCTGTTTTTGAGCTAAATTTGGGCCAGAAAATAAATTCAGTTTACTTTTCTTTATTATGCTTAATAGAGTTAAATCGTGAACTCTTCTACTTGATATTAGTAATAGAAGGACGCACGTGTGACGGGAAACTGAGAATAAACTTTGATCATTTCTGAGAGATCTGAGAATAAACTGCGCGTGCCTTTATATCCCTCATCCAAAATGCCTTTTCCCAGTTGGGAGCCATTAGGAGATACGTGCCTGTCGAGGTTTTCAGATGGAATAAGATCCTCGGTATAAGAGCATAAGAGCCGGCGGGGGAAATATCCACCACAGATTGTAATGCCACGTTTTGCTGAAAGCATCCGTGAATTGACTGTTCTTGTCGTAAGCATCATCGCTCACATATTTTGACACTACTGCAGAGCGACGCGAGGCGAATAAATCGATATCTGGAATTACTAGATTGTGGAAAATTTCTTTCGTAATTTGACTTCTTAAATGCCACTCTGGAAATTGCTTCCCCCTCGAGAGACTGTCCGCTATACCGTTGTATGGACCCGGTAGGTAACGCGCTATCAAGTTGCAGTTCTGTTGAGCGCATAACAGAAGAATATTCTTTGTTGTTCGCAGGAGTCTCATGGATTTTGTGCCTCCTTGCTTTGATATATAAGCTGCTGCTGTCTTGTTGTTGATATATCAGCATCTGTGGTAATAAACATTGTCGGATTTTGTTTGTGTATTGCCGTACTCCTGTCTACATTTTTTAACCACCATTTGATGTCGATGATACATGTTTCTGACAGAGGAAATTTTAGAAATGGTCTCAATTTTGGTAGTTTGTTGGACTCTATTTGCAACATTCGACAATGCAACCTTCCCATGGGTATTGCAAACGCTGCAAAATTTAATTTTCCTAGAAAAACTTTTGAGTCGTGCCAACTCCATTTCTTTTTCGTAAGCAGGATATTGCAATTTAGAGTTATTTGTTTTATTTTTACATCCGAGAGACATTTTTGGTTTAATGGCCACAGTTTTACACTAACAGCTAGAAATGTTTAGTAAGCTACTGGAAATACAGGCTGAACACAGTCAAAAAATTAGTGAGCTTCAAAAAAGGGGGAGCAAGAGTGCTAAAGTAGACTTGAACACCTATTATAAGTCGCTCCCTGATAGTACCAGTGAAGACCTATTATGTTCACAAAGCCCAGCTCGCACTCAAAATCAGAACAGGGGACATATGAATCTATTGATATTATACTGGTATAGACGACCAAATCGCAGAAACTGAACGTTGTCTAAAGGAGCTTCAAGAAGCTAAAGCGATAGGTAAAGCTTCCTTTAAGAAGTCCGGTATTTCGACGATTTACTAAATGATAAACTAACCAGTCGATAACAGTAACGCCGGTCTCAGTGGCCTATATTTACACGAGCCACGTGAATGTCCGTCAATACTGCAGACGTGGGTCGTTAAAATACTATCTTCTTAGATACGGTTGTTCTTTGCCCGGTCGTGCATTATTGTAATCTTCAAGATGCCGAAATCTGAAGAGAACACTAATCACTGAGTCTTGGTAGTAGCTAACTTTACTACGAGTGTTCTAGTTCCATGATTACCTGCTAAGGAACTATGGTTTGCACGCTTCGTTGCTATTTATTAACTTCACCCGGTTGACCGAATGGTAATGCTCGGACGGTGAAGAAATAATAATATTTGACAGACTGGCTGCAACGGTAATGTCATTGTGCGATTTTGTTTAACGTCAAATGACGGGAAGTGGACAAAGTGTTGATCGTAGAGCTACGTCTTCCCGATTTTGCACTTGGTGGAATTGTCTTGATGTGGTAACGCAATAGCGGGTTTTCTAATTTCAGTTCTTGATAGTTTGGGCTTAACGTCTTGCAAACGGGTGTTGACGATTTTCCTTCGTTTTAAACAGATTCGTAAGGTTCCATTGGAACCGTTTCGTGCCGGCGTTTAACGTTTGTAGCTCTTAGAATAGCACAAACAGAAATAATCCAATAGATTGATGAGCGTAAGAAGTATGAGTTTTCCGGTAGGTGGCAGACGGTAGAAGAAGTCCGGTATTTCAATCAAGCGACGATTTACTAAATGATAAACTAACCAGTCGATAAGGAATATATTTATTTCTATCATATGTTTTTATAAATCTCTTCATTAGAGAGGTCGTTAGGTACATACCTTAAGATGCCAATTTTTTCCTTCCTAATTTGTGTGTGCACCCCGGATACCCCCTTTACGTTATCTACTAATAAATGCGTTAACGTTGTGGGGTTTTTATTTCCCAGCTTCTCCGATTCCGTGGATTCTACGTAAACTGTAAATTCAGAATTACAATTTTTCAAAAATAGTCTTTTGTAATTCGGTTTGGTAAACATTTTGTATTTTATATTTCCGTCTGGATGCTCTATTTTTCTTTTTTCTTTAGGCCCTTCATCGTCGCTGTGAGGACTCATGATACTACGCTGGTTTGGAACTTTTAAAACCAAAAAAAATAATTTAATTAAATTTTCTGAATTAAAATTGCCGCTTTACTCGAGTTCCCGCCAAAATTTTAAATAAATAAAGTGTAAGTACAGATTGTTTTTTTTGGCTACTAACTATGACTCGGATACTAGGGTTTTGTATCCGAATCATAGTGGGTCAGTTATTTTAAACATTCCTTTGCCTAAGAATTTCAATTATTTTTATTGTATTTAGGATTTATTAGTTACAAAAATAAAAAAAGTATTCTATTTTTTTTTAAATTTCATTTTTACATTTTTTTTCAAATATTTTTCATACGCTTTAAGTTGCATGTATGGCATAGTATGACGTCGTAAAAGTAACATTTATACCTGTGCTATTCAAAATTAGATTTATGATATTGCTCCAACTGAACACCATTATTAGATCAAAATTGTATTGTTAATTGTATTTAATTTATAAAAAATGTTAGGTGAAATCTTTTCTACGTTCATCTCTTTATTTGTTGTTAGATTACAGTTACAAACTTTACAATTTACTTTTTTAAGAATATTTCTCACTACCCATCCCACCGTGTACGCCCATAAGTTAGCAAGCTCTTGGCGTGCTGTCTGAATTTGTTCAGTTCCACTTGTTCAGTTGCTGATAGTTAAGACAACTGAAAATCTTGATGCAGCCAATTTCACTGCATTAACGTTAAATATCCTTACGGAAAATAACATTGACCCCTTTTGCTTATGCTTATGCTTAGCTAATGCTATGATAGCGCAAGTATAATGAGTGGGAAAGTTTCAGGAGTTGCGACTAGAATAGATAATAAATCTGGTCGAAAAATTCCTTACGCCCACTGCTATAACCATGGCTTGCACTTAGTCGTAGTAGTCATCAGAACTATATCAGATATGACTTTCACTCACACTTTTGGCCACGCTCGTCGCCAAAAAGATCTTATCCACGCAGGATTTAAAGACGCCATAACAATGATAAAGTATGTCGAAGATGAAATTATAAAATTAAGATTAAATGAAATGTATAATCAAATTCTATAAGAAGCTAAGGTTTTAACAAGCGACGACTGCGGCGAATCTGAAGATAGAACACAGACCTTGAAGAGGTAAATAAAAAAAAAACGAATCGGATGGATGACTATTTGACGTATGGCCCCTCCTGTTCCTCCGCTAGACAAAATATAGAAGAGAACGACGAGTCATTTAAGTCTGAGTATTTAGAAACGTTGGACATACTGAATGCTGAATTACAAGGAAGGTTTTCGGACAACGATGTTCTAATCAATTTGATTGCAAGCCTCGATGAGTTGGATGTAGATAAAATGGTTCCACTGAAAAATTTGGGTAAGTTTGAAAAAAAATAATAATTTGTCATGATCAATTTACAATTTTATCTTATTTTTCAGGTCTGAAAATTCCATCAAAAGAAGAAGCTAGTGTGGTTAAAGTGAAAATACATTGCAAATTTTGTACAGGCAACGAGAAGCGTTCAAAGATACATATGAACGTTTTGCATTCGTGGCAACCATAGGATATAGCACTGCTGTGTGCGAATCTACGTTTTCAACTTTAACTGCAATCAATAGGCCTCAAAGGCTGTCTATGGGTCACGAGAGAAGGGCTGGTATGGCCTTTGATAAAAAAAGAACAAAATCAGTTGATCTGAACGAAGTTCTTCGCATTTGTAATAACATGACGAATCGTAGAATTCAGCTGTTTTAAATATTTTTATTATTATGTTAATTATCATAATAAGTTTGCATAAACAATATAATCTAAATTGTATTATTGGCCGTATCTATTTACTCTCACTCAGACGTGGATCTCTACATTCAAATCTGGAAGTTCAACCATCTTGTTCTGTCATCTGGAAGTTCAATCTTCATGCACTCTCGCAACTATATTCTGTTCTCTTTTTGCCACAATCTCCATCATATCTTACAGAACGGTTCTCCTTCTTAGCACCAAATTCTTCTCTCCATGTACGACTTCGATCACAAACCGATAATAAGCTAAGATTCTTTGTTGTCACTCTAAGTCATATCAACATTCAGTTACATTTAAATGCGTGGAATTATGGAATGTATTACCACATGAAATACGTCAATCACAATCCCTTGGCATCTTCAAAACTCGTTTAAAAGAATATTATTGATCTATTCAAAACGTTAATGTTATGTATTAATAGTTTATGTATATATTATTTACATATTCACTTTGCACTACCTTTATACTTTTTCATAGATTCCCTAGGTAAGAGGTTGCCTGTAAGAGATCACTACTAGTGATAAGGCCGCCTTTACATGCTGATATAGTTATTAATTTAAATATGTATCATTGTAACTTCTCTACGTTGTGTGAAATAAAGTATTTATCTATCTATCTATCTTGTTCGCTTGAATCATTGAAGATTTAATAGTTCTTAGATATAGCTCATGTTTTGTCACAGAAATTATTAGACCTAGAGGTCAGTGATATATATGGTGATTGATTTAGAAGCCCATGCTTCGAGGGCAGATCAATATGATAATTTTTTTAATTCCGCCCTACCTGTAACCAATGCTGCCCTACCTCAAATTCTACTCTAACAACAGGCCTGGCGATAGGGGGAAATTAACCCGAAGCGAAGTAAAGGCAGATTGCCGAAATAAAATAAAATAAAGGAAAAAAAACGCAGTTTTATAATTATATATATTGGTACCTTTTCTTTAATAGCATCCAGAATTTGAATATTAATTCCAGCTTTCAATTTCAACGTTGAAACCATTTTATTTAAGGTAGATTTAAATGGAATGAATATTTTATGTAAGAATTTATAGCACTTTGGGCTCTGCTTCACGGTGGATAAAGCAATTAATTTTTCTATTTCGGTGAATCTTCTACCAGAAGCTTTTTTGGTGCATTGTTTTAATTACATCCACATGATTTTTTTTTAGCTTGCGGCTTCATGTCCTTGGTCAACTTCTCAAACATTTGTTCTTTTGAGAACTATAGAGCTAGTTTGGTTCTTAACATTAAATTGCAGTTGTTTTTTTGATTTCTAGTTATACCTCCGAAATTATTCAACATTTACATCTGATTTTTATGTCACATGTTACTTTAACTACTAAAGTATTATGTTATTTACATAAATTAAACATATAATAAGTGTTGTCTAACATATATTTTTTTTTTCTCAAAAAAGTTGTTAATCAATTCATACATCATCTTCATACAATACGTTTTGGCTAGAATTAACAGCTCTCTTTTTAAATACTTTTAAACAAATGCCACGTAGTTTTGACGATTTATCGAAGAAGATAGGCCAGCAGAAAGTATAGCCATTATATTTGATCGTTACTTCACACATTCAATAAAAGATTGTAAGCATGCTCTTCGAGGCAATACGGATGAAAAAGATTTTTATATTGCTGGTCCTCAACAAAGTAGAAGTTCCGATATCTCAAAAGATTTAAAAAACATAAATTTTAAAGAAGCTTTAGTTAAATTTCTTATCGAGCATTGGCCTGACCAGAAGATGAAATCGATAATTGGTAACAAGAAAATATTTGGGATTCATTATTTTTGTTACGTATACTCTGTTATGAAAGAAAATTCTACTGTTACTATTAGAACTTCCGATACAAACATCGTTGTAATTATATTAGCCAACATGGAACATATGAAATCTTCGGTAAAAGTCTGGTTTGATCTCGAAGTAGGTAATGTACGCCGATATATCCATATTTCCGCTCTTTCTACGAAATTGGGCCCACTTGTTTCACAAGCACTGTCAGCTCTTCATGCGCTAACTGGATGTGATTACAACCAGTTTTTTACAGACGAAGCAAAAAAAACCTTTAGAAATTTTAATGGGATCTGTAACTTTTCAAAAAGCATTCGCAAACTTGGATTGTGAAGCTTATAATATTGAAACATTATGCACCATGGAATCTTTCATCTGCCATTTGTAAGGATTAAAACCACTAGCGAATGTAAATAGTGTGAGGATGGAAATATACAATTATTAATCGCTAGTTTTCTCTATATATTTAAGTAATTTCGTTCTTCCCACATCCATATTCATAATATTTCATAAATTTGTTATATTTACACTCTCCTTTATTTCCTGCTCCAGCTCAAATCTATCTTTATCATACATAGGGCACTCAGTGATTAAGTGGCGTATAGTTTCAGCTATGTTGGGGTCACACGGACGGCTCGGAGAGTCTTTGCACTTGAAGTTGTGCAAATGCACTTGAAGTTGTGCAAATACTCTCCGAAACCGCTGTGGCCGGTCAATCCTAGGACTGTTATTTGATACAGGTCTATTTTTCGTTGAGGGAAAGAATATTTTTGTTATTTTTGCCTTTTCTGACTGTTGGTACCTGTTTTGCCACAGTTTTAATGATTCTTTCCTCAGCAATGACGAAAGAAAGAAAGAGAGAGAGAGAGAGAAAGAAAGAAAGAAAGAAAAAAGTTTATTGGAAGAAAATCACAAATTTTACATTGTGTAGGACACTGCACACCGCGCATAATCTGGGGCCGTTTTCTTGTACTGTGCAGCATTTTTAGCGAGCTCATCTGCACGCTCGTTCCCCTCTGTACCTTCATAAGCTCTAATCCAATAGAGAAAGGCCAGAGGGTGAAAGGTGTTTGGTTTTTTAATCAGGTCCTGCGAAGACTTCGAGTCGCTAAAAACGTTGCACTCCTCCTCATCACTGTCAATAAAGTAATCAAGCGCTCTCCGTATCGCCAGCATCTCCTTCGATACGCTCTCGTTATCTCTATTGCGAAACTCCTTTGAATCGAATTTAGTCTTTTAGCCATTGTCTTCTTCATGGTATGGCATGGCAAAGAATAATAGGCTCAATAACTGATTTATAAAGCGTTCTTGTTATCTCTGGTTTTAAGCCCCAGCTGACTTTTAACATCCGTATTATATTTTTATATATATTTATTGCTTTCTTGCTTACGTTATCTATATTTGTATTATATGTCAATTTCTAATCTAATGTAATTCCCAACAATTTCAATTCCCCAACTATTTCCATATCATTGTTCCCCATTTTTAATCTAGGTAAATCGTATATTAGTTTTCTAGTTATTATTATTGCTTTCGTTCTTTGCGGTGCAAATTTTAATTTATTTTCTTTTCCCCACATTAATATTTTATTTAATACATCATTACTCTTCTCATTTATCCTTTCCATATCATTACCAGAGATCACGAGAGCTACATCGTCTGCAAATGCATGTACGTATATTCCTTCTTTCTCTATCAAGGTTAACAAGGGATCCATCAGCAGATTCCAGAATATTGGGCCCCCAATCGAGCCTTGAATACATCCCTTTGTGGCCTCTTTTTCACATGTCTCTTCCGCGTAAGTCAGCTGTACCTTCCTATCTGAAAAATAGCTATCTATCATACCGTAAGTGCCTTGAGGACACCCTCCTTCAAATAGCCGGTGCTTAATCGCTGGCCACCAGGCACTATCAAATGCTCCCTTGATGTCCAGCGATATAAGCACCACCAATTCTTTCGCTTCAATCTTCTCATCTATCCTATCCATAAGGTCACGCATGGCATCCTCAGTGCTCCTCTGCGGTATGAACCCATATTGCTGTCTATTTTGTTTAGGTATAAAATGCCATTTAAGCCTGGCCATCACCATCTTCCCCAGCACGGGGAGTAATTCAATAAGTCTGTGACTGTGATCCAATTGGTCATGACTTATGATGGTGATAATCCGACTTTCCTGGGTTTTTTAGAACTAATATTTTAGCTATCTTCCATAACTTTGGGAAGTATATGTAGCTTAAAACTTTTGTTTATTATATCTAGATATTACTCTGAATCCCTGTTAATAGCTTCCCTACAAATCCGCTGTCAATCCATCCATACCCGGTGCTTTCCGGGGACTGAATGACGCTACTACATTCTCTAACTCTACCATAGTGAACATCTCCTCTTCTACCTTTTCCCTTTTATTTTCTATCTCTTTAATACTTTCTCCCATCCTCTTGTGTACTGGTAGGTCCTCGTCCAAGGTATCGTCTTGAAAAAAAGTCTGCACCAACGTGTCGCCGACTCTATACCATTCAAAGTCCTCCCTTCATTTATCAACAATCTATCTTCTTCTGACTCGTACACCTTATTATCCTATAAACGCCGTCCCACATACTCTCCCCTTTCCTGTTTGGTGCAGAACTCCTTCCAGTTCGATGTCCGAGCACCATTCGCGCTTTTCTAGCGTCAGCGATTTAGTGTACGCGGCCACTCAATACTTTTACCCAATATCGAGTGCATATTTAGCCTTCAACCGCGCCAGGTGCACTCAGAGCTAGCGAATTCATCCTCATATCCTAAATGTATAGTTTTCAAGTCTTGAATTATACTTATCTAGCAAGCAAAGCAGTTATCATTTCTCTTATCTTTACAAGGTCCTTCGAGCCTCCGTACAGGTGGGATTTATTTTGCGTGTGTGGTGTGACTAGCGTGGATTTCGGGACACTGTTTCTGGATTGAAGTCTGGATCTTAAAAAGCAACAGCTGAATACAAGTAAGATCTTTCCAATTTATATTTAAAATAGCAAGCAAATATATTTAGCAATGGAGGGTCTTCTTGTCAACCAAGGTGAAATAATCAATGCTATTAAAAAACTTGGCATTAATTTTAATAAGGATGGATCGGAACGTAAGTCGAGTTCTGACTATTTTAAGCGAAAATTGGATACATTGGAGTCGTATCGGCTGGAGTTCGAAAAAAATCACGTCGAACGTCGAAAAATTGCGAATTCGCATACTGATTACATACAATCATTGAAGAATCCAGGGGAACTCGAAAACGGAACTGAAACATTTTATAGAATTTTCGGAATTCAAATTTACTTCGCTAGAAGCATCCCGAAGAAAATATAAACCATCTTTACCTAAACAAAATATATATAGATCAAACTATAACAATATAAACACTTCAAATAATAATTATTCTAGAAAACAATATTTCACATAATATAACAACATCATTACGAAATCGGTACCTATACATATACGGTATAAACCTTCTTGCAAGTTTGCAACACACATGGTATCAAATGTCTTCATTGCTAAAATACGGATCATTTAATTTACAAATGTAAAAATTTTATAAACATGCCACGCGATATGAAATTAAAAATTATAAAACAATTAAATATATGTGAAAACTGCTTATTTGACCATAATGGAAAACAATGCCATTCTATAAAAACGTGTCGAAATTGTAAAGGTCGACATCACACTTTATTATGCATGAAAACACAGTCTACGACATCCGGTCTGGATTCAACACCGTTAATGTCCGGCACTAGCCAAAGTAACTCAAGGAGATGAATCTGAGGTTTTATTAGCAACAGCCCTTGTTCAAGTAACCACTGCTGATGGTTCTAAGCCTGTATTACGTGCCCTTCAAGGCTCACAAATTTCATTGATTTCGGAAAATGCAGCCCAATTATTACATATCAAAAGAAGGGGATGCAAAGGTGTAGATTTTTGCGTAGGAGAAAAACAAAATAGTGGCAAAGGTATCATCAATATCGAGTGCACATCTTTAATCAGCGATTTTATTTTCAATACCGATGTAATTATAATGACTTATTTAATTAAAATCTTGCCAACTCAGTCGTTTAGCAAGCCATCTTGGTCTCATATTAATGGCATACAACTCGCGGACCCGGAATTCTTTATAAGTCGACGAGTGGATTTATTATTTGGGGCTGATATTTATTCACAAATAATGTTAAACGGTATTTTAAAAAGCGACGATAAATGTCAACCGATTGCACAACAAACTCACCTTGGATGGATCTTATGTGGAAATGTAATGAAAACTTTGCAATGTAATTTTGTTCTAAATAACATCGATGAGATCAAAAAATTTTGGGAAGTCGAGGGTATCGAGGGACATTTCGATGTGTCTAGTGAGGATGAGGAGTGTGTCCAATTTTATAAAACTACGACGGAACGTCGTCCAGATGGTCGGTATAGAGTCCTATTACCTATCAAAAGGGAAGGGTTACATACGTTAGGTTCTTCTAAAACTATAACGATCGCACAATTTCGCACTTTAGAAAATAAGCTAAGCAAACACAACGAACTTAAATTACAATATAATGCTTTTATATCCGAGTACAAGGAGTTAAACCACATGCAGGAATGTATTAAGGGTGACGTAAACACACAGGACTGCTATCTACCACATCACTGCGTACAGCATTTAAAAGGTGACGTAAGCAAATTTCGACTTATGTTTAACGCATCTTCCAAAACAGGCGTTAGTCTTAATGACGTTATGTATCGAGGTCCAATCTTACAGAAGGATTTACAAACATTAATCTTGAAATGGAGGCAATATAGATACGTAGTTATTGCAGACATAGAGAAAATGTATCGCTAAATTCTGGTTGATGACGATGATCAAGTCTTTCAAAAAATCATCTAGCGTGATGCGGTAACAGAGCCGATTAAAACATTCATTTGATTTGACAGATGTCCTGTCAGAGGGTCTAGGATATGACTTGCAAAATATACCTATGGTGAATCGTTTAAGTTTTTGTTGTTTCAATATAACCTTGTGAAATACCCCAACTTCAGTGTTGTACATTAAATTGTAGTAACACACGGATGCCATCAAATATACCTATAATGGTGACTCCGACGTGATTGAATTTGCGACTAAGAAAAACCATTACATGTATAACCATCTTTGATAAACCATATCTTTGGTATACAACATCTTTGATAAAACGCAAATGGAGGTTCCGGAAAGTGCTTATACAATCCAGTCCCGAATGTTCAACCCCCTTGTCATGTCTTATCTGCATTGTGATGCATGATCAGGCATGCAGATCTTCGTGACGACCCAGGGCGCTAGTACTAACACGCTTGGCAAGGTTTGCTTGAGCTGGTGTTGTGTGAACCAGGTAGCAACTTAATGTGATAAGCGCAGTGTGACTAATTTATAGGCATTAGAGATTGCAGTGTTTTCATTGTGAATGAACCACTAATAAAAGTATAACTGGAATACATTAACTTTCCTTCGAACAATTCTATTTACTATTTCTTCACGTGCAGGTGGTTTTTTTTTGTACATAGTTTGGCTCATTTTATTTTTATCTTGGCTAATGTTTTTTTTTCTTTTAATATTATTTTTAAGATAATCATGTATTTTAAAACTTATCTAGATATAAGAGGTAGCCAATTAATATAAGCCTTTGTCACATTTGTATAATTAGGTTTGCAGAGTTGTATTAATGTATTTTTTTTTAATATTTGATGTCTATATAACATTGTGTATATGGGCGCTCTAAGGAAGAGATTGATTATAATCTGTGGTATTGTCATCTGTATACAACGCCATCTAGTTTGCAATTAGTAATTAAATAAGATCGGAAATAAACTCTTATGGTAATTTATGGAATAATAGATATTTAATAAAAGATTTACAATTTATAATTATTTTAAGATTATAACTTGGTAATTCTTACATTATTAACAACAAATTATTAAGCAATTGTATTAACCACATCTAGGGTTTTGCTTTTGTTTTGTTTATACTATGTTAAGTTCCGTTTCAATTTATTCAGATTATTAACTTATTAAATTATTTAAATCACATTAAATTTATTTTAGAATTATATTAAAATTATTTTAGAAGGATCAATGATTATTTTTATATTAATATTAAATTAATATGTTATTAGATTTAAATAAGTCTATGGTTTTGTTTTGACTACACGGTATTAAGTTCCGTTTAAATTTATTTAATTTAGAAACTTATTAAATTATTTATAACATATTAAACTGTTTTGATAGGATTAATAATTATTTTATATTATTTTATTATTTTATAAATATAAATAGAAACTATAATCGTAAGAAATAGTAAAATTATTTGTTATTTGATTCGTAAGCTAGTTTACCTAAAAAATAAATTTTGTCAGCATGGAGTCTTTGTCTAATCTTTGGATCGAAAGGTTATTAAAGCGTAGTTACTGTCCTGAAGCGTTTTAATCATGAATCCTGGGGACGAGTCTGGCGGGGCGCCGACAGCAGCGGTGGGATCTCAAGCCGGTGATCCTGGACCAGCACCATCTATGCAAGCGGAGCCGCTCTTCACCATGGAACAGGTCATGAGTCTTGTTACCTCAGTTACAAAACAAGCGGCTGCTAGTGCTGTTTCTGCCACACTTTCATCGGAATCGTTTCCAATACGTCACTCACATAATTTTTATTTACCGCCTTTTGATCCCGATGAAAGGTCTCACGATATAAGAGATTGGTGTGCTCATGTCGACGATACGATTTTGAAGTTTAACATACCATCACACGAGGCTCGTATGAAAGCAATTTTACAATTGAGAGGAAGGGCTAAAACGTGGGCTGATACGTGGTCGCTGAATTCTACCACATGGGAACAAATGAAAAGTGAATTAATTCAAACGTTTTGCAGAGAATTCCGGTATGCTGACGATGTCCAAGAATGGAGGGCCTACACGTCCGAGCAAGCGCCGAGTTACGTCGAATATGTCACAAAGGCGTGGACGTTGTTTAAGCGAGTGAGGCCTGAAGCTTCCGACGTGCAGGTGGTGGAGGCTGTGGTGACAGGTATTTATCCCGAGTTTGTTCGCTCTGATTTATTGCGTAATACGCCTGACTCATTGCCTAAATTAGTCTCTATTCTTAAAACTTATCGCAAACGCAAATTAGAACATACTATTAAATCTAAAAACATTCATAACGATGTCAAAAAACCGCGTGATGCTGAATATAAAAACTTTAGAAAGGAATATGTCAAGTGTTATAATTGTAATAGACCAGGTCATATCTCTCGCGACTGTAGGGAGAAGAAATTAGTCACTAAGTCCGAGTCGGTGCAGTCACAAAACGATAACGATAAATCAGGTCTATCCAATAATACGAACGTTACTAAAATAATAGAATGTAAATACTGTCATCGGACAGGCCATATCGAGAAAAATTGTTTTCGTCGACAGAATAATGAGCGTCTTAAAACGTCATATAAGTCTATTAATTATTGTCATTCTTTGGATCGTAGTCTGATTGTTATTGAGATAGGTAATAAGAACTATTCTTGTCTTTTTGATACCGGTGCTGATTGTTCATTAATACGAAAGAGCGTTTCTCTTTCTGTTCCTGGAAGGCGTAGAAGCGTGGACGTCATGTTTACTGGTATCGGAGGTTCTCCAATAAAATCAAATCAGTCTATCACGTCAGTAGTTATCATAGATGGAATTCATGTAGAATTAGAATTTTATGTAGTCGATGATACTGAGATGAAATTTGATATTCTTATCGGATTTGATCTTTTAAGTATACCCGGTCTCATTGTAATTTTAAAAAGGGATAGTATTTCTTTAAAACGTGAGCTTTTGATAAACAAGGTGGAGGTTAAAACTGACCCAATTTTAAATCTTGATACCGATATTTGTGAACCCCCACAACTTGATAAATTACGGAAAATACTGAGCAAATACAAGAATAATTTTACCACAGGGAATCGCGTTTCACAGGTGACTACTGGAAGTCTAAAAATCAGATTAAAAAATCCTAATAAAATTGTTCAACGACGACCCTATAGAATGTCACCTTTGGAACGAGAAAAGGTCAAAGTAATTATACAGGATTTGAAAAATAATGGCATTATACGAGAAAGTTCATCCCCCTTTAGTAGCCCTATTATACTTGTGAAAAAAAAAGATGGGACAGATAGACTCTGTGTAGATTACCGCGAGCTTAATGCCAATACCCTTAGAGATCGTTTCTCCACTACCGCTAATAGCCGATCAGATAGATAAGTTAGGGAAAGCACGCTACTTTACTTGCTTAGATATGGCCGCAGGATTTCACGGCATACCTATAGAAGCCGAATCAATAGAAAAGACTGCTTTCGTGACCCCGGATGGTCAATTTGAATATTTACGCATGCCGTTCGGTCTCTGTAACGCACCTTCGGTTTACCAACGAGCTATTAACACGGCTTTGGGTGATTATAAGGATAGAATAGCGCTTGTTTATGTCGATGACATTTTAGTAATTTCTCAGACGATCGAAGAAGGGTTATGTAATCTAAACCTGGTTTTGGAACGCCTCACTGAAGCCGGTTTTTCTTTAAACGTTGCCAAATGCTCTTTTCTCAAAACAAGGGTAGAATATTTGGGAAATATTATAGAAAATGGAACAGTTAAACCTAGTCCAAGAAAAATCCAAGCTTTAGCTAATTCACCTGTCCCTAGAAACGTCAAAGAAGTTCGTCAGTTCAATGGATTAGCTGGATATTTTAGAAAATTTATTTCGAACTTCTCCACAATAATGGCTCCGCTATACGAGTTAACAAAAGCTAGTGTTCCGTGGTCTTGGACGGAGCGACATGAGTTTGCAAGACGACAAATTATTGATATTCTAACGTCTTATCCTCTTTTAACTATTTTTGATCCAAGCTTGCCTACGGAGCTTCATACCGACGCTAGCTCTCTCGGATATGGTGGCGTATTAATTCAAAGACAAGATCGGAATCCACTAGTTATTGGTTACTTTAGTATGCGGACAAGCGACTGCGAGAGTAAATATCACTCGTACGAGTTGGAAACTCTCGCTGTCGTTAAAGCAATTAAACATTTCCGCCATTTCCTTCATGGAAGGTGCTTTAAAGTTGTTACAGACTGCAACTCTTTAAAGGCTTCCAGTCATAAGAAAGAATTATCCCCTAGAGTATATCGATGGTGGGCGTATTTGCAAAATTTTGACTTTCAAATTGAATACCGTAAAGGAGAGCGTCTAGCACATGCTGACTATTTCAGTCGCAATCCTATAGAGACCGTAAAATCTGTTAAATCCATTAATGATACTTTTATTTCTACTTTGTCAAAAACGCCCTTGCAACCTTTGAAACTTTCAGTTAATTTACTCGATCATAATTGGCTTCTCATTGAACAGAAACGTGACCCTTCTTTAAGTAAAATTGTAGAGCAATTAAAAGGTGATTCAATTCCTAAAACTATTGCCGATACCTACGTGATTACCCGAGATAAATTATTGAGGCGTAAAGTTCAAATCGATAACAAAACCCACAATCTTATTATTGTCCCTACTAGTTACAGATGGAATCTTATCAGTCACTATCATGATACCCTTCAACATTTCAGCTGGGAAAAAGTCCTTTCCAAATTACGTGAACAGTACTGGTTCCCAAATATGTCTCGGTTGGTTAGAAAATTTGTTGAGAACTGTGTAAGTTGTAGAGTCCGAAAAGGCGTTTCGGGTGCACGACAGATTACACTACATCCGATTGATAAAATAGCTATTCCTTTTCATACTGTTCATGGTGATATTACTGGACGAATGAATGGTAGGCGTAACATACCGGAATATGCTTTTGTCTATGTTGACGGATATAGTAAATACGTTCATATGATTTATACAAATGACCGCACTACCGAAACCGCGATTAAGTGCTTTCAAAATTTTATATCAATTTTCGGTACACCAACCTTATTTATTACCGATCAAGATAGAAGCATGACATCTACAGAATTCAAAAGCTTTTGCGAATGTAGTGGTATTCAGCATCACGTGGTAGCTAAGGGCGCTAGTAGGGCGAATGGGCAAGTCGAGCGCGTCATGAAAGTCATAAAAGATAATATGTCGGTCGTAGAGCTTAATAAGCCTTGGCATTCAGCTATACAGGATTTACAACTAGCAATAAATTGCTGTGTATCTAAAAGCACCGGTAAAAGTCCAATGGAAATTTTATTTGGTAAGACATGTTCACCCCCCGGTATTAAGCTCTTACAAGTTGATGACGATGTACTGACTAAAGACATTGATGCTTTGCGAGCAGCTTGCAAGGTTAGGATGGACGAGCGATCCGTTAAGGACAAAAGTCGTTTTGACAAAGGTAAAGCTAAAGTTAAGCCTTATAAAGTCGGTGATTTTGTTTTACTTCGGCGTCATGAACGACACACGACTAAGCTTGGGCCCAAATTTGAGGGACCTATGGAAATTTTAGAAGTCTTACCAAATGATAGATATAGATTAAAACATGTTAATCTTCGTGGTTGTTCAGATAAATTTGCTAGTCATGATTCCTTGCGAGTTGCTCCCTTTGCACAATGTGATCCTTTTGAAAATAACTCTGATTCTGAACAGTCAACCGTATGGGCAAATGATAATGATGAGTCGAGAATACCTGTTTCGCCACGGTCTTCCACAGCCGAAATTGATAATTGCGCAAACATACCAGTTAATATGGGAGTTTCCTCTTCCAAATGAATGTTTTACATGAAAATTGTTTTTTTTAATTGATTTTTTTTGATGTATTGTAAATGTTATAATGATTTTTTTTTATATATTTAGATGTTACCTATCCAAACTCCTTCCTTATGTGCTGGCTGGCCACCACGCACATCCTTTATCCCGGTCTTAGAAGCTAAATCCCAAGAGTAACGATGCCTGTATTTGAGTTGGCTAGATCCCAAAATGGGTGATGCCTGTTGTAACTGGTGATGGCTAGTCCCAGGAAGAGTGATGCCTGACAATTTACGGATTTTACATGTTTCCTATCCTAAATCCTTCCCTAAGTGCTGACTGATCACCAGCACATCCTGTATCCCGGTCTTAGGATGAGTGATACCTGTTGTTGTTTGAGATGGCTGGATCCCAGGTAGGGTGATGCCAGGAAATTAATATATTTTTGATGTTTTATGTCCAAAATCCTTCCCTAAGTGCTGGCTGTCCGCCATGCACATCCGTTATCCCGGTCTTAGAGGCTAGACCCCAGAATGGGTGATGTCTGTTATTGTTGGAGGAGTCTGAATCATAAAGAAGAGGATGCTGTCGATGTTGACTCGAGCCAAAACTTGAGCGATGTTTTGAATTTGGTATAATACTGTTTTATGATATTTGATTGAACTGTCTGTATTTAAAATTGGTTCTTGTTGTTTTTTTTGTATAACGAATAAGTTAAATCGACTAATTTCTATATGTGATATGAAAATTTGGAACTGTAAGATTTTTAATTTTTACTATGTTTTGTTTTTTTTTCTCTTTCTCTTTTTTTTTGTAAGCGCCGAGAGCGCGCTTGAGTCAGTATGGCCGTATGGGCGCTCTAAGGAAGAGATTGATTATAATCTGTGGTATTGTCATCTGTATACAACGCCATCTAGTTTGCAATTAGTAATTAAATAAGATCGGAAATAAACTCTTATGGTAATTTATGGAATAATAGATATTTAATAAAAGATTTACAATTTATAATTATTTTAAGATTATAACTTGGTAATTCTTACATTATTAACAACAAATTATTAAGCAATTGTATTAACCACATCTAGGGTTTTGCTTTTGTTTTGTTTATACTATGTTAAGTTCCGTTTCAATTTATTCAGATTATTAACTTATTAAATTATTTAAATCACATTAAATTTATTTTAGAATTATATTAAAATTATTTTAGAAGGATCAATGATTATTTTTATATTAATATTAAATTAATATGTTATTAGATTTAAATAAGTCTATGGTTTTGTTTTGACTACACGGTATTAAGTTCCGTTTAAATTTATTTAATTTAGAAACTTATTAAATTATTTATAACATATTAAACTGTTTTGATAGGATTAATAATTATTTTATATTATTTTATTATTTTATAAATATAAATAGAAACTATAATCGTAAGAAATAGTAAAATTATTTGTTATTTGATTCGTAAGCTAGTTTACCTAAAAAATAAATTTTGTCAGCATGGAGTCTTTGTCTAATCTTTGGATCGAAAGGTTATTAAAGCGTAGTTACTGTCCTGAAGCGTTTTAATCATGAATCCTGGGGACGAGTCTGGCGGGGCGCCGACATGTACCTTCTACATGTAGATACTTATTTATATACATAGATATTTATTTTTACCCTTAAAGTTATATATATATATATATAAATATATTTTACACTTAACATGGCCGAACAAGACCTTTTGCTCAAAATAAAACAATTACAGCACCAAGTGTATGTGCATTATTGCAAATCGGACAGCCAGAGCCACAGGCTGTAAGTGGCATAACAGTAAAGTTACGCTAATTTTGGAGGGAGAAATCTGTCGTATGGTTTGCTATGGCCGAAGGGCAATTTTGAAATTGCCAATATTAAACAAGATGGCACCAAACCTTTGTGCCTACCAGGAGACTTTCTTGTGCCAGCACCAAATTGTGATCCTAATGAAGACAGTTCAACATTTGTAACACGGTATATGACAGAGGCGGTTTATGACAGAGTTGCGACCTGCGCCTATAGTCAGACATGGAAATGAGTCTTCCTTTGTTTTTAAAGATTTAGCAAATACAACTCACATTTGGTTGCGAGATGACACGATACAACCATCCCTTAGTTCACCTTATATGGGTCCTTACAAGGTGGTTAAACGATCAGATAAAACTTTCACCATTTTAATAGGGAACAAACAGGTTGTCGTTAGTATCGACCGCCTGAAGCCAGTCTTTGTTGACGATGATTCGCCTAACCCCTGTAGGTCTGCTTCCGGCATATCAAGTGAAAAGAGTGGGACTCTTATTGCACCGGACGATGCCGTGCAATTACTACATAAGCCGTATATAACTTGTTCCGGCAGGAAAGTAAAGGACTTGTAATGTTTGTTTTCCCCCCCTTTTTTTAAATATATTTTAATTATATGTATATGTGTGAACATATATACACTCGTTTGCAAAAAAAAAAATGGGCGGTTTCGATTTTCTTCCTGGCTGAAAAAAATAAAATACCAAAAAGGTTTTAATCATTTGAACATGTTACTGGCCAGGTATAAAAGTGCCATAATGTTTATAAGAGTACATTCCAAATTCAAATTTTTGACTGAGCCTGGTTTTAACTACATTTTATGGCGCGAATTCCCTATAGTTAATATCGACTCTAATTAACTTTTTGTCAATTTTTATTAAATTATCTGATATCCTTGACATTTAAAAGTATTATTATTGCTGTTGAGCAATCTCGAAAATGGTAGATAAAGTGATAAAAGCGAGCAAAATTATTGCGCTGCTTGAAGAAGGTTGCAGTCAATGCTCGTGGCTCAGAGGCTAAATGTGAGTCGGTCGACAGTTCAAAGGACCTGGCAGCGCTATCAAGAGACCGGTTCCGTCAAGAGAAAGCTTGGTTCTGGCAGAAAGACATGTACCGAACCACGGGATGATCGTTTTTTAATTAGTCAAGCGTTGAGAAATCGCAAATCTTCTTATGTGGAACTCAAGAACAGCCTCGAAGAAGTAAGAAATGTGCAAATTAGTCTATGGACGGTCAGGAGGAGGCTTCTCGCTGCTAATATACACAGTTATCGCCCGGCACGCGGCCCTAAATTACTCCGTGGACATCAAGTTGACAGGCTTAGCTTCGCTTGAAATTGTGTGTCAAGAACTCATGAAGACTGGTCTAGGGTATTGTTCTCCGATGAAGCCAGGATATCTCTGCATGGTGAAGACCGACGTCGGCGAGTGCTACGTAGACGAGGAGAACGCTTTGCAGAAATCACACCTTATGGAGGGGACTCTGTTATGTTTTGGGCAGGAATAAATTCTATGGATCGTACGGAGTTAGTCTTCATCGAAAACGGTACACTGACTGGACACCGATACATAACGGAAGTTCTAATTCCTTATGCACAACCCGCTTTAACCGCTCTTGGCGAAAACTCAATATTTATGGACGACAACGCTTGCGCCCACCTGTCTGGCGATGTGGAAGCGTATATGCTAGAAGTCGGAATTCGTCGCTTGGACTGGCCAGCTCGAAGTCCGGACCTCAATCCCATAGAGCATGTCTGGGACGTTCTGAAGCGACGAGTGAGATCAGTGCAGCCGGCTCCGCAGACCATCAGAGAGCTAAAAATGTGAATATCGCGGAGTGGGAACGTATTCCCCAAGAAACCATACAAGATATACTCGCTAGCATGCCCAGGCGAATGCAAGCTGTGATTTCAGCAAGAGGGGGTCACACTTTTATCTACTTTTAATGTATTCAAGAAAAACAAAGAAATTAACGCGTTTCATTTTTATTTAGCGAGCAGGTACAATAATAGTGTTTTGGCTTAAACATTATTTCTCAATAATTTAATCAAAATGTTATGATAAAACTGATGAAAACTATTCCTTCCTAATTAATTTATAAAATTCTGAGGATAACAATACCTAAAATTGTCAAACAAACTAATAGTAACTATAAAATAGTTCTTTGCTTAAGTGCCCTTTTTTTGCAAAAGTATTCTCTGTTGTATTTTAGATGAAAATAAAAGAGAGTTACGAAAGAATGTGTATTGATGTGTTTTTAGATCAGTTAGACCCAATTATGGCTGTTAGAGTGAGTCAATTTTAAACGCAGCGAAACAAGGAGAAATAAAATTAAGAAGTAAGAAATCCTATCAGGATAACAGATTAAAGCAAACCCCTGTGGTTTCTAGACTCAGCATAGCTAGGTATAAATAATAATATATTCCTAATAATAATCAACATTATATTAGATATACGAATCAGTCACCACCAAACAACCAGGTTCAATTTTATAATTCGCAACCATGACTGCACCACCCTCAACCTGGTCCCTCAATCCAAAAATTACATTATCGTTCAGAAAATAAAATTGGATATTTTTTTAACAAAATATTATTAGGGATAGCATATCACCATGGTCGTGCCCGGTACATATTTGTCCCTAAAAAATCTGATGCTGAATTTAGGTATATGATAAAACGATAGAGGATAAATATCCTCTACCAAACATTAACGATATTTTAGACAAAATTGGTAGAGCCCAATATTTCACTACATTGGACTTAGCATCGGGGTACCATCAAGTAGAGATGGGAGAGAACCTAAAAAGTATAGAGAAAATAGCATTTTCGTCAGAGATGCTCTCGGCATTACGGGTTTATACTACGCCCTTTGGACTAAATAATGCCCCAAGTACTTTCCAACTTTTAATGGATGCCGTACTGGGACTTAATAATATTTAGCACTTCATTACAACAACACATTGAAACGTGTACAAAAGTATTCATTGAAAAATACAACCAAATGTAAATTAATACTCTGATATTTCAGTATCATGTACTTTATCAGATACAGCGCGAAAATATTTAACGACAGAGAAGGAGCTTCTAGGTATCGTTTGGGCAATTAAATATTGAGAAAGTTTATCACTGTCCTGTCCTGTCATGAATCATGTCTTTGAAAGATCCTAATTCCAAATTAACTGGATCGATGGCGCCTGAAACACGAAGAATATGATTATAAAATAATATACAAAAAAACGTAAAGCTAATGCAGATGCACTATCACTGCCTGCCCCACGCTCGCAGTCGCAGCCGACGGTCACGAGTAATATATATATTTTTTTATAAAATAGGAAGGCAAGCGAGCAGTCGGGTTACCTGGTGTTAAGTAATCACCGCTGCCCAAGGACTCCTGCAACAATTGCCGGCCTATAAGGTGGAGATATACGCGAGTTTTGAAGGTCCCCATGTCGTAATGTTCCGGATATACCGCCAAAGGTAGATCGTTCCATAAGTTGAAGGTGCGTGGTATAAAACTAGACTAGGACTAGAAAAACGCACTGTTGCCTCCGAAGCCCTCCATACATCCAGATGATGAGGATGATATAAATCTCTAATGGATTTTCACTCGAAAGAAAATAATTGACTGAATTTGTACCTGGCTCTCAGACTATTAGTTGTTATTGATTTGTGTACACTAGCGCAAAATCCAATGAAATATTTATTGACTTTTAAGTGTTCACTAAACGACTTGGAATCTTTAGTTCTACATGACAAAGTTTTTCAACGTTCTAATTTGACAGACCAACTTAGAGCAAATAACATAGAAAACAAATTAATTAATATCGTGTCACAATACTTTACTCCTCTGCTGCAAGAAATGTTGAACCATCCAATCACGACCTCAATTGATTGCAATGATTTGCATGAAACGAGTGTAGTTAAGCAAATAGCAAATTCATTTTTAAAAATGAGTATACTGAAAGCTAAAACATCTGGTCAGCATACATTTATCTTTAGAATGTGGTGTCAGCAGCGTAGCGAAGATTACCTGTAAAGACACCACAGATTTGTTCAGTCATCTCGCCACTTTGGTTTAATTATTTTAATTTAAATCCTCTTTGTAATTGAAGTCAATAAAGATTAATTAAATAGTTTTTAAAAGATATTTAAAAGCTCCTGAAATTGACTGCAGGGTGGATTGGATTTTCTACGTTTACGTAAACTTATGGGGGTCATATTAAGCTCTGTAAAAAGGGAATTTTATGAAGGAGAATCCGTGAACCAAATTAAATAAATTTGTCTTCGGGTGTGTGAAAGTGCTTTTTGAAAACGATGTTGGTAGCTGGTTGATGAGTATAACTTTTCGCCTTCTCCATCACATCTTCTACTATAACGTTTTTCTGGTTTCCTTAAATAATTATTTAAAAAGAATATTGTGTGTAATAAAATCTTTACATCCCTCAAAACATTTACATTATACATAGCTTCACTAGTCCTTTAATAGATAAAGCTGCCGCGCTTATCAGTGAGAGTGAAAACATTGTAACCTGGTCAGAATTCAAAGAATTGTTAATTCAACATTTTGGAGACCCGCGAAATGAAGCGTGTATTGCAATAGAATTAAAAAAAATTAAAATAAAGTCAGGCGAAACATTTTCAGATTTTTGCAATAGGATTCAGCCGATAAGATTAGTCTTGTTATCTAAAGTAAACCAGATTGCCGACAAAAATATAAGAGAGAGCAAAAGCATAATTTATAACAATACCTCTCTCAGTTTTTCTATATAATCTACCGGAAAATATGTTAAGAATAGTGCGTCTCAAATCACCTAAGAGTCAGCATTATCCATAAATTTAGAAGAAGTCAATTTTCACGAACAGTATAGTCAGAGAAATAAAAACACACAATTGAATATGAAACCATTTAATGCGCAAAATCACTTAACGCGTCTATCGTCCAACCAAGTCAATTTTGCCAGTCCGCCTTAACGCGGGTTTAGGCCGACTGGCAGAATTTTACACCTTATAAATTTGCAGTTCCTAAAGGACCCTATATACCACCACCAAAGGTTAATCCTAACTATGGACACCGTCCCATGCAACAATGGAGTCACCGCCCACAAATAAATAATGTTTATAACAGACTACCAATGCATTTCGGTTATAGACTAAATCAACAACTAACCTAGACCTATTACTGCACCATATAAAACTAGTTTTCCCATTAATAAAATGTACACACAAGATACTGACGAAGACTTTTACTATTACCCTAAGCACAGTGACAATAACCAAACTTTTGAACATCAAGAAGACACACATAATTATAATAACAGCGATAACTTTTGAACCGAGACTGAAACTGACGACTAACTTGTGTGACGGAAACGCTATTTCAACAATTTTGTGTACGAATTCCGACAGCTTTAGTAAAATGTAACAATGGTTTCGCAACAACTGTAATTCAAAATACTTTAGAAAAAAAATCTACAACTAACAATAACTGCCTCTTTTAACGTAACACAATTTATTAATGACTGTTTTCTTAATAATACCAAGCACGAGACTGACATTGAAATTGACGCAATACAAAAGACAATCTTGCGAAATTACGACTTTATATGAAAACGAAGAAAAAAGTAAAACATATAACTAATGTAGACCATATATATTATAAAAGTGCGGTGATGCATGTAAACAAGGAAGGATTCCTTAAACCTTAGATACTCTGAGAACAAAACTTACAAGTACTTGGGAATCTCGGAGGCATTAGGGATCAATGAGGTTGGCACGAAACGGTCAGTGCGGGAACGCTTTGATACCCAAATGAAGAAAGTACTCATGTTTTCATCAGGTAGGTGCAAGGTGCGTGCAACAATGGTTGGGTCTGTGTCTGTGTGTGTGGACAGAAAAGTTCGTTCATTGCTTACCGCTTACCGAATGCATCACCCTCGATCTTCGCTGATGCCTCGGAAATGTGAGAGTCGAAGCTTTTTGAATGCTAAAACTCTCCATAACCGGTAAGATGTGATTGTATTGGACAAGTGACTAAACCCGGTCTCTTTGGCTAAAGATCACGTACGTATCTTAACTACTGTTCGGCAACCTATTTGGGGAATCCGAAGGTTTTGTATATGGACGAAGTTATCATGACGAGGAATTACCGAAAGTATATTGTGAGAGATGGCACGGAGGACATATGTCGGGCATGTCACAGTCCAGGCTAATCACTCATATTATTTCTGGTTGTTCTCGTCTAGCTAACGGCGAGTGCTTTCACAGACACAGCCAAGTGGCCTCGATTATCCACCAACAATTTGCTCTTCGATACAGCCTTGTAGAATCCGAGGTACCATACTATAGGTATGTACCCGACTCACTTATTGAAAATGATCGTGTCACGTTGTACTGGAATCGAACTATCATCACTGACAGGACTATTGTTACCAATAAGCCTGATATGGTGGTGATAGATCGATCGGAGCGTTGTACAAAGATTGTTGACATCACCATTCTACATGACGAGAATCTCGTGAAAGCTGAGAAAGATAAACAAATGAAATATCTTGACTTATTCAAGTTATTTCATGAGATTGTCGACATGTGGGATATGAACTCAGCAGTCGTTGTGTCGATTGTGGTAACGGCCAATGGCCTAATGGCACAGAGCCGCGATCAACACCTTAAGACGCTCGCGTTAGATGGCTGAGTTAAGGGCGACGACGAAGACGATACTCCGGGATACGGCACGTATCGTGCGGAAGTTCGTCTCTCTGGACCCCTAACCATCGCTAACTTGGACCGTGTTCTTGCTACCGGTTGGACTCTATTTTTGATATTTTAAATATATTTAAAAATATAAATAATACATGTTGTTTCAATTATGTCTAAATCGTGCGAGTGAGATAGTCACAATCCTGTAATTTGTCATTGCACCCGCCATTTTTTACTTTTTGGCGGTAGCGTACGACTGTGCTGCAATAATTATTTCCTTTTATATACAAAACATAAGTACATCTTTATAAAACTTGGACAGTTAGTCCGTTAATTATAGTGTTGAGGGTATATAAATAATAATTAATATTTATTATTGATTGTAAAGTATATGAAATAGCAATGTAAATAAAGCAGTCGTCATTCACTTGTGGTTTGATTAACATCAGTTCCCTTATACTACATGGTGTCAGGTGTGGTTATAAAGAGAAAAGGAATATAAATAAACCATTAACAAAAGTTTACTATATAAACATTTAAAATGACACAAAATTCAAGTAAATGTGAAAGTGTATGTGCCGCGATTCAACAACCGGCGCCGTTGCAACAAGACGGCAACATGGCTACAAATTGGAGGGAGTGGATGTCGGCATTCGAATATTTTTTAATCGCCACGGGGAAAGAATCTGCAAGTGTAAAAGAAAAATGTGCGTTGTTCTGCATTGGAAAATACGGAAGGGAAATTTTAGAAGAAATAGAAATAACGGACAAGGAAAGAAAAGATTTTAAGACTTTATTCAAGAAGTATAGTGAATATTGTGATCCAAAAAAAATGTTATTTATGAACGTCATACGTTTTTTGAAACTTATCAAAATGAATTGACAGTCGATAAGTTTGTTGGAACACTGAAAAGGTTAAGCATCAACTGTGAATTTGGTTCTTTAAAAAATAGCCTTATATTAACACAATACGAGTCTAAAAGATATTCAAATGCGTGAGAAGTTATTAGCGAAATCGTCCTTAACGTTAGGTGTCGAGCGGTGGAGCGAGCGAGCGAGCAGGCGGCCTCGTGCAGCGCGCGCCCTGGGACTGCTGCACCGCCGGCTTCGCTCGAGCAGGTGCGCAGATTGAGCGGCGGGCGGCGTGACCGAGTAGGCCCGAGCGGCGCTGCGCGCTATACGCCTATGGAGCATGCGGGTCCGGCCCGGCGTGGTTCACATTCTACTTCACGTTGATATTATAGTGAAAGTGTATGCAATAAAGTGTTTATGGAAAGTGTAGTTTTGCTCATAATGAGAATATGAGATGTCCTGCTTACGCGATAAAGTGTTATCGATGTAATAAGGTAGGACATTTTGCTAAATGTTGCCGTGTAAAATTCACGCGAGAAGTGATCGATCATTCAGGTGTGAATGAGAACTCCGAGATGAGCGAGGACGAGGAGAACTGTTACGACAAAAGTGATGAGCTTATTTTGTATAACATTTCCATAGAAGCTTCGAGTAATTCTGATAATTCATTGTGTGAAACCGTTAGTGTAAACGGGGTTTCATTAAATTTAAATTGGATAGTGGTGCGGAGGCGTCGGTCATGTCTTTAAAATCGAAAAAGCCGGATTTAATAAGCAACACATACATAAATGTAAAACTATCTTAAGAGAAATCAGTAAAAATAAGTTGACAGTAATAGGAGTTTTTAATGGAATGTTACAATTTAATGAAAACAAATGGTGTGAAAAAATATATATTTTAAATAACTATTGTAATAATCTATTAGGGTTAAAAGCATGTGTAAATTTAAAACTTATAGCTAGATTGAATTACTTGTCACTTCAAAATAAAAAATTTGAATCAATTTTTGAAGGTATAGGTTGCTTGCCGAATATATGTAAGATTATTATAGATAGAACTGTGCTGCCTGTTGTTAGTGGAAAAATGCCTTTAAAATTAAGACCTCGTTTAAAAGAGGAGTTAGGAAACATGGTTAAATCGAATATAATTATAAAAGAAGACGGACCGACGGATTGGGTATCAAACATTGTTGTCGTTGAAAAACCGGATAAAAAATTACATATTTGCTGAGATCTTCTCAATTTAAATAAAGCTGTAAAACGAAGCCATTTTCAGTTGCCTACTTTGGATGAAGTTGTCAGTAATCTCGCAGGTGCAAAGTACTTTTCAAAGTGTGACGCTAAAAATGGGTTTCAGATGCTTCGTTTGGATGAGGAGTGCTCTAAATTATGTACGTTTTCGACCCCATATGGTCGGTATAAATTTTTACGAATGCCCTTTGGGATTAATTGTGCGCCTGAAATTTTTCATACGAAATGTGTAAAAATTTTAAAATTGGTTAAAAACATGAAACCAGAGGAGATTAGGGTAGTAATGAAGTTCCCCAGGAAAGCAAGAAACCCCCTCAACGAACACAAAGTGTTCCAGGTGTCCCCGAAGATCTGGGGCATCATAACAGAACAGGGCAAAATACACGTGGATTACATGGCGCTAAAAGTATATGATCAATCACCGCTAATTCAGTGCTCGCGATGCTTAGGCTACGGACATGGAAGAAAGCAATGCTCGGAAAAGGAGGATAGGTGTAGCCACTGTGCAGGGGCACACCTGAAAACAGATTGCACACAGTATAAGACAAATATCCCACCAATATGCCGAAACTATGTAAAGGAAAACAAAGAGAAGATAGATCACAACTGCTTCGATGAGGTTTGTTCCGGTAAGAAGAAAGGTGGGAAGAAACGGCAAGAGCAAGAGTAGCATATTGCTAAAGTTGCCCCGGGCAAAAAAGTAGCAAACAATAAAAATGGTACCCAGACGTCACAAACGCCAAATCTAGTCTCGTATAAATTTATGCAATCAAACCTACAAAGGAAAAGGCTAGCATTAAACAAAAATTCATGATGGTAGCGCAAAAGGAGGGCATTAAGATAGGGCTAGTACAGGAACCATATGTTGGATCCGAGGGCTACATAAAACCAACAAACAGAATAGCCCAAAAACAAGGAAACAAAACTAAACCCACAAAAAGCGCTGTGGTGGTGTTCGACGGAGACATAAAGATGACCCCAGACCAAACATATACCACCGAGAACATCGCGGTAGTGGCTCTCGAGTCCAATTGGTGGAGGTTACTGGCGTTATCCGTCTACTAAGAGGATCCATAGAAGAAATGGGATTAGACATACATCCGCAACAACATTAATTTTGCCTGGAACATATTTAATGGTGATGTTAAATGCTTGCAGTTGCAGAGCCCATCTTGCTAGTCTTCCAGATGGTGATTTCAAAGACATCAGCCACTTTAATGCTTGATGAACAGTTACTATTGTTATTGAAGATACCTCAATGTATCCTGCTAATTTGGAAACTGCCCAAACGACAGCTAGAGCTTCCCTCTCTGTAGTGGAATAAATTCATTCAGCTTGAGTGAGGAGCCTACTCGCGTACTCAATAGGATGTCCCTCATCATCTTCACCTTTAACAAGCACTGCTCCCAGAGCATAGTTGCTTGCGCATGTTTTAATAATATAACCTTTGGTAACATCAGCTTGTTTGAGAACTGGAGCAGAGGTTAGACGAGCTTTCAATTCTTTATAGGCTTCCTCTTGTTTGGGACCCCATACCCATACTGCGTTATTTTTAGTGAGTCCAGTTTTCCAGTAACCAGTTTTGAGATCCAATGCAGTCAAAAGTATTAGGTTTTGCTTCATGAAGAAGATCATCAATCCGGGGAATCGGATAAGCATCTGGTGTTGTGATAGAATTTAACCTTCTATAATCGATGCATACTCTCGTTTCGTTCGTTCGGTTTCGGAACTAGGACTACCGGTGCGGCCCATGGTGAACTACAAGGAGTAATTATCCCTGCTTCCAACATCTTATCAATTTCTTTCCATAGAACTTCTTTTCGTTGAGGTGACAATCTATATGGAGAGACGGCAATAGGTGCGTGATTTCCAGTGTCAATGCAGTATTGTACTCCAGTAACGGGTTTACCATTAGGTATAAAAATATCTTGAAATTCATTTAGCAGAGTGTAGAGCTGGGTTTTCTGGGTTTCAGATAATATAGTTTCGTCGACATCTATTGCACAAAGTCCTATATCATCGAATAATGCCGCCGAACTTGGAGATAATGTATTATCGGCTTGTTCTATGCTCTCAATGGCATCTTGCATCATGAATTCCATTTGCGGAGAATAACCATCAAATAACCTTCTTCTTTCTGTATACTTAACTTTTGAAGGTATATCAGGAAGATCGATGTGAATCAGTTTATATTTAACTGCGCTTTCTGTAGGTAAGGTAGCTTCTTTATAATCGATACAAGTACCTTCTCATTACTTGACATTTGTTTGTCCATACTGAAAGGTGCTACGGCTAACTGCGTGATAGTGGAAGAACTGTTTAACTCACATAATTTCGCTGCTCTAGCCTGTTAAATGCAATAAATTTTTCTTCATAAAGTTCGAATTCTTCTTCTGGACTTTCGATGTAATGCCAGGTAAATTGCGCAATATTTAAAATTATGCCTGCCTGTTGTAGAAATCCGATTCCCAGCAATTTTCGGTTGTCTTTGGATTTAGGTAAAACTATGAAACTTGTTTTAATACAGCGGCCACATAGTTCAACTACAGCTTCAAAGATAAGCACTCTTTGGCTTTGGGAGATCCCATCAGCTAAGGTAATAGTTACCTTCTCTTCGTTAAAGGTTTGACCTTTATTTTTTAAAATAGTGTACAGTTCGTTAGATGCTACACTTATTTTTGCACATGTATCCACGTAAGCTTTTCCTTCAGTGTTATTTACTTTTAGGAAAACCATTGGTCTGGATCACCTCGCTTGTTGAATATTTACCGAACAGAAACCTAGATTACTCTTGTTGTCAGGCATATTTGGGACTTTCTTATTGCATATTTTGCAGTTGCTACGATAGACTTCAGGAGTACTACAACCATAGCAAGAAAATTTAACATTATGAGCAGAAGTAGATTGTACTGTTGTCGTGGCTGCAACTGGCGCAGAAGTCGCTTGGCTGATAGGTTGTATGTTACCTTCTATAATTCGGTTTCTCTTCCTACACTCTTCGAGGACGTGGCCCAATTTTTTGCAGAAGTTACATCTTGACTTCTTTGAACGTTGGGGGTTAGCTGGTATCGATTTAGTTTTAGTACTGTAATCTTCATCGTCCTTTTGTCACGCTTGATTTCTCTTTGAGGAGTATTTCCACACTACGAGCTTGAACAAGTAAGTCATTGAAACTACCCACTTTTTCTCGTGGTACTTTGTCTCTAATGCTTAGATTAAGCAGTCCGTAGGTAATGTCTAACTGCTGTTTTTCTTGTAGTTGCTCTTCTTGAGGCAATTCTTGAAAAAGCAATCTCTTCGTAGTAATAAACTCGTCTGTTGAAATTCCTGGTTCTTGTTTTTCTCTACAGATTTCGAGGTAAATTATATACTCAGGCTTTCTTAAAGCGAAGGAATTTCGCAACTTTGTTTCGAATTCGGACCATGACTTCAGATTGCTTTTAGCTCCTTGCCACCACTATGCTGCTTCATCCCGAAGAAGTAATGGTAAGCCATTTGTTACGTCTTGGTCGCTTAAATTTTCAATTTGTTTAAACACATTTACTGCTGTTAGAAAGGCCTCGACTGTTTTCTGCATTTAATTCCATTGTAAGAAGCGGTGCACATAGCAATGGAACCCTTTCGACTACTACTACCTACAGTAGCTAACAATGTTTTAAATTGAGCGTCGGACTTTTAAACTTTATTAAACGTTGTAGGATACAATGTAAACGTTAAGAGTAACTGTGACTGCTGTGACACTACACTAGGCAGGCGTTTCGACAGAGACACCGTACCTAGGATCCCTATAGCTCGATTAGGTGATTGGGAGGTCCAAGGACTTGAACGCAACCAAATAACCAGAACCGAGTGCCCTACAGTATATCTTTACAATATTTCCATGTGACCCAATTAGGTCTAGTGAAAAAAAGGGAGCACGATGTAATCTACCACTAACGCCATCTAGTGGCACGTGTTGATACTACAAAAATATTTATTAAGTTTTGGTGTTACAATTGTTATTTTATATTTTTAATGACTAGTATGATAAAAATTTGTTGTGATGTGTATAAAGTTTCATAATTATGAAATGAAAGTGACAGTACAAAAGAGCACCTCAGAAACCCACTGAAGCCATTAAATACTTGGACTTGCCTACGACATACAACGTACAACTTTAAAAACCCGGGGAGTATTAATTTTAATTATCTTAATATTACAATTAATAAATTACAAGTATTACACTACTCATCACATTATACACTGTACAAGGCTCATTGAATTGAGTAACATCAACAATCACACATTCTGGCACTGCTTGGTCTCACTTTACTTAACGAGTTTGAAGTAAAACTGAAGACTAACATATAACATAATAATACTATGCCACATACATTATAGTTACTGAACACATAACATAACACATAAATTTCTTAAATATATGAGTCATTTCATGTCAAATCGACAAATTTTCTACCTTGCCTGTTCTACATATTTTTTTTCCCGACTCAAAAAAGTTACGAATTTTTGAAAAAAACCGCTGTTCTTTTGATAATGCTAGAACTTTTTCAAAAATCGACCGTTAGGGACCTTTTTTTTAAATTTTTGTTTTTAAATGTAATTTTAAAAAAAATATTAAAAAATTTTTCAGAAGCCCAGATATATGAAATATTTAGATTTTTTCGAAAAAAACCATCATTTTCTCAGTCTGACCGTTTTTTTAAATTTTTTTTTTTGCTCTAAATAACTTCAACTAATTCTGCAATAACTGCCTACTTGAAGATGTGACGACAATTATTACTACTTTTTTTTTTGGTTAAAAATTTTTTTTTCGTTTTTGGCATATATTATATAACTAAGCTATGTTTTTTTTTTGATTTCGCCGTATAACCTCAAAAGATGAAGAATCAAATTTTATTTTAGAATTTTAAGTGATTATCTTCGAAAAATTCGTTATTTTTTTCAGAAAAGTAAAATAAATGAGCACCAATAGATATTCCACCACCAGGCCCAATCACCAGAAAGGGTTTTTGCCCGGCAGAAAGTTTAAAAGATGCCAGAATACATGAGAGGCAGATATCTGTGTGCTGGATAGATCTAGAGAACGCAATTGGATCTGTGCAGCATGAACTGATGATCTTTGCCTTGCGATGGTATAACTTTCCTGCTATTGTTATAGACATATTCAGTTCGTATTATTCACAATTAAAATTCGTTGTAGCAGTAAACAAGTAACATACAAAACCCCTACATTATAATGTAGGGCTATTCCAAGGCTGCTGCTTATCGCCAATAGTATTTAACATAGTAATTAATATACTAGTAGATAAAGTAATTAGCTATGAAAAAAATGGGGCTATCGGTTTAAAATTAACAATAGGTACACTGAGTCCATCTTAGCCTTTGCAGATGACATAGCAATACTTACACGAAATACCAAACAATGTCAGGAATTACTAAATAAAGTGAATGAGTTTTGTACATGGACCGACGGACTGAGGACAAACCCAAGTAAATGCCGCTGTTTATGTCTGGGTAGACGAAATACCAAATATACCTCATATAATCCGGGGATCTCTATAAGTTGACAAAGGGTTACCACGATTGCTAAAGCAGTTCCTTTTAAATTTCTTGGTAGAAAGATAGATTACAATGGATGTACACCATCCTTAGAGGTAGTTGTCGAAAATCTCATGAATGATCTCAGGAAGGTAGACAAACAGCCAATAAGTAATATTAAAAAAGCGTGGATTTACGACAACTATCTCACATCTCGTCTTACTTGGCCTTTCTTGGTGTTCGACTTTGGTAAAACTCTCTTGGCAGAGTTAGATACAACCGTCACAAAGATCTTGAAAGTATGGTTTGGATTGGCACATTCGGCTGACCTCTCAACTCTATCTAGGGATCACACTAGTGTTGGGTTGAAATGTTACCAAAAAAAAAACCATCGGAACTATATAAAGACCTCAGAGTTATCAAAACGCAAGTCAATATTATAAAATACAAAAGTACAATATTACATATATTCCGTCAAACCATTACAATGGTTTATCGACGGACGTCTCTCTTATTTTAATTTATATAACAGTACATTTAATGCTTATAATAACTATATAAATTTTATTAACTAATAAACTTAATACATGAAATAAAGGTAAATAATAAACATTGCGTTGATATTTTAGCGAGCGGGTAGCAGGTAAAACATTTCTATTCATCGCTGTTGTCGGGCGATTGCAATGTGCGATGCAGTATTAAAATATATAAACATATTCCAAACATTAATCAATTATATTAAGTATTATTTTTTCTCAAGTGAAATTTTTTATTTATATGATAGTAGATGTTGTTTTAATTCTTGTTTAACTTCCTTTAGTGACCTTGTCGAATCCTTAATGTCAGGTGGTAAAGAGTTAAATATTTTTTGTACAATTCTTTGTTTTATACGTTTACCATAAAAATTGTTAACTTTCGGTAATATATAAAGAGGGTTTGTGGCATTTCTTCGTGTCTCGTAAGAATGATTAATTTTAGTTTTAAACTCGTCACTCCAATATTCAGATAGCGTTATCATAAAAATTACTTTTTTTTGTACTGGTAGAATATTTAATTTCTCAAAGATTATGTTAATGTCAATTTTTTCTTTAACTTTATTTTTTTTATGGATAATTATTAGGAATCTGCCTTGTAAATCTTTAATTTTATTTAAATAGATTGGAAAAGTTCGAGACCATATGACACTACAGATTCAACAAGACTACGATATAAAATAAACATAATGCATTTTGGAGTGAAATGGCGTAATTTTTTCAAATTACTTAATAAGATTCTTAGTTTTTCGCATACACTTAATATATGGGATTTCCAGTGGAAACAGTCATCAATATATATACCAAGATATTTGTATTTTGTTACAATTTCTATTAGAATATTATTATGTAAACAATCGTAAGTATGACCGATGATATTTATATCTTTACTATAAAGTTTATAATTTGAACTGACACAAAGTAGCTTAGTTTTTTTAGTGTTAAGTATGATACCATTGTCATGTGACCATTTCAAAATATTATAAAAATTTGTTTATATTGCGTAGGGATCTTTAGCTGCTTACATTATAATTTTGGATTACTGATATCATATTATTTACGTGAGTAATGTAGCACATTGGACCCGTCAATGATCCTTGAGCAACTCCATATTTTATTAATTTTCGAGAACTATAAGTTTCATTAACTTTTACAGAGAACATTCTATTTGTTAAATAGCTATTTATCCATCCTAACAGAGGCTCACGTATCATGAGTTGACAATAGGTGAGTTATGCATCCCATTAGCACTGAAGTGGCGCGCCTTGATATATAATTGGTTTATTAAAATTCTATCTTAATTCCTTCCAAATGACCCTCCCAGACCAGAGTAACTTAGATGGGGGAAAGCCTAAGAAAAATGTTGCTATACTTGTGGAAAGGCAATAGGTACAGCGAGGCACTTATTGGTGGGATGCAATGCTCCTTGATAGGGGTCATTACTCACTCCGCCACGACAGAGTACTTCTAATCTTACGTAAAGCAGTAAGCCTATCGGAAGCTACAGCCCAAAAAGGATTGACAACTAATAAATTAACTTTATAAAAAAAGACTCCACTCTAAATTCTAAAAATAAGCCCTATTCAATCCTAGCCCATGCACCTGATTGGACTATTTTAATGGACACGTATGAAAAACATTATAAAATCCCCGAGGATGTTGGTGTTTCGTCATGCAGACCGGACATTTTTCTCTTTTCTAAAGCCACTAAACGCGTAGTACTTGTAGAACTTACCGTACCGTAGGAAACAAACATACCTAAAGACCACGCAGTGAAACTAAATAAATATTATGAACTTTCGGATGAATTGATTAGAAACGGTTATGTAGTAAATTTATACGCTGTAGAAGTAGGAGCGAGAGGTATACCAGCAAAATCTCTCTATAACTTGTTGAAACACTTAGACCTGTCCAGAGCGGCAGTAAATTCTATACTGGAGCGAGTGACTAAGGCTGCGTTGACAGGATCGTACCATAAACTGATGAGCGATTATATGGCTCATGTTATAAAAAAATGCTTCAATCCTCTGTTGACAATACCTCTGATGAAAGTGATTATAATCAAAACAATGATTGTCTTGAAAAAGATCAAAATATTATTAGCGAATCGATAGAAGTTGACAATTCCGAACATGATAATATGACAGGTATTGTCTTTGTGTTCAATTGATATTGTTATTTTTTATAATTTTTATTCGTTATTTTTTTTAGAGCCAACAACAAGTTTTGGAGAACCACTTATGAAGCAAAGTAGTTCGTCGTTATCTGAACTGAGTCTAGAGATAACTCGTCCGATCATAAATGATGCTCTACTATTGTTAAATCAATCCCCGGTGTTTACTAGAAGACAGAATGATTATACGTATTTGAACAATAAAATCACTCGTGTTGCTTGTAGTTTGAGAAAGGCATCAGGAGTAGAAAATGCTGTGGAATTTCAATTCAGCGATACAGATGCTGCTGAAATAATTGAAAAATTGAGAAAAAAGTTTAACGTAACATTTATTAATTAAAATATTAAATAAAAGAAAATTAAAATTAACTTAGTACTAATGATTAATAAACTAACTTAAAACTAAACGATTTTACTATTAATAGTGATATCATTATCAGGCGGTCCAGACCACTTCAGATTATACATTATCTCGAATGAACTTCGATTGTATACATCTGACACTTGGTCAGGAACACGTACATTAACCAATAAAATTTTTAAGCTTTTAACAACGTTGTAAAACGACTGTTTAGCATCGTCAAGACCAGATTGAGCGGTGTTATTTGCGTTGACTTTAGAGTGATCTATGGATCGTTTTCCAAAGTCAGTGGCGTTATAAATCCTATCTATATACGTTACTACTAATAGGTTCCCGATATTGACGTACATGTCACTTGAAGGAAACCTAGAAGTGACATTCAATTCATATCTTCTCAACCCATTTAGCGATTGTCTGATTTCATCGCGACCTGCCGTGGTAGTGAAGCGCTTAGTCAAACATCCCCGTAACACGCTTAGTAACCCTCTAACACTAACAAATTCATGAACAACGAATTGTTCATGATTCGGTCCCCAATTCGAGTAACTCCCAGTCTGCACACTGTCAGTTGATACGGATTGCCCCGCATGATCAACTGCCATAGCAGAACTGTGAGGTCTACCCGCTATTGAGTCGGCAAAAACTCGCGATAAACCCTGGAATTCGGCCTGTAAAGGTCGAACACTATCCGCTACGAATTCCTTGATCATGGTTACCATGATCAAGGAACCCGGAACCCGGTGGCCATTTGTAAATTTGAAAGTTTTTCCTGCAGGTTCACTAACAATTCTTCAGCAATAGTTCTCCTATTACGTTCTAATTGGTACTTTTTGTTTAAAATCCTAAAAGCCTTTTTTTTTTAAACTGTCCGGACGATGAACTGGATCTCTCCTTCTTACTAGAATTTGGTGACGGGTCAATTGAGCTAGCAGATTGTGATGATGGACATAAATACGTTTCGCATCTGTGTAACGGTACGACTGTGACACTGGTAGTAGGAATTGGATCGGTCTGTACGATTTCGGAAATCTGACGATCGTCAGTTTGACTATAACTAGTTGATGGTCCGGTTCTGATTTCTGTCCTACTTTCGACTTTAGTAATTTCCTTTAATGGTGAAGCACTACGAGACCTTACACCTCTGGGAGTTGATATTTGTCTAGATGCACTGCTTCCGCGTGATCAAGCTCTGACTGCTGTCTTACGGGTGGTTCTACGCAAGGTTGGAGGCTCCTCCTGGTCCGAAATTTTTACCAAACGTGAGCAGATTCTATTACCCGTTCGTGATGATCTTTATCATCTTCGTCGGGCGTGTTGACGGAAGTTGACAAAAGTGACATACAATCGTAATAAAATTTATCTGAACCTACATACGGCCTACACCTAGCTAATATGACAAATATTTCCTCACGTTCAAATTTATCATAAATATCCTTCGCCAAAACACACTGCAAGTAGTAATCCATAAGTTAATGAGTTAATAATTTTGAAGATTGTCGAAGTAATGGGTGCTACTACGTACATGGCACGATTAGCGAGGAAGCTTGCTGCTGAAAAAGGAGTTTTACCCGTACCTGAGAAAAAAATAGGCGCGATATTGAGTTACAAATGAATCTTGTTTGGAATCACCAATTCGTGAATATTTTTAAATTAATTTATAACATCGTTATTTTCAGGCCATAAATTATCTTCTGAAGTGTCATCGCCTGGTATAAATTTTTATAAAGACGATGAAATGAGTAAAAAGATTTACATAAGATATTCAAATCAAGATTTCCCGAAATTGAAATTGGATTCTCTTCATTTGCATCATTGCGCCCAAAACACTGTATTATAGCTGGTGGATCTGGTACTCACACAGTTTTTGTTTGTTCGATTGATCAGAATATAAAACTCATGATTTTAAGTGGTAAGTTATGTTGATTAACTGAAGGCTCAAATTTGCCAGTGGAAACTTAAAACAACTTTTTAAATGCAATTGTGTGTGAAGAACCAACGACTGAGTGCTATTTCAATACATGTACTAATTTTCCAGGTGTTGAAAACATAAAACAGTTATTACTAAATGAAATGAATAATAATAGGATCGATGAAGTAAGTTACAAACAATGGGTGTCTACTCCGAAAGTAACGCTTGAAGCAACCATTAAATAAAAGTACTTTGGATTTTGTTGATCACTTTTGTGAAAAACTTGTTGCTTTATTACCACATAGTTTCATTGCAAAAGAGTAAGCGGCTTATTTGAGAGCGTTAAAAGATTCTATAACAGAGAACGAATTTATAGTAATTGTTGATTGTGCTAGAAATTATGCATTTGTTGTTCAAGATGCTGCACCGGGATTCCACTGGAATAATGATCAAGCAACAGTTTACACAGTCGTTATTTATTATAAGTGTGCTATATGTTATCTGAGGCAAGCTGCGCCGGAAAAACCTTAGTGGATATAAATATATATAAATACCTTAGTGGAAAATTGGAAAACAACTACTAAGCAGTTGGAGTCGCCGGGTCACAAACCACGTGTCAAAAGTATAGAAAATGGAAAATTTGAGACAACCAGAAAGGTTAATCTTTGGAGAAAATTCAGAAACGAATTGGTTAAGATTTAAACAATGTTTCAATATTTATATTGAAGCGCTAGATTTAAAAGACGCTAGTGATGGGCGAAAAATTGCATTGTTTCTGAACCTTGCGGGGACGGAAGCCTAGATATATAAGATATAAACAAAAAGGAGAAAAGTACATTCGAAAATGTCATAAAAGCTTTCGAACAGTATACGTTGCCCAGGAAGAACACTATAGCCAACAGTTTTAAATTTTTTATTATGAGGCAAAATGAAAAGTCATTTGATATGTACTTAACGGAACTGAAAAATTTAGCAAGATTGTGTGAGTTTAAGGAAGAAGAAAGAATGATTAGAGACATGATTGTCATAGGTGTCAGAGACACTTGCAGGAAAGGTTATTGAGGGAAGTCGAGCTAACTTTGGAGGAGACAATACAAATTTGTCGAAATGCAGAAGCAGGACAAAAGCAGGTTGAGGAGTTAAGAGAGAAAGAACTACACGTTATAAAAAGTTCTAACAACAAACAAATGTATAGGAAAAATTCAAAAGAAAAGGAGTACAAGTTCTACGAGTGCTACAAGTGTGGTAAAAACATCCTAAAAATGAGTGTCTGGCCTACGGTAAGAAGTGTGCTTTGTCAAAAATATAATCATTTTGCAGTTAAATGTAGAAATAAAAATAAAGTAGTGAAAAAAGTATATACTTTAAAAGAAAATAGTGATAAAGATAAACAATTCAACTAAGATAGTATTGAAAAAAATGATTATCCGGAGAAGGTGCAGTGGAATCAGGACATAAGTATTAATAACCAAATCATTTCCTTTAAGTTAGATACAGAAGCTGATTGCAATACCTTACCTGTGAGTACTTTTAATAAGTTAAATATAAATAAGAATTTAAAATTAAAAGAAACTAAAAGTGTGCTGGATAATGGGGAAAAGTTAAAACCACTAGGTTCTATAGAGCTGGAATGTTTTGTAAAGAGAATTATAATCATGATAAAATTTACTGTAATTGGTCTACCTGTGCAACCTGTGTTAGGGTTAAAAGATTGTATTAGGCTTAACTTAGTGGAAAGAATAGATCAAATAAATACAAATAAAAATTGTAGTAAGATGTTAGAAATACAGAAGGAAAAATTTATACATAATAATAGTGATATATTTACAGGAATAGGGACTATAGGCACATATGATATTAAAATACAAGAGGATGCTATAGCGGTAATAAATCCTATAAGGAGAATTCCACAGAGAGTAAAAGATAGGTTAAAGGAAATATTATATAGATATGAGAGTTTAGGTATTATAGAAAAAGTAAAGGGGCCTACCGCGTGGTGTAATAATTTGGTAATTGTTGAAAAACCTGATAAAACTTTAAGATTGTGTTTGGATCCCCAACAAATAAATAAAAATATAAAGAATTTTTTTAATACCGTCACCGGAAGAAATATATAATAATCTAGCGGATAAAAAAATATATTCAGTTTTGGACTTAAAAGATGGGTTTTTTTCAAATATTATTAAATGATGAGAGTAAGGTATTTACTTTTGGTACTCCATTTGAGAGATATAGATTCTTAAAAATGCCTTTTGGCATCTCTTCAGCGCCAGAAGTAATGCAAAGAATAAATTATGAAATTTTTGGTGATTTACAGGGGGTGGAGATTTATTTTCATGATATTATAATAGCAGGGGAAAATGAAAAGGAACATGACAGAATATTCAACATAACAACAGGTTTTAAGTAGGGCTAGGAAACATAATGTGAAATTTAATAGTAAAAAATTACAATATAAAAGTGATCAAGTAAGGTATGTGGGTTTAATTATTTCAAAAACAAATATAAGAGTTGACCATGAGCATGTTAGACCAATATTAGAGCTAAAAGAGCCTAAGAATGTTAAAGAGTTACAAAAGTTTTTAGGAATGTGTAATTATTTAAGCAAGTATATCCCTCAATATTCAAATACAACTGAGCCGCTTAGAAACTTATTAAAAAAGGAAGTGGAATGTGAATGAGGAGAGTCTCAAAATAGAGTATTTTTAGAAATTAAAAAGAAATTAACTTGTACACCTACATTGGCTATAATTAATAATAAAAGTATACTTACCTTACAAACAGACAGTTCAAATACAGGCATGGGTGCTTGTTTATTACAAGAGGGCAAGCCTATTTCTTTCTATTCACGTTGTTATACAGAATGTCAAACTAGATGGGCGCCTATAGAATATGGAGTTATTTGCTATATGTGCAGCCCTAGAGAAGTATCATCAATTTGTGTACGGTAGAAAAATAGTAGTGGAGACTGATCATAAGCCTCTAGTAGCTATTATAAATAAAGATATTATCAAAATAAGTGCTAGGCTTCAACGTATGGTATTAAAACTTTTAAAATATAATTTGGAAATAAGATATATACCAGGTAGAATGTATATTGCAGATTATTTGTCAAGACATTACTTAAATAATGCTCAAAAAACTTTTGTGGAGGAAATAGTGCATAGTTTTGAAGCTGAGTTACCGGTGTCAGATAGGAGAAAAAATAAAAGAAACATTAAAAGATGAAAATTTAGTACAGTTAATTAAGTGGTATAGTAGTGAGTGGCCAAAAAATAATTGTAATTTAAATAAAGAGTTAAAAGTATACTACAAACTAAGAGAAAATATTAGTGTTCAGAATAATATTGTATACTATGAAAATAAAATATTGATACCTAAAAATATGAGAAAAGAAATTTTAGAAATACTACATATAAGTCATGTGGACATAATAAAATGTAAAAAGCGTGCTTGAACTATGATGCCAGGCATATCAGGAGACATAGAAAATTACATTTCTAAGTGTAAAATTTGTGAAAAATACAGTCGAAATAATATTAAAGAACCTTTATTGTCTCATGACATACCTGACCTACCATTTAATAAAATAGAAATGGATATTTGTTACTTTAATGGGAAAAACTACCTAGTTATAGTTGATTATTATTCTAAGTGGATAGAAGTTAAATTTTTACCTAACAAAAATACTAGTGTCATAATAAATAAGTTGAAAAATGTATTTGCCACTCATGGTATTCCAAAGTATATAGTTAGTGATAATGTTCCCTTTAATAGTTATATATTTAAAGAATTTGCTAAAAACTATGATATTATGTTAATAACTTCCAGTCCTAGGTACCCACAGTCGAATGGCATGAGTGAAAAAGCAGTAGGTATAGTAAAAAAATTGATAAAAAAATGTAGTGAAAATAATTGTGATTTTAATTTAGCCTTATTGAATTATAGAACAACACCATTAGCAAATTTTGAGTATAGTCCTGCACAATTGTTAATGTCAAGGAACTTGAGAACAATTTTACCTTGTACAAAACTTAATTTAGAACCTAAATTACCAGAAAATGTTCAAGAAAAATATGATATTGTAAAATATAAAAGTAAACAAAATTATGATAAAAATGCAAAGTTTAGAGAACCATTAATAAAAAATGACAGTGTGTTAATTCAAAACAAACCTGATAAAGTTGGTAAAATTGTTAATTATGCAGGCCCTAGGTCATATTTTGCAAAAAGGGGGGATGGGACTGTTGTAAGGAGAAATAAAAAACATTTAAAAATAAGTTTATTAGTAATAATGAAAATTTAAATAGGAAAAGCTTCGCACACTCACCTTTTGATAGTGAAATAGTTTTAAGGTCTGGTAGGAGATACCGACGTTGTTTTGATTGTAAATAAATGCATTTAAAAAGGGGGGATGTGCTATATGTTATCTGTGTACTTTATACATTTGGCAACGCTGGTAATCTGTGACACTGGCTTATAGAGAACAAAAATAAAATGGCGTATAATAGATACAAGCCTTTCAATTTATACTCCAAAGATATATAAAACAATAAGGTAGTTAATCAACTACCTCTGTGAAGTTGGCAACTAAGTAGGTAATATTTCAGTTTTATGACTTTTATACGATTGTACCATGTTTGTACCGGATTGTACCGATTTTTAAATCGTTTGTACCCTAAAGGGGTAAAAGCTATAAGGGGGGTAAAATATAGCTAGAAACCGAACTTCGGCAAATAGGTTTTTTAATTATGGCGTATGAAAGACTATCGTTTGTACCAGATTGTACCACAAGAAAAAAGAAAAAAAAATTAAATCCAAAAAAAAATTTTAAAATAAATTTTCTATAAGTAATTATATTATTTTTTTTGTTATATGAATATCAACGATAATACAAACGATACGCACTAAGTACTAAAAGGTACAACTGGGTACAAACGATAAAACTTGGTTTTACCGATTCACTTTAAGAAAACTTCGAAAAAGTGTAAACATTAACAAAAAATAAATTTCTTGAAGTTTTTTTATGCTTTAAACTACGGTTCAATCGAGATAGTGGAGGGTACAAACGACACGCACTAAGTACTAAATGGTACAACCGGGTACAAACGATAAAACTTGGTTTTATCGATTCACTTTAAGAAAACTTCGAAAAAGTGTAAACATTAACAAAAAATAAATTTCTTGAAGTTTTTTTATGCTTTAAACTACGGTTCAATCGAGATAGTGGAGGGTACAAACGACACGCACTAAGTACTAAATGGTACAACCGGGTACAAACGATAAAACTTGGTTTTACCGATTCACTTTAAGAAAACTTCGAAAAAGTGTAAACATTAACAAAAAATAAATTTCTTGAAGTTTTTTTATGCTTTAAACTACGGTTCAATCGAGATAGTGGAGGGTACAAACGACACGCACTAAGTACTAAATGGTACAACCGGGTACAAACGATAAAACTTGGTTTTACCGATTCACTTTAAGAAAACTTCGAAAAAGTGTAAACATTAACAAAAAATAAATTTCTTGAAGTTTTTTTATGCTTTAAACTACGGTTCAATCGAGATAGTGGAGGGTACAAACGACACGCACTAAGTACTAAATGGTACAACCGGGTACAAACGATAAAACTTGGTTTTACCGATTCACTTTAAGAAAACTTCGAAAAAGTATAAACATTAACAAATAATATATTTCTTGAAGTTTTTTTATGCTTTAAACTACGGTTCAATCGAGATAGTGGAGGGTACAAACGACACGCACTAAGTACTAAATGGTACAACCGGGTACAAACGATAAAACTTGGTTTTACCGATTCACTTTAAGAAAACTTCGAAAAAGTATAAACATTAACAAAAAATATATTTCTTGAAATTTTTTTATGCTTTAAACTACGGTTCAATCGAGATAGTGGAGGGTACAAACGACACGCACTAAGTACTAAATGGTACAACCGGGTACAAACGATAAAACTTGGTTTTACCGATTCACTTTAAGAAAACTTCGACTTTTTATGCTTCCTTTATTCTATGATGAAATTTTATATTTAACAAGGTAATAAAAATGTGATGTCAATATAAATTAATTAAATAACTTTAAAATATCTGTCATAATTTTTCTTCATCCCTTTTTTACTCGTTTTTAATATAAATAAGAATAGATTAGTTTTTTTCTTCCCGACAGCATTCGTGCCGTCGTCCCTACTGCCTACCTGTAATTCTGCGCACGTGAGTGATGTAATGACCCATAACTTCTGATTCGGATTTGTATTTTCCTATTGAATCAGTATCACCAACATATTCTATTATAGCCAAAATAGTAAAAAAGTCACCTCCAATTTCAAGTCTTAGAGGGATCTGATTAATTGAAACAGTACCTGTCCAATCGGGATGTCCAAGGTTTTGTGCCAGTTGTTTTAACTGTAGACTTTCTACGTCAATTATTATTTACCTAAAGTGGTTGTTATTTTCATATTTTGTAATCGGCACACTAGACACTGCTTTTTTTATTAATACTATTTTGTAAAACTTCCTGCAAGGAGTCAAAACCATGTAAATAAAATGGCTTAACATCCACTTCAATGACAACACACTGTTCCTCATTTTCCTTTTTACAGAGGTTACACATATATTTGATCCTGTATGACGGTTGATCTTGAAGAAGACATTTAATTAAGTGGCTTATGTCATGTAAGTCAATGTCATATTCTACGTCAGGCACACTAAGCGTCATCTCATCGTGTCTCATGTTTTGTTTTCTTTTCTTTTGGTGACATTGGGGCGCAGCATCTCTATCTAGATGCATAGCGTGAAGGATTTTCGTGGTTCCTGCTTATGATCGCATACGCATTACGAGAAATTTATCAATCCGTAGAGATGATTTCCCCTTAACAATCAGCTGTTTTACTTCTCGAAAATATTCTTCACTGTAAGATGATGTGGCAACCGATAACTTATTTTTTGTCAATACAGCTGTCCAAAGAGGGAAATGTTTTGCTAATCTAATGAGATGGTTTGAGAAATCGTAACAATAATATGGATTAGGTCTTTCACCACCGACTAAAAAAGATTTTGTTTCAGTAACGAGATTGTTAATGAATGACCCACCTTCGCAATAACCTGAAACATCTTCATTGCTTTCGTAATTATCGGTTTCTTCCTATAGATATTTATCCTATAGATATTTTTTTACTCTCATAACAGTGAGCATCACTTTTAATCGCATTCATAAGACGCAACTGAGCAGCAAAACAGCTATTACCCGCACTACTACTAATGGTCTCTGTTTCCAACAAAGCAACCAGTAAAACATCACAAAATACAGTACGAAAACTAATGATGTCGTCACATTTTGTTAAAAGAATAATACATCTCACAAAAAAGTCTTTCACGCTAAAATGCTTTTCTTCGAAGCATTTCCATCCTCAAACGAATTTAATTATATGTGTAATATCAATCCGTACTATGTACGGTGGTTGTACATTTTGCTCCGGCGATTGAAGTCATTTAATACACATATTAGTGTAACTGCTTAAAGAGCAGTTACAAAAAGCTAAACATACTGCATTAAGCAAAGCCAGTGAATAATCTGTAACGAATTTTTTGGGGTTGGGTACGCCGGTGCGAAGCCACTCCCTTAACCAATAAGAAATAAAATTAGCATCGTGCTTTTCTGATACCACTTGACAGACGGGCAAAATTTTTCCGTGAAACGGGACTACCGCTTGATACAAGAATATTTGTCGACTGGATCCATCTGGTCTTTTAATCTGGCATATCAAGGAAACCGTTGCGTCGATCGACAAAGCTCCAGTTTCGCAATCTTTGCATTCGAATGTTTCCTTATACATGTATATTTGTTCCGTACTCCAATAAAAAGTGTAAAATCTGTTGAAACAAACTTCTTTTATGAAACCTGCAAATTCAGCTTTATATTGCAACTTCTACACGTATAGATTGAATCGGGTCGGAAACGTCAGAAAGACCCAATTGTTTATCATTTTCAAGTTGCTTAGCTTTTCGCAAGACATTTTCTGAATATAAATCTGCAGGCTCAGGGTCACCGAACCGCATCTTCCGATTTGCTTTTTCCCTTCGCCAGACATATGCACCGGTTGTCTGCAACTGTTTTGTTACAGCCAAACGCTCTGTGCCAGATAAAAACCGTTTATACTTATGCACTAAACCAGACGTATCAATCGTAGAAACATGGATAGCTATCCCGTCATCAGATAGCTTAAGGGTTGGCATGTAAATGTGAACAATGTTACAACATTCTCTATACTTGCCGCGTACTGTTAGTAATGATTCTCCAGAATTTTCATCAATTTTTGCAAATTTGAATTCAAATGGACATGGAAGCTTTATATTATCCCACAGGAGAGAATATAACGAATTTATCCAGCCAGGTGCAAGACAAAGTTTACTATTCTCATCATAGATAAAGAGACTAGACATAATTTTAACATATTCTTCTTTTAATATAAATATGGTTTTACGCAGTGGAGGAAAGGCTGGTAAATTGTTTTGAGCATCACTAATTGACCAATTTGAATTGTTACAATTGTTACTATTTTCCATTATATCTACTTTAGAAGTGTTGCTTACATTCGGGAGTTCTTGGTGCAGTAATATTTTTTTATGAATGTCGTTTCTATTAGTGGAAACATACAAATAAATATATTTTCTACTCATTTTGGGTAGTTTCTCATAAGCATTAGTCCACACTGGGTCGGATAATAAATGCAGTTTACACTCATCATTCTGATCCATGTAATACAAACGTATATCTTTAAGAGCTTCAAAGATTTCTTCAGCAGTATACACCGGTATACGGGGCATTTTAATAAAAAAAATATTTACTGATTACTATTAAGGAATAATTTAAAGTATCTAATTAAATAAGGAATCTTAGAAAAAGCTATCAATCGCAATAGGCAATCTAACAGGAAACAATATATTTGAACATAATTAAAAACTAATAATATAGATAAGAGTACATAAATTAAATTGGCAACTAATCTAATATAATATAGGTAATTAATAAGTATCTATAGTAATATATATCAATGGTAAATGATTTAATATTTTTAAATGCTAACAAAATAATTAAATCTAAAAACAAAAGCTAGAAAATAATATAGATGTAAAAACATTAAGATATTATATAAAGATAATAATTAAAAAGTTATTGACATGAATAAATGAAACGAACAGACGAACTGATAAGGATTCATATTTATCGACATCTATTTATTGAATAGACCATGGTTTATACTGAGTTTAAATCTGGGTTTTAAGCTAAAATACTCTGTCGTATTCTAGTCTCGTATTCGGTCTTCTCGGAATATATTTTTTGCTAATGTTTTATGCGCTGCTACTCGAGAAAGAACAAAAGGCCTTCCTGAGATACCTGTACAAACGTCTCCATGGTTACTATCCATATCTGTATCCCACTAATTTTTTATTGGGACACTTGGGGTATAATTCACTAGAAACACGGCGCTCCTATATACAACTTACCACTGTCTGCAAAGTTTTAACAGCTAAAATAGACTGTCCAGAGCTACATAACAAAATGTGCCATATATTTGCACCCAAGAACTACTGTCGTCTACGTCGCCACACTTTTTTTGCTATCCCCGCATGTCGCACTGTCTCTCGAGCTCGATCTCCCTTACTGCGGTCATTGTCAGCTCTAAACAAATTGCTGATGACGTATCCTCACTGTGACATATTTGCAGACGAGTGGGTAAAGTTGACGAAACAATGCTTGCAGTTCTGCGAAGAACTATGACGTTCTCTTTCATTTTAATATATTATAATAAGAAATCTTTGTGTAATTTAAATTTAATTTGTATTGTAATATAATTTATATAATAACTTATAATGTATCTTGTATCATAATCTATAATCTAATTTATTTAATACAATCTGTTAATTAGTGTAAGTGGAATATGTATTTCCGTTCTAATTAAATAAATAAATAAAAAATACAACTTTAAGTGAATCGGTAAAACCAAGTTTTATCGTTTGTACCCGTTTGTACCTTTTAGCACTTAGTGCGTATCGTTTGTATTATCTTTGATATTCGTGTAACGAAAAAATATAATTACTTTTAGAAAATTTATTTTAAAATTTTTTTTTGCATGTCATTTTGGTTCTGTTAATTTTTTTTTCTTTTTTCTTGTAGTACAATCTGGTACAAACGATAGTCTTTCATACGCCACAATTAAATAACCTATTTGCCGAAGTTCGGTTTCTAGCTATATTTTACCTTATAGCTTTTACCCCTTTAGGGTACAAACGATTTAAAATCGGTACAATCCGGTACAAACATGGTACAATCGTATAAAAGTCATAAAACTGAAATATTACCTACTTAGTTGTCAACTTCACATAGGTTAATCAACTTAGTCATCAAAGTATGGTTATCATTTCTGATTGCCTGAACCATGATTCTATTGCTGTTCATATTTATTCTGAGATTATTATCAGTTGGATTAAGTCTCTGTCGTCTACAGTCGCTAAAATATTTTTCTTTTCGGATGTCGCACCTCAGCAATATAAAAATTACAAGCATTTCAGTAATTTATCGCATTATCGTTAAGAGTTTGGTGTAATCGTCGAATGGAATTTTTTCGCAACGGCTCACGGAAAAGGGCCTCGTGACGGAGTTGGACTAAGATTGGCCTCGCGGTTAAGTCTGCAGTTATCACCTAATCAGCAAATATTAACACCGAGACAATTGTTCGAATGGGCATCAAAAACATTTGGAAAAAATGAACAATTGAAGCCTATAATTCAATGAAAGAAATCTGAGAAGATCGATTCACAAATGCGAAAACAATACAAGCGACGCAAAAAATTCATAAAATTTTGCCGTTGGAAGATTGGATAGTGCAAGTAAAGATGTTTTTTCTTCAGAAAAGTATTTAAATCACAGTACAATGAAGAAAAGAAGGCCATCATCGAGTAAGAAGTTAAAAAAATCGATGTAGTATTAAATACTAGAATCATGTTTGTGTTTAATGTAAAATAATATGATTTGAACTCATAAAAAAAATGATTTGTTTTTTAAAGATGTTAAGATGAAACCAATAATTTATATAAGGGTATAAATTGTCTTTCTTTTATTTACTTGTTTAAAAAAATAACGATTTTTTGGAAGATAACCACTTAAAATTCTAAAATAAATTTGATTCTTCAACTTTTGAGGTTATACGACGAAATCAAAAAAAAATCATAGCTAAGTTATATAAAATATGCCAAAAACGAAAAAAAATTTTTTTTAACCAAAAAAAATTTGAAAGCAATTGTCGTCACATTGTCTTTGGGGGGCAACAAAAAGATAGAAAGAAATCAAAGGGGGCCAGGTAAAATTTGTCGATTTGGCATGGAATGACCCATGTATACTTTGTGATGATTGTAATTAAAGTTGTCATAAAAAATTCTACCCTACTTTTGTGTTATAAAAATATAATAAAAACAAATTTGCTATTTCTGATAAAAAAAACAAGATATTAATGTAAACAGATATTTGAAAGGGCCCGGCGCAGTGCCACAGGTGTCAGGGTTTCCGACACTCGTCGAGAAGCACCGCCACCGCAAGCTAGCTTGCGTGCTCTGCGGCGAAGAGCACTACGTACGTGAAACCTGACGCCTCACGATCAACCCGCGACTGTCAAGAAACACAGGAAAAGGGAGAACATGCCACCCCCTACCCAAGAAGTCGACAACGTGGTTGCACCCGCGGAGGGCGTGGGTGAACCGGCCGCACCGTCGACTTGCAGAAACAAACAAGCCATACCCGCACCCATCGTAACCAAGTCGGCAACGATGCAGATGGAGCCAGCATCGACGCAAACGGAGCCGGCACCGACACACACGGAGCAGGCATCGACGCAGACAGAGATGGCCAATGAGGCCACAGTGACAGAGAGACCCAAGTTGAGACTTTCCGTAGACCAGTTCATTCCGTAGATGCACGCACTAGTGTCATGAAGCCATCCTGGAAGCACCCTGAGGCAAAATACTGCCGCCCAAAGGACCTGCAGCTTGAAAGGTGCAGCAGTAGCACCCGCAGTCACAGGGAACGAACCCACGGACTTGCGTCCCCGCGCCCACCAGGGCGTGAAGAGAAGCAGTGACGCGCAGACGAAGCATTCGGATCGGATCTCCTTAGTGAACTGGCTGCCCTGTTTAGGAATAGTCACTCGACTTTCATAAGATTGCGCGTCGGTACTCGATTGCTGCTTAGGCTTTTCGTGTTGGCTATTTTTTTCTACGTCCCTATTAGTTGCTTCCCACTTTTTAAGAATTTCGGTTGTAAAGTTTAGTTCAATTGTATAATTACAATTTGTTTGTTTACTTTCCTTGAGTTTCTTTTTTATCTCCGCTACACCTTAATAAGCGGCCTTCTCACACATCAAACCAAAAAACATCTGTTATAACAGACATTTAGGTAAAGGTTTTGGTTCCGTTTTAAATAATTATTTAGAAGGTTCCTGTAATGATGTACGCCGGGTGCCACTTAAGCGTCTCGTACACGATAGGGCAAAATCTCATAGATCGACTCTAGTAGGGAAGAGATTGCCCTTAGCTAGGACAAAGTCTGTGTAGACGCCGCGAGCGAGAGCACGAGCTATCGTAGATCTCTTTCGGACAATGTACGCGTTTTAATTAGTCTAGCTAATGCAGCTATTCGGATAAGCCACGTTTTTTGATTTTGTTTTATTAAACATATATATGTATGAAAGTATTAATGTAAGTATTATTATATATTCTTAAAATTTTTCATATTGCCATGGCACTTCACCAAGTACAGACATAAAATATTCTTTGAATTAATTTCTTTTGTTTGCAAATTTGTTTAGTGTGTTTGTTGAATACGCATAAGATTGTTTACAGGAATTTATTCACTGTGCGAAGAAGCGTATTTAGTGTTGTACAAAGATACTGATGAATTATTAATAAAAAAATTATGTAGGACACATATTGCGGATACGACACTCACAGTTCTTTTGGGAGATAATGTGACAGGCGTGCGTAGTACACGAAATCGAGAAGCAATTTGTCCAAAGCATTTTCAACAAAGCGTGCACCTAATCGAATTTTTAGTTATAGACACAGATGGTTTTTGAAAGGAAATGGTTTCATTATTTTTGGGCTCAGGGTAAATGCATAGTCGGCCACTATTACAAAAGGGACCAGTTTTTCTCTACCAGGTAAAGGTTGTGGATGCGAAATATTAAAACTATTGTTCTCCAAAGCAGTCGACAAAGAACTGTTAGTAAATACACCACCGTCTGATATTCTGCAAAAAGCGCTAATATCCACGTAAATAAAATTAAATTTTGCATACACTAACGCCATCAAAACGACACTAAAAGATCCTTTGTAATTAAAATTTAAGCTTCCGTTATTACTTGGTGCCCGAATTATTACGTGCTTTCCATCCAATGCTCCCACACAATGAGGAAAGTTCCACAACTCTTCAAATTCTCTGCTTCCGTGAATGGTACCTAAAATTATACTCTAATTTTGATTTCAGACCGCTGATGATGAAACAAATAATTCACAAAGTAGTCAATCTACTAATGAATCGCAAACTTCAAAACGTAAAAAAACAAAATAATATTGCAGAAGAGGATGTACTCCACAAAGCTGTTAATATAATGTTAAAAACCGATGACAATCAAGTTTACGGTGAATATGTCGCTACTGAGCTAAGAAATTTAAATCCTTATTTTTTAAACAAACTAAAACTCATGATAGGGCGTGCAATTTTGAAAGTTAGCGAAGAAGCGTTTGAAGCTGAACATAGAAATATTACATGTACTACAAGTTCTAGAGCAGAAAAATAAAAGTTATACAGACCTGTAAATAAAGGGGCTTCAAACAGTAATATAACGCCTCACAACATTTAGGAATGATCCGCGATATTGTCGTGGTTGCGATGCGAAATAAGTATTGTAATGATTGATATGAATCACCTGAAAATAAATGTAAAAATTATATTTTGTAGTATCTATTGTAATCATGACTTATTTTTCATTGTAAACTTACCCATAGCTAAGAATCGCAACGTGAGAGTTAGTCTTTCTTTTACAGTAATTGCTTTTCGCATCACAGTATCTTGCTTTTTAATCCTTGGGCCGACAAGCTCAATTAGGAATTTAATATCTAATGGTGCAACACGTATGAAATTTTTATAAATCGATGTATCTTTAGATTTCAATTCTTGGATTAAATTGTTGTACGCTCCTTGATTTAGCGATTAATAACTTCACTACAAGTAAGAATTTTTTTTTTCATTTGTTTAATTGTCACTACACTAACAAGAATAGTCTTATAACAATAAAGTAGAAAAACCTTGATTTAAAGCTGTATTATCAAGTCCAGGTTTATCTGCAAAACCATGGTTTAAATTTGTTCATATTACAAAACTGATATAAACCGTGGACTTCTTAGTACGGTCATTTGAACCATGGTCTAAATATTAACCACAGATTAATACAAACGCACGCATCACGCGTTCATTCACTCGTCATTCTATTACAACGTTCCGTATGCTCGGAGAAAAATATGTTTATATAATATAATGATTAAATAATGCCGCCGCGAGTGCGGTGTGCATCCCTTGTTTTAATCCCTTTAAATATTAGAAGAGTTATCCCGTGTCCTGTGTGTGCTATTTCCTAAAAGTGAACCAACTGACCTTTCATTGACGAGAACAGACTGTGGTGATAAAGTGCGAACGATTTTGTGTTATTTGTTGGTGGTGAACGGGCATGCCCAAAGAAGATTCGAGATACATCAAGAACCTGTGAACTTGTAAGTACTTTGTGCCTTTCCTTATCACCTAACTGACCTTATAATTTTAGAAGCTGAATCCGGGCCCAGCCAGCTTCCACGTGTGTGGGGGTTTTGTATGTACAGATTTCATTATCCTCAATATCAATTATATCGACTACGTTGATATCCATTTTCGAGCACAAATAACGCAACACAACAAAATAGACGCTAACTTATAAGAGGAAATTTGACAGATACGACTTAAACCATCGATAAACTAGGGACCACCGAGGTTTAATGTTAGACTATGATTTAGTCCTTGGTTTATCGCTAAACCACATTTTCTAATAATATTTTTGTATAGATCATGGTTTATACGGAGTTTAAATCTGGGTTTTAAGCTAAACCGCGCTTTGTAATAAGAGTGGAAAAGTTTTGTCCTTTGCACTAGTTGTGTGATATCGAGGAGCTGGATGGCCTCGACGTTAACATGATGGTGAATCCATCATTCACGTACTTTAGCGTGTTTCTTGATTACTTTTAGCCACGACGTCAATGTGAAGGTCGCGATGTAGATTACCATTTCTTACGTACCAGGGAGCGTTTACAATTTTCCGAAGTACTTTGTTTTGGAACCGTTAGATGATTTCGATGTTACTTTAGCTGGTACATCCCCGTAATTAAATACCATAAGTCCATACAGGCATAAGGACTTGCTTACATAGTAATATTCCCCATTTCTTTTCTGAGAGAATTATTGAATATAATTTATTATTAATTATTGAAGAACTAAAAAATAAGAGATTTCAAATTGAAGATGCTGTCAATAAATAAAACTGGAAAAGAAAAACTGGAAAGCCAAGGTTAGCGCGAGCAAATCTATGTTCGTTTTTAGGGATACTGATATGAACCCCAACTAACGACATGCATAGGCAAAGAACATATACCGAGGATTATCCTCAAAGGGGTGAAGACGTGAGGGATACCCATGAACGACAAGATTATCGTAGATTAGGACCTCCAAAGCAGAGGAAGAATCATGGAGAGTCAAAGTCGTCAAGGATACAACAAGAAACGTATGGAACAACATCGGTATAAGACTGGGATGAAAAACCTAGCTGATGGACACACTGCCGCCATGACAGTTACTAGTTAGAGAAATCACTGGACGACAACACCACGTTTTCTAGTTGTAAAATGAAAAAAATATTTTTGGTGTTTTTTACATCACTTCTAACGTGTTCGCTCTGGCAGTAACAATATTTCAATTTATAAATAATTTTATTCATAGTTATCAACGATTACGCTTGCAGGTTAAGTTTTTAATTCAATCAGGCATAAGAGGGCAAGACGGTATGGGGTACCCCATCTAGAATGACTTTGCTGCTTCGTTAATGACAGAGATTCCTATTGCAATCTTCACTGAAACAATACCTGAGACCCATTATGCATTATCCTCACCTACTTAGCTACCTGCTGAAGTTGAAAAAGAGCCGATTTCTAGACTTGAGGTGACTACTTCTGTAGGAATTCACCTATAAGTATCGGTAGCCCTTTTGTGTTATATGCAATATCAACCCCGAAGCCTAGTTAGTCTGATAACACTGAAGTATATATAACACCAAGTATACCAGTCCCCTGCAAATATTGTCCTTAATACGCAATGCTTCTCGCATTGTTTTATGATAACTAATGATTCTCAGAAGACGAGGAACACTGCTATGAGATGATTAAAAACAAGAAACTGGCAGAGGAAGATAAGCAAAAGAAATAAGAGAACTTAAGGAAACTGAAAAAAAATCGGTTAACAAAAAATGAGTGAAAATGTATGAAAAAAGTTCTTATAAGCCTAAACGCTGGTCATTAAGGCACGAAGAGAATGTGGACACATTGACAACGTTCGTGCAAATTTTGGAACAAGTAAAACGTGCGGAAGAAACCTTAGTGCTTAAGATTGTGATATTTTAAAATGCGAAGCGATCTTGACTGATTTGCTGAGAAAATTAACAAATGTTGAGGGATTCTTAGCATTAGAATTTTTGGAAGCATTAATACTTAAAGTATCAGAAAGGCGAAACGGTACGGTACAGTATCGTATACACTAATAAATTTTCCTCCCTCAATATAAGGCAATGAATTTTTGAGAATAGTGTGTCAAAAGAAACTGAAATGAACCTGTATAGAGACACTTTCGTTTCTCTATACGGCAAAAAACAAGCGACAAAATAGTGTCTAAGTTTACTGTATTATCAGAATCGAAATCTAGTTCTGAAGGAGAAGTTACGCTATGGTAATTGAGTGAAGCAATAAAACAAAAAACATTTGCAAACGAATAACATGAAGCTATTAAAAATTTCGTGACCAAAATTCGCAGTAGACTTAGTGATGTCTTTAAATGCTTTGGCTTTTCTAAAACCACTGTTTTGTAAAAAGGATAGGTTAAGTTTAACGTGTGCGTTCGGTACATTGAAAATACAGACTTGCTTTAAATCTAGATTAATCGTTTAAATTAACGTGTAGCCATTTCATCGGATATGGTGAAGACGATATTACTTCGATTATTAAACTTTGAAATAAGGTCCTTTAATGTCGTTCGGTGTAGACTAATGACTAGTTAATTGTCCAGTTCAGTTAGTACATTTACAGATTTCATTTGATTTAATTCTTGCGACTTCCCGTTGAATAAAGTATTGTTAGGAAAGTCGAGCGGATTTCCTTGTGATAGTGCGGTTTAGAAATTCAGTATAGCCCGAGGACGGTCGCGAGTCAGAATGGCCGTATGAGTTAGGTTTAAGTTAGCCTTGTTTTAGGTTAGGTTTATGTTAGTCAAACTAGGTTAGGTAGGCTTAGGTTTAGACAGTGAAACTAAGCAGTGGAGGCGAGTGTCGTAATTACATAAAGGAGCTCCTTAAGCCTACACCTTGGTCACAAGTCCAAGGCACTGCTTGGGTTCCTGTCATAATAATTCATAGTCAATCATAATCATTGTGTTATCTTAACTTTTAATAAGGTAATAAATTGCTTAAAACCTATTTGTTAGCTCCAGTAGTAATACTACTCAGTGTGTATATTTACAATATTTGTTTATATAATTATTGAAGATAAAATTCAATTTAAATAAGGTCTTATATATATATATAGATATTAATATTGTTCTTAAAAAGAAAAAGTGTTTTTTGTTTTATGATTACTGATTGTCATATTATAATGGAAGTATTATATTAAATGCGAATATAAAAAAGAATTCTTGTTATTTCATAAAATCTAACTATAATGGGTTGAATAAAGTTATCATAAAAGAAATAATTAAATATAAATTTATAAAATCTTAAAAGGGTTCTTGAATTAGTACAGTCATAATAATTGTTACTAAAAACCAAGTTGCAAAAGAAAATTATATTTGTAATATGCATACACTCTTCTTACAGATGTGCTTTACAAAAAGAATGAACACAAACCAAAATCAATTTGCTCAATATGTCCAGTAAATGTACCTAGTCCCGAGGCCTCCTGTCCCGAAGCATATCCTCAAGTAAACAAAAATACAATTTTTTTATGACGCGTCGACATCCTAAAACCGAAAAAAAAAATTATTCCTTGAGCCAAATTCAAAGATCCGGCTTTAACCATGCTATTTGGTCAATTTACGAAGTATCATATGGTAAGGACGCTGCTGACGGTATTGGCGGCGCTATAAACCAAACTTTAGATTCGAAAGTTGTACATGGTGGAGATATCCCCATTCATCCATCAAACTTGTTTACATTCCTCCAGATAATATAAAACCAATTCAAGAAGAAATAGTTAAAAGACTAAATCTACTGCTTAACACACTAGAAATACATCAGGTAATTTTAAATGAAAAAAATTCTGTAAGGTTTCGAGGGTTATTTTTTTTATAAAAACACAATTTTGAAATAAGCAATGAAAAATTAAAGAAGGCAATAGATACAAAGAAAGTAAAAAAAAAGGAAGGACATACACAGACATACATCATCAACCAGCAGCGTCGAGAGTTTTGAAATTGAATATTTAGAAGACAGTGCCACACACTTTTCTGAACCTGAATATTTATTTTAGATGAAGATAAAGGATAAAATTTGGAAAAAGGTTTTGCCTCAGAAAAAGACATATTTGAAGGTTATATCAATGCAAAACAAGAGAAAAAAACGGCAGCGCAAAAACTATATGCAAAACGAGTTATCAGATATACGAAATTCGTCATGTTACAAAAGATATATTGGCATAAAACAATTTGATAGATTGAATATTGTTTTTTTTACTACTAAAAATTCATTAGATGTCTAAATAATTACAATGAAAGTTGACTTATGCACAAATTCGGTAGCCTGTACATCTGTGTTTGATTTATACCGTCAGCGATTAGTCCCATTGACAGCTGTCATTGTGCCCCGCTTACTTTATTTCGTGAGGTCGAAGAGATACAGCGCGTGCAGCCCGCTTCGCCTGTATCATTCACCAGGGATCTCTGTGAAGTGAAGTGAAGTGTGTCTGTTATAGTTTTGCAGTGCAGATCCGATATCGAGGAAAGAAACCAAATATGGAATAGTAACCCTAAAATGGAATACCACCGTTTCTCGGAAACGAATACTTCTAGTTGCAAAAGACAGTGATCTTCTCTCTCATCTATCATTATACTCGCGTACAGCAGTGCTATTCTACAATTTCGTGGCTGTACGCAACGACGAGCCCGTGCGCGAATCGCTGATGCAAACGGTATATTTTCTTAACTCTTGGGTTCCAAAAATAATGCAACCACTCTTTTGCCCTTCAAGCTAATCTCTGTTAGATAGTTGTCGCGTAATTGAGTCAGTAGTGCGCTAGTGTCGCGACACTTAAGTGCAGTCCCTAGTACAGGTGTTACGGGGTACTGTAAAACCCCATGGTAGTATTCCCTTAAGGATTTTCACATTTGAGTGTTATATAAATAGCGTAATTTACTTGTAAATTTTATTAATATAATACATAAAATTTACATAATTAAGTATCTCTGGCTTGTATTTACTAATTTAAAAATAGAAAATGTGTTTATATTACGATTTTTTTAGATTCTTATTCAAGTTTATTATTTTCTCATTTAGGTAAATCATTTTATTCAGTCAGTCAGTTCAGTCATGGCTACTCGGATGATGAAATAGCCGTGTCCTTAGACAATTTAGACGATGACGAGCTGAACACTGGTGACTCTTCAAAATTCAGGGTCTTCGCCTTTTAGTAGAACCTAGCGTTAGTTCCCAAAACTAACATTCTTCTATTGATACCTTCAAAAGGGATGAAGGACGGAAGGTTTCTCTAAACTACTCGATTACTATAATGCATAATTAAATAGACGACACAGCCGTACCATCACAGCAATTGATGCCGCGCGACCAGGGTCCAGATACATATTCGGGATTTATACAAGAAAAATTATTATAATTATAATAATAAATAAAACACAACGTAGGAATCGTGATTGAGTATATGAGAGGAATTTCAGGAAGGATAAGAGACACATTGTGCATGATATTATGTATAAACATTATATATTTACTCTAGGGTTTGGGGGAGCGGAAGTGAGCGGTATACTTATAAATGTGAAATTTACAGGATTTTTGAAGGAGACTTCAGCGCTGAGACATCACTCCGTACTTATTCCATTACTCTAAATTTTTTTTTTGAACCTTTAATATTCCATATAATCAAATCATATTCTGAATCTTGTTAGCATTTAATATCAACATTTTGTATAACAATTTTTGTTGTAATCTTAGCACTGGTAAAGATTGCACAGGCATAAATTCAATTAACGTATGGTAGGGTTTCGAGAGGTCGATAGTAAACGTGTACTGGGACGAATTGACAAAAAAAAGAGAAACATTGCCGACAGGTAAGAAAAATCGCGTTACGAAACAGGCTAGGTCGGATGGGGACAATACTATCGAAATAGAGTCGGGTGAGCGAACGGAAACCATAAGGAACGAGACATTTGAGTTAATTTTGGAAAAAATCAACGAATTGTAGAGGAAACTGAGCTTACTGAGTGCGAGCGTTAGCGATGTACGAAAGGAAAGTGTGAGTGTTCACGATGTGGACGGAGTAAGAAGTAATATTAGTAACGGGATCGATAGGCAGGAATCGATCAACCTTACGTTCACAATTTCAATTGTAGCTCCTTCTGAAACTCGGGATTTATACCTGATACAACCTTCGGTTAGTAAGCCAAACTTTGACGGAAAATCATTCAGCAACCCTATTGAATTTTTAAAGCGATTAAAAAAGTATATAACCTCGATAAATGGATTAGATCGTGAGATTGACGTTAGGTTGCATTACGGGACACGCCCGAAAGGTTATGGTATTAAAATCAAAGGGTTGGGCTACATTCACCGATTTCGAGGCGGACTTTAGGCGCAATTATTGGACTGAACAGATTCAGGAATCCGTGAGATATAGATTAATTAATTCAGTATACACTAGTGATTCGGGAATGACGATGTCAGAACACTTTGCCGACCAGGCCGAGTCAATGCAGTCATTCCGTTTAGCGAAAGGGATTTAGTAAATTCTATCATACGACGCTATTCTATAGATATACAGAGATTATGGTTTACTAGGACTGAGGAAGTTAACATCATGAGCGGGGCAAATTTCCTGAGGAGCTTGAAACAAAATATTGTTGAGAAGCCAAGGGGGGTAGTGAGAAGTGTTGTCGGCGGAGGTTCCAAAGGAGGACGGTATAACGGGTCGCTGTCATCTCTTCTTATTGTTGCGACAATTTCGGCTAGCAGGTGGCAGAGTTGAGGAGTTTCAGCGAGAGGACGGAATTATCGTCGGGGTCGATTAGGTTATGGGGCAAATTTTAACAGGACGATGTTGCCTAGGACTGAGCGAGAGGGAACTAGCATCAGACTAGCGATCAAGTTCGTGAAGGAGGGTGAGGGATCTATTTTGTCTAAATCTGTGGGAGAGGACCAGTCTAAAATCTCAATCTCAGCTATCTAGTCTGTCTGGACGCTTCATAGCAATAGAAGAGAAGCGGGCGAAGAGAAGAGAGAAGTAATACTAAATCCCTGCCATATGCCATATGCTTATTCGAAATACATTTCAGAGATTTAATCTTTTGTTATTAGCAATGGGAACAAACTGCAGTTGGCAGACTTAAATAAAACACAAGAGGATAAAACATTTCATTTGGCTATAAAATTGAGAGATCGGCATATAAATTTTGAAAATCGTTTGAGTAAAGGTCAAATTACCTACACAACTGTCTAGCGCAAGTGTAGCAGAAGCTATGCAATTTTGCTGAAAAGATTTATGAATTTGAACAAAGTGAGGGTACTGAAAAACTTATATTATTAATCAACAATATGTTCGATGTATTTAATTCAAGAATTTTTTACCAATATGCCTTTAAATTAAAACAAAGCATCTCATTTTTTTTACAATAGCGACGCTTATAGCTTGTACCTTACGAATCTGAAGTTGGAAATGGTACTCTTTTAACGAAAAGTCTTTCTCTCTCTCGTTTAACAGTCCATGTTTTTTGGGATGTGCCATTTAAATATCCCTATGCAAATCTCATTCAGGAAATAATAATAGTTTATCTGCCATTTTTCAAATTGGGTCAGGATTGGATTTATTGTTTAGTAATATTAGAGCACACGGTGGATCAAATAATAATCCCACCACACGACAATTTGTAGCTGCGTACAAAAAACTTTTATACGTATTGAATTTTAAAAAATCGATTCGTATAGCGCTTGAACAATTATCTATATTGAACTGTTCATCATCAGTGGAAAGAAGAAATTAGCGAGCTTTTACAAAACATGTCAGACTTTAATTTTCAAACCGTAGCACATATCGCGGGCTAAGGCTAGAATTTTGATAAAAAATATTAGATGTAACATCTATGTTAGCGTGCTTACTTTGAAGCGTAATAACTCTCATAACAAATTTATTGTGACCAAAGATAAAGGAGGGCTTATATATCTATCAAGTGACTTGTGAAACTGTCCTTCGAAGTATGAACGGATAGTTTTTAAAAAATGAAGTAATAATGACAAAGATATTGCAAAAGTCCTACATTAAACCATGTGACTGATATGTAATACATCATTTTTAAAGATTAATATAAAATTAACAAAAAACAACTCTTTAACAAGTACGTTCTATTTCAAGGCCAATAGGGGTTCCGTATAATTGAATCCATTTATTATAAAAAGACAACCAGCGGTGCGGACCTTCCTGAATTATCAAGCATTCATAAATCTTCAAAGTTCATCCACATTAAAACATACATGTGAATCTGTATTTCTGAATGAATATCCTGGAATAGCCAGAAAAGCTGTGTTAACATTGTTCCTATTTGTCACAACATCGTCATGAAACAGGCCTTCAGCTTACGCTTATACAAAAAATAAGTACGGGTAAAGATTGGATGCTACTCCAGATATACATATACGTGATAGATTTGTATTTAGATGTAGAGTAAAATGATGATAGTTTTAAAATATTATTTACTTTAAAACACTAATGAATACCACCATTTGCAGTTCAGTTTACGTTGACGGTTGACGACTCAGTCGAACGACTACCGAACGCTATGTGTTATTTCGCTACGAATTAGACGTGCGAGTCGATCGCATTGAAGTCGAACCGCAGCCGTTCATCTGTCAAAATAGCGATTCAAACTAAGTTTGTTCAAACCTACTTTTTGGCGATTGCTCCTCAACTGTTAATAGCAATTAGTAGTTAAATCTATAATTTTTTAGGTGATCATGTTATTTTACAACGTAGTAATCGAAATGTCACGCGAAGAAGATTTAAAAAAAGTTAGGGACAGAAATTTATCAGCGAGAATCTATAACTACGCATTTAACATCTCTGAGCGCGATTTTGTTAAAACGTATAGACTCTCCAAAGATCTTGTAAGATCATTACTTGTTAATTTGAGCCCCTACATGCCTGTTAATCTTCGTTCTGACAGCATTGATTCAGAAACAAAAGTAAGTGTTCAATGTTATATTATAACAAGTGTTTTTTTGTTAAAGTCAAAGTCAAAATTTTTTATTCAATGTTGGAATTTACATTCTCTTATTGAACGTCGGAATCTACCACCCTTTCGGAAACGACCTAACCCAGACCTGAGAAGAATGGGCGCAAGAAACTCAGCGGGACTGTTTCTTTTGGATATTTTTTATCTTTGATTTTTTAAACGCCAATTTTTATAACAAGTATATTTAAACATTGAGAAAGCCTGGAGCGAACGCATCATTCCCAAGGCGTGACATCTTCCAAAAAATCTTTAATGTTATAATAGCCTTTGTCACACAAACGTTTTGTTCCTAGTATTGATGTCATGCAAGTCACTATTTCTAATAAAATCATTAATATTTTTACGCACATACATAACATTTTCAAAAATATATTGTGAAGCAACAGTCAATATATTAATTTCTTTGAATTTATCTCTTAAAGATATTTTAGGGCCGAGACCATAGATTGCGCGAATAGCCCTCTTCTGCAGTATGAAAATCGTGTTTATGTCGGCTGCGTTACCCCAAAGTAGAATGCCGTAAGACATTATACTATGGAAGTAGCTAAAGTAAACTAAACGAGCCGTGTCTATATCAGTTAATTGGCGTATTTTTTTAACCGCGTATGCTGCAGAGCTGAGTCTATTGGCCAACCTCTCAATATGGGGGCCCCATTGCAATTTAGAGTCGACAGTGATGCCCAAAAATACGGTAGATTCCACCGGTTCCAACTCCTCTCCATTTATAAATACACCACTCTCTATTTTCTTAACATTGGGTGTCGTAAATTTTATATATTTAGTTTTCTTACTATTTAACATTAGATTATTAGCACTGAACCAATGTACAATATCAGAGAGAGCATTGTTTACATCGTCATATTCAGTTTGATAGCGTTTCACTTTAAATATTAGTGAAGTGTCATCAGCAAACAATACTATCTTGTTCTTTTTTTCTACAAGGTTTGGCAGGTCGTTTATATAAATGAGGAAGAGAAATGGTCCAAGAATAGAACCCTGGGGGACCCCCATATCCAGACGAGCCCCAGGAGATCTCTTGCCATTCACGTCAACCCTTTGAACCCTATTGTTTAGATAGGAGTTCATAAGGTCGAGCGCAGTTCCTTTGATGCCATAGTGGCGCAGCTTTCTGACCAGAGTCGCATGTTGTACACAATCGAAGGCCTTAGATAAGTCACAGAATATTCCAAGTGCATTCTGTGATTCCTCCCAGGCCTCGAAGATATTCTTAATTAATTCGACACCGGCATCCGTTGTTGAACAACCCTTAGTAAAACCAAATTGTTTCACATGGAGAAGTCTCTGTGAATTAAAATGAATCAACATTTGGTTTAAAATTAGTTTTTCAAAAATTTTACTAAGCGTTGGCAATACTGAGATGGGTCGAAAATTATTTGGATCAGTTATACATCCAGATTTAAATATAGGCGTTACTTTACTATGCTTCATCAGGTCAGGAAACACGCCACGTTTAATACAAGTATTGAAAATAGTAGCTAGATACGGTGCAATGGCATCAATTATGGAGTTAATTATTTTAACAGAAATACCCCAAATATCAGCTGTTTTCTTCATATCTAGGGTTTTAAATGTTTTAATTATATCTTTACTGTTGACAGTACTAAATTCGAACAGTACATCACATTTTTTAACATTTTCTAGCAATAATGATTCAGCAACGCTGGCAGATGAAATGAGAGAACAAGTTGTTGAGATTGGAATGTCAGAGAAATATTTTTCAAACGTTAATAAAACTAATTACATTATTAAATTTTTAGATTTTAATAGCGTTGGGATTTTTTGCGAGTGGATCCTATCAAACTGTTATAGGCCAATCAATTAGCCACTCTGTATCACAGTTTCTCGAGCCATACGTCAAGTAACGGAAGTGTTGAATACACTCCAAGTATACAACCAATATGTGAAATTTCCCAGCGCACAGACAGATAGAGAGTATGTCAAATTAGGGTAAGGTAATGATGTGTAGTGTAATACTAAAATATTTTTTTGAATTGCTGGTATTATTAGGTATATATGTTATATAAACTTTATTTATCTTATATAGATTCTACCAGAAGTTTAGTATGACAGGTCTGGGTTGTATAGATGGTACACATTTCGCCATTGTTCCCCCATCACAACATGAGGAGCGTTATTTTAACAGAAAAGGATATCATTCCTTAAATGCTTTAATTGTATGTTCTTGAAAAATTATTTTTTGTTGTAAATAATAATTATACTGTTTGTCACACAAGTTATAAAAAAAAATTGTTACAGATTTGTGGTTCCAACAGCAGAATATTATGTGTAGATTCCAGTAATCCAGGATCAACTCATGATAGTGCTGTATGGAATCATAATCCATTGAAATCAACATTGGAGGAATTGTCATCAAGGGAGGATTTTTATTTATTAGGTACATTTAGTATATTTATTTGTTATATAAAATATTGCCATGTTGAACTGTGAAACCTAATTATATAATAGCTAACAATTAATTTTTATATTTTTTTAAGCGGACTCTGGGTTTTCTTTAAGGAAAGTGTGACTCCTTTCCTGAATGCTGCTTCACATAGTCCCGAAGAATACTATAATGAGAAACATGCAATGGCCAGAAATGTTGTTGAAAGGTGTATTGGATATTAATCTTAAAAGCTAGATTTCGGTAGGAATTACTTTTTAATATCAATTTTGTTTTAAGTTATTATTCCTGTTAACATCTTTGTAAATTTTTGATCTTTATCTTGCAGATGTCTTTTAGTTTATCGAAAGTTGCATTACAAACCTAGAGTTGCAGCAAAAATAATTAATGCTTGTTGTGTTCTTCATAATATTGCACTTGAAAACCGGGAAGAACCAATTTGGGATGAAGATGAATTTCTGGAAAGAGAGATTTATGACACAGACACAAACCTTAATACTCCGCATATCTATAATGTTTCACCATCTCGCAGTGTAGTAAATCAGCAGCTTCTAGAAGGTCGAGGCTATCAATTCCAATTGATACAAAGATTATGGAAAGCCCGACAATCATTTTTTTTCTATTTATTTAGGTAAAATATAAACAGTTTAATTCTTAAAACCAGTTAATTTATAATTTTAGATTTATTCATAATTTTATTTACTAAATAATAGTAAATAAATTGTTAACAATATACATTTTTGTTTTATTATAGTATATTATTTACTACTGTTAAGTTAAGACAAAAAATGGGGAAAAAATTTTAATAAATCAACAATGAGTCTTTGATAATTATTATTCTAGATGGTTTTTAAGTACCATTTCTATTTAAAGATAATATTGCTTCTCTTATTCTCTTATAATTAAAATATTTTAATCCCAAACAGGCTATGTATCCTGAAACAAAATATATCAATATAATGTACAGCTTGTTAAAAATTATTATTGTAGGTATTTTTTAAATACTTAGGAATTTAATAGTCCTAATCTTTTGTATATGAGAAATACACTGTTGCACACTCTGCTAAGATCCGCAGAGATTGTGCTATACTGCTGAGAGCTTGTGCCTGCTGGACAGCTGCCTCAACTTGTCTCAGACCTATCTGTGCCATGGTTTCCTCAGTCCTTGCTCGCATCTCTTCAATACGCGCTATTGTAGCACGGGCTTCATCGACTGAAGCTAAAATACAAAAGTAGAATCTTACTTTTCTTAAAATAAACTTAACAATTTTATTAGATACTACATGGTTAGGTAGTGTTATTACCAGACTACGGCGAAGACAAAAGGAAGGATTATGATTTCCGCAATCTATGTATGTACGTTTGTATATTCTACCCTAGCGCCTAAACTACTGAACCAATTTTCATAAATGAGGTGTCAATAGAATCGTAATAATGACGTGGGTGACACAGGCTAAAAAAATATTATGATTTTTTTATAACGGAATTTAAACCTCACTTAACAATATATTCTGCTTTCAAAATTTTAAAGTAAATTATAAAAAACAGGTATTATTAAACTAATAATTAAGAAAAACCTAGTTAGGACTGTAAATAATTTGTATTTTTATAATAAGAACATTAAATATTATTTGTGTATTTTTTGCCCATCATAGTGGTCGGAAGCAGTCTAGGACAAGACTACTTACTCTAATGGAATAAAAATATATTAATTATAAAAATAATATAGTAGTTATTTGTTTCCAACAATGATTCAATGGTACTGGATTGTGATGATCACTATTCGCCCTGAACCGCACAACTCAAAAAAATTAACGTACTGCGATGGACATGCACTGGATTGGCCCTAGGTCTCATTGGTCTTCTCTCGCGTCTAGAGGAGCGTACTATACCTACAATACATAGATAATTTGAATAAAAATTATTTTGTAAGTAATTCAAAGGTTACTACTATTATTCAGAAACAATTTGTATTATAATATTGTTTCATTTTTATAAATAATACACATTAGAGTCAAACCAACCTTGTGGTGCATTAGTGCTGTTACGGTTGGGGGTTTGTTCCATATTTTCTGATCGTATTCCATTATTTTGAACCATGAGTACATCAAGCTCTACTTGGTTTAGTACAGCAGGTGATTCAATTTGCATTATATCACTTCTAGTTTCATTAATGATTGGTGTATTAACGATAGGTCTCTGTAAATATTTTATTAAATTAACTAAACTTACGGTGATAGAGGTTTTAAATTTTGGAAATTTCATTTCTATCTTAAACATGTTTTATTTATTAATTTTTAATGTGTCTCCTTACAAAGTTGGTGATTCTTCATGTGATGATATGAGATTATTTATCTCCCCTTCTGTTTCAACCTTTAAGAAAGAATCAATTTGTAACTAAGTTTACTAAGAGACACCAAATATCCTATGAGAAATTAAAAAAATAATAATATACAAACCTCTGGCTCTATTATTGCATCTCTACGACAAGTGGTCCTGCATCTCTTCCTATAAGAGCTGCTATCCTATCCTCTAGTGGGCTTAATACAGGAGCCACATTGGGCCCAGCTCCTGTAGATAAACTTTTATTTATCTGAGTAACTTTGGTTTTTATTCTGCATTGTATGTAATCATTCCAACGCTAAAATAGAAAAATAAATATTTTGTAACCTTTATAAAATATGATAATCCTTACTAATATTATAAATGTGAAAGTAACTCTGTCTGTCATACGCTCTTTCACGCCAAAACTACTGAACCGATTTAAACGAAATTTGGTACACATATAGTCTAGAGCCTGAGAAAGGACATAGGCTGCTTTTTAATGCGAAAAAAGGGGTTGTAAAAGGAAACGTTATATGGAAGTATTGTCATTTTTAGAGTTAGAAAATTGAAACTTATTTTATAGGCTGTTGATTCGACATTTTTACCCTCAAGGGTGTAAATTATTAGAAGTAATTAGTATTTTTCCCAACAGTAGGGAATAGGGGATGAAACGCGGACGAAGTCGCGGGCACAGCTAGTAAATAATATATTCACTTACTCGCATCCATTCTCTTGCATTTCTCTGAACGCCTTCCGAGTTTAACAGTTGTGAGCATTCTGCCTACAACTGGTTTGGACGAGCTCGTGCCTCCCTGGAACGTACACGACCCAAAGCCAGGTCACGATGACTCTCTATGAAAGCAATTAATATTTCTAATTGTCTTACTGATGTAGACCTTCTCGTACTGAATCTCTCCATTTTTATTTACCAAAACAAGTAGGTAAAGTTATGAGAAATGCCGCCGTTTTAGAACCAAGTTCAAAGTCCAAACGTATTTTAATTTTGCCGCCAATGTTATGATTATGACAATGAAGGTGTAATGAACACGAGCGTACAGCCAACGCTTGTTCTGTCAATCGACTCTTTTTTTTATATTACTTAACGATTCAAACAGAAAAACTCGTCAGGCATAAAATATATTATTTTAGAAATTTTAATAATTATAATTACATTTAAAACCTTTATTTAACTGAGAAAATTAAAATAATTTGATTTTGTGGGAAAATTAATTTTTAATATTGCCACACCATATGAAATAGTATCTGTTCAGTTACGGTTCGTTTGCGATATACACAACATATGGACAAGTTACAGCAGAGAAATAAAACGCAGAGCCGGTGCTAAAAGTGGATCAGCAGTTTCACACCAGGGTCCACACGTATATTTTGAACAACTTCATTTCCTTTGGCCCACTGTTATAATTAATGAAACTCAAAATAGCATGGTTGAAACACGCACTGGCGAAACCAACGCTAACAGAACGAATTATATGCCATGCAAAAAGAAAAGGAACATAATAGATATTTAATCAAGAAAGGAAAAAAGATTTGTAGTATAAGGACATGACACCTAGGGCGCAAATAATGTTAGTCAACGAGATTAGATCCTTTAATTATTACTGAATTATATCCAATTGCAGGCTTTAGCAAGGAATTCGAGAATTCCGAAATTCAATAACTGAATAAGGCGTATACGTTACAGATACATGAATACAATAAAAAAACTGAAAGACAGGATATGTAAGTTAGAAAACGATGTATTACGGAAACGTCATAAACGTAACATAACTCAGAAAAGATTCTACTGGAAAGAAAGTAGATAAAATAACAAGTGTTAACTCTAATATAAATCGGGTGACATGGAATTACTAAAATTCTGGCCATGGAAAAGGTGCCCTAGATGGTATCGGTGCAGTGATAAAACATAATGCTGATAATTTTGTAAAATATGGTGGAGATGTTGGTTCTTTTGAGGATTTTGGAGCTTTGACCGCCACTAATGTACAAAATGTGCATGTAAAAATTATTGCGGAAAGAGATATTGAGGATAAACAATTTCCTCCTAACATCCCAGGCTTCAAAGGCACAATGAAAGTGCATCAAGTCCACACAGGACTGCCGATGTTAATAAGATTATAAGTTTGCGAAGTTGTTTCGAATGTAAAGATAGCCAAAAATTCTGTATTTATAATACACATTTGGACACTGTTCATTTTTATGGATATGGCATAGCAGATTGACCTGGTCTACTGGATTCGTCACTAGATGATTTGCTCGAGCAACTAGAGCTTGATGATGATATAGAGCCAGATGAAGAGCTCGCAGAGGAAGACGTAGAAATTCTTCTAGGGACTAAAAATAACCGAGATTTTTGTTTGGCTGGCAGAGAAAATGTGGGATCCGTATCGGAATCGTCTATAAAATCACCTTCATAACTTTGCTCAGGTAAAATATTTAGCCAGAGCCAGTATTTTTTTTTATTTCCCGATTTCCTAATGAATAGTTTTATGACCCTATACCTTGCCGACTATTGCTTCAACCGCTGTTAATGCAATGGCGATGCTGCCACAGTTGAGATTTCAGCATCCTTTTCCATACATTTGTTAAAGAATGGACCGACCTTTTTCAATGGATGATCCTATTGCTTTTCAAGAAACAGTAAGCCATGAGCCTGCATAATCTACCAAATAAGAATAGAAACTAAATTAATTCACAAACAGTGCATTACGATACGATATATCGGAATATCGATACAGCACTATACGATATAGCGATATTTGATGCGATATTTTGACCATACGATACGCTTCGATATATCGCATACTTACAAAAATATCGCATTACCGTATCGTATCAAACTATGTCGGTGATTAATTTGTATAAGTTTTAAAGTTCCTATTACATCATCACTAAACGATAATAGACAGTGCCATTGAATATCGACGGCAGCAAAGAATAGAAAGATAACTACAAATCAAATTTTTAGTTGTTTTTTGCCACGTATATAAAGACACCTACACACTATTTTTACAAAGTAACGAAGTACACACGGACATATACAATTGTCCGCGTATGCGTCGTACAATTTGGCGCGTCGCTTGACATAAACAAAGATATCAGTTACTTAACCCTTCATTAGTCGCGCGGGGGACAACTGTCACCCACAAGAAAAATTTTGTTTTTAGTTCGAATGGAGTCACCTAGACTAGTGGCGCTCCTAGTACCTTCCTCTGCAACCGTGCCCTACAAAACGTTCCTGTCAGTGTTAGATTAGCTCTCAAGGTAAACACGTAGCTAACCCTCAAAGCTTACTGGGTGACAACTGTCAACCGCGCGCCTAAACTCGTCAGTGAATAAAATCAGTAAGTACCTTTCTTTTTATGTTTATATTTATTATTTTTTCACAACTCTTTGTGGATTAAACTGGTAATGAGTTTAAAGTCATTCTTAATGTGATTTTTGATCAAATATTTATGGAAAATAAAACAACATTTAATTTTTTTTTTTTTTTTTAGATCTCTTGAATACAAAAGTTCTGAGGATAACACCATACCTACGAAAAAAATACGCTATGAAACTACCAGTGATCCAAATAAGTGGCTAGAGTGGTTAAGAGAATTGGACACTGTACCACAGGACGATGACCATGAAGATGAGTCGGACGAAGATGTAAGTGATGGTGATGATGAGGATTATGTTTTTGAAAGTGAGCATGATACTAGCTCTGAAGAAGAAGCAGAATACCAACACTTGGATGAAGAGAAAAGCTCAGAAGAAGAATCACCAGGTAATTTTTTTTTCGGGAAAGACAAGATCACACAATGGCGGAAATCTAAACCTATTTCAAATGTGCGGACACGATCATGTAATATTATAACACACTTGCCTGGGCCAAAGGGTATTGCTCGAAATACCACTGACAAAATTGAAATTCTAAAATTATTCCTCAATGATGAAGTACTTACTGCTATAGTTCGGTATACAAATATTTACATTGACTCTATAAGAGAAAAGTTCTCACGGGCTCGCGATGCTTCACCTACGGACAAAATAGAAGTTCAGGCATTTTTTGGTCTGCTATATATCATTGGAAGTTTGCGAAGCTCACGAACAAATCTCCATAAAATGTGGGATAATTCTAAAGGTCAAGGACTTGAATCTTGTTATCTCACAATGTCGGAAAAAAGGTTCAGGCTCTTGATCAGATGCTTAAGATTTGACGACATCCGAGACAGAGAATCCCGCAAGGCAATTGATAAATTAGCTCCAATTAGAGAGATTTCTGAGCTACTTCTTTCTAGTTTCAAAAAGTACTTTACACCCAGTGAATACCTTACTGTGGACGAGCAACTGCTAGCATTTATAATATTTTTCACGTAGCATGGGTACGGTGACATTTGACTAATTCCATTTCATGCATGATTCATTTCGAAACAATTTACCTAACGCGGAATACAGGAAACAACACTTAATACGAAGATAAAAAGAAAACTGTTTTATTTTGCATTTTTAACTTAAAACTATTTTTATTTCTCCGTAATTATTTAAACTTTAAATATAAACATTCCAAATACATAATTCTTGATGCGTGAATCGGAACAGGTTGCGTTAGTGATTGACATAGTAAAATCGTTATAATCGATAAATTGTCGAATAAAGTATCATAAATCGTTAGTTGTATTTTTAACTAAAATACGATTATAAAATATAATTATGTAATAATAAACTTTAAACAAAGCATTTTTGTCTTTGTGGAGCTTTATTATAATATAGCAACACTGCTTAAGCATGAGCTGGCAGCCATCTTGTTATATCAACTCAGTACGAGTGCGTCTGCCTTGTATGCGGTCTGTTTTCTTTGTTTTGAGCTTGCGTGGTGTTTTTGTTACTTGTTTTTGTTATTGACTATCGTTGTGCTTTGTTGTTTTCGTTACCGTTTTTTGTTATTGACTTTTGTTTTGTTGTTTTTTTGGCAAAATGCCAAAAAGAACGAAAAAGACTGTGCTTGGTAGTCAAGCCCGTGAATTTGTAGTTCGATTGCGGGATTACTTTGAGCGGGAACGTGAGAATGGCGGAACGCTATTGCCTGTGTCCAAAGTTTTGGATCGAGTGGCAGATGCGTTAGACATTGGGCGGAACACGGTTTCTCGAATCACTCTAGAAAAATATGGTGCTCACGATACAGAAGAAAATAAGTTGTCCACCCCTAATAAAAAGCGAACCAAAAAGGCATCTGTAACAGATGTATACAGTTTTGCGGCCGATGCTATACGGAGCCACATTTATAACTATTACCAGAATAAAGAATTACCGACGCTTCTAAAGCTGGTCAAGTCTTTAAAAGATGCTGATTTGTTTACTGGAAGTCCTACATCCTTGTGGCGCGTATTGAAGGACATTGGTTTCCAATTCAAAAAAGTAAACAAAAGAAAAATTGTCATGGAGAGGGGCGATATAGCACTTGCGCGGGTTACCTTTTTGAAAAAGGCTAAAGCGATTACCGATTGGAGCAATGTCGTCTTCCTGGATGAAACTTGGCTGAATGCCAATCATACGGTCGGTAAAATGTGGACTGACGATACACCTCATGCCTCGACCAAAGTGCCAGAAGGAAAAGGGGAGAGATTGATTATTTGTCACGAAGGCACATCGAAAGGATTTGTAGAAAATGGGCTACTTGCTTTTAAATCGAAAAAGACGGGAGAATATCACGAAGATATGAATGCGGAAGTATTCACGGAGTGGTTTCAAAATATGCTTAGCAATTTAGAAGAACCCAGCACAATTATTATGGACAATGCCCCATATCACTCCGTGCAATTGAACAAACCGCCGACTTCTTCCAATAAGAAGAGCGAGTTGATCGAGTGGCTCCAAGCCAATAATGTGGAAGCCGATGAGACGAAATTAAAGGTGGAGCTAGTGAAGCTCGTAAAAATGCACAAGCCCCAAACGACATACAAATTAGATATGATGGCAAACGAATATGGTCACGAAGTCCTGAGGCTTCCACCGTACCACTGTCAGTACAATGCCATTGAATTAATTTGGGCCCAAATCAAAGGTAACTTGTTTAACCATAGTCTATTTACATACTGACAAAAATATGATTATGTTTATTACTTGAATTCTATGAATAAATTTGTTTTTTATCTTGTTTCAGGATACGCTGCACGAAAAAATACAGCTCCGCCTTTTACAGCCACAAAAATGATGGGGTTATTGAAAGAGGGATGCAAAAATGTCACTGGCGATGACTGGAAGAAAGTAGTGGAGAAAACCAAAAATCTAATCTTACATGACTGGGAGCGAGACATTAGAATAGACTGCATAATTGATTCCCACATAATTATTCACGTCAGTGACGAGTCAGATGACGATGATGATGATGATGAAGATGATGAACATGTTTGATTTTTAATAAATAATTAAACAGGTTATCAATTTTGTTTTACTTTTTTTCTTCAAAATTATTAGTTAATAGAATCGATTTCTTCTTCATTAATAAATGATCTCGATAAGATATATAATCGATTTTATTTCATGCGATTTTATCTTGACTACATCTCTAGTAACTTCAAATCCCAAACGTCACCGTACCCATACTACGTGAAAAATATTATAGAGGACGATGCCCCTTCAGGCAATATATACCAAAAAAGCCTGCTAAATATGGGCTGAAAGTGTTTGCCTTAGTTGATAGCAAAACTTTTTATACGATGAATCTTGAACCGTACGTCGGAAAGCTGGCCAATTTAGGAACTTCTGCTAAAGATATTGTTCTCCGATTGGTTGAACCAATCGAAGGCAGTAATAGGAATGTAACCGGAGATAACTGGTTTACAAGTTTAGAGTTGTCCAGTGCGCTGCTTTATGACAAAAAATTAACTTATGTTGGGACTATAAGATCAAACAGACGAGAAGTGCCCAAGGAATTTTTGCCGAGCAAAGAAAAGTCGATTAACTCATCAATATTCGGGTTTCAAAAAGATTCCACTCTGGTATCCTACTGCCCAAAGCCAAATAAGAGCGTTGTTCTTTTATCTACAATTTTACATTTTGATGGAGCAATTGATGATACAACTGGTGATGCCAGAAAACCAGAAATAGTCACATTTTACAATCGCACAAAAGTTAGGGTGGATGTATTGGACCAATTATGTCAAAATTACAATGTGTCTAGGAACACGAGACGTTGGCCTATGGTGTTATTTTATAATTTATTAAATACATCGGCAATTAATGCCCTGGTCATATATAAAGCTAATAACATTGACGTGAAAGTACAAAGAACGGATTTTTTGGAAGAAATAGGCTGGGAGCTGGTAAAACCACAAATTCAACGAAGAAGTGCAATCCCTTCTCTCCCCATTGAACTGAAGAGGCGCTCTCGCGTATTGCTTGGTGGGACAGAAAATCCTCCTCTACCAGCGGAGCGAAAAGGATCACGAGGTCGATGCTACATGTGTGGACGGGCGAGGGACAAATCAACAAGAAAGTGGTGCATGAAATGTGAAAATTGGGTATGTGGGGAACATTTGAAAGAAGTGTGCTTGAACTGCAATGAAAATTGAAAATGTTTTAAATTTAATAAATTGTTTGATTTTAATTCTGTAATTTGTTTGTTATTTGTTAATTAATCCCTTTCAGTAAACCACCTAGAACTAATTTTCAATAGTTATAAGCATAGGATATGGATAAGGTTTTGAATTTACTGGGATATAAATTGGGGGGCATATGTCCACCGCGCGCCTAAACACGCAACAAAAACTAGCGCGCCTAAGGAAGGGTTAACCGTTTCGTCACGGGCGGTCGAGATTTTTTAGAATTGCGTACTTAATTATTATTATAATCTCTAATTTGTTAAACTACATTACATAGTACTACATTACATAGTAGTATTTAATGATGTTGTTGTTAAATTTGGCCAAAAAACGAAAACAAATTGATGTTTACAACAGTGAAGATCTCATAAATTTGATGGAAAATGCAAACATTGAACAAATAAATGAAGGTAAGTTTGTTTAGATACTTGAATTTAACATAACAATGCCCAGCTTAAAGCATTTTATCTGTTGTAATATTTTTTCTTTAAACTTTGCTGTTTGAGATTAACAAACCAAAGAACAAAAAGATATCTGTCACTTGTACGTTTCTACTTTGTTTGTTTATCAATTATCTCAATATACTCTACGGTTTCATTTTTATATTTGTGTTTCTTAAGTATTTTTTATGTATTTTTTTTACTATATCTTTTAATTTAAAGTAACTAAATTTTTATACCTATTATTAATGAATTCTTAAGTAACTTTATTGAGTAATTATTATTAATTGTAATGTTAATAATGTTGTGTTAACTTTTAGGGATCGCTGATGAGTTCCTGCATTTAAACAGCGTTAATAGTATGTTATACACAGAAAATACAGCAGTCGCTGAATGTTTAGAGAAGTTGGAACTATTTGGAGATGATACTTTCAAAGAAATTCTTGACAATATCGATGAGACAGGTAATATTACGGTGCCAAGTCTAAATGTTGAGGATACAATTACAGAAAATAATAATTATAGTACACAAGATTATTCCGAACCGGTGATGCGGAGTGAACTGTTAGATACTTCTGAAACATTGTTACAGACGCCTGTATCTAAATCAAGAGAAGTAACTCCAGTTCCTAGCGGTTACGTTTCCTTTGGTTCCAGTCCGATTAATTTGTCTCCATGCAATAGGAAATATACAGACACACTAACGTCACTTAATCAAGTCGTTGATCGAATTCACGAATTAAATACTATTACCCCATTAACTCAGGAATCGAATACCTCTCAACAGGAATCTGTTATATATAATATAAGGCCACGGTCACCATTTGAACTTAGTACCAGCGCAACCAATTCAACTTGTGAAGCTTCTAGTGAATGTTCCACTCCATCATCAGCTACAGGAAGAAAGCGTCGTAAGTTTAACATTGATACGACTAAAAAAAGGCGAAAATGTAAGAAAGATGACTGGTTAGATACGAAAAGGAAATTGTTGGTTAATTTAGGTAAAGCCAATGTGTCTAGAGGAGGTAAGAAGCAACAAGGAAAAGTATTAAAACAAGCTTGGCAAAACTGCAAATTCCAATGTCATATAAAAATTACAGCAAAAACTCGAAAACAAATTTTTGACTTATTTTGGGGGCTTGGCGATCATACAAAACAATGGCAATTTATTGGGAAGAATACAAAGCGCTTTACTAAAAAGCGGATTACAACTGATAAAGATTCAAATAGACACTTTTCTGTTCACTACTTTTTACCCATTGCTTCAAATGATGGTACTGTGGTAAAAGTGTGCAAAACCATGTTCAAAAATACTTTGAATGTGAGAAACCAATTTATTCAAAGTGGAATAGATAAGTATAATACCAGTACAGGAATATGCGATAATGATAAAAGAGGTGTACATTTCAATAAAAAGAAGGTTTTAACAGATATTGTTATCAAAGGCGTATGTGACCATGTTAAATCATTCCGCGCCGTTGAGTCACATTATATTCGTAAAGACTCGAACAAAATGTATCTTGATAATGACTTAAATTTTGCTAAAATGTTTAAAATGTACCACGAATGGACTGCTGAAAATAATATTCAAGACAAAGTAAGCACACTTAGACAATATCGCGACGTAGTGAACTCGAATTTAAATATAGGATTTTTTATTCCTAAAAAAGACGCTTGTGATATCTGTACTGCTCAGAAAAATGAACCCAATACTAATGAACCAAATATAATTTATTTAAACCATATAAAAAATAAAAATATCGCTAGATCACTAAAGTCTGAGGATAAAAAACTTGCACAATGTAAGCCAACAGAGGTATCAGTCGTAACATTTGATTTTCAGAAAATTCTTTCAACCCCGCATGGTGAAACTAGTTCTTTTTACTATAAGCGCAAGTTATCAGTATTTAATTTCACAATATTTGACATGGGATATAAGAAAGGAATATGTTATATGTGGGATGAAACAATTGCAAAACGCGGGTCTAATAAAGTGGCCAGCTGTTTGTACGATTATATAAAAAAAGTTGCAGAGAAGGGTATCAAAGACATACGATTATGGTCTGATAATTGTGGCGGCCAGAATCGTAACCGCTCAGTTTTTCTGATGTACTTGTATGCTGCTAAGAAATTTAATGTACACATATGCCACAGATTCCTAGAAAAAGGGCACACTCAGCAAGAGGGTGATAGTGTTCATGCCCTAATTGAACGATCTTCCAAAATGAAAGAGATATATACGCCTACAGAATGGTATACTTGTGTAAGATGGTGCAAAGTAAATGGTGAACCTTATGAAGTAATTGAAGTATCTTCAGAGGATATTTTAGACTTCAAATCTGACACAAATCGACACACATGGATTAAAAATTCCAATAATGAGAAAGTTAAATGGAATCAAGTTAAAGAGGTCAAAGTAGACCCGAAAGATCCAAATGTTATTAGTTACAAATATGATTTAAGTGAAGCTCAGGCGATGCAAATAGATTGCTGTCGACGAGCAAATACCAGAAATAGGCGAACTAATATAGTGTCACTAAAAAATGCTTACATCAATCCCCTGCCAATAACAGCATCTAAATATAAAGATTTGAATTCCCTTTGTAAAAAGAATTTAATTCCTCCGAGATACCACATTTTTTATAAAAATTTAAAGCATGCTACCATAAATAATATAGTAGTTCTACATCCAACGAAGAAGACTGAAGAAGAAGACTGCTTTTACAAGTTTGTAACTAAGTTAGATAATTTTTAACTAGATATTGAAAAATAAGCACAACGTTGATTATAATTATGAAAGTGGCATTAAAGTAATTGTTTGTGATATTGTTAAAATAAGATTGTTTAATAATCGAAGAAGTTAAAGGTATAATCATGTTGATTAATTTTAGAGTTAGATATATTTTTTCAAAGTTCGTATAGTGTCATAAAAACAAGCTAAGTTTAACTTGGCAACCATAATACGGGTTAAGTTCCTTTGTATGATTACAATTACAATTTTTATTTTGTGAGGGAGAGAAAATTATGAGAGGGATTATATTTGTTTAAAGTATATATAACAATAAGCTTTACTTATATGTACCTACTTACTATTAACACGGGTTCATTTTTGGAAGATTTTATTGTAGGTTGTACCCATAAGATTGTTTTTATTTCATTATTACTGAAGATTGTCACTCATAAGAAATATTATTTTCTCTGTAATGACACACTGATACTTTGTAATATGATTACTGTGATTAAAACAAATCGTTAAATGTACATAACTCTTTTATTAAACTAAAAAGCTCATAATATTAATAAGATAACTGCAAAATCAATAGCAAGACGTTTAGAATTACGAAGTAAATTAAGACAACTACAATATTTTGCCATCAAACACAATCACACTTTATTTGTTGTCGTAGTTAGATATCAATTATAAATAAGATAACAATTATATTCTTTTTTTTAATAAAATCATTTAGGAATCAGAAAATAGAAAGTCCTACGAAGAAGCGAACATATGGCAGTTGACTCAGTTAGTTATTTATTTTGTGCGAAGTAGACAAAGACATCTGCCGTTTTTTTTTAAATATAAATATGTTAGTTAACTGACCTTCAGTGTTTTCTTCAAAATGCCATTTTAATAAAGTATTGCAAATTTGAAGAAGCTAGCTTTGTTCTTGTAAAAGTTATAACGTTTTTGCGTTATTTACGCTCTCCTGTAAACTAGTGATTTTGTAGATATACGTTTGTTCTTTGCTGCCGTCGATATATTGTTATTAGTAATAAGAGAATGATAACGTCGACAAAATTGTTTATGGAACAAGAACAGCCGGCTTTTGTTTAGACTTGGAGGTAGATTTAAATAAATCTTTGGACTTTGTAGTACCGTCAAATATGATTAATAAATGTTTAGTTTATGTTCTCCTTTTTCATTCCGTTCGAGTTCGAGTGTAAATTATTTCATATGTTTGTAAAGACTAAAAATAATACTACGAATTTATAAACTCATTTAAAGAGACATCATCAAAGTGCATTGGATGGCGGTCATACTTCTCGATCAGTATCAACGTCGTCACAACAAGATATGCGGGTGAGTAGTTCTTTGCCGTTTTTTCACAAATTTAAATCAATGTCATTTGATAAAAATTTGTTTACACTTTTAATATTATTGTTAACTGTTGATTTCACCTTGTTTTTTTTTTGCATTTTTAGATCGACGAGATAGTTTTGGATGAACCGGGCTTGACATTAGGTCCTGCGAATCAATCAGGAGATGGCAATATTTCTTAATCAATCGATCAATCTTTTAGATTTGACGAACTGATAACTTCAACACCAAAACGGGACCTAGTACGCCAACCACGTGTGGATGATTTGATGTTTAATATATTCATTCAGAAAAGGTGGACCGAAGGAACATAAAATAACCAACGCGATTATATATTTTATTGTTACTGACGACTTAGCATTGAATACCACCGAAAAAAAAGGGTTTCAATACCTTATGAAAGAATTATGCCCCCATTACTGTGTTCCTAGTAGAAACACGATTACAAGACAAATAGATGAAAAATACGATGCGTTATCTGTAATTATAAAAGAACGCCTGAAGAAAGAGTCTAGTTTCTGCTTGACATCTGACATATGGACTGATACCATGAATACGCGAAGCTATTTGGGTCTAACTTGCCAGCCACTACTTGGAAGAAAATATCTTAAAATCAACTATTATAGGCGTGCATGAGTTAGACGAGCGACATACTTCTGAATATATTAAAAATATAATAGAGAAGCTTTGCAAGGACTGGGATATTGACAAAGAAAAAATATTAGCCACTGTGACAGATAATGGAGCAAACATAGTGAAAGCTATACATGATTTCCTCGGGAGAATCAAGCATTTGCCGTGTTTTGCACACACTCTAAACCTTGTGGTACAAAAAGCTATAGATGATACACGAGGATTGGAAACTCTTGTAAACAAAGTCAAACAGATTGTTACATATTTTAAGCAAAGTGTTGTAGCACATGATGAACTTATCAAATGTCAAAAAAATCATAACGTTGAACCTAAAAAACTAATCCAAGATGTTATAACACGTTGGAATTCGAAATTATATATGCTCGAGCGTTTTATTGAGTTGGCTGATTACATTGGTACCATTTTATTACAGAATGCGAAAGCTCCCGCCATGCTAACTGGCACAGAAATGGCTATCATCAAAGAATTAATACAAATATTATCACCAATAGAAAACGTCACAAAAGAAATATCAGGACAAGAGTATGCAACCAGTAGCATCATACCTATAATTTATTGTATGACTAAAGCTATTGAGTTAGCTAACTCTGAAAATGCATCTGAGTACTCAGACTTAGGCTCCGAATTTAAAGCAAAGATATTAAACGAGATTAATAAACGATTTCGAAATACCGAAAAAGTTCATATCCTTGCTATTTCAACCATATTGGATCCCAGATTTAAGAAAATACATTTTACTGACGCTCAGGCTTGCGCAAAGGCTATAAGTGATATATCTGAATTGTTAAAATCAACTACATCTCTTACTACGGCACCCACCGCTTCAACAAGTCAGGGAGCAAATACTCCATCTGCTGTAAGCAATATATGGAAGTTTCATAAAGAGTTAGTGTCCCAGTCATCGCAAAGTGAACCCAAAAAACGCATGGATGATATTTTAAAACAATATCTGATAGAACCTCTTGTAGAAAAGGAAGTAAATCCTATATTGTACTGGACAACAAGAAAGAGTATTTGGCCTGATCTCAGTGACTTTGCACTGCGTTATTTATCAGTTGTCGCAACTTCAGTTCCTTCTGAACGCCTGTTTTCTTTAGCTGGCTGGACACACACTTTCCGAAAGCCGTTGTTTAAGTGCTGATCAATGGCAATTGTGATTTTTTTTTTGTTGAATAAAACTATTTTAAATACATATAATTATTTGTTTCTTTTTAAAAAATAAAAGAATATAGTAAAACTACTAAAAAGATAACCTTTTGCACGATATATACTCATTATATCGCATATTAATTGAAAGGCATGCGATACGGTTACGATACAATATCATTTTGAGGGCTCATTTTGAGTAAAAAATCAAAAACGAGGCGACACCTCGCCAAGGCGAAGGCCGCCCCTAAGGACGGAGACGCAGAGGCCAGGATTGGGCAATTCAAGCTGGCCCTGCAAAAAAGGAAAAACAAGAAGGAGAGTAATAACACCGACACGGATTCCACAGCGACTCCGACGCCGGCTTTCGATCTGCCAGCAGACCCGTTTTCCCTCGGGTCGGAGGAGCTACGGAATATCGCCGCGCAGATCTCCACCACTATTGATGTTGCGCGGCGTTCAAAAAACCTTAAGGGCGGCTTCATGAGGATTCTGTACGACTGCTCGGCCGCCTTTACCAAAGTTGTGGAGGCACTCGTCTCCAAAACGGAAACGGAGGAGGCCCGCCGGGTCCGGGACGACAATGGGCGACTTCGGCGTGTGGTGGAGCACCTTAAAGCCGAATTCAAAGCCCACTGGCGAGAATATGCAGATTTGCGGACGGAGTTGGCCAATACACCAAAGGTCACACCTCCGCTTCACACTCCCGGTTTTGACAACTCGGCAATCGACGCGCTGAGAACATCGCTTATTATGATCCGCCCACCACTAGCTGCAGACAAACGAGGTCCACTCCCTGCCGCGTCTGAGTCTGCGGCAAGACTAATGCCTCCCCCTGCGGCCGCTAGACCGCTGGAAGGTAACAAAAAGCAAGGAGGCAAAAATCCCCCACCAGCGAAGGCAACTGCTGCACCTGTCGCTGGTCCATCGGGGATGAACAAGAAGGGACCACCAAAGGCCACTCCACCGACGAGCGCTGCACTCATTCCACCCACGAGCGCAGTCCCTCCCGCGCCCGTCGTATCACTTGAGCAGACACAACCGCCACCACCGCTAACTGAGGAGGGCAGCTGGACCACGGTGGTAAGGAAAGGGAAGGGCAAGGGCAAGAAGACCTCGGCCCCCAATGCGGCACCCGCTCCCGCGGTCAAGCCGCGCACGAAGGCCAAGCCGCCGACGCCGAAGCTCTCAGCCGCCAGCACGTCTGCAGTTGTGATCACACTGCAACCGGAGGCGGCCGAGAAGGGGGTGACCTACGCCCATATCATGGAGCGGGCGGAACAAGCGGTCTCCCTAGAGGAGATGGGCATCGGAGCGGGAATACGCGTTCGGCAGGCTAAGACCGGCGCTCGGTTGCTGGAGCTGCCGAAAGGACAGACACCCGAGCAGGTGGAGTTGCTTGCCGGAAAGCTGCGCGTAGTGTTGACGGGGTCGCCAGGGTCGTCAGGCCCACTAAGATGGCGGACTTGCGGGTGACGGATTTGGATGACTCCGTCACCAAGGCCAAGCTCACGGCCGCAGTGGTGAAGGCGGGCGGCTGTGCAGTTGAATCCGTCAGGGTCGGGGACATAACGTCCGGTCCGTGGGGCATGTTGGCAGCACGAGAGTCGTGCCCGGTGACAGCGGCTAAAAAGCAGGCTGACACCGAAAGGGTCTTGGTCGGGTGGAGCTCGGCCAGAGTCAGGATCCTGGAGGAGCGGCTCTTGCGCTGGTATAAATGCATGGGTCTGGGGCACACAAAGTCCCTCTGCTCTATGCTACAGGTGTGGTGGCGATGGTCACAGGTCCACCACGTGCACGGCCTCGTTCCGCTGCGCGGTTTGTGCCGATCTCGGACGGCCGTCCGGGCACAAGATAAGAGAAAGAGGCTGCAAGCCCTTCGCTCCCAAGGCAAAAGCGGCCAGCAAATCTCAGGCCGCAGCGGGGGTTGAGCGCCAGTCAAAAAGGCGCGAGGAGGTTGATATGTCGTCTTATTGGACCGGATACGACATATCAACTTGTCGGCGTCCAGGATCTACTGCAGTCAATGGCGGAGTGGTCGGTGGATGTGGTCGTGGCGGCAGAGCCGTACTACGTTCCTCCCAACCCACGCTGGGCGGGAGACCTGGACGGGTCCATGGCTGTCGTGGTGGGAAGCAGTAATGCCCCCCCCCCCCCCCCCCTCGTTCCTTTAGAAAAGGGTTCGGGTATTTTTTTTGCTTGAAAGTAGTGGTTTAAAGTAATAGATGGTTTAAAAGATATCAATGTTATTATCGGATTTTATGTTCATAAAATCCTTATATCAAAAGGGGGGGTAATGTAACGTAGTTACATAGAAGTCCGGAGGGTGAGGCGAGAGACGGGCGAGGGAGTAAGCGCTCGCGCTGAAGCCGCGCGACCGGCGACGACGGTCAGTAGCGAACCGATCGCCTTTACGGCTCGCGTCACTGTTATTAAGACAGGGCAATTATTTAAAAGCGATCCAAGCAATAACTTTAATTATTACTTTAGTCTGGATCTTGGCTGACTTGATTTTAAATTTAGTAAATATTTTTATTATTAATTGAATATTCTGGATATTATTGTTCCCGCTATAGGGTAAGTTTTTAATGGCACATAAAGTTATCTTGTTTATTGGTTTTATAATAGAAATCATATTGTAACATAATCATTGTAATTCATTTTCAGCTTTGCAAATTGCTTTAACCTAAAACTTTCCATTTTATAGTTCCGTTGAACTTTTTATTATTTTGCTAATACCTTCTGATATTTTTAATTTTGATAATGCGTATTAATTAATGCGTATTATTAATATTAGTTAATTTTTTTTTCTTCTTTGTAGTAATTAATTCAATTCTAAAAGCGTGTGTTTATTTTAGTTCCTCTTATTGTTAACTCCGTTCTGCTTTTCCCACCACGGCAATACTACTTCGTAGGCACTTTCTTTGTTTTTCCTTGCGAAGCCGTTGGTGGATGCCGGAACCTTCTGGTTATGGGCCACATTTGACACTGGGTATTATTCTGGATTTCAGGAACGTAGTATCTACTACCACACCTAACGCTCTGCGCTGTGCTGTGTTGTGCTGTGCCAGTAATTTACTGTTGTGGTTGCTGTATGACGCTTGGAGCAGCAAGCAGGGGTTAAATAACAGTTATCGTTATTTCTAAAGAAAATGTCTAAATTATCAAGGTTGGGGTATATAGTTATGCTCATACTAGTGATGTATAGTAAGTATATAAATGGCCACAATGTAGATCCAGAAGTGTCAGTTATAGATGGAGAAGTATCCATAAAGAATTTTAAGAACTGTACTATAAATAATAATGGGATCATTTACAATGTCCAAAATTTGGAAATGGAAAAAATAGTAACACTTAAGTCACCATTGTTTGGATTAATATCTTGGACATGCGATACAATTTTCAAAGGTGAAACTATATCATTTTTTACATGTGGTTCTTGCGGAATGTATTGCGTATATAACCAATAATTGATTAAATGTGAGAATAAGAGCTTACCGATTATGATAGGTATAATTAGTGCATTGTCTATCTTTCTGATTATTGTAGTGCTGGCATTGACTATATTAAAAAAGAGAATTAACATAGTATATGCTAAAATAATTGTATACTTTTTAATGAGATCGGATAGGAAAAGAGTTAACAGAATTATCAAATACAATAAGGCAACAGGTCAAAATATAGATGTTAAACTCAGAAGAGTAGTGTACAACAATGAAATAATTGATAATTTAATTAAGGAAAATAGGATCGGATTGATTAAATCACTAATACCTACTGAAGATGAACCAATATATTATGAGTTAATTTAAGTTGAGGTTAATGACATGCTTAAGCGTTCTGAAAACAGAACAATTATGTTGCAAGAACTGACTAATAACCAAAGATACAAAAGCCGACAATCTTTAGGATTTAGTAAGACATTGGTAACTGGTTTAACACTAGCTAACATTATGCCAAATGAAACATACGCTTGTGATCAGATGTTATATATTAAGAGTAATGGCAGAATATGTTATAGTGGAAAATGTTATGACTTGTCTACTTACTCATTATTATTAGGTGATGTAGATCATCGTATTTTCGCTTATTTAGATGATATCATCATCGTTAGCGGAAGTTTCGATGAACATGTGTCTCTTTTACTCCATGTTTTAGATAGGTTGCAAAAAGCTAACCTAACAATTAACTTGGAGAAGTGTGAATTCTTTCGGAGTCAATTAAAGTATCTGGGCTATATGGTAGATGCGCTTGGACTACGAACGGATCCAGATAAAGTTGAGGCAATTCTCAACTATCCTACTCCTACTAATCGCAAAGAACTGAAGCGGTTTCTAGGTACAGCCACCTGGTATCGTCGATTCGTTCCAAACTTTAGTACAATCGCAGGGCCACTAAACAAGCTGACTTCCACAAAAAAAAACTCTCCACCTTTTCTTTGGACTGATGAGGCTGATGCAGCCTTTAAAAAACTTAAGGAGAGCTTAGTATCTGCTCCTGTACTCTCTTGCCCCAATTACAGTCTACCCTTTGAAGTGCACACTGACGCGAGTAACTATGGAGTAGGAGCCATGTTAACACAAACCTTTAACGGCAAAGAGCATCCTATTGCTTATATGAGTCGCTCTTTAACAGCGCCTGAACGCAATTACAGTATTACGGAACGGGAGACTTTGGCTGTACTTACAGCGTTGGAACATTGGCGTTGTTATTTAGAGAACGGAAAGACGTTCACAGTATATACTGATCATAGCGCATTAAAATGGTTTTTATCACTAAATAATCCCACTGGTAGACTTGCACGTTGGGGAGTTCGTCTGTCATCATTTAATTTCGAAATCAGACATCGTCGTGGTTCAGAAAATGTAATTCCTGATGCACTATCTAGAGCGATGCCACTTTCTTCTATTACCACTGCCAAATCAATTTCTACTACGACAGATGAGTGGTATAAGAATATTTACAATAACTGTCTAACAAAACCCGAAAATTTTTCAAATTTTCAAATAAAAAATAACACCCTCTACCGTCTTAGTAAGAATAAATGTCATCTTACTAATGAATTTGCATGGAAAGAGGTTGTACCATCTGAATTGCGAGATAAGGTCCTTACGGAGCACCATGATGTACCCACCGCTGGTCACTTGGGCATTTTTAAAACATATCGTCGGGTGGCTCTTAAATATTTTTGGCCAAGCATGTACCGAGACGTAGTTAATCACGTAAGTTTATGTTCTGTTTGCCTTCAGTACAAATTTCAAAATCATACAACTCTTGGAGAAATGGGTCGGCCTAAGCAATGCTCTCGACCATACCAAATGATATCTATCCACTTAATAGGTCCTCTTCCTGTAACGCGTAAACAAAATTCTTATATTCTAGTAGTAACTTGCTGTTTTTCTAAATTTTGTTATATTTTTCCAATCAAAAAAGCTACTTCAAATAATATAGTTAGAATTTTAGAAGATCAAATATTTTTAGTACATGGTGTTCCCCAAACTATTTTTCTTGATAACGGCTCACAGTTTATTAGCGGTCACACAAATGATCTTTTTAAAAAATATAATATTCCAAATATATTTTTCACTCCAAAATATACTCCCCAGGTAAACACAGTGGAGAGATATAACAGAACTATAATAACTTGTATTTCTTCTTTTGTAGATAGTGATCATAGATCTTGGGATACTGTTGTTCCTAGTGTTCAATTTGCAATCAATAATTCAGTAAACGAAGCAACCGGTTTTACACCATCATTTCTTGTTTTTGGAAGAGAATTAGTTCTTTGTGGTTCTCATTATGCTGAAGCGGATTTGGGCGATGAGGTTCTGTTCTTACCTCGTGAACAATATGCGGAAAATATTGGTAGTTTGAGCTCAATTTTTGATAGAGTTCAAAAATCTCTGTATCAAGCACATGTTAAAAATACATCATATTATAATTTAAGAAGGAAACCTTTTGAATTTAATGTAGGAGACATAGTTTTTAAACGCACTTACGTTCTAAGTGATAAAGATAAGTATTTTAGTAAAAAATTAGCCCCCAAGTACATAAAATGTAAAATTATAAAGAAACTCTCGCCACTTGTTTACGTTTTAGAGGACATGACGGGAAATAACTTAGGTACTTGGCATATAAAAGACCTTAAAATAGTAGGTAAACAATGATTTTTCCCGTTTTCATATGGGTGCAACATATCTAAAGTCTTCGGTTTAGAATGTCTTGGATATATTTTTTTGCTTGAAAGTAGTGGTTTAAAGTAATAGATGGTTTAAAAGATATCAATGTTATTATCGGATTTTATGTTCATAAAATCCTTATATCAAAAGGGGGGGTAATGTAACGTAGTTACATAGAAGTCCGGAGGGTGAGGCGAGAGACGGGCGAGGGAGTAAGCGCTCGCGCTGAAGCCGCGCGACCGGCGACGACGGTCAGTAGCGAACCGATCGCCTTTACGGCTCGCGTCACTGTTATTAAGACAGGGCAATTATTTAAAAGCGATCCAAGCAATAACTTTAATTATTACTTTAGTCTGGATCTTGGCTGACTTGATTTTAAATTTAGTAAATATTTTTATTATTAATTGAATATTCTGGATATTATTGTTCCCGCTATAGGGTAAGTTTTTAATGGCACATAAAGTTATCTTGTTTATTGGTTTTATAATACAAAATCATATTGTAACATAATCATTGTAATTCATTTTCAGCTTTGCATATTGCTTTAACCTAAAACTTTCCATTTTATAGTTCCGTTGAACTTTTTATTATTTTGCTAATACCTTCTGATATTTTTAATTTTGATAATGCGTATTAATTAATGCGTATTATTAATATTAGTTAATTTTTTTTTTCTTCTTTGTAGTAATTAATTCAATTCTAAAAGCGTGTGTTTATTTTAGTTCCTCTTATTGTTAACTCCGTTCTGCTTTTCCCACCACGGCAATACTACTTCGTAGGCACTTTCTTTGTTTTTCCTTGCGAAGCCGTTGGTGGATGCCGGAACCTTCTGGTTATGGGCCACATTTGACACTGGGTATTATTCTGGATTTCAGGAACGTAGTATCTACTACCACACCTAACGCTCTGCGCTGTGCTGTGTTGTGCTGTGCCAGTAATTTACTGTTGTGGTTGCTGTACGCCCCCACGTTGAGTCTGCTGAGCCAGCGATTTACTGTTGTGGTTGCTGCGCGCCCCCTCTCACGTCCCACGGCTACGCTGGAATACGGCTACAGGGGAGTACCTACTCCTACCACGAGCTAACAGATCCGGCCTGATTACCCACGGCCTACGTAATTTTATTTCTTTTTTTTGTTTTTTTATTTTTAAAATATATGTATAATTGTGTTGACTGGTGTTGTTGTTTTTTTTTTCTTTTATCGATTAAAACACCCCATCGTCACAATGGACACTTCAGACACACCCGAAACATTGATGTAATAGACTTGGCTAGAGAGAATAATGTTCATATTGAATCTCTACTACCTCACACAACCCACAAGCTGCAGCCATTAGACAGGACGTTTATGGAGGCATTGAAAGGCTACTATAGTGAAGAAATACGAACCAGGATCAGAAACAACAACAGAACACTGAGCCCTTTTGACATTGTAGAGTTATTTGGACGAGCTTACATGAAAGTGCAAATAGGCGAAAATGCAGCAAACGGGTTTCGGGTTACAGGGCTTTGGCCATTGAATAAATCCATATTCAGCGATGCAGATTTTATTGCATAAATATTATAGCAGAAAAAAAGTGCTATCAATGATGAATGCACAGACATCACTCCGAAAATATCTACGAACAATGATGAAGAGTTATCGACTAAAAATCCAAGATTGCCACTTTCACCATTGACTTCTGTTCATAATGATGAAAATTTGATTTCTAACGAATCATCGGACTCGAGGTCTAGGTCTGAAATAAAAAATGCGCCTCGGCTGAAAACTGATACTCAAATAGTAGAATCTACTTCTGGAACTGGACATGAACTAATATATGACAGCAAACCTTCGTCTTTCGGAATTGATCGCAGCAATCTAGATCTAGTGTCTCCTTATGACATAAGTCCCGTGCCAAAAAAAAATTTTGAAAGACATCTAATAGAGGTAGAAAGGCTGCCGTGGCCTCGGTTATAATTTCGTCGCCGTATAAGAATGACCTTATTGAAACAAATAAGAAGAAAATTGAAAAAGAAAAAAAAACAAATGATTAGAAACCCAAGCAAAAGAAAAGTAATTCTTATAAGAAAACTAATACCAGGAAGAAGATATTCAGTTTGATTCAGATTATGAACCAGATGCCTCCACAGGAAGAGAAGCTCCTGATACTGCACTCCTGATGCAGCGTGTATGTTTTGTCAGTACCTTTTTGTCGAGAACGCACGTTAGATATCCTACATTAGGATAATTTAGTAAAGTTAGAACAAACCATTTTGTTAAAAGTATATTTAAGAGAAAATCAGATCACATTCTCCGATGATCCTTGTGTCACCGAATTGATGGCGTATGCAGCAAACATAACATCGTATGTTCCAGTTCCACAGAATATATCGTATTAAACCAATTACAGCCCAACACCTGGATCCTATTCTGTAGAAAAACAGAAATACTTACAAAAATCTGCTCAGATGAAATATCCCGACAAAATATTAAAGGAACATATATACTTACATTAGATGACCTCTTCGAAGTGAAAATTGGAGATGCAACCTTGAAAATGCAGCAAATAGTCATGGAAAACAATACTCACCCCAGGTTAACTGTTGTTCACTTACCCCTTATACAGTTACCTGAAATGTCGAGCCTAAAACCGAAGAATATAAGAGGAATTGACCTCACCGATTTAAAACTTCTCTCATATACTTTACGAAAAAATACAGAATTAAATCAAAATGATTACAGAATAGTGAAAAATGTAAGTGTATGGACCATTGCACTTTACTCCATAATTATAATTGCAATTTGTGGATTAATCTTCAGAAACAGAAATTTAGTTAACAAGTACTTTCGAAGTTCTCCTGTTTCACCGGATAACTTCGATCTTAAGGAGGGAGGAGTTACGTCGTCCCGGAATGCAGCATCAGCGATAGGATGTAGTTCTGTTGATGCAAGCTCAGCGAAACCTTCGTTTATCTTCAGAGAATGATACCGGACCGGACGCAGGTGCACCGGACGAATGTCTTCGTTTAGCTTTAAGATATAATTAAGAACAGTCTGTATCTCGCCACGGAAGCGAACAGTAGTCTGGATCTGACCACGGAACCTAACGGTAGTCCGTGATCAACCACCGCATTGTACACTAGATTTAAGAGCCATTAAACTTGTAATTAATATAATAAAATATATATATTAAAATAGTTTTTTAAAAGGCTCTCCTCGGCATCGACAACTTGACTATCTAGTAATTAATTATATTTATTTATATTGATTACCTACTGTGATAAATAGCAATGGACTCAGAAGTGGTAAGTGACTTTTTAGGGATCCGTGCCCATTCATTATTTTGTTTCTTGGTGATGATGCTAAGAATGTTTGAAAAAATTTTTAAAAAGTTCTCCTTATTTTAGATACGAGGAAAACCTTTGACGAAGGATGAGACAAAATTATTGCTGGGCTTAATTGAGAGCAGCAAAATAATTCTGTCTAAAATGACAAACTCCGCCAGCAACAAAATGAAAACCGAGGAATGGGTGTGCCTGACACGCAAATTCAATGCCACTGCCACGGTTTGTCGTCGAACACCCCAGCAGCTGCGTTTAAAGTGGGAAAATCTTAAGAAACTTGCTCGTAAACGCAGCACAAAAATTAGGATGAATCGAATCCCAGTAAGTGTTAGGGATTTTTTTTGTTTAAAACTATAGGTATCGCAGTTAAAGTTATTAGAGTATGAATGTAATTAATGTTTATTATTTTCAGACTGGTGGTGGCATTCCAGAGTACATTCCCCCAGATGACATACTGGACAGAGTGGCCGACTTACTGGGGAGTACCGCAAGCGGTTTTGATGTGCCATTTGGTGGTGACAAAGAGGAAGGAGTTTTTGTTTGTAGTGGTAGTGATGGTGATAATAGTGGTGATGGTGTTTTAACAGGACAGGCTAATGTGCTGGCATTAGATTCGATACCAGTGTCAGTAGACACGGGTATGGGTACTACTATACCAGTGTCAATATCCAATCACACTGGTATAGTAGTACCCATATCTGTGTCAACAACTCCATTCAACACTTCAATTCCATTATCTATAGTAAAGTACATTACACAAGTACATTATTACCAGAAACTGTAGACAATGTCATTGAAGTAAATGCTGGCAGCTGGTCAAAGTCCAATAAGCACACCCAAGAGGCTAACACTGAGTATGCCAAGAATAAGTAAATCTTCCCATTCATTCATTATTATTGGTATCCATAAAATAGTCTCATTAGTCTAGCCGTTAGCATGTTTGACTACAGATTCTACATGTTCTTTATATCAAAAACTAGCGGACATGAATGCTCGCATGATCCTATATTTTACTATTATTTAGTTAGTATTTATTTATTTATTATTATTTAGAATTTTCAAAAACGTTTTCTTGACAAATGTATTTATTTGTATTGAATAAGGTTTACAGCAGTTGGTGGGTTATAACATTACATAATTAACTATCACTTATACTGCTATTTATTTCTAGCATGCAAATTTAACAATTATTATTATTATGTAAGTTAATAAAACTACCAATATTATCTATATTTATAAAAGCATAATGTCACTCACTGACTAAACAAGGAATCCTCAAAAACTAGTGGTTTGTACTGTGCATTGATATATCATTCATTCGGTCACCATTTTTTTTTAAATCTTGACTGGTATCTAGTTTGACAGGTGGTGGTTTCACAAATATCTCTTGGAGATTATGGTAAGCTGTCAGTCCATATTATTATCACAATCATAGACTGACAGGGGTTAGGTCTTGGCATGAAATGCCCTTTCTCTTGTGATAGAGCCCTTATCCCAGCTCTTAGATTATAATAGGATTAAGATGAGTAGGTATATAAACTAGTTAATGAAAAATATAATATCTTGTTACAAATCAACTTTATTTGGTTTTCAGGTAAGAAGAAACTCAAAACTTCAGATGGCAGTAGTTCTGTGAGAAATTTAGCGATAGCAGAATATTATACTGCCAAAAAACAATGTTTAGAAGCTAAAAAAGAGTATATTTTATTGCAGAATGAGAAATTAAAATTTGCAAACGAGCTACAGACCCGAAATTTTTACAGTTCATTAGCCATACCGTCCGCGGCACGAAACAACATGTTTTCTCTTGAAGAGCGTTTTGAAATTTTAAAAACTTATTTTCAAAGTCAGTGCTGTGTCGCCGAAACTGTGCGACTTTTGAAAAGAAATATGGGTCGTGATAAAGCACCCACCGAAGGCGCTATACGCAAATTGGTGAAGCTAGTTCGTGAGAAAGGGATGTTAGTGGATGACAGAAGAAGAAGTTATAACTACAAATATATAATACCTATATGATAAAAATTGTTAACAATAAATAAACAACCACTAATAATGTATTTATCCTTATGTAAAATAATTATTTATAAGATCTGCTCTTGTTTGCACATCTATGGCTTCTATATCTGCGAAGTGATTGTTTCTGTTTGTCTCTAAACTGTTTGGTCACATTTGATAATTTTGAAAAAATTATAGATAATCTAAATTTGTATAGACTCAGTATTGTTATGGATGATTTATATTCAGAACTAACAAATTTCAAAGCAATTTATGAAAAAGTTTCAGAAGACGAAAGATTTTCTTGAAATGAGTACTGGCCAAAAGCCATTTATTAGTAAATACCTTAGAAGAATTTAAAAATATTACTAAAATTGTCTCATATCTACTTTCTGTTCCCGCCACCTCAGCATTTACTGAAAGAGTTTTTTCAGTCATGAATGCAAAGTGGCGGGAGGATAGAAATAGAGCAACTATTAATTTAATAAAAAATGAGCTCCTCATTTATTTTAATTTTGGTTATAATTGTGGTGAGGCATATGAAGTTTTTAAAAAAGACTGTAAATTAATAAGTTGTGCGAGAAGTTCTAAAAAATATGTATTTAAAACATTAAATAAATAAAATACTGTTCATTTTTCTAAAATACTGTTTAATATTCTTCTCAGACCTAATTATACTTTATTTCTTGTAAAAAAAGTTGGTAACCCTAACTGAGTCTAACCTAGATAACTTTGACATAGATGCTATGCGTAACAAGATAAACGAATTTTATATTGTTAAAAAACAAGTTCCTACACTGAGGACACTGTTGGTGGAGTTAAAAGAAAGTATTGATTTTAACGGATGCAGAGAAACTCTGCGCCGCTTGTTATTAGCCAATGGCTATGAATTTAAAAAGAATGAAAATGAGCGTTCTGTATTAATAGAACGCTATGACATATCTGCTTGGAGACATAGATTTTTAATAACTATAGCAGGAAAACGTGCAGGAGGCAAGCCAATCATTTATTTAGATGAGACTTATGTCCATAGAAACTACAAGCCTAAGAAGTCATGGCAAGGTCCTTCAACTAGTGGTGCAATTTAAAATGTTTCGACCGGGAAAAGGTACATTATAGTTCATGCTGGATCAGAGAAAGGCCCCGTACCAAACTCTTTGTTAGTGTTTAGTACTTAATCAAAAAATGCTGATTATCACCATGACATGAATGCTGAAAATTTTAATAAATGGCTTAAAGAAAAACTTATACCAAGTGTAATCATAATGGATAATGCTAGTTACCATTCGGTAATTATAAATAAGGTTCTTAACACACAATCACGTAAAAGTAATATAAGAGAGTGGCTTCGTGATAATGGAATTCAATATGAGGACTACCACACGAAAGCAGAGCTGTTGTGTATTGTAAAACGAAATACGCCTGATCCAATATATGAAGCTGATGAAATTTTAAATCAATGTGGTCATGAGGTGTTGAGACTTCCACCCTACCATTGTGATTTAAATGCGATCGAGCTTGTGTGGAGTTTGGCAAAACGTAAAGTGGCTAGCAAAAATATCGCAGTTACTACAGCTGCATTAGAAGAAATAATTAAAGATTCATTTGAAAACGTAAGTTCACAGGATTGGAAGATAATGACTGATCATGTAATACATGTTGAAAATAAATATAAAGAACGTGATAAAATAACAGAAGAAAATTTAGAGTTTTATTATAAATGTTGGAGACAGCGATACTAGTGACAGTGATGAATCTTTTGGAATTGAAATGTTAGAATCTGATTTTGATTATGATGAATAAAACTAAGTTATTATGTATGGAATATTATAGTATTTTATTTCTCTATTTATTTTGGGATTCCGCCCATATTTACCTCATATACCAACACCTATACCAGATCAATAAATCCTTAAAATCCCATTACAAACCTGGTACATATCAAAAATTAATACATGTGTAGATAAATTCTGTTTCTTTATTTCCCTGACATAATGTTCTTATACTGTCTATATATATGATATTTTTAATAATGAATTACCAAGTATCAAAGTAGGTTATTCCAATTTTCATAGTATAATTTTAGTGTTGTCATGCATATATTTTTTAAATTTGCCGCCAATATTCTGGGGCCAACTTTAGTTAGCCAGACTCTAGCACTCATTAGCGAAAATGTTGAAGATCCACATCAAATACTAGAACGATGGCGAGTATCCCTAGAAGAAGCTGGACTGCAAATCAGCAAACAAAACACTCAATACGTACACTGTAATTTCAGCGGCAAAAGCAACGGTAACTCCATCAATCTTGAAGGCACACCCCTGAATAAGACAAGACTGTTTTAAATATCTAGGCTCAGTCATTACCTCGGTCACTACCAACAGACGAAACTATCGGCCCCTTAAAAAACCACAAGAGGATAGAAAGACTACATGCCGCTGAAATAAGGATGCTGCGCTGGGCGGGAGGTGCAACGTTGCTAGATCGCATCCGGTCGCAGCTCATGGAAAGCAGACTTAGATGGTACGGCCACATATTGCGACGCTCACCTGATCATATGACGAGAAAGATGAGATGTTTCCGGCGCCAAAAAAGCGACGAAGACGGAATGTACGCACAAGATCTGAAAATATTGTATGCGACCCTCCTGGCGTAAAACTAGTTGTTAAAGAAGCCAAGACTGTGTAAGAATGCTGGAATTTATTCCTGACCCACGATATGCCGTATGCACGATAGTTTATAAGTTTATGGTCGGGTTTTATCGTTCTAATAGACAGAATTTGAAGGATCTCTAACTACAAATTACAAACAAGAAACAAGCTTACTTCAATCAAAACCTTACGCAAGAACAAAACAACAAATTTCACTTGGGTTTATAACGACACGCGGAAAAGAGTTATACTCGTCAACTTTCGGATTTAAAAAAAAAATATTACATCCCAAAGAAAAATGATGTCTAGCTTGCACCATGATAGCAAAATCGATAAATCGAACCAGAATTTTTTTAACCCGGGTTAAAAAAACCGCCGTCCTCTCGTATTACAAAATGTTTGTGTTGGTAAGCCTGCTTTTTTCCTAATTTCTTATTTAAAATGAATCTGTAATAACCAGACACTTTGAAAAGAATATTTTTAAATTATTATATTGATGGTAATTAATATTTACAAGACAAACGTTATAATTTTTCAGATGAAAATATTTGTTCTACACTTAAAATTCATAAACCTGGAAAGTGAAGTTAGTTTTGACATGATTGAAAATGCTGTAGGTCTCTTTGATTAAAATGGACAGGCGATAATTCGGTAGTTAACTTATATGAAGAATTTAACTAGTTGAAATCATCCTTGGACATGTTAGTGGGAAATTGCAAAGACACCATTACCACCAACGCACAGAAATGGCACCACCTCTTTCAATAGTTTCCAAAAAAAGAAACCAGGAATATCTTTAAACTAGTGTATTTCGTATTAAGTATCCAAACATCCCAAAATCCCCAAGTTTTAGAAAACCGAACAGATGTAGCCGGAACATATAAGCTAGACTAACATACATTCATAGAACCAATGATGAAACTAGATTTCGAACTACTAGAAATCTTAAGCCCTCCAACTAAGCTGTAACTGTTAGGAGAGTAACACCTCGGATGGTTTATTGAGTAGGGCTGTCTCCTTCTGAGGTAGTTTTGGACTGTCTCCTTAAGAGACAGTCGCTCTAACCCCGCATAACCCAGAACTTTTGCAACTTATTTACTTCTTTATTAGTTAAAACAATTGACAAAACACTACAGTATCGTAATTTATTTATTTATTTATGTACCAATAAATGTTACACATTCACATAAGAAATATGTGCACAAAGGATGACTTATCTCTAATAGAGATCTCTTCCAGCAACCCTTGATGGTGAGATAGTTTTGTATAGTTAAACACGCGGAAATAGGTACAGTATAGCAGAAATTAAAATAATAATAATAAAAGTAATAATAATGAAACTTTCAGAAGTTACTTCAATCAAAACGTATCGTATCGTAATGAAACTTTCAGAAGTTTCATTACGATACTGTAGTGTACAAGAAGAAATACAAGAAAAACAATTCCTCATTTACCTAGTAACACTCTAATTCCTAGATAAGAAGGGACCTAGACCCGCGGGGAATAGCACAGAACCCGAGCCCAGGGTCACGGGTGAAGACCTGATACTGTTAGAGAACGGTTGCGAAGGCGGAGGTGAAGGACACCAGTACGGCTGAGAAATCTTACTTAAAGACGCATAAACATCTGCTACATGCAATAGACGAAATGGAAGGGGTCCAAAGCTAGGCAAATAGGAAACGAATATAAGCTCATCTACCACGGAACCGGTCCGAAAAACGGTGTTGAAATAGTGGTAGACAGGAACTTTCAAGAACGTATGGTGGACGTTAACCAGTTAAGTGATAGACTCATGTGCATTAAATTAGCATTAGACGGCCAACCATGTATTAACGTGATAAGCGCATACGCCCCACAAGTTGGCTGCCCAAGCAGTGAGAAACAAATCTTCTGGGACGACAAATATGAACTACAGTCGATACCACCAGACGAGTCAAACTACTACTACTAGACAGTACAACAAATACGTACCACGGAAACCAGGGATATGGAAGCCATACAGTTCGCTTCAACATGCGACTTAGACATCTTCAACACTTCTTCACAAAAGCAGAACAACACCTTATAAGAGTGGCGGCAACAATACTCAAATAGTATAGTATATATTAGCGAATCGAACCAACTTAAGGTTTTTCAGAGACTGTAAGGTGATCCCTGGTGAACCCCTTACATCACAACATCGGATCCTAGTTCCAGAAATTTTCTTGAGAAAACGAGCAAATGTGAAAAAAATAGAACACCAAAAATACGTTGGCACAGACTTGAGCAAGAAGAAGGAAACAAGCTCTGTAGCGAAATCGCCGCCACCTTCCTACTATTAATAATGAAGACAACGCTAACGCCATGTGGGATGCTTTTAAAGGCTTCTGCAATAAGAAAGCAGCCGAACACCTGGGTATATCAAAGGGATCTTTAAGTAATAATAAGGAAATGAGTTGGTGGAGTGAAGAAGTTAAATTAAAAATTCAGCAGGAAAAACTTCTCTTTAAGCTGTGGCAACAAACAAACGACGAAAGTGACAAGAGTGCATACAAAGAGGCGAAGAAGGAAGCGAAACGCTCTGTGGCGCAGTCAAAAGCTAGCTGCAATAACGACATCTACGCAAAACTAGAAGCGGCTACCACACGAAAGCAGAGCTGTTGTGTATTGTAAAACGAAATACGCCTGATCCAATATATGAAGCTGATGAAATTTTAAATCAATGTGGTCATGAGGTGTTGAGACTTCCACCCTACCATTGTGATTTAAATGCGATCGAGCTTGTGTGGAGTTTGGCAAAACGTAAAGTGGCTAGCAAAAATATTGCAGTTACTACAGCTGCATTAGAAGAAATAATTAAAGATTCATTTGAAAACGTAAGTTCACAGGATTGGAAGAAAATGACTGATCATGTAATACATGTTGAAAATAAATATAAAGAACGTGATAAAATAACAGAAGAAAATTTAGAGTTTTATTATAAATGTTGGAGACAGCGATACTAGTGACAGTGATGAATCTTTTGGAATTGAAGTGTTAGAATCTGATTTTGATTATGATGAATAAAACTAAGTTATTATGTATGGAATATTATAGTATTTTATTTCTCTATTTATTTTGGGATTCCGCCCATATTTACCTCATATACCAACACCTATACCAGATCAATAAATCCTTAAAATCCCATTACAAACCTGGTACATATCAAAAATTAATACATGTGTAGATAAATTCTGTTTCTTTATTTCCCTGACATAATGTTCTTATACTGTCTATATATATGATATTTTTAATAATGAATTACCAAGTATCAAAGTAGGTTATTCCAATTTTCATAGTATAATTTTAGTGTTGTCATGCATATATTTTTTAAATTTGCCGCCAATATTCTGGGGCCAACTTTAGTTAGCCAGACTCTAGCACTCATTAGCGAAAATGTTGAAGATCCACATCAAATACTAGAACGATGGCGAGTATCCCTAGAAGAAGCTGGACTGCAAATCAGCAAACAAAACACTCAATACGTACACTGTAATTTCAGCGGCAAAAGCAACGGTAACTCCATCAATCTTGAAGGCACACCCCTGAATAAGACAAGACTGTTTTAAATATCTAGGCTCAGTCATTACCTCGGTCACTACCTACAGACGAAACTATCGGCCCCTTAAAAAACCACAAGAGGATAGAAAGACTACATGCCGCTGAAATAAGGATGCTGCGCTGGGCGGGAGGTGCAACGTTGCTAGATCGCATCCGGTCGCAGCTCATGGAAAGCAGACTTAGATGGTACGGCCACATATTGCGACGCTCACCTGATCATATGACGAGAAAAATACTTGAGATGTTTCCGGCGCCAACTTATTTACTTCTTTATTAGTTAAAACAATTGACAAAACACTACAGTATCGTAATTTATTTATTTATTTATGTACCAATAAATGTTACACATTCACATAAGAAATATGTGCACAAAGGATGACTTATCTCTAATAGAGATCTCTTCCAGCAACCCTTGATGGTGAGATAGTTTTGTATAGTTAAACACGCGGAAATAGGTACAGTATAGCAGAAATTAAAATAATAATAATAAAAGTAATAATAATGAAACTTTCAGAAGTTTCATTACGATACTGTAGTGTACAAGAAGAAATACAAGAAAAACAATTCCTCATTTACCTAGTAACACTCTAATTCCTAGATAAGAAGGGACCTAGACCCGCGGGGAATAGCACAGAACCCGAGCCCAGGGTCACGGGTGAAGACCTGATACTGTTAGAGAACGGTTGCGAAGGCGGAGGTGAAGGACACCAGTACGGCTGAGAAATCTTACTTAAAGACGCATAAACATCTGCTACATGCAATAGACGAAATGGAAGGGGTCCAAAGCTAGGCAAATAGTAAACGAATATAAGCTCATCTACCACGGAACCGGTCCGAAAAACGGTGTTGAAATAGTGGTAGACAGGAACTTTCAAGAACGTATGGTGGACGTTAACCAGTTAAGTGATAGACTCATGTGCATTAAATTAGCATTAGACGGCCAACCATGTATTAACGTGATAAGCGCATACGCCCCACAAGTTGGCTGCCCAAGCAGTGAGAAACAAATCTTCTGGGACGACAAATATGAACTACAGTCGATACCACCAGACGAGTCAAACTACTACTACTAGACAGTACAAAAAATACGTACCACGGAAACCAGGGATATGGAAGCCATACAGTTCGCTTCAACATGCGACTTAGACATCTTCAACACTTCTTCACAAAAGCAGAACAACACCTTATAAGAGTGGCGGCAACAATACTCAAATAGTATAGTATATATTAGCGAATCGAACCAACTTAAGGTTTTTCAGAGACTGTAAGGTGATCCCTGGTGAACCCCTTACATCACAACATCGGATCCTAGTTCCAGAAATTTTCTTGAGAAAACGAGCAAATGTGAAAAAAATAGAACACCAAAAATACGTTGGCACAGACTTGAGCAAGAAGAAGGAAACAAGCTCTGTAGCGAAATCGCCGCCACCTTCCTACTATTAATAATGAAGACAACGCTAACGCCATGTGGGATGCTTTTAAAGGCTTCTGCAATAAGAAAGCAGCCGAACACCTGGGTATATCAAAGGGATCTTTAAGTAATAATAAGGAAATGAGTTGGTGGAGTGAAGAAGTTAAATTAAAAATTCAGCAGGAAAAACTTCTCTTTAAGCTGTGGCAACAAACAAACGACGAAAGTGACAAGAGTGCATACAAAGAGGCGAAGAAGGAAGCGAAACGCTCTGTGGCGCAGTCAAAAGCTAGCTGCAATAACGACATCTACGCAAAACTAGAAGCGGCTACCACACGAAAGCAGAGCTGTTGTGTATTGTAAAACGAAATACGCCTGATCCAATATATGAAGCTGATGAAATTTTAAATCAATGTGGTCATGAGGTGTTGAGACTTCCACCCTACCATTGTGATTTAAATGCGATCGAGCTTGTGTGGAGTTTGGCAAAACGTAAAGTGGCTAGCAAAAATATTGCAGTTACTACAGCTGCATTAGAAGAAATAATTAAAGATTCATTTGAAAACGTAAGTTCACAGGATTGGAAGAAAATGACTGATCATGTAATACATGTTGAAAATAAATATAAAGAACGTGATAAAATAACAGAAGAAAATTTAGAGTTTTATTATAAATGTTGGAGAGAGCGATACTAGTGACAGTGATGAATCTTTTGGAATTGAAGTGTTAGAATCTGATTTTGATTATGATGAATAAAACTAAGTTATTATGTATGGAATATTATAGTATTTTATTTCTCTATTTATTTTGGGATTCCGCCCATATTTACCTCATATACCAACACCTATACCAGATCAATAAATCCTTAAAATCCCATTACAAACCTGGTACATATCAAAAATTAATACATGTGTAGATAAATTCTGTTTCTTTATTTCCCTGACATAATGTTCTTATACTGTCTATATATATGATATTTTTAATAATGAATTACCAAGTATCAAAGTAGGTTATTCCAATTTTCATAGTATAATTTTAGTGTTGTCATGCATATATTTTTTAAATTTGCCGCCAATATTCTGGGGCCAACTTTAGTTAGCCAGACTCTAGCACTCATTAGCGAAAATGTTGAAGATCCACATCAAATACTAGAACGATGGCGAGTATCCCTAGAAGAAGCTGGACTGCAAATCAGCAAACAAAACACTCAATACGTACACTGTAATTTCAGCGGCAAAAGCAACGGTAACTCCATCAATCTTGAAGGCACACCCCTGAATAAGACAAGACTGTTTTAAATATCTAGGCTCAGTCATTACCTCGGTCACTACCTACAGACGAAACTATCGGCCCCTTAAAAAACCACAAGAGGATAGAAAGACTACATGCCGCTGAAATAAGGATGCTGCGCTGGGCGGGAGGTGCAACGTTGCTAGATCGCATCCGGTCGCAGCTCATGGAAAGCAGACTTAGATGGTACGGCCACATATTGCGGCGCTCACCTGATCATATGACGAGAAAAATACTTGAGATGTTTCCGGCGCCAACTTATTTACTTCTTTATTAGTTAAAACAATTGACAAAACACTACAGTATCGTAATTTATTTATTTATTTATGTACCAATAAATGTTACACATTCACATAAGAAATATGTGCACAAAGGATGACTTATCTCTAATAGAGATCTCTTCCAGCAACCCTTGATGGTGAGATAGTTTTGTATAGTTAAACACGCGGAAATAGGTACAGTATAGCAGAAATTAAAATAATAATAATAAAAGTAATAATAATGAAACTTTCAGAAGTTTCATTACGATACTGTAGTGTACAAGAAGAAATACAAGAAAAACAATTCCTCATTTACCTAGTAACAATCTAATTCCTAGATAAGAAGGGACCTAGACCCGCGGGGAATAGCACAGAACCCGAGCCCAGGGTCACGGGTGAAGACCTGATACTGTTAGAGAACGGTTGCGAAGGCGGAGGTGAAGGACACCAGTACGGCTGAGAAATCTTACTTAAAGACGCATAAACATCTGCTACATGCAATAGACGAAATGGAAGGGGTCCAAAGCTAGGCAAATAGGAAACGAATATAAGCTCATCTACCACGGAACCGGTCCGAAAAACGGTGTTGAAATAGTGGTAGACAGGAACTTTCAAGAACGTATGGTGGACGTTAACCAGTTAAGTGATAGACTCATGTGCATTAAATTAGCATTAGACGGCCAACCATGTATTAACGTGATAAGCGCATACGCCCCACAAGTTGGCTGCCCAAGCAGTGAGAAACAAATCTTCTGGGACGACAAATATGAACTACAGTCGATACCACCAGACGAGTCAAACTACTACTACTAGACAGTACAACAAATACGTACCACGGAAACCAGGGATATGGAAGCCATACAGTTCGCTTCAACATGCGACTTAGACATCTTCAACACTTCTTCACAAAAGCAGAACAACACCTTATAAGAGTGGCGGCAACAATACTCAAATAGTATAGTATATATTAGCGAATCGAACCAACTTAAGGTTTTTCAGAGACTGTAAGGTGATCCCTGGTGAACCCCTTACATCACAACATCGGATCCTAGTTCCAGAAATTTTCTTGAGAAAACGAGCAAATGTGAAAAAAAATAGAACACCAAAAATACGTTGGCACAGACTTGAGCAAGAAGAAGGAAACAAGCTCTGTAGCGAAATCGCCGCCACCTTCCTACTATTAATAATGAAGACAACGCTAACGCCATGTGGGATGCTTATGAAGGCTTCTGCAATAAGAAAGCAGCTGAACACCTGGGTATATCAAAGGGATCTTTAAGTAATAATAAGGAAATGAGTTGGTGAAGTGAAGAAGTTAAATTAAAAATTCAGCAGAAAAAACTACTCTTTAAGCTGTGGCAACAAACAAACGACGAAAGTGACAAGAGTGCATACAAAGAGGCGAAGAAGTCAAAAGCTAGCTGCAATAACGACATCTACGCAAAACTAGAAGCAGCTACCAACGACACAGAACTTTTCAAGATAGCTAGACTCAGAAACAACAACAGTAAGGCCTTGAAAATCGTTAAGTACATTAAGAATGAAATCGGACAGCTACTTGCGTCAGAAAAAGAAATCCTACAAAGATGGAGGGAATATTCTCAATCTCTTCTCAATCTTTAAGAAAGTCGTGTCCCTTAGAAACTTCTAACAACGAAATAGCACGAAGTATTGGTGAATCTATGGGAATTCACTGGCAGTCACTTTACTGGCTGAAGATGTTGATTTATCAGATTTCAGTAGAACAACTCTGCATCGTATTTTAAAAGCTTTTTATTAGAAAAACCGGAACTTATGTTATGGCGTATAAAATACTTGGATGACTTAAGATATTCTAGAAGCAAAGGCATCAAAATATTTTGTATGGACGAGATCTGGCTAAATGCTGGCCATGTTTCGAAAAAAATGTGGCAAGATATGAATATAAATACATCAAGGGAAGCATTTCTGGAGGGACTGTCAGTTGGACTAAGGAATCCGTCATGTATGTGCTCAGAATTTACTAATTAAATTTCAAAATCGTGTCATTAAAATTAATATGTGTTTTTTTTTCAAGTAAAGGGCAAAGAAAAGGAATAGGAAATGAGGACGGATTCGTCGAGGGCGGCCTATTGTCATTTGTCTCGAAAACTGGCTACGATGACTATCATAAAGACATGAATTTAACGGTAATGAATATATAACTTACTTGGTATTTGTTATCAGTTGTTCATTTAATCTTTGTGAGTACCGGTATTTCAAAGAACAGCAATGTTTTTGACCATCTGCATTCTTTTGTTTATTGTTTACATATATGTATTATATTCATTACAGGTATTTGAAGAGTGGTTCGAAAATATTTTAGACAAACTTCCGAAAGGTGCCATTGTGGTAATGGGCAACGCGCCATATCATTCTCGACGACTCCATAAATTGCCGAATTTAAATTCAAGAAAACAAGCAATAATTGACTGGCTGCGAATAAACCGATTCCCGTTCGGTGAAGAAATTCGCAATGCATAGAATTGATTCGGGCAGATGGCCTGCATGCGTTAGGCATGTTATTGAGAAAGTAGAGCTCAGATCTACTTTCAGATCGTTCAGATCGAAATACGGAGCGAAATGATTAATTTTATTTTAGAATAAGTACATACTTCTGTTCTCAGTATAGTTTTAGAATTAAGAAATAATGTAGGTAATAATAATAATAAATCACTTAATTATTAAAACTGATATTCTACTAAAAAGTTGTTTTTATTATTTGTTAAAAAAAATATGCATAGTAGTCCGCCAGCAAGTAAACCCTTCCTTCAAAGCGGACCGTCTTTGCTTATTGTTTCCCTTATCTCTAGCCGCGCGGATTGACCAATTAGCTGTGAGTATTTTCTTCCCTATGAGTTCGACTCGTAGAACGGATTATAGCCCCTTCTATAAAAACATGGGAGATATTAGGCTCTGTGAAAACCAACGCGTAATTAATTGAATATCACACACCCTGAAAATATGGGAACAAAAGACTACTTGAGCTCACAGAAGTCACAGAAAACCATTGACAGTCATTGACCAATGAAAGTCGACCATTGACGCCATCCACACCATCAGAATCCTTATGGAAAAGTATCGGGACAGGAGGACTGAGCTACACATGGTGTTCATCGACTTAGAGAAAGTTTTCGACCGTGTACCCAGAGACTTAATCTAGCGAGCGTTACGAGCACATAATGTACCAGCGGCTCGATTGTGGTAAAGTGACATGTCGCATCGCAATAGAAATGTCCTTATGGATCGTGATCGTTACAGTTGATAAATTTGGTAGCACGGACGATTGATACACTACATCGCAATCGGTTTCTTCCCTATGAGTTCGACTCGTGGAACGGATTTTATAGAAGGGGCTATAGCCCCTTCAAAAAAACATGAGAGATATTAGGCTCTGTGAAAACCAACGCGCAATTAATTGAATATCGCACACCCTACAAATATGGGAACAAAAGACTACTTGAGCTCACAGAAAACCATTGACAGTCATAGACCAATGAAAGTCGACCATTGACGCCATCCACACCATCAGAATCCTTATGGAAAAGTATCGGGACAGGAGGACTGAGCTACACATGGTGTTCATCGACTTAGAGAAAGTTTTCGACCGTGTACCCAGAGACTTAATCTAGCGAGCGTTACGAGCACATAATGTACCAGCAGCTCGATTGCGGTAAAGTGACATGTCGCATCGCAATAGAAATGTCCTTATGGATCGTGATCGTTATAGTTGATAAATTTGGTAGCACGGACGATTGATACACTACATCGCAATCGGTTTCTTCCCTATGAGTTCGACTCGTGGAACGGATTTTATAGAAGGGGCTATAGCCCCTTCAAAAAAACATGGGAGATATTAGGCTCTGTGAAAACCAACGCGCAATTAATTGAATATCGCACACCCTGCAAATATGGGAACAAAAGACTACTTGAGCTCACACAAGTCACAGAAAACCATTGACAGTCATTGACCAATGAAAGTCGACCATTGACGCCATCCACACCATCAGAATCCTTATGGAAAAGCATCGGGACAGGAGGACTGAGCAACACATGGTGTTCATCGACTTGAGAGAAAGTTTTCGACCGTGTACCCAGAGACTTAATCTAGCGAGCGTTACGAGCACATAATGTACCAGCAGCTCGATTGCGGTAAAGTGACATGTCGCATCGCAATAGAAATGTCCTTATGGATCGTGATCGTTATAGTTGATAAATTTGGTAGCACGGACGATTGATACACTACATCGCAATCGGTTTCTTCCCTATGAGTTCGACTCGTGGAACGGATTTTATAGAAGGGGCTATAGCCCCTTCAAAAAAACATGGGAGATATTAGGCTCTGTGAAAACCAACGCGCAATTAATTGAATATCGCACACCCTGCAAATATGGGAACAAAAGACTACTTGAGCTCACACAAGTCACAGAAAACCATTGACAGTCATTGACCAATGAAAGTCGACCATTGACGCCATCCACACCATCAGAATCCTTATGGAAAAGCATCGGGACAGGAGGACTGAGCTACACATGGTGTTCATCGACTTGAGAGAAAGTTTTCGACCGTGTACCCAGAGACTTAATCTAGCGAGCGTTACGAGCACATAATGTACCAGCAGCTCGATTGCAGTAAAGTGACATGTCGCATCGCAATAGAAATGTCCTTATGGATCGTGATCGTTATAGTTGATAAATTTGGTAGCACGGACGATTGATACACTACATCGCAATCGGTCGCGATCGCGATCGCAATGTCATTATCGACATTTTAGTGGCACGGAACTATTTATAATCCAACTAAATCGAATATCTATGGTAATCTAGTAATTTATAAGGACATAACAGTCTCCTAAATTTGGCTACGTTACTTAATAAAAATAAGTAATTATTAAGAGTCTGTGCTCTGTGGGTGTCTGTGGTAGTGGTCTAATTTAATGTAAATATTTTTATTTTTCATATTTAAACCCAGTGTCATTGCCCGTTTTGTTTTTATGATTAATATATTGTTATTTTTTTAGTTAGTACACTCCTCACTGTAATTTAAAGAGCCAAAGATATGGCACCCTGCAGGGCCGCCTCTGCCAGGCAAATAGATCTTTTACTCGAATTTGCTGAAGGGCACACAAATCTGGCACTTGGTGGTCTCGTTGGAGGACCTCTCGGCCGCCAAGTGGCCTTAAAAAATGGGAGGAATTAAGCAGAAGACTGAATTCTGTGGGTACAGGTTGTAAGAAATCATCTACGGAATGGGAGCGAATAAGTATCCATAATGTACTGAGACTATTATTATTATTAATGGGTAAATGGCAGTATTATTATATCTTTTTTTATAGATTTGTTAAACTTTCATGGTTTTACTATGTCTGTTTATTTATTATTATGACATATACTTCCACTGCGTTAAAGCATTAAGCATGTAAGAAAAATCCAAGATAATTAATAGCATTAGGTACTGTGATCAAAAAGCTAGCATATTGGTGGCTTATGTTGGATAAGATAAATTTATACACCAGTGAAATATTTAAAAAGCCGTACAAAGTGCAAGGCTGGGAGCTGTGCGGCGTGCAGCCTCTGGGACTGGAGGAGGACCAAACCATATGACACCTATTGAAGAGAGGATCATAGGAATTATTGGTAAAGTGGCAGTAGAGGGGGAGCCTGAAGCCCAAATCTCAATAAATGTATAAATTATTTTAGGTACTTTTTAGTCAGTATTTGGCAATAAAATGATCTCTTCTAGGAATAAGTCCACTTTGCTTACAATTTACCTCAATCTGTTTATTTTTTTTGAGTACAATATAGAATATATATATAAAAAATCTCTTCTTGCCTTAGTTTTAAAGTACTAGTCGACCCGTGTAACTTCGTCCGCGTGATGCTCCGCTCATATTGGTCGTAGCATGATTATATATAGCCTATAGGCTTCGATAAATGGCCTATGTAACCCTCTAACTGAAAGAATTTTTCAAATCGGACCAATCGCTACTGAGATTAGCATGTTGAAGCAAACAAACTCTTCAGCTTTATATATACTTATAGTATAAGATTTCAACCTAGTTGCATTATTGATGATAATTTAAAATCATCATATTATTAGTAATTGTAGCATTTACCCACTATTTCCATTATTATTGTTATGATTGTTAATTATAGTATGCATTATATTTATAGGTTTTTGTAATAAAGATTCCAGATCTACCTGATGTTACCAACCAGAAGTATCCATCACCAATAGCAGAAGTTGTTATTGAAGAGCAGGCAGGCAACAACAACTCTACTGACAATATAATAAGTAGGTAGTTATGTTGTCACCCTCTGTTAGCTTCATAGAGAAGTAATGCGCCATAAGCGCAATCCTTATTCATTGATAGGAGTTACTCGGAATCTTTCCATGGTGTCAGCAAGGAAACGAAGGTTACTTGGATGGACGTCATGAGAAGAAGCCTCAGTCTGATTCGAGCATCCAATTCTGTACGATCGACTCACTAGTTTTGACACTAGAGCGCATACAACTCTGCGCAGTTAAGTAAAACTTTGTAACAAGTTTTTAAAATAAATTCTTTTTAAAAACGACTGCGAACGCTCTCGAAATTTGACTGGCGCAGCCGGGTCGGATTTTCTTAAAAATAAGTAAAACCCTTCACACATAAAACTCTGTGAAAAAGGGAATTTTTACTAGTGAAAATCCGCGAACCAACAAATTTGTCTAACTCGAGTGTGAAAAATGCCTGTTCGTGATGAAGCTGATCGGTTGGTGAGTCAAAATCCTCGCTATCCTTTCTAATATCCTGTCACTAAAACTGTGTTATTTCAAAATCAAATTCTTTTGTTATAACGTATCTGGTTTTAATTATAATTATTAATTAGTATATATTTTTTTTTAATTTAAAATTTTAATTAAAAAAAACTTCAAAATCAGTTCTTAGTTCAGTAATTAATTAAAAATAATTTTATAATTAAGGATATTATTTTATATTGATTTATATTTTGTGTGTAACGTGAATATTTTACATTATATTTTAAATTTTATATTAGTGTGTTTAAAATTTAAACAAAATGGTTGATACCGCTGTGATCGATAACATTTACTTTGCTTAAATATATAAGTTAATTTCCGAATTTTCTGGGGAAACACGTTTATTAAATCTATTCTTAAATAAATGTGAGTATATGTTATCAAAATGTGCCGGAAATTCCATAGATAGAAACCAATATTTAAGAGAGGTAATAAATTGTACAAGTAAATTGAAATCCGATGCCGCTGTTCTTATCAGCGAGCAGCAGATTAATTCAGCATTTTGGCGATCCTCGAAGTGAGGAATGTGTATCGATAGAGTTACAAAATTTAAAGATTAAATTAAATGAAAGTTATTTAGAGTTTTGCAATAGGATTCAGAGCGTTAGATCTATTTTATTTTCTAAAGTAAATCAGTTAGGTAATGAGGGACTTAAAGAAACGAAACACATCATTTATAATAACACTGCCTTGAATACTTTTATGTATAATTTACCCGAACATATGGTTAGATTGGTTAGACTCAAGGACCCAACAACCCTTGAAGATGCTCTTAAATATGTATTAGAAGAAGTAAACTTCCAAGAGCAATACAACTTGAGAAGTAAATCGGTAAATAATCTAAAATCACAACAAAACTCCCAATTTAAGTTTAATATCCCAACGCCGAATCATATACCTAATTCTCAGGGCCAATTTAAGTTCGGATTACAAAAAACTAATGAACCGATTAGACCAACTCCTTTCATGCATTATAGACCTCATGCCCCTCAATTTAAATTTGGATACCAACAACAATACTTACCACAGACATCAATTAATCCTTATTACGGACATCGTCCGAATTATATTCAAAAACCAACAGGTTACAGACCTAATTTACCCTACATTAACAGTCCTCAACAATTTGGCTATAGACCTAATTTGCCCTTTAATAGTAATCCTCAACAGTTTGGGTATAGACCACCTTACAGACCCCCTGCACAATTTGGTTACAAACCAAACTTTACACAAAATGTTCAAAAATCTAACGTTGTGTCAATGAGAACAGCACCGGCAAAGCCTAGTTTCCCAATAAATGAGATAATTACAGACAGTGATTTTGAAGGTTATTATTTTTATTCTAACGATCCAACAGACAGTGAGTATTATTATCCTTATCCTAACGATCCAACTTATAATATGACATGTACAACTATAATGACTTAAACTACCAAGAAGACAACGAAATTACTGATGATATAAATAACGACCAGAATGAAAATTCCCCCAGGGACAAGAAATAGTATATTTAAATTTTGATCATGATTTAAAATTACCCTACGTTTATATTCCCGACATTGACGGAAAATTCATGCTGGACACCGGAAGTACAAGATCATTCATAAGCCCGAAAAAGGTTTACGAATATTTCGAGCATTTGAAAATTTTTGAGCCATTTCAGGTCATAAGCACTCATGCTACTAGCACTCATAATGAAGCTATAGAAATTCCGCTATTTTCAATATTCAACAGTAACCATTTTCAAAAATTCTATATATACGATGTTGACAGTAGATATGACGGACTTATAGGACTCGACTTATTAACACAACTAGGAGCTAACATTAAACTAAAAGAAAAAATAATTAAAACTAACAACGCGATTATACCGATTGAATACAATCCTATTCACGTCATTCAATTAGCCCCTCGTACAGAACAGAGAGTAAAACTACCAACTAATCTATGTGACGGAAACGCAATTATAAATTTTAAGCAATTTGGTAAAGGAGTACGAATGCCTTCTGCAATAGTAAAATGCAATAATGGTTTTGCGACCACTGTAATACAAAATACTCTTGACGATGAAATTCAATTAACAATAACTGCCCCCTTTGAGGTAATGAAATTTAATAGTGACTGTTTACTTAATCACATAAAGGACGAAACTGACGTTGAAATTGACCCAATTTAAGACGAAAACCTTTCAAAATTAAGACTAGATCATATGAATGAAGAAGAACATGATGCTATTTTAAAATTATGTAAAGATTATAAGGACATATTTTACTGCGACAAACTCCCATTGACTTTTACGAACCAAGTTAAACATAAAATACGTACAACAAATGATGACCCAATTTACATACGACCTTACCGACAACCACCAGCACAAGCCGCCGAAATTAAACAACAAGTAGATAAGCTTCTTAAAGATAATGTCATTCAGGAATCTCATTCCCCATGGAGTGCACCAGTACATCTTGTACCCAAAAAGATGGATGTTTCTGGTGAACCAAAGTACCGAATGGTAATAGACTATAGACGACTGAACGACATAACTGTTGACGATAAATATCCTTTGCCACATATTACCGACTTGTTTGATAAATTAGGAAAGAGCACATACTTTACAACTTTAGATCTAGCCAGTGGCTACCATCAAATTGAAGTAGATGAAAAAGACCGCCCAAAAACCGCATTTAGTACGCAAATTGGTCATTACGAATTTTTTCGGATGCCTTTTGGTTTAAAAACAGCACAAAATTACATTAATGCTTTTCAAAAATGTAAAGAATTATTGACTAATGCACCAATTTAACAATATCCTGACATGACTAAACCATTTATTTTAACTACCGACGCCTCTGAAGTTGCCATAGGAGCCGTTGTCTCAGGGTACGATAGGAAGCGATAAACCAATCGCTTTTGCAAGTAAAACGTTAACTGAAACAGAAAAGAGATATAATACAATTGAACGGGAACTTTTAGCAATTATTTGGGCCGTTAAACCTTTCAGACCATATCTTTATATAAATTCACGATTTATACAGATCATAAACCCCTTAAATGGTTATATCAATTGAAAGAACCCAATAGTAAATTGACTAGGTGGAGACTGAGATTACAAGAATATGACTTTGATATAATTCATAAAAATGGTAGACAAAACGCTAACGCAGACGCTTTATCTCGAATTAAATTAAATGTTACTGACCATGATACGACTTCTATGATTGCTAATGTTGATGAGAAAGAAGAAAGACTTCAAGAATACCTACAAGAAATAACAGACGAAATCACTAGAATGTCTCAACCGACTGACTCAAACGACCGACTGGCGATTCAAGAACTTTAACTGTCTCCGACGCATCTCAGACTATTTCTATATCGGATGAATCCGATCAAAATAAGAATAACACTCCGAATTATCCTATTAGATCAGAATCATCATCGAGTACAGATACTGTACATTCAGCTCGTGATTTAGAAAATTCAGGTATCCCAATATTACACGAAGCAATAGACACTAAATCACGGCAAATTCTTGTTTTTACCTGGTTTAGGAATAATATGCAGGTTAGAGATATATATATCTAATAAAACTCAGAAAATTTTAGAAGTTTTCATGCCAATTAATAATTTAGAATTAGTTACTCAATTTCTTAAGGAATACATAAAAGATAAAACTAAATATTTTATTTATTTTGAAGGTGAACAGCATCGAAAAGATTTCTCTAATACAATTATTAGGTTATTTAAAGAAGGTCAAGTTTCTTTTGTTGAATGCACCGAACGTGTTGTCTTTATAGAAGATGAAGGCAAACAATAAGCTATCATTATGAAATACCATCAAGGTAAAACTTGTCATAGAGGTATTAAAGAGACTATTACTAGAATAAAACGAAATTATTTTTGGCCAAATATATTCAGGAAACTGTTTCTGCTTACATTAACTCTGGCGAATCTTGTAGAAAGATGAAATATGATATGAATCCTATTAAACCTACATTACAGTTAACACAAACACAATCTGCACCATTCCAAGAAATCTTTATAGATCTTTTCTCGATAGAAATATTATTTAACCCTTGTAGATGCGTTTAGTAAATTAGGACAAGCAATAGAAGTTTCTAACAGATCTACGCCGGAAGTTGTAAGAGCTATGATAAAGTATTTTTCCTTTTATGGTGTTCCAAACAAAATTTCATGCGATCCTGGTACAGAATTTAATAATGAACTCATGAAAGAGTTAGCCACTTTATATAAAATTAATCTTCACATAGGTACACCAAACAAACCTAATTCAATGGGCATAGTTGAAAGATTCCATTCAACAATTATTGAAATATATAGATTAGCTCGATATGAACAAAAGTGCACGGATGTCGCCTCCGTGATGACGTATAGCATTATGGCTTATAACCATACTATACATTCAGCTACGGGATTTACTCCGTTCGAAGTAGTTTTTGGACATACAGACAGTACTGACAATTTTGATGTGGATTTTGAAAGAAAGTATATTCAACAATTAATGAAAGATCATGCAAAGAGAACAAAATATCTATATAATCATATTTCAGATAGGTTAGTTACACAGAAAGAAAGTATAATTCAGAAAAAGGGTGGAGAAAATATCGAAAGGTTACAGATAGGAAATCCAGTTTTTGTAAAAGATGTTAACAAAAGGAAAAGTAAAGATAAGCCTAAGTATAAAAAGGCTGTTATTTTAGATGAACCCGAACGTAATATACTCCCTATCAAAATAAATGACAGACCGACTAAAACTCATCTGAAAAACATAAAACATCCTCCACAGGTGGTGCCTCGCGATAATGCTGTGGACGAAGAGATTCCAGGCCCTTCATCTAGAAAGGATTAGTGAAAACCCTGGCATCCTCCCTGTTAAACTGGGAGAAGCATTTATACAGCAGGATAACTGGCTAGTTGTTAAGATTATAGATTTAAATAATATTATAGATGATTTAAATTTAAATATAGATAGGTATTCGGAATTTTTACAGATTGTAGACAAGGATAAGCAACTTACTTACGAATTTTTAGGTTTAAAAAGTCAAACTGATTATTTGAAAAATATTTCTGTTAATAAATTAAGCCAATTAGTGCCATCGAAAAGATTGAAAAGAGGGTTAATCAATCCCCTTGGATCTTTAATAAAAATTATAACAGGTAATTTAGACCATAATGATGCATAAAGATACGATAGGTTATATTAAAAGTCAGGAAGAAGCAACTGCTAATAAAATAACACTGATTTCTAAAATGCTGGACAATTTGATAAATTCAACTGAAGATATAATAGAAAACTCACGCGTAATAGATACACGTCTTAAATGTCTCGAAGAATTGGTTACGGATCTAAGGAAAAGCGATATCAATCATGCGTATTTAATTTATTCATTAAGTTTGTTCAATCAGTTTATTAATAATTTTCGGTCAATTCACGATAGACTCAATGAATTGGAAACAGCCTTAGCTTTAAGTAAAGTTTCTGTTTTACATAAGTCTATAATTAATTCAACTGAGCTTTTACATTTATTACAAAATATCGATAAGCACGATAACCTTATGTATCCTGCAAATGAACAAAATTTAATTAATTTAGAGGAAACTCTAAATGTAAAAGCTTACCTTAAGTCAAACCAGATAACGTTTTTAATTGATGTTCCGTTAACCGATAATAAGACTTACACCTATTATAAATTGTATTCCTTACCTATGTATAATGCATCCAATAACCTCACCTTTATAATAGTTCCTGAATATCCTTACCTATTAGCGAGTGGAGTAAAATACCAACCGATTGTACAAGACTGTAAAGAAATTGTCCAGGACCAGTTCCTGTGCTACGCTAATGACCTAGAAATATACTCCGCGAAAACCTGTATAGAGCAGCTTATCCTATACCAGTACAACGATTCCAGTTGCATCCAGCATCCAGTGAAAATTGAAGATTTAAAGGTACAGAAAATATCCGTAGATAAATGGATAGTGTACAGCGAACAAATAAATGTCGTATCGCAAAGCTGCAGAAACGACATAACCAGGCGATCAATCCAAGGAACTTACATTATGAGTATAAACGAGAACTGCTATGTGGAAATCGGCAAACTACATTTGGAAGGACGACGTCTCAGTGAAAGTGATGTGTACTTGGCAACGCCAATGATCAATTTACCCAATTTGCAAGGAAGTAGTGTTAGTTCAGTAAAGCATATTAATATAAAACATGTGAATCTCGATGAGGTAAAATATCTCAACGAAGTGTTAAAACATAGTGAAAGTGATTCCCCCAAAGACGTTGATCCTCTCCAAACATATAGTTTTAGTTTAGCAATAATTTTACTTTATGTCTTTTTGTTTTTAATAATTATTATCTTTGTATTTTATTACTTTAGAAATGTAATTTTTGAATTTTGTAAGTTCCGAAATCCTCGGTCACCTAAACAGGGTGAACCCTCAGATTTCGAAGCTAAGGGGGGAGGAGTTATGTTATCACCCTCTGTTAGCTTCATAGAGAAGTAATGCGCCATAAGCGCATTCCTTATTCATTGATAGGAGTTACTCGGAATCTTCCCATGGTGTCAGCAAGGAAACGAAGGTTACTTGGATGGACGTCATGAGAAGAAGCCTCAGTCTGATTCGAGCATCCAATTCTGTACGATCGACTCACTAGTTTTTAGTTAGAGTTTAAGTTAGAGCGCATACAACTCTGCGCAGTTAAGTAAAATTTTGTAACAAGTTTTTAAAATAAATTCTTTTTAAAAACGACTGCGAACGCTCTCGAAATTTGACCAGGTACCTAATGCATACATATGTACTCAGTGCATTACTTTATTTACATTATACATCAAAATATGAAAGAAATTATAGTAATGTGGTGATAGTTCTGATTACATTTTGTTATAGAGTCATAATAATTGGTAAAGTAATTTGATACACTTATTAATAGGTAAGTATTATTTTTTGAATTAATTTGTTTTTTGTATTTGTTTTATAGAGAAGTCTCCACAAAGACAAGCCTGTGACAAGGAGAAACATGTAGAGGGGCTACACGTTTCTCCTGTGTTAGAGGTGTCTCAGCCACCAAAAGTCTCTAACACCAGACGCCGCAGCCGACCCTTAAGAAGTAATAAACTTAAACACTTACATATGAATTTTTTAATAATTTGCATAACAATTAATAATATGAGTACATTAAAATTTAAAATTATTATCACAATGATTTTTTAAATATTATAATTTCAGGTGTAGAAAATACCCCGCAGTGGGCAGTTAACATTGAAAATAAAAGATTAGAAAATCAGAAGGAAATCGTCCGAGAAATGAAGGGAATAAAAGAAGCAATACAAGCTCAAACTGACGCTATGAATAGAATTGCAAACATATTATCAGCGTTGGTTGAAAAACCTAACCCAATGGGTTAGGTGGTAGCATTGTCAAGGATATGTACAAACACGTGACAACGTACATTACGTTGCCCGGCCGGGGTGAGCGATAGGTTCGAAGTTAAGGTTGGTGTGCATCAGGGTTCAGCGCTAAGTTCTCTGCTTTTTAATCTAGTAATGAACCATCTAACCGCTAAGCTGCAACGGCCACCTCCCTGGGACCTACTCTATGCTGACGACATAGCACTCATTAGCGAAAATGCTGAAGATCCACATCAAATACTAGAACGATGGCGAATATCCCTAGAAGAATCTGGACTGCGAATCAGCAAACAAAACACTCAATACGTACACTGTAATTTCAGCGGCAAAAGCAACGGTAACTCCATCAATCTTGAAGGCCCACCCCTGAATAAGACAAGACTGTTTTAAATATCTAGGCTCAGTCATTACCTCGGTCACTACCTACAGACGAAACTATCGGCCCCTTAAAAAACCACAAGAGGATAGAAAGACTACATGCCGCTGAAATGAGGATGCTGCGCTGGGCGGGAGGTGCAACGTTGCTAGATGGCATCCGGTCGCAGCTCATGGAAAGCAGACTTAGATGGTACGGCCACATAATGCGACGCTCACCTGATCATATGACGAGAAAAATACTCGAGATGTTTCCGGCGGCAAAAAAGCGACGAAGACGGAAGACAAGAGATATGTAAGATACAAATATAACACCTGAGACGACGAATACAAGTACATACTCGATACTTTTCTCCGATAGCAAGTACTTTTAGTATCGATACTTTGGAATTAAGTATCGAGTAGGTATCGGTCAAAAGTACTCATATCAGTATATGCCAATGTCACTATTTTATTTTAACATTGATAAAAAAAATTGTATATCATAAATTGGAGTCTTAGTTTTGTGTAGTTGGCAAGCTTGTTTGTCTATGCTCGAAAAATAAACGCCGCCATATTTTGTCGTCATTCGTCATTCTCATTGTTTTCGTTCGTTCCGTCTGTGTTGTGTTCTTAACTTTACTTTTAAAAGCAGTAGGTGTTTGTAATCTGTTTGAAGCATTTTATTTTTTAAATGATTGACAATGGGTTCTCCGAAGTCTAGTTTGTGGCAATATTTCATAAAAAACGAGAAAACCGCGAGTTGCAAAAAATGCTTTAAAACAGTGTGATATTGTGGTAATACTTCTAATTTGCATAAGCATTTAAAAAGCCACCCTGATTTTGTTGCACCTCTAAATGATAACAAGATTTGTATTTCGTTGTAAGTAAACATACAACATTTAATTTATCTACAAACAATTATCCTGGTACCTGTGTGTTGTTGTCGATTATGGGTAGTGTCACCGTACTAATCGATATCGAACCCATAATAATAATTAATATTTTATCTGCCTTATAATAACGAAGTAAATAGCAATACTGATGTTATGAATATTAAATCTATTTCTATTATTTTTAGGAGAGAGAAAAAGGAAACTGATATTGCAAAAGATAGATGTGAAAATAAAAAACGTTGTGAGCTTCTGTTATAAATTTCGTTCAAAATGAGTCCAAATTATCGTGATTGTGAGCACCGAGTCACTGAAGTATTGGATCAAACTGACAGTGACATTAGTGATCAAGAGGACTGCGAGTTGGATCCAAATCATTACTTAGAATCCGACCATGACACTACTAGTGAGATTGCCGAATCTGAGGGTGAAGAACGAGATCCAGAGATTGTTGACGAGTATGACGACTCCGACGACGAGCCTGTGATCAACACAGCAAGTAATAGATCATACTATTTGGGAAAAACAGTGGGAAATAGACAACCGTTTACGAGGTATAAAGATCCTCATAGAAGCAGTGTTAGAACTCCGAGCCATAACATTGTTACAGTTCAAGGCTCAAATAAGCCGCATGATTGTACTGAAGAAGTAGACTTCTGGAATATTTTGTTCTCTGAAGATATTTTACAGATAGTTGTTCTACATACTAATAGAAAGTTACAAGAAATGAGCAATAAATATAAGAAGGAAGTCGACCCGAGTAGAAAGACATCCATATTACTAAATTACGTGCGCTAATCCAACCGAAATGTAACAAGAGACAATTGGTTCACATCAATCGAAGCAATGAAGCTTTTGAAGGAAAATGGTCTTACTTATGTGGGTACTATAAACAAGAATAAAAGAGAGATTCCCCTGGAATTCAAGCCTAAAAGATCAAGACCAGTCGGACAAACACTCTATGGTTTTACAAAAGAAATCACTATGATTTCTTATGTACCCAAATATAACAGAGCAGTCTTTCTTGTATCGTCGATGCACCATGACAAGTGTAACGATCAAAAAGGTGAAAAAACTGAAATAATATTGTTTTATAATAACACGAAAAATGGTGTTGATGGTCTGGACAAAATGTGCAGTAACTATTCTTGTATACGGAGAACAAAGCGATGGCCACTTGTTCTTTTTTATCGGTTGATCGATATTTGTGCAGTAAATTCTTACGTACTGTACAAGTGTCAAAACCCTCAACATGCAAGAAATTTTGACAGGTACACGTTTTTAAGTACAGTAGCCGACCAACTTTTGCAAGCCCCACATATTGCGACGGTATAACAATCCAAAAATTTCTCGAGACATACGTGTTACAATCAAGCGAATCTTGAAGATAGAAGATGTAGAACCTGAACCTACCCCATCTCGAAATTCCCCCGAATCAGCGATGCAAAATTAAAAGAAGGAATCTTTGTGGGTCCCCAAATACGCGAGCTCATGAAGGACACAAATTTTAAAATAAAACTGAACGAACCCGAAAAATTCTAGTCTAGAGTTACTTGAGCAGTTAGACAATGGTGCTAATATGGTTTCCGCGATCAATAACACTCTTGGGGATGCAAAACATTTGCCGTGTTTTGCACATACAATAAATTTGATAGTAGATTCATCATTAAAAAATACTTCAACTACAATTATTAGTATCAATAAAGTAAGAGATATTGTTAAATGGGTTAAAAACAGTGTTATACAATCAGACAAACTAAGAAAAATTCAGATTGATAATGGAGTTCCTGAGGGATGCACTAAAAAATATATTCTTGATGTTAAGACGCGCTGGAATTCACTATATCATATGGTTGATTTTTAGATATGTCCAAAATTGCTGCACAACTATTACTCGATGTTACAGACAGTCCTGAATTGATGACTGGACAGGAAATTGAAATATTTAAACAGTTGATACCATTGTTACAACCTTTTGAATTTGTTACAAGAGAATCATCAGGCCAGAATTATTTTACCTTATCCAAAGACATAACCATGATTAATTGTCTTACATCGCAGATAACGAAATTTTCATCATCAATAGAATGTGTTACACAGTTGCAAACAAAACTAATAGCTGAATGTAAGAAAAGATTTGGTCTCATTGAATTTTACACACTTGCAGCGTTGGCAACAATTGTAGATCCACGGTTCAAAAACTTTTTTCAAGACGCAAATGCGTGTGGGAGGGCAATACATAAATTGAAAAACATTATTAAAGAAGTAAACGTGTGTAATACGACAATGTCAACTAGTGGGTCTGAAGATGAAACGGCTAACGAAGATTTTGATTTTTGGTCACATCATAAACAACTCGCAGTTGGCCAGAAGCGAAGGCGATCCTCAAAAGCCGATGAAGTGTCAATTTATTTGGCTAATCCAATCTGCGCTTTAAAATCCAAGCCCGTATTCCCAGCGTTATATAAACAAGCACGCATTTATTTGAACGTAGTAGGTACCTCTGTACCTTGCGAAAGGGTGTTTTCTAAAGCTATCGCTGTCACTGCTTCCAAAAATCGCCTAACAGGCAAACACTTGGCAAAAACTGACTATTTTTCTTAAATTAAAACTTTGTTTTTTTTTTTAAATAAAGAATACCAATACTTTTTTGGGTTTTTACTCTTAATTTTCCTAAAAATATTCGATACGAGTAAGTATCGATACTTGACGACCGATACAGTATCGAGTAAAAGTATCGATACCTCAATGGTATCGTGTCATCCCTACCCAGGATAGAGCGTCCTGGCGAAGAGTGACTAGAAGACCCCAACTGATGGGATAAGGCTAGGCAGAGAGAGAGAGACTCTAATTCCTAGATAAGAAACTTTCCTCAATGGTTAGATTTGATGATGGTGAAGAAGATCTCTTGAAAATAACTCATTAATTCATTCAATACAATCCATGAAGATAGCTTTATGATTGATAGACCAGCTATATGTTTTCTTGAAACTTTTAATATTCCCTCCACCACAAAGTGACAATAACTAACTTAAATCTGATATTGAAAAATAAACATAAATTTTAGTCAGTCTGGATTTTTTTTATCTTTACAGAAGCATTGAGACTTCTTTGAGGCCATTTCAATAAAGATATTATTGTATTGTGTTGTTAAGACTTCCTAAGACAAACTGTGTGATATCCCAATAACACATTGAAAAATCTGTTCTGTCACCGATATTTATAGGAGACCATCGTCATTTTAACTTTTTAGCCAAAATCATCTCATAATTTAAATGTAGATAATTATGCTTGACAGACCTAAAGATATATTACAGAAGACAGAGACCCCCCCCCCCCCCCCCCCCGTTCTGGTGAGCAAGTACAATGTAAAGTCAATACTGCTATTTTATAGTTCTAAAAGCCACAATAGCAGTTAATTTTAAAGATTAAACAGAAAAGCTCTGAACATCTTCCAAATAAATGTTGGGTTAAAATCTTAATATCCGAAAGTTTACACAAGGGGGGAGAAACCACCCCTCACCATTTTTATTTATTTAAAATTATATTCTTAGTAAAATATCTTACTGAAAAGGACGCGAGCTGCTGCTGCTTTAAGATTTATTGTAAAAAAAAGTTAAAGGCTGCATGCAACCTATGGCCACTCCACGTCACCCTGCTTGGCGGAGCTCTTATTTCTAGGTGGGTATCTAAAGCCAAACCTAACCTAACCAACCTGCTCCTATTTCTGGGTGGGTTAAATGAAGCCTAAACTAACCTATCTTTTAGTCAGAATTGTATCAAATTGAAGATATTTTAAGACCAGAAAAGTAACACTCCATTGAGCTCCGGCACAAGGAACTCCTATTCCTGGCTAAATGAAAGATTTTTTGTAAAAAAAAGCAGCAATGCCTGAGCCGAACTATAATTTCTGATTCTATGAGGTTGGCAACTTCTACAAACCAATCATTTGGATCTTGGTTTTGTTCTAAAGGCGCTGGCAGACAAAAATCTAAAATCACTAGGACAAGGAACATTTTGAAAATATTAAAATTGATTTAGTACACGAATTTTACTTAATATATGCATTTTCATTAATGTAGAGAGGCAATTATCATCTATTGGAGAAAGATATAAGTTCAAGTCAGTTTGAGGAAAAAAAAGAAAATATGGTTAACAGAAGCCAACCCTAATCGAACCAACCTGCTTCTGTTTCTTGGTGGGTTAGAGGAAGCCTAAACTAACCTAAGCAAAGTTTGCTCCGCCACACAGAGAGGCCTTTTCACGGACGAATTAAAGATTTTTTGTAAAAATAACTTGAGCTGCATAGCAATTCCTGAGCCGAACTACAATTTCTGACTTGTACAATTATTGTCATCTACCAATTGAAGGAAAATACATTCGAGTCACAGTTTGGCGAAAAAATTAAGAAGAAATGTGTAACGAAAGTCAACCCTAACCAAACCAATACTTGAGTCAGAGTTAAACCAAATTGGAGATATTTTAAGACCGAGCAAAACTTCTATTTCTGGGTGAATAAAAAGATTTTTTGTAATAAAAGTTAAGTGCAGCATGCAGTCTATACATAACCATATCAGTGATATTTTAAGACAGAACAGGGGCCAGTCCACATTGCCCCGCTTGGCAGAGCTCCATTTCTGGGTGGGTTAAAGTAAGCCTAAACTAACATAACCTATTTTTGAGTCAGAATCAAACCAAATTGGATATGTTTTAAGACAGGAAAGGTGACACTCGAAGGAGTTTCGCCACACAGAGATCCTATCCCTGAGAATTAAAGATTATTTGCAAAAGTTGTGCTGCATGCAGGTAGTCACCGTACGGAGCTCTTTGCTTGACTTCCTTAAGGTTTTCTGTTTTATTTATATACATAATTAATTGCTTTTATAACTTCCATGAAAGCGTCTTTTTTAAACATTGTTATGTGGCGACGCCACAATTTTTCTACCTCAGTGTGGCATCCTACAACAAAAAGAAATAATATATTGTAGCAATAAGTTTATTGTACTTCTTTAGAGTAGGGATTTTTTTTAAATATTTTTTTTTCAATAATAGTAACAGTTCTAAGTGTATTTCTAAAATCGTTTTGCGAAATATATAGTTTTTGAGATATGATTTTTTTAAAATTCGTGAAAAACCTTGTTTTCATAATAATTTTCGAGCTGTGTGACGAGTGACAATTTTTTGAGATAATATTTGCTATCTGAAGTGTATTTCAGAAACCCGTTTTTTCAGAAAATTCATAGTTTTAAGAAAATGATTTTTTGAAAAAACTAGAAAAAAAATATTATTTTTTTTAGATAATATTTACCATCCTAAGTGTATTTCTTAAATACTGATTTTTCAAGATTTTCACGAATTTTTAAAGAATCATATCTTGAAAACTATAAACTCCTAAAAAACGGATTTCAGGAATACTTAAGATAGTAAATATGATTTAAAAAAAATTTGATTGGTGCCCTATTCTAAAGTGCCAAGTTTCTATATAGTACATATATTTTATATGAAAAAAGAAAAATATATTAACAAATCAAATAATTATAAAAAGATATTAGATATCATCAAAACAGTAACGATGTGATTATACCTTTGTCATATTTTCTTTTCCCAAACTTAGATTCGTCCACTTGGACAATTTTCTCCTCTACTGTATTTTTCTCCAATTGGTAGGTGACAATTGCCTGTCTACAATAATTGTACCAGTCACAAATCGTAGTTCGGCTCAGGCATTGCTGTTTTTCATCTTTGTAGGGATCTTCATTAATAACAATATCATATGGCCATTTATTTGAAAATGCATATATTAAGTAAAATACGTGTACTAAATCAATTTTAATATTTTCAAAAAATGTTCCTTTGGTCCTAGTGATTTTAGATTTTTGTCTGCAACCGCCTTTGCCACAAAACCAAGATCCAAATGATTTGTTTGTAAAAGTTGACAACCTCATAGGAACACGATGCGTACGGCATATTTTAAGCGTAGGAACCATTCCGTTATCCTCGGCAAAAGTAACGCATTGTTCGTTGGAACCTAATGTGCGCACTACTCGAGCAAGGTTCCAGTTCCTAAGAACTTCTTCTGTAGACAAATGTCTGGGAACATATACATCTTCCCCCTCAGATTCTGATGAAGGCGCGTCGGAGCGTGTTGACGGTCCCGGTTGCGGTGACGCCATTTGGAAGTGAAATTCGGTATTAAGTAAGTAAGCCGTGGTCGTACAGTAATATAATTCAAACAATAAATAATCCGTTGAGCTAATCCAAGTCGTGTTGAAGCAATTTATTCGGTGTCCAGTATCGTAGCAGTAGTCGGAAAAAACAATCACACAAAAGAAAACACATTCACGTAGGTATACTCGGCGGCAACGGAATGACGTTAGACGTAAACGCCATTCAAACGCCATTCGCCAAACGGTAAACGGTTAATCTTTTTTTTTCCTCTGTTTTTATTTCATAATGAAAAAGGCAAAGGTATTACACCGTAAAGCCTTATCTTTAGTAGGCGTAAACGGTTAAACAATGAGTGATGACGTATAGTAGGATTATTGATAAAATATCAATGTATCGAAATAATAAACGATAAAGATAAGAAGACGGTATATCGTGATTGATATTGAAATAAAGATATCGATTGTCAAAATATTTTTAGAGAGTTTTATTATATCTCTTCTCAAAATCTACAAAATAATCGAAAATTTAATCTTAAGTAGATTTACATTTACACTATGTTATATATATTTTTTTTAAAGTTGTTATTTGTCTATAAGGTTATATTTGCATCTCATAAGGTTTATTAGTATTCTGTGTTTTATAATAAATTGGATTATATAGTTACAAAGTGCTGTTATTTTTTTTAAAGCCGGATTTATTGAAATATCGATATTTTTTTTCGCTATGTAAACTACAATGTTATACTTTAGAAAATATCGATATATCGAAAATTCGATATTTAAAATATCAACAGCATAACAAAAAGTACGCCAGTCAGCCAGCCAGCCAGGGTCAGGTAACACCACAACACAAAAAGAATAATTTAATTCATCATTCGTTTTCTTCTGTATATTCAGATTTCTTAAAATCATACATGTTGATAATAAATGAATTCAACATTTTGAGGGAATGAATTGAGAAAGATTGTACAAGAACCACCATCATTAAAATCAAATTAACACGGCACAATAATTATTCCCCATCCCTTCATGGGTTATAGTTCATAGAATATGGTCCATTCTCTTAATATTTTTTTTATATATTTATGATCCATTCTCTTAGAATTCTTTTTTTTTTATCTGTATTGTGAAGACCGTATGTACATGCACTCAGGATGCTTTGCGCTGTTAAAGATTATTATTTTGACAGCACCATATCTTAGTAGCAGTATTGCCAACGTACTTCATTTACCATTTACCTTTTTTCGGGTAATTTCTAATTTGATTTTTTTATATACTAGGTACATGTTTAATTGAGAACATTATTTATTATTATGGCACATTGTCACAATGACCCTGAAAAAAATACCGTAAGAAAGAGACAAACCTTTAGTCGACGATCCTGCTCGGAACGATCTTGGCTCTTTACGTGTTGAAAACAAATGTCAACCTTATAGTTGTTATTTCAAGGTGCATATTTAAATATATTATATTTTTAAGTGAGCATTCCAGTTATTATATAAATTCCTTGACGAAGCCTTAGATCGAGGTAAAGTGAGATTCTTTTTTGCACACGCTGAGCTGAAGAGCAAAAAAAATGCATATAATCGGTAGCCGATCTGTTGATTTTTAGTGAAATAACAGAAAAAATCTAATGCTAATTTACTAGGGTGAAATCGATTCTCTAATTAATCGAAATCCAGTGTTTCAAACTTAACGGATTTGCCGTTAGATCTGATAGATTAGAGTCTTCTTCTTTTTCTTCTTCTTTGTTTAATGGCTTCTAGTTGTGCACATATAAAATGCACAGGGTACTTTGCCAATGTCACGTAATAAGGACAAAACACACTTGTGGAATTTGATCGGTGAGACTGAATATTTAATTTATGAAAGTTCCTTTACAATAAGAGGGTCCCACCACGTTAAGATCGATCTACAACAACACAATAAGGCACTAACAGAATAAAATATATTTTAACGGCTAACGGATTTGTTGGCGGATAATATTCAATAGCAAAAAAAAATTGGCGATATTCAAATACCTGAAGAGCAAAAAAACAAAAAAAAAAAGGTCGTTCGCCATCAAATATCTCCCGCGCCTGCGGTATCATTATTATTTCCGCCCTCATTTACGTATTTTTTTATTTGACGGTTTTTTTGACGGAAAAAATTATAAATTGACGAATTTTTTAACGGGAAATAAAATCCCTACTTGAGATTTTGGGAATATTTTTTTAAATGTTGGGAACCCCGAATGGAAAATAAAATTGAGCAATAAAAGAATTGGTAATGAAATAGAATTCGTAACATAAGTGAGCGGCACAAAAGACAATACGCTTTTAATGAAATCAATTTTATAGTAGTTATATGTAATATAATATAAATATCAAATTATTTATAATTCACGTCCAGTCTGTTAGTGTTCCGTGTGGATGCGTGTGACAGTTTTGTAATTAGGTTATGTGAGTATTTCCTTGTATTGCAATGGATTCTGCACCAGCTCAAGAGGTGACGGAGTTGTTGAAGCAATGGGAGGAGCAGCATGCTTCGCCGAACTATGATCCCATACCTACTTTGACAAGGTGAGTTATCAGTAAAACGTCAAACCACATTGTATCCTTCTAGGCAATCCACCCTCGCTTCACTAGGGAATTAATTATATTTAGAACAATTTTCTTAAAAAAAAATTGTCTGTTGGAAAACTGTCCTATATGGGAAAGGCAAGATCATGGAACCTCAGCCCTTCATAGTGTAATTACCTTTTTTTAAAACGTACTACTGATTTCAATACATCTAAAAAATTTATCTAAAAAAATAAAAAAAAAAAATTTTGATGTCACTGTGAAATTACTTTGAAACGAGGATTTCCACATATTTAAAAAAATCATATCTCAAAAACTGTAAATTTCCTAAAAAAATGGATTTCTGAAATATGCTAAAAATTGTAACTATTATCTAAAAAAAAATATTTAAAAAAAAATTGAGGTTTGCCCTATTGTAAAGAAGTAAATAAGTAATGTGTGTGATAATTTTTCTGACATGGTAACTTTCACCTGTGCATCTACAAAAACTTTCCAAAGTTTCATTACAAACAAATCATTTATAAAGGTTTAGAGGACAAACATACATACATTTATTTTTATCTATATAGGTGATAATTTTTCTTTGAAAGTCTAATTAAAAACCTACCTAACCTTATCTTATATATAAAATTCTCACGTCGCGGTGTTTGTTACAAAACTCCTCCGAAGCGGCTCTACCGATTTTTATGAAATTTAGTGTGCATATCGGTTAGGTCTAAGAATAGATCAACATCTATTTTTTATTACCCTAAGTAATAAGGGTGACCCACCCCAAATTTTTTAAATTTATATGATAAAACAATGTTTGCCGGGTCAGCTAGTATAATATATAATTAATAAACTCAAAATTCTTTTGCCGTTAGGAAGCTAACTTACTAAAACCAACACAAGGTGCAAAAAAATTAGCCATAAAATGTTTTTTATCGCATGCCCTGTGGAAAGTATTGATGATGTACGAGAGGTAATGTGAAAAATGTTCTACAATATTAAAGAATATATCAATATCTACAAAAAACTTTACTAGACCATATGACAACTATTGTAGTTATGTCACTACAACTACTTCTCTACATTTTAAAAGTAGTGCAGCGCAGCAAGCAACGTGGTGTGAGAGGGGGCACTGAAATGCGGGAGAGCTAAAATGTAAAAAAAAATTATCCACCTGTGAGAAGCCAGGAATTGCCGCTAGTGTACAATAAAGTTTTACAACAACAACAACAAAAGTGTTTACATATACACAAACTCGGTATCAACCAGTTATCAGTCCTGCATAGACATTGGACCTCATTAGATTATGTTACTTAAACAATTCCGTGTTAAGCTACACAGTAGCTAAACTGACCGAGCAGTGGCTCGCGACCCAGGTGCAGGATGAAAGGCCTTTCTTCTACCAGTAAATACTCCTTCACTGCTGGACCTCCTGACTCTAATATTTAACACTTCTTCAGAAAAAAGAGATATCACTAATTATTTAAATATTCAGCAAACTATCCCTTTCTCCCTTTGAATCATTATTAATGCTTACTTGATCAAATTATTGTAATGATTATTATTTTTAATATCAATATTAATAGTAAACTTTAAGAGGGGAACGTACACTTGTCTTCGTATTTCACTCATCACTTAATATTATATTTACATCTTTTTCCCTCAAAAATCTATTGATTATTATTAAATGCATAATGTTTAAAATACTGTACATTAAAAAACTATTGATAAACTCGATCCTTGCGACTTTGTGCCTGTGTTGCTCCACACCTATTGGTCTTAGCGTGATGATATATAGACTATAGCCTTCCTTGATAAATGGCCTATCTAACACTGAAAGAATATTAACCAGTAGATCCTGAGATTAGCGTGTTCAAGCAAAAGTTATGTCTAGTATAGATATTGATATTTTTATTCTTTTTCTTACTCTCTTTATCCTGTTAGACAATATAAGGATATAGATTGTAACTTCACTTACAATATCTGAAGCGAAGCAAATTTTTTTTCTCATATCTAACTTTAAAAAGGCAATATTAAACCAAATTGATCCTTAATCAATCAGGTATGTCAGAAAGTTTGAAGCTACCACTCGCACGGAAGAAACTCAACAGTCACTCTTTTCAAAAAGCCAGTGTTTACAATCAGTATTTCTACTTGAGAGTCAACATTATCCAAATTCCAAGCATTCTCGTCATTTAAATAATCCTGGACAGAATAGTATGCCTTAGTATTGTTAACTGTGGGGCTCAGCAAAAAACTCAAATGTGGAAATCCTGCAAAGCTCTCAGAACAATATCAAATGGTCCATGGTGTGTCAGAAGTTCAGAAATACATTACCATCTGAGGATCAATACTGTCAAAGAGGAAATAAGGGGTTATAAAGGCTGAATCAAAACTCACTCACACAGCTTAGCGACAGCCTTGAGCAAATCAATAAACACAAAAAAGCTCAAACGCCATCATATATGGGATCTCGCTAACTAAGGCTAAATAGAAATATGAGATAGATTCTTCACTGGTTCTCACCCACCACTCCACACGAAACATTTGCTAAAAGTTAAATAAAGTGATTGCATGATATCAAATCAGAGAGCGTAAAAAAAGATAAATTTTCATGTTTCAACAAGTCCAAGTAATTTGAAACATGAGATATATTTACACAATCTTGTGTAATTATTTGTTATCTAGTAGTAAATTATGATATTGGAAAATTATAATTTTTTTAAACATTTTGGCTCCCCCTCTTCTAGCTGCGCTGCGTGGAACCACGCCGGTCCGTCGGTATTTTTGTTTATATTGATATTTTTAATTTTGTAATATCTTTTGAATGAAATGTCCGATTTTAAAAATTTAATAATTAATCAACAGGTATTGAAACAGTCTTGAATACGAATTAATTTATTAGGATAAGAATTAATACCAAGGTATGGATAACATGGTCTGATTTTGATAGGCATTTCTATCAACTTAGTGTAAAAAAGTAGTTATAGTGACATAACTACAATAGTTGTACATATGGTCTCGCGAAGTTTTTTGTAGATATTGATACATTCTATAATATTGTAGAACATTTTTTTATTCTATCATCAATACTTCCGCAGCGCATGCGATGAAAGACATTTTATGGCTAATTTTCTTACACCTTGGGTTGGTTTTAGTAAGAATTTCTGAGGATCTCTAATTTTTTCTAGCAATAAATATAGCCTATATTACTCAGGGATAATGTAGCTTTCTAATGGCAAAAGAATTTTTGGAATCAGTCCAGTAATAATAAAGTTTATTCGTTACATACAAAAATACAAACCTTTCCTCTTTATAATATTATATATAAATTGTTAACTTTTATGCTGAAAAATTATCAATTTTAGTTTTTTTTTCAAAACACAATCAAACCTCTCTTCTTTTTTTAAAAAAAAAAAAATATTAGCAGTTTGGATTGCATACTACTAGTACTTTAAACCCCTCCAAGTAAGCTAAAAATGCTTGTTTAAAGAGTGGGCATTAGTAATCCAATGACTAGAATTTGAACCCACGACCTATCAAATAAGGGAGCAAACTAAGGGAATCAATATAATATAGAACTAACCTAACTCAACACTTTCACTAGCACTACCCAGATAATATCCACTCCTTAAGAGACCTCGCGTAAGACTAAGACACCACCAACTATCTAGAGAGAATATAAAGAGTCGAGGTTGTCAAAACGACTCAAGTGATTATTATTTTACACTAGCACCATGGATGGCGATGACGATTCGATAATTGTTTACTACTTCCCGACATATATGTTGATAAATTTATACACTATCATTTTAAACGTATATATGACTATATTATTATATTTTCTGTATCCTGTCTTCCCAGAGTAACTCCATTTTACACTTTATCCCATCTATTGACGAATAGATAACATCTATCTGTCTGTTACACGTTCGGGCTTAAATCACTGAACCGATGTTGATGAAATATGATACAGAGATAATGTAGAGCTTGAGGAAAGACATAGGCTATGTTTTATCGCGAAGTAAACAAATGAGTGTGCGCGCACGCCATCTATCGACGAGGGAGTGAAATGCATGTCAAGCTGTGTGGCCATTATGTCTTTGGAAAATAATTTTCTTGAAATTAATTTACAGGATAGCGGAAATAATAGAAGGTGAAACTGAAAACTTTATGAAAAAGGATCCAGACCCTTTTGATGAACGACATCCATCAAGAACTGACCCAGAGTGTGCTTTAGGGCATGCCCTCAAAGTTATGTTTAAGAAAGATAATTTTATGACCAAGGTAACAAGGAATCTAAATATTTTATTTTATTATTATAACACTCCTCTTAGTTGCCCGAACTCGAACTACAGTAGATAATAAAATAACTTACGTGGACCTCAGGAAGGGTGACCTTAACCACGACACTATAATACTAACTTCCATATTCCATAACACTGCACGACAACACCAGAAAGACTGACTCTAATCTATTGCACTATTAGTAGGGGAGGCCATAATGCTAAATGGGGATTTACTCGAGCGTCTTATGGACATATAACATTTTGTAGATTAGATTCCAATTTTAATGTTCCAAAAAACATCTATAGCTTTTCAAAAATTGTATTATTAAAAAATTTTTATTTTTTTATTTATTTAGCCCTTTATCCAAAAACATGTTTTTGTTTTCTGTGTGCCCTTTGGCAAAGGCCTCCTCCAATCCTTTCCATTTTTCCCTATCTCCCGCTAGTCTTGTCCAAGTTTTTCCAGAAAACTTCACCAGATCATCCTCCCATCTCTTCCATGGTTTTCCTTTCTTTCTCTTTCCATCTCTAGGGTACCACAGGGTCACGCACTTGCTCCATTTTTCTGTCCCCCTTATTGTATGACCAGCCCATTTCCACTTAAGGCTCCTTAGTTTTGTGACCACGTCTAGGGCATTTGTTGTTTTTCTTATTAATGTGTGCCTGACTTTATCTATCCTTTTTATCCCCAACATGCTTCTCTCCATGGCCCTTTGGCAAGTTCGGAGTTTAGTTTGCTGGGATTTTGTTAGTGCCCATGTCTGGCATCCATAAGTTAAGATGTGCTGATGTGATCGTCCTTCATTATCTCTTTGTAGGACCAATACCTTGTTTGCTAAGATGGTCCGACTTACCACTGATATGAAGGTATGTTTATCTACCGACTTGACTTGTGGGGGTGGTCACCTAGAAAGGTAGAAAAAAAATTATTCAAGTGCGGGCTGATATTTTCAAAATTCTCCCATACTGTAAAGGTTATATATTATCTATATGTGGGTATATTTGAAATAATATAAATTTATTAACGGTGTTTTTTTTGTTCCAGCTAGTAAATGACTATGTTCGAGACACGTACTACTCCAGACAGAATATAACAGGAAGAGATGTGCACAAGCTGAACGTTGCTGCCTGCAGATTGACTCTTGATCTGATGCCAGGGTTAGAAATGAGTGTTGTTTTTCAGGTAATTTTTTTTTTGATTAACATTTACTATTATGAGATGTTCTCCCAGCGAATAAGGGGAATTTTATTCCAACCCATCCCCTTATGGGTAATTAATAGTGATTTTTTTTTACCTGACTACGATGAAGCCAAAGGGAAAGATACTGATTTTGGCAAGCCAACACTGGCTATTCATGCGACCAGTTTGATAATCATCATAACCCATTAATGGCCCACTGCTGAGACGGGTCTCCACCTCAGAATGAGGATGGGGTTAGGTCATAGTCTACCACGCTGGCCCAGAGCGGGTTGGCAGACTTCACACACTTTTAAGAACATTAAGGAAACTCTCAGGAGTGCCGGTTTCCTCACGGTGTGACTCAGACCTCATAGGGTGTGTGCTAATTAATTTTTTCCTTTTTTTTTTCAGGATAATGAAGCGTTAATCCATAGACTAGTGAACTGGGCAACAAATTCTCCGGAACCTTTACAATGTTATGCCACGGGGTTGCTCGCTGCTGCTATGGAGGTGCAGGAAATCGCTACTAACTTCAGGTTACTTGTATTTATTTATCTAAATCTATACTAATAGTATAAAGAGGGGGGTCTTAGCATTAAAGTGGGAAGGGGATGACATGGGGGCTAGGGGGTCTGCATGTTGATAATATCCTAGCTCAGAATGAGGAGGTAGGAATATGCATGGGGACTAGGGCTTTGCTTACGTTTTTTGATATGGTGTCCGGGGAGGGGAGAGGGAGGGGGTGGGTTATAATTGCATAAAATTTGATAATCTGTTTATCTAAGAAGGTTTTAGGTCATATAACATCACAATACGACCCACATTTTGCTTGTACTTCATTCAATATTTTTTTTTAGAATGAAGTAATGAGTGAAAGGAGAAATTATTTTAATATGAATGAAAAAGTAAAAGACTGACCACAAATTAAGATTGAATAAAAAATTTAAAAAAATAAGTTTCCAAAAAAAATATTTAAGTGATGGCTGATATTAACAATTAATGTGGATTAAAGATACATAATCTAAAGATTTTAGATTGAGCTTCTGTATTGTCATTTGTTTTTTATTTTTTTCAGAGACCTAAACGCCATGTTAATACCGCTAATGCTAAAGAGGCTACATGAATTAAGGAACAAGAGTTTAGAGGACAAGGTGAGCTATATTTTTTTAAAAACTAATTTATAGGAATTTTAGAGATTCAAAAAAAAATCTAATTATATTTATAATTTTAAATTTGTAATTTTTTGTTACATTTTTTATAATACCAAGATATATGAAGTTGTTTTCTATTGCTTTTTATTTGTCTTTATATAATAGAGAGAATGCATTGAGATATATTATATAGAGAAGCTATGCTAAGCAAAATATGTGCTCCATTTTATTATTTCACGAATTTAAACCAAAGTTCACTGAAGCGCTGAATCAATAGCTATTAGTCTAATCATACACTTTTAACACGCAGCGCTTAAGCGCGTTTAGTGTACAACTAGTCACACAATTTTGAGCTTAAGTTAGCTGCAGCGCTGCAAGCATTATTAGTACTCTAACCATTCAGTAAAAACACACAGCGCTACAGCGCTTTTTATTTGTAATACGTCGCCATAGCAACGTTATAGACTAAGTAACGAATTAACTACAGAAATAAAATGAATAAATTATTCAAATCCCAGTCGTTGTACTACTGACGTGCCCCCTCCTAAAACCAGCATTTATAATGCTTGCTTGGAGGGGGGAATACTAGTAGTATTAGATCCTTATTGCTATTAATCTTTCTTTTTTTTTTCAGCCAAACCAAAACCTAGTGACCCCTCCAAACCAGACGCGCCATTTCGCTCGTTTTGATAAGAAAAGGAATAATGATATTAAAAGTAATGGACCAACACCGGATAAAAAAGGTTTGTAGACAGAACTATTATGACACTTAGTAGATGACAGCGTGCTTTTTTCCCTAATGGTATAGGCAAAGGTATTACACCGTACAGCCTTGTCTTCAGTAGATGACAGCGTGCTTTTTTCCCTAATGGTATAGGCAAAGGTATTACACCGTACAGCCTTGTCTTCAGTAGATGACAGCGTGCTTTTTTCTCTAATGATATAGGCAAAGGTATTACACCGTACAGCCTTGTCTTTTGTAGGTGACAGCGTGCTTTTTTCCCTAATGGTAGAGGCAAAGGTATTACACCGTATAGCCTTGTCGTCAGTAGGTGACAGCATGCTTTTTTTTCTCTAATGGTAAAGGCAAAGGTATTACACCGTAAAGCCTTGTCTTCAGTAGGTGACATCATGTTTTTTTCCCTAATGGTAATGGCAAAGGTATTACACCGTACAGCCTTGTCTTCAGTAGTTGACAGCGTGCTTTTTTCCCTAATGGTAAAGGCAAAGGTATTACACCATAAAGCCTTGTCTTTAGTAGGTGACAGCGTGCTTTTTTCACTAATGGTATAGGCAAAGGTATTACACCGTACAGCCTTGTCTTCAGTAGTTGACAGCGTGCTTTTTTCCCTAATGGTAAAGGCAAAGGTATTACACCGTACAGCCTTGTCTTCAGTAGTTGACAGCGCGCTTTTGTCCCTAATGGTAAAGGCAAAGGTATTACACTGTACAGCCTTGTCTTCAGTAGGTGACAGTGCGCTTTTTTCCCTAATGGTAAAGGCAAAGGTATTACACCGTACAGCCTTGTTTTCAGTAGGTGACAGTGAGCTTTTTTCCCTAATAGTAAAGGCAAAGGTAATACACCGTACAGCCTTGTCTTCAGTAGGTGACAGTGCGCTTTTTTCCCTAATGGTAAAGGCAAAGGTATTACATTGTACAGCCTTGTCTTTTGTAGGTGACAGCGTGCTTTTTTCCCTAATGACAAAAGGCAAAGGTATTACACCGTACAGCCTTGTCTTCAGTAGTTGACAGCGTGCTTTTTTCCCTAATGGTAAAGGCAAAGATATTACCACCCTATAGCCTTGTTTTCAGTAGGTGACAGCGTGCTTTTTTCCCTAATGACAAAAGGCAAAGGTATTACACCGTACAGCCTTGTCTTCAGTAGTTGACAGCGTGCTTTTTTCCCTAATGGTAAAGGCAAAGATATTACCACCCTATAGCCTTGTTTTCAGTAGGTAACAGCGTGCTTTTTCCGTAATGGTAAAGGCAAAGGTATTACACCGTACAGCCTTATCTTCAGTAGGTGACAGCGCGTTTTCTCTAATGGTAAAGGCAAAGGTATTACACCGTAAAGCCTTGTCTTCAGTAGTTGACAGCGTGCTTTTTTCCCTAATGGTAAAGGCAAAGGTATTACACCGTACAGCCTTGTCTTCAGTAGGTGACAGCGCGCTTTTTTCCCTAATGGTAAAGGCAAAGGTATTAAACCGTAAAGCCTTGTCTTCAGTAGGTGACAGCGTGCTTTTTTTCCCTAATGGTAAAGGCAAAGGTATTACACCGTACAGCCTTGTCTTCAGTAGTTGACAGCGTGCTTTTTTCCCTAATGGTAAAGGCAAAGGTATTACACCGTACAGCCTTGTCTTCAGTAGTTGACAGCGTGCTTTTTTCCCTAATGGTATAGGCAAAGGTATTACACCGTAAAGCCTTGTCTTCAGTAGTTGACAGCGTGCTTTTTTCCCTAATGGTAAAGGCAAAGGTATTACACCGTACAGCCTTGTCTTCAGTAGGTGACAGCGCGCTTTTTTCCCTAATGGTAAAGGCAAAGGTATTAAACCGTAAAGCCTTGTCTTCAGTAGGTGACAGCGTGCTTTTTTTCCCTAATGGTAAAGGCAAAGGTATTACACCGTACAGCCTTGTCTTCAGTAGTTGACAGCGTGCTTTTTTCCCTAATGGTATAGGCAAAGGTATTACACCGTACAGCCTTATCTTCAGTAGGTGACAGCGCGTTTTCTCTAATGGTAAAGGCAAAGGTATTACACCGTAAAGCCTTGTCTTCAGTAGTTGACAGCGTGCTTTTTTCCCTAATGGTAAAGGCAAAGGTATTACACCGTACAGCCTTGTCTTCAGTAGGTGACAGCGCGCTTTTTTCCCTAATGGTAAAGGCAAAGGTATTAAACCGTAAAGCCTTGTCTTCAGTAGGTGACAGCGTGCTTTTTTTCCCTAATGGTAAAGGCAAAGGTATTACACCGTACAGCCTTGTCTTCAGTAGGTGACAGCATGCTTTTTTATCTAATGATATAGGCAAAGGTATTACATTGTACAGCCTTGTCTTCAGTAGGTGACAGCGTGCTTTTTTCTCTAATGGTAAAGGCAAAGGTATTACACCGTAAAGCCTTGTCTTCAGTAGGTGACATCATGTTTTTTTCCCTAATGGTAAAGGCAAAGGTATTACACCGTACAGCCTTGTCTTCAGTAGGTGACAGCGTGCTTTTTTTCCTAATGGTATAGGCAAAGGTATTACACCGTACAGCCTATTCTTTAGTCAGTCATTTCATAGTAAGGCCGAAATGTCATGTCAGTCGTAAAATCTATATCACAAACATGTTTTTTTTTTTAAATTATTTAATGCCATGGCACCAAGACTGACAGTTTTAATTTTTTTTTTGTTTCTAGATCGAGAGAAAGACGAAGGTGGAGGGTGTATCATGATAGTGGATGAACCACCCATAAGTAAAGACCCTGATACCCCCATTAAACAATATAATTGTAAGTATCACTCAACTCGCCTCAGCTTAGGGAAAATTCTCGGACCAACCTTCAAGGAAAAAAGATCGTGTTTTTGGTTTTTAAAAACATATAACCATTTTATCAATATCCCGCAGGAACAAAGATTTTTTTCGGGATTAAAAATAGCAAATATGTTAATCCAGGTAATAATGTATCTGTGTGCTAAATTTCATTGAAATCTGTTCAGCCGTTTTTGTGTAGTAGCGCCGTTGTCTTCATGAAAATTATTCCTTTAATAATCGATTATTAAAATATCGATATTTTTAGTTCAAAAATCGAATAAATATTTTTTTTTTTTTTTAAGAGAATTAATTTTTTTATTTTTTTTCTAGGTGTTCCTTTATCCCCAGATCGTGCAGGGTTAATGTCACCCCCTGCTCGACCTCCACCTCCAGCCCCCCTTGCCCTGGAAACCTCCTCAAACTCCAGCTGGGCAGAAATGGAGACTTATGTCATTGGTAAATATTATTTATATTTTTTTCGTTTCCAGTACAAGCTTCTATAAACCATCCCCCCCCATAAGGGAAAGAGACTCGTGAAGGGACAGGTTAACCCAACACCCTCCCTCTCCCATCTCACTATTGCTGCGGTTCCAGTGAACATCGGACTCTTGCTCGGGGTCCACTGAAACCGCAGCATTCTTCTCTTTGCTTGCTCCTCGCTCTATCTTCGAGGTGGCAACGCATATGTCCATAGGAGACGGTGGTCACTTCCCATCAGGGGGACTGTCTGCTCGTTTGTCCCTATCCGAGAGTAGGGATCAAGTCACAACAACTGGCACCATGGACAAGAGAAAGTTTCTGAGCATGATTGTCTATCTCCGGTAATTGGAGGAACTATAAGAGAGAAAAACAAAAAAAAAAACAAATAAATCATATTTAATCATTTTATGATGTACTCATACTAACTTTGCACCCCCCTTTCACCCCCTTAAGGGATGATTTTTGAAAAAATATTTTACACGTGTTTCATGACTTTCAATGAAGAACTTTCATACTGAATAACTTCAAAAACTGCAGTTTCATACTAACTTTGCACCCCCGTTTTACCCCCTTAGGGGGTGAATTTTCAAAAATCCTTTCTTAGGGCTCCCCTACGTTATAAAAGGAACCCCTGTGCAAAATTTCAAGTTTCTAATCCTTATAGTTTGGGCCCTACGTTGATATGTCAGTCAGCTTCCTTTTATATATATAGATAGATGACGTCATCTTTTTTTTTTTAAATAAATTTTATGTCCGTGGACTTGATTTGAGTTTTTTTTTTCCAGGTAATATACAAATCCATCCACCGACAGACGCAACAAAGCAGATGTTAATACTTAGATACTTAACTCCCATGGGGGAATATCAAGAAGTATGTATATTTTTTCCTGTCACGTGACGTCATAACGTTGTCGAAACTTTCTTAGAGCAATGATTATGTAACACACGATTTTTCACACGTGACGTCACTCTAGACGCCATGACAGTTGTCGGTAATTTTGGCGGTAATTATGTATGAAGCAATGAATTTTTTTTTTTTGATTTAAATAAATTATTCAATCGATTATTAAAGTTTGAAAAAATCGATTTTTTTTTAATAAATTCATTTGTTTTTTTTTTTAATTATGACAAAAAATATCGATTTCGATTGATCTAGTTTAATTTTTTTTTTCAGTTTTTATCGCATGTATTTGAAAAAAACGCGCTAGGCCTCATCCTGGGGTACCTAAACGTGCGCGAGTCGCGGGACTCCCGACTCGCCTTCGAAGCCCTAAAGTACCTCGCGGCGCTCCTCTGCCACAAAAAGTTCTCCATAGACTTTATCAACATGGGAGGATTACAGGTAAATATTAATTCAGTCTTGTGAATTAAGGCACAAACTTAACTTTGCCGTCGGGAAACTGTTCTGTCCATACAACGATATAGGTCAAAGTCAGTTTACCAACCGCAAAAAAAAATTTTTTTTCTTCAGTAACTTAAAATGTTTCCGGGATAATAAGTAGCTTATGTGTTAATCCATTTAATAAAGTATATGTGTGTCAAATTTCATTAAAATCAGTTCAGCAGTGATAATCAAAATATGTAGCTATCTTGTGATTGCGTTCACCTGAAGAAAGAAAGTATAATTGATGTTTGTTTGTTTGTTTAAGAACTACCCTTGATTTAGGACTTCAACTTTGATTCTTAAGCGGTCTCTAGGCGATCATGCAGCATGCATGCGTTACGTTTCAGTTGCGTTTTACGTGAATTATTATTCGAGTCCCTTAGTTCGGGACATAGAACAAGATGAATTCCTTCGCATCTGGGCTAACGTTGTAGTCGTCGTCGGGAAGCTCTTGCGATGCGCTGCCGTGAAACAAACTGAGCTGCAGAAAGCATGACATGCACTCAGTCAGTCATAGTTTGTAGGATGAAAAATAAAAGGAATTTATCAAACAACTGCCAGCACGTATTTTTCATGCCATTGTATTGTATGTGGGCTCCTGTGTGTGTAGGGATGACTGGCTATAAGAGCAGAAGCGCTTCCTTCTTGGAGCGACCTCATGTCCTTGAGGATTTGTGCCCGTTGTGTGGCGACGCCCGCGTATTCCAGGACAACGTGGGTAGTCGTCTCTTCTGCCTGTAGGCATCCCCTGCAAGTAGGGCTTCATGTCATTCTCATCAATCAATACAATTAAACGGTCATGACACTTGATAATGTCGTTATAGAGAGTGCGACGTTACAGAATGTATAATTATATAGACAATAAGCTAAGCCCATCAGGGCAGAGTGAATTCGATGCTTTAGGCTTTATCGTTAAATCGAGTGACGTTACTTGGATTTTATTTTTTTCAGAAATTTCTAGAAGTTCCCAGACCGTCAGTGGCAGCGACAGGTGTGTCTATATGTCTATATTACCTGGCGTACTGTGAAGACGCTATGGAGAGGGTCTGCTTGATGCCCAGACATATACTGGCTGATCTTGTTAAGTAAGTTTTAAACTAGCCTGCCTCGACATACACTTCTTCCCCGCGTCGATAGATGGCGTGCGCGCACACTCATTTCTCGCGTCCTTCCTCAATCTCTACTTTATCTCTGTATCATATTTCATCAAAATCGGTTTAGTTATTTAAGCGTGATTGCGTCACAGACAAGACAGACCATCTAACCGTCAATAGATGGCGTAAGTAGTGGATTAAATCGCACTCTCGTTTGTTTACTTCGCGATAAAACATAGCCTATGCCCTTCCTCAAGCTCTACTTTATCTCTGTGTCATATTTCATCAACATCGGTTTAATTATTTAAGCGTGATTGCGTCACAGACAAGACAGAGGAGCTACCTGTCAATAGATGGCGTAAGTAGTGGATTAAATCGCACTCTCGTTTGTTTAGTTTGTGATAAAACATAGCCTATGTCCTTCCTCAAGCTCTACTCTATCTCTGTATTATATTTCATCAACATCGGTTTAGTTATTTAAGCGTGATTGCGTCACAGACAATACAGACCATCTACCTGTCAATAGATGGCGTAAGTAGTATATTAAATCGCACTCTCGTTTGTTTAGTTTGTCATAAAACATAGCCTATGTCCTTCCTCAAGCTCTACTTTATCTCTGTATCATATTTCATCAACATCGGTTTAGTTATTTAAGCGTGATTGCGTCACAGACAAGACAGAGGAGCTACCTGTCAATAGATGGCGTAAGTAGTGGATTAAATCGCACTCTCGTTTGTTTAGTTTGTGATAAAACATAGCCTATGTCCTTCCTCAAGCTCTACTCTATCTCTGTATTATATTTCATCAACATCGGTTTAGTTATTTAAGCGTGATTGCGTCACAGACAATACAGACCATCTACCTGTCAATAGATGGCGTAAGTAGTGGATTAAATCGCACTTTCGTTTGTTTAGTTTTAATTATATAATTAGTTAGGGTCATGAATTGTTTTTTTTTTTTTCAGATACGCGTTATGGCTGCTAGAGTGCTCCCATGACTCCGGTCGGTGTCACGCCACCATGTTTTTTGGACTATCCTTCCAATTTAGGGTTATTTTAGAAGAATTTGACAATCAGGTATAATATGACTTTTCTGTGTTGCAAATTGATGAATAAACTTGATTAATAAAAAAATGTCCTTGTTCATTATCTGTAGTTCTATGTGAATAGTGAAAATGGATATCATTTTACGTTTTGGGTCTCTTTTGTGTCAGACACTAAATGCAGATTGTAAGTTCAGTATGAAATAGAACCGAACACATTGCGTCATGAGTGACGTCGCGTCGTGTGGATCAATGTATATTATACAACGAAAATATTAACAAGTTCTACACGGCGTGACGTCACATTGTGTGAGTTTTAGATACTTTTTCGTGATATTTGTATGAAGATTTCTGTTATTCTAGGATGGTCTCCGAAAACTGTACAATGTGATATCTACCCTCCCGATCCTTGGGTCTGATGAGGAAGAATCCCGAGTGTCTGATGATGAAACCTGTGCTGCCAGACAGATTGTGCGACATGTTTGTGTTGCACTTAGAAGGTAAAATATAAACTAATTTATTTCCCCTCTCACTTACCTCTTTTCCCATCTCATCGACTTTTTTTCTCATGTCACTTCTTCGTTTTTCATCACACTGACCTCTTCCCATCTTATTTGTCTCTTTTCTCATCTCATTGACCCTTTCTCCCATCACACTAACCTCTTTTCCCGTCTCACTGATGCCTTTTCCCATATCACTCACCCCTTTATCTCTCACTTACCCCTTTTCCCATCTCATTGACCTCTTTCTTCTGTCACTGATCCCTTTTCTCAATTACTTATTCATTTTCCATCACACTGACCACTTCCCATCTTACTGACGTCTTTTCCCATTTCAATGATCCTTTTTCTCATCTCACTGACAACTTCCTATCTCTCTGACCCCCCCAATTGTTTTTTCTTTTGTGTGGACTACTTTGTTACTCGTCATCAACCATTGGGAGTAGATGTAGAGTATAGATAGGATACTTTTTATCCCAAAACAAAGAACAGTTTCTGGAAAATTACACTTTTAAATAATTTTTTTAGGTATTTTGAAGCACATCTAAGAATACGAGCAGCATTGGTGGCGAGACAACAGGGTGACAATGTTCCGGAGCCTCCTTCTTACAAAGTGAGTATACTGAAATCATGCTACGACCCATAGGAGAGGAACAGTATCTATGATCCTCTCTATGGAATGTCTGTATGTATGTTCGGAATCATCCAACTGAATTTCATAGCAGTTATTGTCGATAGATTCAGATGCAATTTATGCATGGTTTGTAAGTAACATTATTATAAATCCAATATGGCGGACGGGGCAAGCTGGCGGACTAATTATTTCATATGCATGACCATGATATGGGTATCAAATGTAAGGGTTCGCTGAGAATAATACGAAAAATAAAATAAATTCACCTTAAATCCAATATGGCGGACCGCCCAAGATGTCGACTAAGCTTTACTTGTCATGCAGATGGACTGGATTGAAAATAATACTGTTGTATTATTTCCAGGCATCAAAATCAACAGCAGAAGAGATCCAGGAACAGATAGAGCTGGTGTGGAGCGCGCCATGGTCTCGCTGGGCGCCAGTCGACGAGCTGATGGAGTTGGGGGGAGTAGCGCTGCTCCTGCAGGTGGTGGGCTACGCTTACGACTGGAACTTCAATGGCAGGTGATAATACTGATACTTGCATCTTCGTCTGCGTGTGCGCTCTTACGGGTATCAGCTTTTTAACTTTCTTTAAACTACCCCCCAGGGCAGAAACAGTACGATCAGCGCTGGACGTGGTGTCGGTGTGCTGCGTGGCGCCGCGGGTGCAGCTGCTGCTCACCGAGATGATCTACACGCGAGACGCTGATCACACCACTGGAGTACATATAGTGTTAGGTAAGGTTACCACCAGAGATCTAAGAGGTCTGAGAAATGACTTCTGCGTATTCAAGGTCAAACCTATACTTACATGCCGGTAGTTTCATTTGGTTCTATTGGTTCTTAACAAACACATCCTTAGTGGAAAGGCTGTGCTTACGTTGCAATCAGTTTAGGTTTACGTTAGGTTATATAATTACTTTATTTAATATTATTTTATTGATTTTTTTTGAATTTATTTACAAATTAATATATTTTTTATAGGAGCAGCCGATGGTGATATAGTCCCAGAGCCGGAGGTTCAGAAAGCAGCTCTAAACGTGCTAGTTAATTGTGTCTGTGCTCCTGTACATAGGGTAAGTATTAGTATTATCACTGATACTCGGAAAAAAATAATTAAAAAAAAAACGCATGTATTCGATCGCGAACTGCGCCACGGTGAAATATCGATATAATTTTTTTTCATTTGCCCATCTCTATCCCGCGCTCTTCTGACATCTGTCAAACTCAATATGCGCCGGTGACAGCGTCTATGATCAAAAATATATTTAAATGATTTTGGATCGTTCGTTGATCGTCTTTCAAATGATTATCAGGGACAATTATTATTATTACGTGTGAGGTGGGACATATGCGCCAGAAAGCACCTACCACCTCGACCATTGCTGATCTTTTGTGGTGACCCTGCTTAGCCCCGTAGACTCTAGGAATATCTAAATCTTTTGGGCAGTGATCGATTGTATCTCTTTTGGGATCATGCCCCTGGCAAAGATGAGTCGCCGGGCCCTGACCCTTCTCAGAAAATCCGAAAAGAGCCATATTTGTGGGGACACACACAGTTTGCAGGAGGAAGTTAATAACCTGGCCAGCTCTTTATAGAGCATGAGTGCCAAATATGATTCAGCTCAATCACAAATAAATGAGCACATAAATGCTGCTAATGATTTAGTTGAGTTGAGCAACTACAACTTAGAGAGATTCGAGTCATTACTACCGGGCTCGGTCAGTCAACTTGATACAGTGTGTGACCAGCAAATATCTAGTCCTAGCCACAGTTTATCTTGCATTAATAACAATTGTAAAAAAAAACCTTAATAATAAGCGGCCTCCTCACACATCAAAACAAAAGACATTTGTTATATCAGACAGTTTAGGTAAAGGTTTTGGTTCCGTTTTAAATAATTATTTAGAAGGCTCCTGTAATATTTGTACTCCGGGTGCCAGTTACCAGTACCAAATTGATAAAATTAAGTCCATGCAGTTAAATGAAAGTACTACTATTGTATTACTGCATGGAAATAGCTTATCTGTGAGTAAGCAAGATGTTATTAGGAGTATTGATGATTTTATCAAATTAAATGAAAACAATAAATGTAAATTTATAGTCTGCGCCTTCCCATACTCTCGCTCACTCACAGATGCGCAGAATAAACATGTATATAATTTGAACATGACACTGTATAATTTGACATACCGTCATAGTGACGTATTTCTATATTTTGACCTAAACAAATTTATTTATTATAGTTGTAAGTTGACAAAAGATACAGTGTATCTCCCCTTATATTATAAAAAACAAATTGCTACTTTAGTAGCATATAATATTATACAAAACACTGTTATATGTAATATAACGCAGACATCAATTAATAATGATAATGTTATCATTAATAATGTTGTACAAACTAGTTTAAACTAGTTAATGAGACAAAGCCTAAGCAAAACCGTTTAAATATTAACATAGTTCATCAAAACATGCAAGGTTTAGGCGGCAAAGAACTTGAACTGGAATTGTTAGCTAATAAATTTAATATTCATATATTTTGTATCACTGAACACTGGTTAAATAAAAATTGTATTATGTCACTTATGGATAACTATAAATTAATAAGTACATTCGTCAGAGAGAAAACAATTCGCGGAGGCTCTTTAATATTAGTTCGCAGTGACATATCCAATACAGTATGTAAATCTCGACAAGATATTGTTTCTCTCTCTGTCGAGCGTATTGTTGAGATTTCTTGTGTAGAGTTTCAACGTTACATTATAGTATGCGTGTACCGCCCCCCCAATAGTGATTTTGAAACTTTTGAGTCCACTATTGATGACGTACTTAAACGTATTTGCATTAAAAATAAATCTATAATTGTGTGTGGAGACTTTAATATAGATATATTGATAGACACAACTTTCAGTCGTCGGCTGTTAAATTTATTTAAATCATATCATTTATTAAACTTATTCTCTGAGCCGACTCATGTTGGTGATAATTTTGCAACGTGTATAGACAATGTGTTTTGTGACTGTGAAGTGTTTGAGACTATAATAATGAAAAACTTAACTTCGGATCATTATGGATAGAAATTCACGATAGTAGACCAAGAAATTAAAAATTCAAATAAGATTTCATGAAGACCAAAGTCGAGTAATAAAATTAACTTGTTTAAGGATAAGGCAGTACAAAAAATTTCTAGTTTGCGTTTGATTTATAAGGACCCAGATACGCTATATAATAATTTATTTACTATGATTTTAAATGAATTTAATAACACATTTAAAATAAAAACTTTTAGTAAAAATTTAAAACTGAAATTTAGTGACTGGGCTACCATAGGTATATTTAGAAGTAGAGATAAATTATATGAATTATATGGTATGAGGCAATATAATCGGGATCCAGTATTTTTAGAACGCGTTAGGTGTTATTCTAAGATCTTTAAAAGTGTTTGCATCCAGGCAAAGGCAATTTATATTAGAAACAAAATACTTAACTCAGACGATAAAATAAAGGCTACCTGGGATATTATTAATAGCATAACTGGAAGATCTAAAATAGAAAACGAACCAATTAAATTAAATGTTGATAATATATTAATTAATTCGGAAGAAGAAGTGGCAAGCACGTTTGAAAAATTCTTTACTGATATACCTATCAAAGTAACATCTGCATTAAAATCATCGCCCTTAGATGCTATTTCTCTACTTAAAAATAAACTCCCAGGCTATGCTAATTACTTTGAGTTTAAACATATTACTTCATTTGATATTATTAAGAATTTCAGGACACTTAATATAAAAAAAACTGGTGATTTATGGGACATCTCAGTAAAAATATTAAATACAATAATCAATAATATTGCCCCACATCTAGCTGATATTTTTAATAAATGTGTCGATACAGGAAAGTTTCCGGACTTAATGAAGCACAGTAAAATAATACCTCTATTTAAAAATGGAAACAGGAAAGATCCCGGTAACTATAGACCAATCTCTATATTACCATCACTGAGTAAAGTTTTTGAAAAGATTATTTTAAACCAACTTTTAGAATATTTTAATGAAAATAAACTATTTCATAGTGAACAGTATGGCTTTACTAGGGGTAGGTCAACAACAGATGCTGGAGTTGCTCTTCTTAAGCATATTTATGAAGCATGGCAGAAATCACAAAATGCGATTGGTGTATTTTGCGATTTGTCCAAGGCCTTTGATTGTGTTCAACATGAAACACTTTTAAAAAAACTTAATTATTACGGTATATGTGGTGTTTCTCTGGATCTAATTGCCTCATACCTAAATCAAAGAGTCCAGAGGATTACTATTAATGGTGTAAAATCTTCTGGATCTTTGCTACAAATGGGCGTTCCACAGGGATCCATTTTAGGCCCGTTTTTATTTTTGATTTATATTAATGATCTGCCATACTATGTGAAGAACTTGTGTGATATTGTACTTTTTGCTGATGATACATCTCTTATATTTAAAGTAAACAGAAATAAACATAATTATGACGATGTAAACAGTGCATTATCGCAGGTTCTTCAATGGTTTACGGTAAATAACTTAGTTCTTAATGCTAAAAAAACTAAATGCGTTGAGTTTGCTTTACCTAATGTTAAAAAACAAAAATTTAACCTACGTTTAAATAATGAAATTTTAGATATGGCGGACTCGACGGTATTTCTGGGTATAACTTTAGATTCAAAACTCCAGTGGAACCCCCATCTATCATCTCTAGCGGGAAGACTCAGCTCAGCTGCCTACGCAGTAAGGAGAGTCAGACAAATGACTGATATCAATACTGCTAGGCTAGTTTACTTCAGTTAATTTCACAGTATTATGTCTTATGGCATTTTACTGTGAGGTAGGGCCGCGGACATTGAATCCATTTTTATTCTTCAAAAGAGAGCTCTTCGGGCCATTTATAACTTAAGAGCGCGGGATTCCCTTAGAGATGTATATAAAAAAATAGACGTTCTTACAGTCCCATCTCAATACATATATTGTAATATTTTGTTCATTTACCAGAATATTCATTTGTATTCAAAACACAGTGACAAACATAATGTTAATACTAGAAACAGAAATAAACTTGTAACGCCGTACTATCGTCTCCACAAAGTGAGTAATAGCTTCATGGGGCTTGGTGTTCGCATCTATAATAAGATTCCACAGCCTATATTAGACTTGCCACTTCAACAATTTAAAACTCGTATCAAGAAGTCATTAATATATAAAGCATACTATAATGTACAGGATTACTTAAATGATAAGAATGCTTGGATTCTAAGTGACGTTGACTCTCAAGCTAAATGATTTGTATAACAGACTATGTAAACATGGCTTTTTGAAAAGAGCGACTGTTGAGTTTCTGGCCGGCTCTTCTCAACAGAAAACTGCTTTCCGAGCTGGTGGTAGCTTCAGACAAACTAACTGACCGACAAATTTTTGACGTTTCAAAAGTACTTTTCAAAAAAGTCTAATTGAAATAAATAATTTTGATTTGATTTGATTTGACCGTAGCCATTCCACCTTTGCTTCGTCCACCACGTACTCTTAGGCCAAGAGCACGCTTAGAGAGACGAACCCCAGACTGAACGAACAGTGTTGGTCTATTCGCCATGGCCAGCAGCAACACCACGCTCGTGATGAGTGTGGCTGAAGAGATAAAATGAATGATGAGAAGGAGCGATCGAAGTTGTTGCTGCTACCCATGCCCAGGGTGCACCACGAGGAGGTTGACCAACGTCACACCCCATAATATGTCGCCCTAGGTGGATAATTCTTTTAAACATAAGCGGGCCACGTTCGCAGAGTACATGTATAGTCACAGTTCGTCTGCCTCATTGCGGAACCTCCAACCTGGACTATTACTCATGCAGTGTCCTGGATCTTCTGGAGTTCCTGGAGCTCTTTCGTTAGCTTCCTGTTATAGCCTTTAATCAGAGCTTTCGAATGCTGTAGTCCAGGTGCGGTCGTCCATTTTTTGAGAGCTCTACCACATCTGTCATGCGAGAGCCACAGGCTACTGTAAACTTGTTAGTAGGCTTTGAGTACAAGACAAGCTATTGATCTTTTTTATATTATTTGTAATTTATACCTTTATTGCTCTACGTTTACCAACACTATGACAACTAAATCAGTCTTTGTCTTGCTCTACTCGTCAGAAATCTATTGAACCTGTCTGTTATATTTAAAAAAGCAAATCATAATAATTTACTGCACTGCTCATTCATTTCAGAAATAGTTTTCATAGCATTTTACATGTTCTGATTTGTTTATTTAACTCTACGGTACTTGCGGCAATGGCGTCTGAGTTACATCGCTTCATCAGATCACGTTTCTTGGCAGAAAACTGATAATAAAACCTATTTAGGTTTTGTTATCAGTTTTTATTTGTTGGTTGGTTTTGATTTGTTGATTGAATATTATGATTTTTTTTATGTAACTAGGTCGGCAAACAAGCGTACGGCTCACCTGATGGTAAGCGATTACCGTAGCTTATAGACGTCTGCAACACCAGAAGCATCGCAAGCGCGTTGCCGACCCTATCCCCAATTCCCCCCAGGAGCTCTGATCACCTTACTCACCAACAGGAACACAACACTGCTTTAGAGTAGTGTCGTTTAGCTGTGATCTTCTGTAAGGTCGAGGTACTACCCCAGTCGGGGTGCTCCATATTTGAGCAGGAAATTTCCTGCTGTGCCCTACCTCAGTTAAAATTGATGTATGCCACAGAATGGTTCAGGTTCAGTTGCCGATTTTAGGGTGGTCGGTGGACAACACAATCACCATCTTGTTTCTCTTTCAGGCTGGAACATCAACAACACGTTTCTCAATAACCGGTTCGAGTAAAAAGAAAACAACAGTGAAGTCCTATGAAGATGTCATACAGAAGGTTTGGGAGAGTGTGCGGACCAACAATGGTATTATGGTGAGTAACTGTTGTATCATTGTCATTGACCCTTAACCTACGCGGTCTCTGAGACCGTATTATTTAATTTAGTTTTGTAAATTGATTGCGGTCTGTAAGACCGTTGAAACTAACAAACGTCAATTCATTGTTATATATAAGATATGATGAGTCATCATCACGACCCTTCAATGGCTTCACAAGCATGCAAGCTTACTAGGAGGGGTAAAGGATAAATACTAGCAGTATGTGAACCATACTGCTAGTAATTTTTTAAAAAAAAAAAAGAAAAAAAAATATTGAGTAGCATCCTGTTATTTGAGGTTGGTAGGGCTAGTATGAGTAGCATTTTAGGTTTCTATAATGTTGACCAACTGATAACCTCAAATCAAGGAAGTGGGGATTGCAAAATAAATATACCGTTACGACAGAATAATTATTAATTACATCTCGAGTATTCTAGCAGTAAAGCTGTCGGTCTAGGATATTCTACTCAAGCCATCATATAATATTTTCGTACCAACACTGTGGAGCTCTGTCTTACTCGTGGTCTCTAGGAGTGGATATTATCTAAGTAGTGATAGTGTCAAGCGCAGTGTTGTGTTAGTGCTGGGATTGCTGTCCTATTAAGGTCACGTATGTTAAGGTTAGATTAGGTTAGGTTTATGCTAGTGTAATCTTAGGCTTAAACAGTGAAACTAAGCAATGGAGGTGAGTGTCTCGATCGAATAAAGGAGCTCCTTAAACCTGTACCTTGGTCACGAGTCCAAGGCACTGCTTGGGTTCCTGTCAGAATAGTACGAGATTGTAATTATTAGTTATATCCTGTGTTTAAAGATTTTGTATTGAGATTAGTTATTAATTTCGGTCGATAATGAACAAGAATTTAGATGAATTTAGTATGTGTATATATTCCAGGTGCTCTTGTCCCTAATGATGGTGAAGTCCCCCATAACGGACGCGGACCGGCTGCGGGGGCTCGCGTGCCGGGCGCTGGCGGGGCTCGCGCGCTGCGCCACCGTGCGGCAGATCATATCCAAGCTGCCGCTGTTTACCACCAGCCACCTTCAAGGTAACTATGCACGCGTGACGTCATCAATGACACGTATATCTCACTTAATGACTGACATGTCAACGCTGGGCCTAAACTATAAGGGTTAGAAACTTGAAATTTTGCACAGGGGTTCCTTTTATAACGTAGGTGAGCACTAAGAAAGGATTTTTGAAAATTCATCCCCTAAGGGGGTAAAACGGGGGTGCAAAGTTTATAAGAAACTTTGCCGTTTTTAAAGTTATACAAACATTTTGAAGGTTTTTATATCAGAAGAGTCATAAAACACATGTAAAATATTTTTTTGAAAATGATCTCTAAAAGGGCTAAAAGGGGGTCGCAAAATGAGTATGAGTACCTCATAAAAGGTACAGACGATCTACTGTACCTCAATATCGCAAACAAAGTTGCAGGTAAAAGCTAGTCCTACAATAAACAACGTTTTACTTTTGGTTATTCAGGAGTCCGTTCGGTACGATGTCTCGAACAAGACTGAGCGAATAAACGACGCGCGTTAGTATTTATATCAAAAATAATTTACAATTGTGGGTACAAGTTCCATTTCCATTATTATACCAGAATGCTTTCTAATATGGCTGAGGCGAATTTAATAACATTTTTGTATGCATGCAAAGTAAAATCATTGAATAATAATTTAATGTATATCTTTACAGTGTTAATGCGAGATCCTATCCTCCAGGAGAAGAGACAAGAACATGTCATGTTCCAGAAGTATGCGCTGGAACTTCTCGAACGAGTCTCGGGGAAGAGTAAACGGATGGGAGCTGAGTTTGAAACCTCACTCGCTAACATACATCGGGTATGTTGTCTTGAATCCTATCTATAAAGTTATTTTACAACCAGGAGTTTGTACCAATTTTTTTTTTTGATGGGGATGTCCTTTCAGGCAAACGTTGTAGCGCAGACGCGTATAAGCTACAACGAGCGGCAGCTCCTCCAGCTAGTGGCGGAGCACCTCCGAGCTCGAGGCCTGCATACAAGCGCCACAGCCCTGCAGCGGGAAGCTCGTCTACCCGCTCCTGCTCCTGCGCCAGCAGCTCCCACTCCTCCACCACCCCCTGTTTATACACCAGCTACACCTTCACGGGTTAGTATGATTAGTATTATTTTTCCTTCTTACATAAGATTTTATTTAGTATAAAGGTTTTATGTTTATAGGTCATTCAGTAATTTTTTTTCCTGGTTATATTCCTTCGTATCTTGACTTTATTATGGTTTCATCTCCAGATTTTGCTTTTAAACATGGCCAGTGTCCTGCTGATGCGTTTTCATATCATGACTTGATTTTCCTTTCGTATTAAATTCGTCCTCCTTGTAAGTAGATATTTTTAATAATGTACTGACTCAGTTATATGATACACATGCGCCTATAAAGCCCGTAAAAATGAAGAATCTGCCAGCGCCGTGGTTGTCTGATGACATTAAGAAGAGAAGAACCGAGCGAATTACAAGTTCAAGCTCAATAGTTCGGACACCAATCGTAACAAGTATAGAGAAGCACGGAATCGCTGCAATACGTCATGTAGGGATGCTCAACGACGCCACATTCATAGTTCTGTCGAAAACGGCGGCATGACAAAAACCTGGAAATTTTTAGAGTCTATTGGAGTTGGTAAATCTTCTCACAACACTTCAATTAATATTGATCTATCATCTTCTAATGTGATAGACAGTTCTGAGGAAGATCACACTCTGCGAATTATTTCGTCGATGCCAGCTCCAAATTTTCCACCGTTTACCTTCTCTCCTTTCACAGAATGTGATGTTTAAAGAAACAAGAAAATGCTGTCGGTAGTGACGCCATTAGTCGTAATATGATTATTCCTATCTTAGATATAATTATTCCCGTTTTAACTGGTATATTAAATTATTCCATAAATTCTTGTAAATTTCCTGATGTCTGGAAGTATAGTAAAATAGTACCAATTCCTAAGAACAATAGTGTAGTCAATTATTCTGATTTTCGTCCAATCTCTATTTTTCTTTTTAATCCAAAATTCTTCAAAAATTAGTTTTTCATCCGTTAAATCTTTTTTTAACGATCATTTACTTCTTAATTACTGACGACATTCGATGGGCTATGGACAATAAACAGCTGACAGTTTTAACTCTCCTAGACTTCAGCAACGCATTTAACTGCGTTGATCACGATATATTGCTTAGTTTACTGTGTTCTTTTTACATTTCTCTATCAGTGTTAGACTGGTTTCGGAGTTACCTTATGGGCCGTCGACAACGAGTACGTATTGATGAGAAATACTCACCTTGTAGCGATGTCCGGTCTGGGGTACCTCAGGGTGGCATGTTGTCTCTCTCAGTATATCTCTTCTCCCTACCATATGTATGCAGATGATATCCAAATTTATAGCCATGCAGTTCTTAAAACCCTCCTTACTGCAATTGATGCTACCAATAATTAACCTTGTGGAGATATCGAAGTGGAGCAAGAAATATAGCCTAATAAATCCCAGGTCATTGTGATAGGTAGTCCGGGAATGATTGCAACGGTTGACTGGTTGAACTTAACACCTATTGTTTACAACCTACTGTTCAACAGTGAAAGATTTAGGTGTACACTTGAACCAGACATTATCATGGTCTGTGCAAAATGTCCAAATTAGAAAAAAATTGAGACGTTTTCGATCTTTTCTGCCTGTTCCTACAAAAATATTGCTTGCAAACTCTCTCTTACTGTCCATACCCGATTATGCAGATGCATGCTATTGTAATTTAACCGAGGACCAGATGAATAAGCTTGAGCGTTTACAAGACCTCGCTATTCGGTTCATATTCTGCCTACGCAAATATGACTATGTATCAGAATTTCGTTCAAAGCTCAAGTGGCTCCCGATACGCTGTCGACGGAATCTACATATTCTCTCTTTTTTGTACTGTGTTTTGTTTAGCCCAAATGCACCCTCATATTTAAGAGAAATTTTTAAATTTATCGAAAATCCTGCTGGGTTGAGAACAACGCGGAGACTTAAGTTACAATTGCCCGAATTCTCAACGAAATTTATGAAAAATCTTTTACTGTTCAGTCTATAAATTTATGGAATGATCCCCCACTCACATTAATTATTATTATTTACCATTGGATGATATCTATTTATTAAATACTTATGTTGATGTATATTATTTTTTTACAATATTAGTATTAGTATATATTAGATGCTACACCACCTTCCTCAATCCCATCTTCGTATTCTTTTCGAAACGAGGGTAGTCTGGAAGAGATGGCTAATTAGCCATAAGACTCCCCGTTGTACTTCACAGTTAACACTTTAAAATATGTTATATATCTAGTTTGTGTAAAGATGCTTTTGGCTATTTTCGAATTACTTTTTTCCCTTCTTACGTAATATTTTATTTAAATAAAGTGGAGAATAGAGGACTCATTATGCTCTTTTTGATTCTCTTTCTCCTTTCTTATGTAAGATTTTATCAATTATATTTTCAGTCTCGCCTCTCTGTGTCTCGGACGAGTAGTTGTGGAGCCATACACCGAGACAGTATGGAGCATGCGCACACGCACTCAATATCGCACAACGAGGATAGTCCAATGCCATCTGTTATCAAACTAAGGTAAACTATTAAACTTTCATTTTGTTAAATATGTAAAATGCTGTCATACTTACTCAATGAGTTCTAAGATTCGTTATGTTGTTCCAGAAAAGTCCAAAACTCCCAACCTGTATCATCCTCCAGTCCATCCACCCCAGGCACAGAACACAAGCGGTCGCTCCAGAAGCAGTTAAGCGCAGCGGGAGGAGAGAGACCCCCATCACCCCCACGGATATCCCTACATTCCATCATCACGGAGTATCTATACAACCAACACGCGTTATGCAAGAACCCTGTCGTTACCTGTCCACAGTTTAATCTGTTTGAGTGAGTACCCCTTCTTACATAAGAATATCTATGGGGGAAGGATCCCCCCTTTTTATGTAACATTTTAACCAATCTTTATATATTTTTTTTTTTGTAAGAACGATTTTGGGCTTTACTCCCCCATCCTTCTTATGTAAGATTTTATGTAATTTATAAAGATTTTTTTTTTATGGTAGATTAGGTGCAGACGAGCAGATGGTCCACCTGATGGTAAGTGGCCACCATCGCCCATGGACATCGGCAAAACAAGAGATACCCTCTTGTAAGAGCCCAGAGTTCACTAGATCCGCAGCATTAATGGGAGGGTAGAGGGAAGGGGTGAGTTTGACCCAAATGCGGCTCGACCGGAACGCGTCTATGACACTTGGCGGTCGGATTCGCATGCTGGTGGTCGCAAGCCAGTCGGGGAACGGATCCCCTACCACCAATTTATTATTTATTTAACTTTTGCTCATTTTTCAATCTAATAGGTAATGTTTTGTCTTCCAGACCTCATAAATGTCCCGAGCCCTCGCCCCCAAACCTAGCCTCCATCGCCGTCCGAGGAGCAGAGCCAACCAGCCTTATAGCGCGTGTGGTGCGCCGCGAGATGGGCGGCAGCGCGACGAGACGTGCGCACGCGCGTCTCGCACACTCGTACTTCGCGCACGTGCGCACGCTGAGGCTACAGGACGACGACGCTTACTTCACTCATACTATATTCCACGTGAGTTGTTCTACAATAACAGTTTCTGGATGTCCATTGATGAGTTGACGAGTCTTAGGTATTAAAATATGGGTCCACCACCATCCACCCCCAATTTTCATCAAACCTCTTTAGCCACACACGCAGACACACACACAGACACACACACACACATACACAACCATACGCCGTGAGCAAGGAGTTAAACTCTGTAAATGTTACTGATGCAAAATCTCTTAACTAGATTTGTTAAGTTCACCCTATTATCTTCTTACGTAAGAAAGTATTTAATACGTAAGACACTTTATATTTATTATACTCTCTCTCGACTTAAGAAAGTATTTTATATGTGAGCCGCATTAGATTCATCAAGCTCACCCTCTCTCTCCTGATGTAAGAAAGTATTTTATATGTAACCCACATTAGATTTGTCAACCTCCCCTCTCTTCTGATGTAAGAAAGTATTTTATACGTAACCCACATTAGATTCATCAAGCTCCCCTCTCTTCTGATGTAAGAAAGTATTTTATACGTAACCCACATTAGATTCATCAAGCTCCCCTCTCTTCTGATGTAAGAAAGTATTTTATACGTAACCCACATTAGATTCATCAAGCTCCCCTCTCTTCTGATGTAAGAAAGTATTTTATACGTAACCCACATTAGATTCATCAAGCTCCCCTCTCTCCTGATGTAAGAAAGTATTTTATATGTGAGCCGCATTAGATTTGTCAACCTCCCCTCTCTTCTGATGTAAGAAAGTATTTTATACGTAACCCACATTGGATTTGTCAACCTCCACTCTCTCCTGATGTAAGAAAGTATTTTATATGTGAGCCGCATTAGATTTGTCAAGCTCCCCTCTCTCTCCTGATGTAAGAAAGTATTTTATATGTGAGCCGCATTAGATTTGTCAAGCTCCCCTCTCTCTCCTGATGTAAGAAAGTATTTTATATGTTAGCTACACTAGATTTGTCAAGCTCCCCTCTCTTCTTATGTAAGAAAGTATTTCATATGTGAGCCGCATTAGATTTGTCAAGCTCCCCTCTCTCCTGATGTAAGAAAGTATTTTATATGTGAGCCGCATTAGATTCATCAAGCTCCCCTCTCTTCTGATGTAAGAAAGTATTTTATACGTAACCCACATTAGATTCATCAAGCTCCCCTCTCTCCTGATGTAAGAAAGTATTTTATATGTGAGCCGCATTAGATTTGTCAACCTCCCCTCTCTTCTGATGTAAGAAAGTATTTTATATGTGAGCCGCATTAGATTTGTCAAGCTCCCCTCTCTCTCCTGATGTAAGAAAGTATTTTATATGTTAGCTACACTAGATTTGTCAAGCTCCCCTCTCTTCTTATGTAAGAAAGTATTTCATATGTGAGCCGCATTAGATTTGTCAAGCTCCCCTCTCTCCTGATGTAAGAAAGTATTTTATATGTGAGCCGCATTAGATTCATCAAGCTCCCCTCTCTTCTGATGTAAGAAAGTATTTTATACGTAACCCACATTAGATTCATCAAGCTCCCCTCTCTCCTGATGTAAGAAAGTATTTTATATGTGAGCCGCATTAGATTTGTCAAGCTCCCCTCTCTCTCCTGATGTAAGAAAGTATTTTATATGTTAGCTACACTAGATTTGTCAAGCTCCCCTCTCTTCTTATGTAAGAAAGTATTTTATACGTAACCCACATTAGATTCATCAAGCTCCCCTCTCTCCTGATGTAAGAAAGTATTTTATATGTGAGCCGCATTAGATTTGTCAAGCTCCCCTCTCTCTCCTGATGTAAGAAAGTATTTTATATGTTAGCTACACTAGATTTGTCAAGCTCCCCTCTCTTCTTATGTAAGAAAGTATTTCATATGTGAGCCGCATTAGATTTGTCAAGCTCCCCTCTCTCCTGATGTAAGAAAGTATTTTATATGTGAGCCGCATTAGATTTATCAAGCTCCCCTCTCTTCTGATGTAAGAAAGTATTTTATACGTAACCCACATTAGATTCATCAAGCTCCCCTCTCTCCTGATGTAAGAAAGTATTTTATATGTGAGCCGCATTAGATTTGTCAACCTCCCCTCTCTTCTGATGTAAGAAAGTATTTTATACGTAACCCACATTGGATTTGTCAACCTCCACTCTCTCCTGATGTAAGAAAGTATTTTATATGTTAGCTACACTAGATTTGTCAAGCTCCCCTCTCTTCTTATGTAAGAAAGTATTTCATATGTGAGCCGCATTAGATTTGTCAAGCTCCCCACTCTCCTGATGTAAGAAAGTATTTTATATGTGAGCCGCATTAGATTCATCAAGCTCACCCTCTCTCTCCTGATGTAAGAAAGTATTTTATATGTGAGCCGCATTAGATTTGTCAAGCTCCCCTCTCTCTCCTGATGTAAGAAAGTATTTTATATGTTAGCTACACTAGATTTGTCAAGCTCCCCTCTCTTCTTATGTAAGAAAGTATTTCATATGTGAGCCGCATTAGATTTGTCAAGCTCCCCTCTCTCCTGATGTAAGAAAGTATTTTATATGTGAGCCGCATTAGATTCATCAAGCTCACCCTCTCTCTCCTGATGTAAGAAAGTATTTTATATGTGAGCCGCATTAGATTCATCAAGCTCACCCTCTCTCTCCTGATGTAAGAAAGTATTTTATATGTTAGCTACACTAGATTTGTCAAGCTCCCCTCTCTTCTTATGTAAGAAAGTATTTCATATGTAAGCCACACTAGATTTGTCAAGCTCGCCCTCCTCTTCTGATGTAAGAAAGTATTTTATATGTGAGCGACATTAGATTTGTCAACCTCCCCTCTCTCTCCTGATGTAAGAAAGTATTTTATATGTTAGCTACACTAGATTTGTCAAGCTCCCCTCTCTTCTTATGTAAGAAAGTATTTCATATGTAAGCCACACTAGATTTGTCAAGCTCGCCCTCTCTCTTCTGATGTAAGAAAGTATTTTATATGTGAGCCACATTAGATTCGTCAACCTCCCCTCTCCTCTTACGTAAGAAAGTGTTTTATATGTTAATCACATTAGATTCGTCAAGCTTTCTGTCTTCTTACGTAAGAAAGTGTTTTGTATGTAAGCCATTACGTTTGTCCAGCTCCACCTCTATTCTTACGTAAGAAAGTATAAATAATTGATATGTCTGTTTGCAGCCAACACAACAACAGCTCCTAACGGCAACGTCGTCCGGAGACATCAGAATATTCAACCTGTTCACCGGTCTTGAAGAGAACTCATATCAAGTTCACGAGTCATACATATATCATATGCAGGTCTGTCTATCCGTTTGTCTGCTTGTCTAACTCTTGAAGTCAAACTCGAAGTAGTCTGTCAGTTTGTGTGAAGGTACCACCAGTTCGGAATTGGAGCAGTTTCCACGGAATCCTTTAATAGATGATTACGAATTAAAAATCAATCTTAATCCAAAATATTTAGAGACCTCAGATTGCAAATAGATTCCAAATTTGAAACAAAATGTTATTTTTTAATAGGCAAGCAGAGACGGGTTACTACTACTAGCGTCGTCGACAACGTCATGGCGGACGTTATCTGCGTTATGGAATATGAAGGAGTTTGAACAGCTGTAAGTATATTACCTTATAAGGGAACGTACCCTACGTTGAGTAGCCCCCCCCCCCCCCGCTCCCTCCTCGAAAAAACGAATCGAAGACGAACATATATGGGTACATTCCCGCTTGAGGTCGCTGGTCCACCTCCCGCGTTGCTCTTCGAAGCCACACCCCCCCCTCCTCTCTCCTCCGCCGAAGTCCCGCCATCATAAAAAAGGGGTAGTTTCTTGAGATAAAAAAAAATAGGTAAGGGGGGGGGGGGGGGGGGTAAAGGAGCCTGACGGTTGTGCTCCCGCGCGCCTTATATTCGTCTTCTATATAGGAAATATTTCCAGATTCCAACTAGACAACGAGGAGTACGTGGAGTTCAGCAAGATGTCGGACGATAGGATCATAGGCACCAAGGGGGAGACGGCCAGCATCTTCGACACCCGCACCGGCGCTGAGCTGCTCACCTTCACCCCTGCCATCAGCAACCAGTACGCCAAGAACAGAGCCACCTTTAACCCAACTGATGAGCTGGTGTTGTCAGGTATTTAATACTACTCCCCCCCACCTCCCCCTCCCAACACTACTCTTCAAATTCCTTGAACTTGCCATATTTGAATATGTTTCCTTAAGTATTTTGAAGTCCTCCAACCCCACCCCCCACCCGCACCTCCCCCCTTCGGAAAAACGGATAACGTAAATGGGTACATTCCCGCTTGAGGTCGTTGGTCCACCTCCCGCGTTGCACTTTGCCCCCCCTCCCTTTTTTTAGAACGGGTTAGTATGGGTACATTCCCTTATCGCAGTCATGATATTTTAGTCGATGGACGTCCACTCCCCTTCCATTCGTTGTCTTCGACCCGCTTTAGGTCGTCAGTCCACCTATGAGTATGACCCTTCCTATGAGGTCCATAGTAAACGACCAAATTTTAGTCATACTCTATAGATAGTGTTATGTTCCAGACGGAGTGCTGTGGGACGTCAACACTGGCAAGGAGATACACAAGTTCGACAAGCTCAACCAGACGCACAGCGGCGTCTTCCATCCCAATGGATTAGAAGTAAGTCCTTTGTAGACTATCAGCTCATTGCTCACTTGAGAGCTTCACAATATTCTGTATACTGACTGACTCTCGTAACCATGGTAACCATGGCTACCATGGCAACGCACTCACATTGCTTACACAGAGTACACATGAAACGGTATTACTCGATACGATCCTAAAAAAAATCCCTTTTCCAGTCCTGACTCGAAAGGGGAATATAACCTTACCACTTAAGCGAATGACGTCACGTCTCAGTAATTATGTTTTGATGACGACTCGTTTCACTGACGAACGTTTTGGCGGGAATTTAAAATTCTCATTCGTCGTGCGACTTCGTTCGCGTGTTGCTCCGCTCCTATGGGTCGTAGCGAGATGTTAAATAGCCTAAGTTACTCCTTGTTACATCAGCTATCTGCCAGTGAAAGTTCCGTCAAAATCGGTCCAGCCATTTCAGAGATTAGCCCGAACGAACAGACACATCTCCAATTTTATATATTTGTATATATTTCAGGTGATATCAAACACAGAGGTGTGGGATTTGAGAACGTTCCACTTGCTACGTACTGTGCCTTCGTTAGATAAGTCTGAGGTGAGTATTGATTGTTTAAGATCCGAATCCGAACCTTCGGATCCGGTTTCGGATATTGCTTACACACCAAATTTAATCTCAATAATTAAAATATGTTTCATAAAAAACAAATACGATATTGTCGTCGTACTACGCGTCACGTGATGACGTGGATAGTCTAGTGTTGCCATATCTTTTCGCTTCGCTGTTGGAGACGCAGTACCTCTCTTTCTGTTATCGAGAATATATATAGTATTTCGCGGTCCGACTTATCATTAAAGAAAATGTAATCCCAAATGAAGCTAATTAGGCAATCTATCATTAACTTCTGTAGTTAATTCGTTACTTAGTCCATGACGTTGCTATGGCGACGTATTATAAATAAAAAGCGCTGTAGCGCTGTGTGTTTTTACTGAATGGTTAGACTACTATAATGCTTGCAGCGCTGCAGCTAACTACAGCTCAACATTGAGTGACTAGTACACTGAACGCGCTTAAGCGCTGCGTGTTAAAAGTGTATGATTAGACTAATAGCTATTTATTCAGCGCTTCAGCGACCTTTGGTTTAAATTCGTAAAATAATAAAATAGAGCACATATTTTGCTTAGCATAGCTTCTCTATATAATGTATCTCAATGCTTTCTCTCTATTATATAAAGACAAATAAAAAGCAGTAGAAAACCACTTCGTATATCTTGGTATTATAAAAAATTAAAAAAAAATTTACTTTGTATGTAATTAAAAAAAAAAAGAAATGCAACAAATATAATTAGTTTTCTTTTTCATGTTCATTTATTCATTTTATTTCTATAGTTAGTTCGCTACTTAGTCTATGGCGTTGCTATGGCAACGTATTATAAATAAAAAGCGCTGTAGCGCTGTGTGTTTTTACTGAATGGTTAGACTACTATAATGCTTGCAGCGCTGCAGCTAACTACAGCTCAAAAGTGAGTGACTAGTACACTAAACCCGCTTAAGCGCTGCGTGTTTAAAGTGTATAATTAGACCAATAGCTATTGATTCAGCGCTTCAGCGATCTATTGTTTAAATTCGTAAAATAATAAAATGGAGCGCTAATTTTGCTTAGCATAGCTTCTCTATATAATGTATCTCAATGCTTTCTCTTTATAATATAAAAACAAATAAAAAGCAATAGAAAAGCACTTCGTATATCTTGGTATTATAAAAAATGTAAAAAAAAAATTACTGTGTATGTAATTAAAAAAAAAAAGGAAAGCCAACAAATATAATTAGTTTTTTTTTTCATGTTCATTTATTAATTTTATTTCTGTAGTTAATTCGCTACTTAGTCCATGACGTTGCTATGGCAACGTATTATAAATAAAAAGCGCTGTAGCGCTGTGTGTTTTTACTGAATGGTTAGACTACTATATTGCTTGCAGCGCTGCAGCTAACTTAAGCTCAAAATTGAGTGACTAGTACACTAAACGCGCTTAAGCGCTGCGTGTTAAAAGTGTATGATTAGACCAATAGTTATTGATTCAGCGCTTCAGCGATCTATTGTTTAAATTCGTAAAATAATAAAATGGAGCGCTAATTTTGCTTAGCATAGCTTCTCTATATAATATATCTCAATGGTGACAGTCAAGGATATGGATTATTATTTTGTTTTAAATTACCATAGCGAAGCGAGGGCGGGTCTTTTATAGAATTCATATCCGAGTTTTAATGGATCCTGATCGGTTGCAGTGCTTCGGAACATTTATCCCAATTGGTTTGTGACCATTAAGTTTAAATATATCCTATCTATAATACAAAGATTTTGGATATCTATGATATTGATATTTTATTCGGATCCAAGCCACTTAATAAAAAAAGAATATTCTAGAACATTTCCTCAATTATAAGTAGCTACAATAGAAGTTCTGATTCTGATATTATGAAGAATCCGAATATTCTAGAATAATCCTTCAACTGGTTCGCGACCTTTGGCTTCCTTAACGTCTACCTCCTACATCTAACTACCCACAATATCATATAGAGGTTCTGAGTCCAATCTTTCACTTTATGTTCTAATACGGAGCTGATCGAAACTATAGTCTATTTATGTTACAGGTAATATTCAACCCACAATGCAGTGCAATATACGCGGTGTGCTCCGACCAGGACTCGGAGGAGCGGAGCCAGTTCGACACCAGCTTCAAGACCCTGGACCCCTACGACTACTCCAGCATAGGTATAGTAGCCCGAAACTGCTAGATTATTGGTCATAATGGACAAATTTAAATTTAGAACACACAGTTCGATTTTCAAATTAGTTGCAATGTTCGGGAAAGTGTAGAATGTTCTAGAAGCATATTTGTTCTATATGGTCCTTCTCTGTCTACAGCAACGATAGACGTGAAGAAGAACATATACTCTCTGAGCGTGTCGCGCTACGGCACGCAGATATCGCTGGTGGAGAACATGGGGAACTACGACCAGGTGCAGGAGTCCTGTGTCAAGCTGTACGACGTGGGCCGCAAGCGGGACCATGATGATGATGCGGTGAGTACACCACCACCACCACCACCACCAGGCTCGTTCAGACGGAATGACTGTTCAAATATTTAAGGAGTTTAGTGACGTATAATCCTGAATCAGAATTTGTCTGTAGAAAATTCAAATTTGGAACCCATTTTCAATCCATTAATTTGTCTATAGAAAATTCAAATTTGGAACCCATTTTCAATCTATGTTGTATAATGATATGATTTCTAAAACCAAATCACTAATGTTGTATATTGCAGGAGGATGAGGAGGAGGAGGACCTGGCCGGGGGCTCCGACAACGACGACGGCTCCGACTCAGGCTCCGACAACGATGACGATTGTGAGTCCTATCTACAATTCATTAAAAAGTTACAGTCTGTTTCTGACGCATCACGTGCCGCGCGCTTTATATATGACGTCATTACTGACCACTCAAACTGTCACGTCACAGTCACAGAAACGACAACTATTCGTGAGAAAAATTCAAATTTGGAATATGTTTGAATTACGGATCGAATATAAAATACAAATTCAAATTTCTGTAATTGAATTTTAAATTTGGAATATATGATCTGTCCGTAATTTGAGGTTATCGGGTTACAGACTGAAAATAGATTCCAATTTTGAATTTTAATTACAGAAATTTGAATTTGGAACGTAGATTCATAGCTAAGTTCTAAGCAACCGTATTTGTTTTTTAATTAATGAGTAATTTGTCAGTAGCATCGAGTTTGTTGCGTAACGCGGTGCTGGGACTCGCGTCGGGCTCCGCCTCGGGCTCCGGGGAGGACGAACAGGAACCTCCGAGGCAAAGGAGACGCCCCATCAGGACGAGGAGACGGGTGAGTGACCTTCAATGTTTATTTCCATACAAACGAACAGTAGCGGCATCAACTAGTAAGATGACGTCACTTGATTTTAAAATGTGTGACGTCACACTCGATCAAGAAATCATGACGTCACACGAGTTGTGTCATCATAGACTGTTTAGTTGTACTAAAGTGCTCCTGATACTCCACATAAGGACAACTCTCTGTGACGTCATTAGTTATTCGAGTAGGGTTGACATGATGGGCCGTTACTGATGAGGTTTGTGTTGCAGGCGGCGGAGAACCACAGCAGCGACAGCGACGGGGACATCGACTTCGGCAACATCATCGAGTTTGAGATTGATTAACAGATAATACATGCGTTTGTTATTATAATGACTTTTATTGTTCCTTCCTTCTTTTCGTGACGTCATTGTTGTTATGTTCAACTGTATTAGTCAAATGACGTGACAGAAGAGGCAAAGGTATTACACCGTACAGCCTTGTCTTTAGTAGGTACAAACGCCATAAACGTGACATTAGACAATTTTATTTTCTCTGTTTTTATCCTATAGTATAAAAGGCAAAGGTATTACACCGTACAGCCTCGTCTTTAGTAGCTCCAAACGCCACAAACGTCACATTAGACAATTTTATTTTCTCTGTTTTTATCCTATAGTATAAAAGGCAAAGGTATTACACCGTACAGCCTCGTCTTTAGTAGCTACAAACGTCACATTAGACAATTTTATTTTCTCTGTTTTTATCCTATAGTATAAAAGGCAAAGGTATTACACCGTACAGCCTCGTCTTTAGTAGCTACAAACGTCACATTAGACAATTTTATTTTCTCCGTTTTTATCCTATAGTATAAAAGGCAAAGGTATTACACCGTACAGTCTCGTCTTTAGTAGCTACAAACGTCACATTAGACAATTTTATTTTCTCCGTTTTTATCCTATAGTATAAAAGGCAAAGGTATTACACCGTACAGCCTCGTCTTTAGTAGCTACAAACGTCACATTAGACAATTTTATTTTCTCCGTTTTTATCCTATAGTATAAAAGGCAAAGGTATTACACCGTACAGCCTCGTCTTTAGTAGCTCCAAACGTCACATGAGACAATTTTATTTTCTCTGTTTTTATCCTATAGTATAAAAGGCAAAGGTATTACACCGTACAGCCTCGTCTTTAGTAGCTCCAAACGTCACATTAGACAATTTTATTTTCTCTGTTTTTATCCTATAGTATAAAAGGCAAAGGTATTACACCGTACAGCCTCGTCTTTAGTAGCTCCAAACGTCACATGAGACAATTTTATTTTCTCTGTTTTTATCCTATAGTATAAAAGGCAAAGGTATTACACCGTACAGCCTCGTCTTTAGTAGCTCCAAACGTCACATTAGACAATTTTATTTTCTCTGTTTTTATCCTATAGTATAAAAGGCAAAGGTATTACACCGTACAGCCTCGTCTTTAGTAGCTCCAAACGTCACATTAGACAATTTTATTTTCTCTGTTTTTATCCTATAGTATAAAAGGCAAAGGTATTACACCGTACAGCCTCGTCTTTAGTAGCTCCAAACGCCACAAACGTCACATTAGACAATTTTATTTTCTCTGTTTTTATCCTATAGTATAAAAGGCAAAGGTATTCCACCGTACAGCCTCGTCTTTAGTAGCTCCAAACGCCACAAACGTCACATTAGACAATTTTATTTTCTCCGTTTTTATCCTATAGTATAAAAGGCAAAGGTATTACACCGTACAGTCTCGTCTTTAGTAGCTCCAAACGCCACAAACGTCACATTAGACAATTTTATTTTCTCCGTTTTTATCCTATAGTATAAAAGGCAAAGGTATTACACCGTACAGTCTCGTCTTTAGTAGCTACAAACGTCACATTAGACAATTTTATTTTCTCTGTTTTTATCCTATAGTATAAAAGGCAAAGGTATTACACCGTACAGCCTCGTCTTTAGTAGCTCCAAACGCCACAAACGTCACATTAGACAATTTTATTTTCTCCGTTTTTATCGTATAGTATAAAAGGCAAAGGTATTACACCGTACAGCCTCGTCTTTAGTAGCTCCAAACGCCACAAACGTCACATTAGACAATTTTATTTTCTCCGTTTTTATCCTATAGTATAAAAGGCAAAGGTATTACACCGTACAGCCTCGTCTTTAGTAGCTCCAAACGCCACAAACGTCACATTAGACAATTTTATTTTCTCTGTTTTTATCCTATAGTATAAAAGGCAAAGGTATTACACCGTACAGCCTCGTCTTTAGTAGCTCCAAACGCCACAAACGTCACATTAGACAATTTTATTTTCTCCGTTTTTATCCTATAGTATAAAAGGCAAAGGTATTACACCGTACAGCCTCGTCTTTAGTAGCTCCAAACGCCACAAACGTCACATTAGACAATTTTATTTTCTCTGTTTTTATCCTATAGTATAAAAGGCAAAGGTATTCCACCGTACAGCCTCGTCTTTAGTAGCTCCAAACGTCACATTAGACAATTTTATTTTCTCTGTTTTTATCCTATAGTATAAAAGGCAAAGGTATTACACCGTACAGCCTCGTCTTTAGTAGCTCCAAACGCCACAAACGTCACATTAGACAATTTTATTTTCTCTGTTTTTATCCTATAGTATAAAAGGCAAAGGTATTACACCGTACAGCCTCGTCTTTAGTAGCTCCAAACGCCACAAACGTCACATTAGACAATTTTATTTTCTCTGTTTTTATCCTATAGTATAAAAGGCAAAGGTATTACACCGTACAGCCTCGTCTTTAGTAGCTCCAAACGCCACAAACGTCACATTAGACAATTTTATTTTCTCCGTTTTTATCCTATAGTATAAAAGGCAAAAGTATTACACCGTACAGCCTCGTCTTTAGTAGCTCCAAACGCCACAAACGTCACATTAGACAATTTTATTTTCTCCGTTTTTATCCTATAGTATAAAAGGCAAAGGTATTACACCGTACAGCCTCGTCTTTAGTAGCTCCAAACGCCACAAACGTCACATTAGACAATTTTATTTTCTCTGTTTTTATCCTATAGTATAAAAGGCAAAGGTATTACACCGTACAGCCTCGTCTTTAGTAGCTCCAAACGCCACAAACGTCACATTAGACAATTTTATTTTCTCCGTTTTTATCCTATAGTATAAAAGGCAAAGGTATTACACCGTACAGCCTCGTCTTTAGTAGCTACAAACGTCACATTAGACAATTTTATTTTCTCCGTTTTTATCCTATAGTATAAAAGGCAAAGGTATTACACCGTACAGCCTCGTCTTTAGTAGCTCCAAACGTCACATGAGACAATTTTATTTTCTCTGTTTTTATCCTATAGTATAAAAGGCAAAGGTATTACACCGTACAGCCTCGTCTTTAGTAGCTCCAAACGTCACATTAGACAATTTTATTTTCTCTGTTTTTATCCTATAGTATAAAAGGCAAAGGTATTACACCGTACAGCCTCGTCTTTAGTAGCTCCAAACGTCACATGAGACAATTTTATTTTCTCTGTTTTTATCCTATAGTATAAAAGGCAAAGGTATTACACCGTACAGCCTCGTCTTTAGTAGCTCCAAACGTCACATTAGACAATTTTATTTTCTCTGTTTTTATCCTATAGTATAAAAGGCAAAGGTATTACACCGTACAGCCTCGTCTTTAGTAGCTCCAAACGTCACATTAGACAATTTTATTTTCTCTGTTTTTATCCTATAGTATAAAAGGCAAAGGTATTACACCGTACAGCCTCGTCTTTAGTAGCTCCAAACGCCACAAACGTCACATTAGACAATTTTATTTTCTCTGTTTTTATCCTATAGTATAAAAGGCAAAGGTATTCCACCGTACAGCCTCGTCTTTAGTAGCTCCAAACGCCACAAACGTCACATTAGACAATTTTATTTTCTCCGTTTTTATCCTATAGTATAAAAGGCAAAGGTATTACACCGTACAGCCTCGTCTTTAGTAGCTCCAAACGCCACAAACGTCACATTAGACAATTTTATTTTCTCCGTTTTTATCCTATAGTATAAAAGGCAAAGGTATTACACCGTACAGTCTCGTCTTTAGTAGCTACAAACGTCACATTAGACAATTTTATTTTCTCTGTTTTTATCCTATAGTATAAAAGGCAAAGGTATTACACCGTACAGCCTCGTCTTTAGTAGCTCCAAACGCCACAAACGTCACATTAGACAATTTTATTTTCTCCGTTTTTATCGTATAGTATAAAAGGCAAAGGTATTACACCGTACAGCCTCGTCTTTAGTAGCTCCAAACGCCACAAACGTCACATTAGACAATTTTATTTTCTCCGTTTTTATCCTATAGTATAAAAGGCAAAGGTATTACACCGTACAGCCTCGTCTTTAGTAGCTCCAAACGCCACAAACGTCACATTAGACAATTTTATTTTCTCTGTTTTTATCCTATAGTATAAAAGGCAAAGGTATTACACCGTACAGCCTCGTCTTTAGTAGCTCCAAACGCCACAAACGTCACATTAGACAATTTTATTTTCTCCGTTTTTATCCTATAGTATAAAAGGCAAAGGTATTCCACCGTACAGCCTCGTCTTTAGTAGCTCCAAACGCCACAAACGTCACATTAGACAATTTTATTTTCTCTGTTTTTATCCTATAGTATAAAAGGCAAAGGTATTACACCGTACAGCCTCGTCTTTAGTAGCTCCAAACGTCACATTAGACAATTTTATTTTCTCTGTTTTTATCCTATAGTATAAAAGGCAAAAGTATTACACCGTACAGCCTCGTCTTTAGTAGCTCCAAACGCCACAAACGTCACATTAGACAATTTTATTTTCTCTGTTTTTATCCTATAGTATAAAAGGCAAAGGTATTACACCGTACAGCCTCGTCTTTAGTAGCTCCAAACGCCACAAACGTCACATTAGACAATTTTATTTTCTCTGTTTTTATCCTATAGTATAAAAGGCAAAGGTATTACACCGTACAGCCTCGTCTTTAGTAGCTCCAAACGCCACAAACGTCACATTAGACAATTTTATTTTCTCCGTTTTTATCCTATAGTATAAAAGGCAAAGGTATTACACCGTACAGCCTCGTCTTTAGTAGCTCCAAACGCCACAAACGTCACATTAGACAATTTTATTTTCTCCGTTTTTATCCTATAGTATAAAAGGCAAAGGTATTACACCGTACAGCCTCGTCTTTAGTAGCTCCAAACGCCACAAACGTCACATTAGACAATTTTATTTTCTCTGTTTTTATCCTATAGTATAAAAGGCAAAGGTATTACACCGTACAGCCTCGTCTTTAGTAGCTCCAAACGCCACAAACGTCACATTAGACAATTTTATTTTCTCTGTTTTTATCCTATAGTATAAAAGGCAAAGGTATTACACCGTACAGCCTCGTCTTTAGTAGCTCCAAACGTCACATTAGACAATTTTATTTTCTCCGTTTTTATCCTATAGTATAAAAGGCAAAGGTATTACACCGTACAGTCTCGTCTTTAGTAGCTACAAACGCTACAAACGTCACATTAGACAATTTTATTTTCTCCGTTTTTATCCTATAGTATAAAAGGCAAAGGTATTCCACCGTACAGCCTCGTCTTTAGTAGCTCCAAACGTCACATGAGACAATTTTATTTTCTCCGTTTTTATCCTATAGTATAAAAGGCAAAGGTATTACACCGTACAGTCTCGTCTTTAGTAGCTCCAAACGTCACATTAGACAATTTTATTTTCTCTGTTTTTATCGTATAGTATAAAAGGCAAAGGTATTACACCGTACAGCCTCGTCTTTAGTAGCTCCAAACGTCACATTAGACAATTTTATTTTCTCTGTTTTTATCGTATAGTATAAAAGGCAAAGGTATTACACCGTACAGCCTCGTCTTTAGTAGCTCCAAACGTCACATGAGACAATTTTATTTTCTCCGTTTTTATCCTATAGTATAAAAGGCAAAGGTATTCCACCGTACAGCCTCGTCTTTAGTAGCTCCAAACGTCACATGAGACAATTTTATTTTCTCCGTTTTTATCCTATAGTATAAAAGGCAAAGGTATTACACCGTACAGTCTCGTCTTTAGTAGCTCCAAACGTCACATTAGACAATTTTATTTTCTCCGTTTTTATCCTATAGTATAAAAGGCAAAGGTATTACACCGTACAGTCTCGTCTTTAGTAGCTCCAAACGTCACATTAGACAATTTTATTTTCTCTGTTTTTATCGTATAGTATAAAAGGCAAAGGTATTACACCGTACAGCCTCGTCTTTAGTAGCTCCAAACGCCACAAACGTCACATTAGACAATTTTATTTTCTCCGTTTTTATCGTATAGTATAAAAGGCAAAGGTATTACACCGTACAGCCTCGTCTTTAGTAGCTCCAAACGCCACAAACGTCACATTTGACAATTTTATTTTCTCCGTTTTTATCCTATAGTATAAAAGGCAAAAGTATTACACCGTGCAGCCTCGTCTTTAGTAGCTCCAAACGCCACAAACGTTACATTAGACAATTTTATTTTCTCCGTTTTTATCCTATAGTATAAAAGGCAAAGGTATTCCACCGTACAGCCTCGTCTTTAGTAGCTCCAAACGTCACATGAGACAATGTTATTTTCTCTGTTTTTATCCTATAGTATAAAAGGCAAAGGTATTACACCGTACAGCCTCGTCTTTAGTAGCTCCAAACGCCACAAACGTCACATTAGACAATTTTATTTTCTCCGTTTTTATCCTATAGTATAAAAGGCAAAAGTATTACACCGTACAGCCTCGTCTTTAGTAGCTCCAAACGCCACAAACGTTACATTAGACAATTTTATTTTCTCCGTTTTTATCCTATAGTATAAAAGGCAAAAGTATTACACCGTACAGCCTCGTCTTTAGTAGCTCCAAACGCCACAAACGTCACATTAGACAATTTTATTTTCTCCGTTTTTATCCTATAGTATAAAAGGCAAAGGTATTACACCGTACAGTCTCGTCTTTAGTAGCTACAAACGTCACATTAGACAATTTTATTTTCTCCGTTTTTATCCTATAGTATAAAAGGCAAAAGTATTACACCGTACAGCCTCGTCTTTAGTAGCTCCAAACGCCACAAACGTCACATTAGACAATTTTATTTTCTCCGTTTTTATCCTATAGTATAAAAGGCAAAGGTATTACACCGTACAGTCTCGTCTTTAGTAGCTACAAACGTCACATTAGACAATTTTATTTTCTCCGTTTTTATCCTATAGTATAAAAGGCAAAGGTATTACACCGTACAGTCTCGTCTTTAGTAGCTCCAAACGTCACATTAGACAATTTTATTTTCTCCGTTTTTATCGTATAGTATAAAAGGCAAAGGTATTACACCGTACAGCCTCGTCTTTAGTAGCTCCAAACGCCACAAACGTCACATTAGACAATTTTATTTTCTCCGTTTTTATCCTATAGTATAAAAGGCAAAAGTATTACACCGTACAGCCTCGTCTTTAGTAGCTCCAAACGCCACAAACGTTACATTAGACAATTTTATTTTCTCCGTTTTTATCCTATAGTATAAAAGGCAAAGGTATTCCACCGTACAGCCTCGTCTTTAGTAGCTCCAAACGTCACATGAGACAATGTTATTTTCTCTGTTTTTATCCTATAGTATAAAAGGCAAAGGTATTACACCGTACAGCCTCGTCTTTAGTAGCTCCAAACGCCACAAACGTCACATTAGACAATTTTATTTTCTCCGTTTTTATCCTATAGTATAAAAGGCAAAAGTATTACACCGTACAGCCTCGTCTTTAGTAGCTCCAAACGCCACAAACGTTACATTAGACAATTTTATTTTCTCCGTTTTTATCCTATAGTATAAAAGGCAAAGGTATTACACCGTACAGTCTCGTCTTTAGTAGCTACAAACGTCACATTAGACAATTTTATTTTCTCCGTTTTTATCCTATAGTATAAAAGGCAAAGGTATTACACCGTACAGCCTCGTCTTTAGTAGCTCCAAACGTCACATTAGACAATTTTATTTTCTCTGTTTTTATCGTATAGTATAAAAGGCAAAGGTATTACACCGTACAGCCTCGTCTTTAGTAGCTCCAAACGCCACAAACGTTACATTAGACAATTTTATTTTCTCCGTTTTTATCCTATAGTATAAAAGGCAAAAGTATTACACCGTACAGCCTCGTCTTTAGTAGCTCCAAACGCCACAAACGTTACATTAGACAATTTTATTTTCTCCGTTTTTATCCTATAGTATAAAAGGCAAAAGTATTACACCGTACAGCCTCGTCTTTAGTAGCTCCAAACGCCACAAACGTTACATTAGACAATTTTATTTTCTCCGTTTTTATCCTATAGTATAAAAGGCAAAGGTATTACACCGTACAGTCTCGTCTTTAGTAGCTCCAAACGTCACATTAGACAATTTTATTTTCTCCGTTTTTATCGTATAGTATAAAAGGCAAAGGTATTACACCGTACAGCCTCGTCTTTAGTAGCTCCAAACGCCACAAACGTCACATTAGACAATTTTATTTTCTCCGTTTTTATCCTATAGTATAAAAGGCAAAAGTATTACACCGTACAGCCTCGTCTTTAGTAGCTCCAAACGCCACAAACGTTACATTAGACAATTTTATTTTCTCCGTTTTTATCCTATAGTATAAAAGGCAAAGGTATTCCACCGTACAGCCTCGTCTTTAGTAGCTCCAAACGTCACATGAGACAATGTTATTTTCTCTGTTTTTATCCTATAGTATAAAAGGCAAAGGTATTACACCGTACAGCCTCGTCTTTAGTAGCTCCAAACGCCACAAACGTCACATTAGACAATTTTATTTTCTCCGTTTTTATCCTATAGTATAAAAGGCAAAAGTATTACACCGTACAGCCTCGTCTTTAGTAGCTCCAAACGCCACAAACGTTACATTAGACAATTTTATTTTCTCCGTTTTTATCCTATAGTATAAAAGGCAAAGGTATTACACCGTACAGTCTCGTCTTTAGTAGCTACAAACGTCACATTAGACAATTTTATTTTCTCCGTTTTTATCCTATAGTATAAAAGGCAAAGGTATTACACCGTACAGCCTCGTCTTTAGTAGCTCCAAACGTCACATTAGACAATTTTATTTTCTCTGTTTTTATCGTATAGTATAAAAGGCAAAGGTATTACACCGTACAGCCTCGTCTTTAGTAGCTCCAAACGCCACAAACGTTACATTAGACAATTTTATTTTCTCCGTTTTTATCCTATAGTATAAAAGGCAAAAGTATTACACCGTACAGCCTCGTCTTTAGTAGCTCCAAACGCCACAAACGTTACATTAGACAATTTTATTTTCTCCGTTTTTATCCTATAGTATAAAAGGCAAAGGTATTACACCGTACAGTCTCGTCTTTAGTAGCTACAAACGTCACATTAGACAATTTTATTTTCTCCGTTTTTATCCTATAGTATAAAAGGCAAAGGTATTACACCGTACAGCCTCGTCTTTAGTAGCTCCAAACGTCACATTAGACAATTTTATTTTCTCTGTTTTTATCCTATAGTATAAAAGGCAAAGGTATTACACCGTACAGCCTCGTCTTTAGTAGCTCCAAACGCCACAAACGTCACATTAGACAATTTTATTTTCTCCGTTTTTATCCTATAGTATAAAAGGCAAAAGTATTACACCGTACAGCCTCGTCTTTAGTAGCTCCAAACGCCACAAACGTTACATTAGACAATTTTATTTTCTCCGTTTTTATCCTATAGTATAAAAGGCAAAGGTATTCCACCGTACAGCCTCGTCTTTAGTAGCTCCAAACGTCACATTAGACAATTTTATTTTCTCTGTTTTTATCGTATAGTATAAAAGGCAAAGGTATTACACCGTACAGCCTCGTCTTTAGTAGCTCCAAACGTCACATTAGACAATTTTATTTTCTCTGTTTTTATCGTATAGTATAAAAGGCAAAGGTATTACACCGTACAGCCTCGTCTTTAGTAGCTCCAAACGCCACAAACGTCACATTAGACAATTTTATTTTCTCCGTTTTTATCCTATAGTATAAAAGGCAAAAGTATTACACCGTACAGCCTCGTCTTTAGTAGCTCCAAACGCCACAAACGTTACATTAGACAATTTTATTTTCTCCGTTTTTATCCTATAGTATAAAAGGCAAAAGTATTACACCGTACAGCCTCGTCTTTAGTAGCTCCAAACGCCACAAACGTTACATTAGACAATTTTATTTTCTCCGTTTTTATCCTATAGTATAAAAGGCAAAAGTATTACACCGTACAGCCTCGTCTTTAGTAGCTCCAAACGCCACAAACGTCACATTAGACAATTTTATTTTCTCTGTTTTTATCCTATAGTATAAAAGGCAAAGGTATTACACCGTACAGCCTCGTCTTTAGTAGCTCCAAACGCCACAAACGTCACATTAGACAATTTTATTTTCTCCGTTTTTATCCTATAGTATAAAAGGCAAAAGTATTACACCGTACAGCCTCGTCTTTAGTAGCTCCAAACGCCACAAACGTCACATTAGACAATTTTATTTTCTCCGTTTTTATCCTATAGTATAAAAGGCAAAAGTATTACACCGTACAGCCTCGTCTTTAGTAGCTCCAAACGCCACAAACGTTACATTAGACATTTTTATTTTCTCCGTTTTTATCCTATAGTATAAAAGGCAAAAGTATTACACCGTACAGCCTCGTCTTTAGTAGCTCCAAACGCCACAAACGTTACATTAGACAATTTTATTTTCTCTGTTTTTATCCTATAGTATAAAAGGCAAAAGTATTACACCGTACAGCCTCGTCTTTAGTAGCTCCAAACGCCACAAACGTTACATTAGACATTTTTATTTTCTCCGTTTTTATCCTATAGTATAAAAGGCAAAAGTATTACACCGTACAGCCTCGTCTTTAGTAGCTCCAAACGCCACAAACGTTACATTAGACATTTTTATTTTCTCCGTTTTTATCCTATAGTATAAAAGGCAAAAGTATTACACCGTACAGCCTCGTCTTTAGTAGCTCCAAACGCCACAAACGTTACATTAGACAATTTTATTTTCTCTGTTTTTATCCTATAGTATAAAAGGCAAAAGTATTACACCGTACAGCCTCGTCTTTAGTAGCTCCAAACGCCACAAACGTTACATTAGACAATTTTATTTTCTCCGTTTTTATCCTATAGTATAAAAGGCAAAAGTATTACACCGTACAGCCTCGTCTTTAGTAGCTCCAAACGCCACAAACGTCACATTAGACAATTTTATTTTCTCCGTTTTTATCCTATAGTATAAAAGGCAAAAGTATTACACCGTACAGCCTCGTCTTTAGTAGCTCCAAACGCCACAAACGTTACATTAGACATTTTTATTTTCTCCGTTTTTATCCTATAGTATAAAAGGCAAAAGTATTACACCGTACAGCCTCGTCTTTAGTAGCTCCAAACGCCACAAACGTTACATTAGACAATTTTATTTTCTCTGTTTTTATCCTATAGTATAAAAGGCAAAAGTATTACACCGTACAGCCTCGTCTTTAGTAGCTCCAAACGCCACAAACGTTACATTAGACATTTTTATTTTCTCCGTTTTTATCCTATAGTATAAAAGGCAAAGGTATTACACCGTACAGCCTCGTCTTTAGTAGCTCCAAACGCCACAAACGTTACATTAGACAATTTTATTTTCTCTGTTTTTATCCTATAGTATAAAAGGCAAAGGTATTACACCGTGTTTGTAATGAAACTAGTGGACTGTAATAAGCTTGGTATATTGATAACTGTGTGCACTCGAGAAAGATATTTGTAATATACGCGTTGTGCTGTTCGAGCGGCGGTACGACGGCGAGTGGTAGCTGCGGCCGCCTGGACGCGGGCGGCGTGCAGGCCCCCTCGGCCCGCGCGCCTCTCCTCCAGTCAGTGACGCTTGAACATCCTCCCCGGGTTGAAGTCTTCAACATAAAGGTAGAGGGCAGATGGTGTTATAGGCTCGACGAATGGTGCCTCTTCGTGTTTTCACCTCAGCGACTCGTGAAGCTCCGTCCTTTCCGGGAAACACCTTTGTAATACGTCCCAGAGGCCACAGCAACGGTGGTTGTCCCTTTTCTTGGACCAGGACCAGGTCACCCACAGTCAATTGCCCAGTTGTCTCCGTCCATTTGGTTCTTTGCTGAAGCAGATGGATATAATCAATATAAAAACGTTTCCAAAAATGCTGCCTTATATATTGTATGCGTTGGTATCTCTCCAGTCGGCTAATTTTGATGTCAGTCACCTGTGGATATGGAACAGACGTAAGTGGTCTTCCAATTAAGAAATGTGACGGAGTTAGTGCAGTCAGGTCTGAGGGGTCAGAGGACAATGGGGTAATCGGACGAGAATTTAATATAGCTTCAATTTGGGACAAAGAAGTAGACATTTCTTCGTACGTGAAGTGAGTGAGTTGGAGAAGTCTTTTTAGATGATGTTTGGTTGATTTAACCGCAGCTTCTGCTACACCATTAAAATGAGGAGAGTATGGAGGGGAAAAATTAAATTCGATACCTTGGTGTATGACCTCGGATGAAATATTAGAGTTTTGTAAAAATAGCTTTAACTCGTTACTTGCTCCTACAAAGTTAGCAGCATTATCAGACAAGATGCTTCGCGGCTTGCCCCGACGAGCTATAAATCGATTCAAGGCAGCGATATATGCTTCCTTTGTCAGTTCTGTGACGAGCTCGATGTGAACAGCCTTTACTGCTAAACAAACAAATATGCATATATATGATTTTATAAGCTTACAGCCTCTCCCCTTCCGATCAGCTAACATTACTGGCCCAGCATAGTCGACACTGCAATTATAAAAAGGAAATTCTAAATGAGTTCTAGAAATAGGTAATTGACCCATAATCGGTTGTATGTTTTGACATTTATATTTAAAACATTTAATGCACTCTTTAACAATCATTTTGGACAAGTTTCTCCCACCTAAAGGCCAAAATATTTGTCTAATATTTGCTAAAAGTAATTGAGGTCCAGCATGTAGTAAATCATTATGATATTTTCTAAAAATAATCTTAGTAATATGATGCTTTGAACATAATAAAATCGGATGTTTAACGTTATAATCATAGGGAGAATTATCCAATCTACCACCTACACGAATAATGTCTTTGTCTAAGAAAGGACTTAAAGAGGTAAGTCGGTTTTTACGAGGTAGATTCTTGCCTGATTTTAATATAATATACTCGTCAGGAAACATTTCCTTTTGAGAATTCATAATTATAAATTTAAACGAATTATCTAGTTCGTCAATGGATAAAAAATTAGTCTTTATTTTATTTTTAGTTTTTAAGTTATTTATAAATCGTAAAATGTAGGCCACAACTCTTTGTAAATAATTAAATTTAGAATATTTATTTAACAAAATCGGTAAAAAAGATGACTTATTATTAAATGAGGTGATTGATTGTGAAATAGGTTGTGAATTTGAGTTATAAAATGAATGGTTTGTTGAATGTGATGAAATTACTTCAGGCAGATCCTGTTTCTCGACTTTATTAGGCATTTTTGGCCATTCGTCTTTATTTTTTGACAAAAATGCAGGTCCCGACCACCATAACGAGCAATCGCTGATTAGGTCAGCCTTCAGCCCGCGAGAAACGAGATCCGCTGGGTTATCCTTAGACGGCACATAGCTCCAGGTATGACCCGCGGTAGATTCTTGAATTTCAAATATACGATTCCGTACAAAAGGTTTCAAAAGATTTGGTGACATTGACAACCAACTTAGTACTATAGTAGAGTCGCACCAAAACTTACAACTGCTAATTGGTATAGTGAGAGAGCTTAAAACTTTAGTACACAGCCTTGAACCTAGCAAAGCAGCACATAGTTCGAGACGTGGTCTTGTAGTGGGTTTTATTGGCGCTACGCGACTTTTAGACGTCAGTAGGTGAACACTGATAGACCCATTGGCGTTCGTTGATCTAACGTAGACGCATGATCCATAGGCTCTTTCACTAGCATCTGAGAAAACGTGAATTTCAATATTTATAAAGTTATCACATAATATCCACCTAGGAATATTCAATTTATTCAAATATGGGAGAGTATTTTCGAATGATCTCCATAAAATTTGTATCTCATCTGACACTTGATCATCCCAGTCACTCTTATTCATCCACAATCTTTGCATAAGTAATTTTGCCTCAATCACACAGGGACCTACAAGACCAAGTGGATCAAAAATTTGACTAATGATTGATAAGATATGACGTTTAGTAATTTCTTTATGATTATTAATGCCTATAGAGAAAGTTAATGTATCACAGTCACAAATCCAAAATAAACCTAAGGTTTTTGATGAAACATTTTTATTTTGAGATAAATCTAATTTATTCGAACTGCATGAAGTGCCAGTTATTTGTTTTAAAACCTCCTGATTATTAGACTGCCATTTTCTTAGATAAAAATGAGCTGATTTCAAAATAGACATGACTTCTTTGCCTAGCTCAACCACTCCTGAAATCGAGTTACTGCCGCTAATATAGTCATCGACATAAAAATCGCGTTCAATAGATGTTTTGACTTCATTATTTAAAACAATTGAAGATAAACTTACTAAACATTTTGTAGCTAAATATGGCGCTGAAGCGGTTCCGTATGTTAGAGTATTAAGGGTGTACGTTTTTAATGGCAATTGAGGATCTGTTCTAAATATAATTTGCTGTAAAGCACGTTGACTAGGATTAATTTTAATAGCCCTATACATTTTTTCTACGTCGGCAGATATGACGTATTTATGCTGTCGGAAACGTAATAAAATGGACACTAAATCGTCCTGGACAGTTGGACCTACCATCTGAATATTATTGAGTGATATTCCAGATGTGGTTGCCGCAGAGGCATCGAAGACTGCCCGGAGTTTGGTAGTGGAGCTTGACTCCTTCACCACGCCATGATGTGGTAAAAAATATTCTATGATATTACATGAGTGAGGTATATGCTGCTCGGTATTTACAGTCATATGACCTAAGTGTTCGTACTCCTTCATGAAGGCTACGTAAGTCTCTTTGTAGAGAGGATCACGCTGGAATCGACGCTCTAATGATAGGAAACGACTTTTGGCTAATTCGTATGATCTTCCTAAAACATTAGGATTATCTTTTAGTGGAATAGTAACTACGAACCGACCGTCTTTGTCACGTGTTGTATTTAAATTAAAATTGTCCTCACACTCTTGCTCTTCTCTAGATAAGGAATTTTTTGAACAAACCGTATCTAATTCCCAAAATTTACTTAAATTATAGTTTAATTCATTAATACTAATGTTGCAGTAATGTGATGACTTTTTTGAAAGTGATGGATGTGATTGAAGAGCTATGGAGCCTGACACTATCCACCCCAACTTTGTCTCGCACATCTTTGGTTTATTTTTACCAAGGTCTATGGATTCGTTACCTATAATATTCCAGAACACTTCCGCACCTACCAGGATGTCAATAGGTGATGGAATAAAAAATGTAGGATCCGCTAGTTGCACGTCTGGCGGTATAGGTATGTTTTCTATATCTAATAACGTTGTAGGCAAAATTTTCGTAATCTCTGGCAAAATGAAGCAATCTATGTTTGCTTTGTAGACGCTATTACGAGATTCAATAGTTAAATTACAAGACTGTGTACTAGTAGAAATCTGATTATTTATACCTGTTATAGTCGAGCTAGTGCTACGTCGAGGTAAACCCAGCCTTTTAAAGAATGAATGTGATATAAAATTTGCTGTGCTACCGTTGTCTAGAAGTACTCTGGCCTTGTATCTTTCGTTAGTGTTGCTCACGACGTTCACCAACGCTGTGGACAGTAAAACATATGAAGAAGTAGTGGTGTGTATGTTACTAGATAAAGCAATGTTGTTTGGTGTAGTTGAAGGTGAAGGTGTGCATTTGATAGGTAAAGCTACACTAGAAGTGCTAGGCATTGGATCCTGAAAATCCGAATCCTTAGCTTCCTCCACATGCAAAAGAGTATTATGTCTACCTTTACAATACTTGCAATGAGACAATCTACATTTTTTAGTCGAATGACCAGTACGTAAACAATTAAAGCAAAGTTTTAATTCTTTAACTTTTGAAATTCTTTTTTCAATAGATAAATCTCTAAAAGATTTACAGGTAAATAACAAATGATCGTTGAAACAAAAAGGACATTTTTCCTTAGTATAATATTGATTATTAAATTTATTGTTAGTATTAGTTGCAACTATAAAACTTTTAGGTTTAGATTCCATTTTAATTAATTTTGTTGTGTTTAATTTAAAATTATTTTCCATAGTTTCTAATAAATCAGTCCTATTATTAATAAAAGTGCAAAATTGAACTAAACTAGGTGATTCAGTTAAAGTATTACGATATTCTTCCCAATTTCTACTGGAAATAGCATCTAATTTACTAGATATCATAAATACAATCAGCGTATCCCAATACTCGGTAGGCTCGTTTAATGTTTTTAATGCACGGATGTTTTTATTGACAACATCTATAAGATGACGCAACGAAGCGCTCGATTCTTTTGTAATAGGTTCAACATTAAACAACGCCTGCACATGATTGTTTACTAAAAGCCTATTATTATCATAGCGATCACAAAGTAACTTCCACGCTGTTTGATAATTATCACCTTTAAAATCTATATTTTTTATAATTTCTTGTGCTTTTCCCTTTAAAGACGCACGCAGGTAGTGGAATTTACTTATGTCATCGATGCAACTACTATTATGGATAAGCGACAGAAAAGTATCCCTATACTCAAGCCAGTACTGATAACTACCAGAAAAATGAGGCAAATCTATTTTAGGTAAGCGTATAAAATTACGTTGAAACGATGCACCTGTTTGCTTGGCTTCTGAGCCCGCCACAGAGCCTTCATCACGGACCTCAGATGTGGCTAAGAGCGCACGCGCTTGCGCTGCCAAGGGGTAGTACCGTTCCTCAAACTTTGTTCGTTCCGCGTACGCATCGTCGAGCTTGTCCGTAACCATCTCGATCTCCAGCTGTAATTCGTCAAAATCATCGTATAAGGTCTCGAATTTACTTAAACGTCCTTCCAACTCTAAGCGTTGTAATTCGGAAATAGTTTCACAACTCACAAGCACACTAATATAATTACTAAAATTAGTTACTTTAGCTTTAATGCTACTGCGCTTTCTGATTAAAGATTCTTCGTTAGACATTATGAAAAGAAATATTTAGCTAAAATGCAAAAAAGTAATAAGTCTCGAAGAATATACAGAACATCTATATAGAAAAAACAAAGGAATGCAGTTGCAGTGCATAGAATGAGTCACGACTCGTGAGTTAGCAACGCAAGGTCATTGACCGTTATATCGTAATTATTAAGCATCAAGGTGTAAAGTATGCGTAAGCGCAATGCTATAGATGCGTGCGAACAAATAATAGAAGGAATTTGTGAAATTAAATAATGAAATTGGAAAATAATTATTGCTTAGCCGTTATAAAACAAATCTTTTAAAAATATGCTACTTAAACTGTTGAAGCTATATTTTTTTTTGGATTTAAAGAAGGGAATAATTGGAACAAACTCACAAAACGTCGTTATCCACAAAGTAACTTAGACTCCGACTCCGCCGTTGAAGCCATGACTCGACATTTTCAAATCGCGAACGTTACAATCTTGAAACGGGCTTGTCCGTTATAGATGTATATTATAACGCTTTCTTCGCTCGATCTGGTGTTTATTTCTTCGGCTCGTAATGGACCAATGTTTGTAATGAAACTAGTGGACTGTAATAAGCTTGGTATATTGATAACTGTGTGCACTCGAGAAAGATATTTGTAATATACGCGTTGTGCTGTTCGAGCGGCGGTACGACGGCGAGTGGTAGCTGCGGCCGCCTGGACGCGGGCGGCGTGCGGGCCCCCTCGGCCCGCGCGCCTCTCCTCCAGTCAGTGACGCTTGAACACACCGTACAGCCTCGTCTTTAGTAGCTCCAAACGCCACAAACGTCACATTAGACAATTTTATTTTCTCTGTTTTTATCCTATAGTATAAAAGGCAAAGGTATTACACCGTGTTTGTAATGAAACTAGTGGACTGTAATAAGCTTGGTATATTGATAACTGTGTGCACTCGAGAAAGATATTTGTAATATACGCGTTGTGCTGTTCGAGCGGCGGTACGACGGCGAGTGGTAGCTGCGGCCGCCTGGACGCGGGCGGCGTGCAGGCCCCCTCGGCCCGCGCGCCTCTCCTCCAGTCAGTGACGCTTGAACACACCGTACAGCCTCGTCTTTAGTAGCTCCAAACGTCACATTAGACAATTTTATTTTCTCTGTTTTTATCCTATAGTATAAAAGGCAAAAGTATTACACCGTACAGCCTCGTCTTTAGTAGCTCCAAACGTCACATTAGACAATTTTATTTTCTCTGTTTTTATCCTATAGTATAAAAGGCAAAGGTATTCCACCGTACAGCCTCGTCTTTAGTAGCTCCAAACGTCACATTAGACAATTTTATTTTCTCTGTTTTTATCCTATAGTATAAAAGGCAAAAGTATTACACCGTACAGCCTCGTCTTTAGTAGCTCCAAACGCTACAAACGTCACATTAGACAATTTTATTTTCTCCGTTTTTATCCTATAGTATAAAAGGCAAAAGTATTACACCGTACAGCCTCGTCTTTAGTAGCTCCAAACGTCACATTAGACAATTTTATTTTCTCTGTTTTTATCCTATAGTATAAAAGGCAAAAGTATTACACCGTACAGCCTCGTCTTTAGTAGCTCCAAACGCCACAAACGTCACATTAGACAATTTTATTTTCTCCGTTTTTATCCTATAGTATAAAAGGCAAAAGTATTACACCGTACAGCCTCGTCTTTAGTAGCTCCAAACGTCACATTAGACAATTTTATTTTCTCTGTTTTTATCCTATAGTATAAAAGGCAAAAGTATTACACCGTACAGCCTCGTCTTTAGTAGCTCCAAACGCTACAAACGTCACATTAGACAATTTTATTTTCTCCGTTTTTATCCTATAGTATAAAAGGCAAAAGTATTACACCGTACAGCCTCGTCTTTAGTAGCTCCAAACGTCACATTAGACAATTTTATTTTCTCTGTTTTTATCCTATAGTATAAAAGGCAAAAGTATTACACCGTACAGCCTCGTCTTTAGTAGCTCCAAACGCTACAAACGTCACATTAGACAATTTTATTTTCTCCGTTTTTATCCTATAGTATAAAAGGCAAAAGTATTACACCGTACAGCCTCGTCTTTAGTAGCTCCAAACGTCACATTAGACAATTTTATTTTCTCTGTTTTTATCCTATAGTATAAAAGGCAAAGGTATTACACCGTACAGCCTCGTCTTTAGTAGCTCCAAACGCTACAAACGTCACATTAGACAATTTTATTTTCTCCGTTTTTATCCTATAGTATAAAAGGCAAAAGTATTACACCGTACAGCCTCGTCTTTAGTAGCTCCAAACGTCACATTAGACAATTTTATTTTCTCTGTTTTTATCCTATAGTATAAAAGGCAAAAGTATTACACCGTACAGCCTCGTCTTTAGTAGCTCCAAACGCTACAAACGTCACATTAGACAATTTTATTTTCTCCGTTTTTATCCTATAGTATAAAAGGCAAAAGTATTACACCGTACAGCCTCGTCTTTAGTAGCTCCAAACGCTACAAACGTCACATTAGACAATTTTATTTTCTCCGTTTTTATCGTATAGTATAAAAGGCAAAGGTATTCCACCGTACAGCCTCGTCTTTAGTAGCTCCAAACGTCACATTAGACAATTTTATTTTCTCTGTTTTTATCCTATAGTATAAAAGGCAAAAGTATTACACCGTACAGCCTCGTCTTTAGTAGCTCCAAACGCTACAAACGTCACATTAGACAATTTTATTTTCTCCGTTTTTATCCTATAGTATAAAAGGCAAAAGTATTACACCGTACAGCCTCGTCTTTAGTAGCTCCAAACGCTACAAACGTCACATTAGACAATTTTATTTTCTCTGTTTTTATCCTATAGTATAAAAGGCAAAAGTATTACACCGTACAGCCTCGTCTTTAGTAGCTCCAAACGCTACAAACGTCACATTAGACAATTTTATTTTCTCCGTTTTTATCCTATAGTATAAAAGGCAAAGGTATTCCACCGTACAGCCTCGTCTTTAGTAGCTCCAAACGTCACATGAGACAATTTTATTTTCTCTGTTTTTATCCTATAGTATAAAAGGCAAAGGTATTCCACCGTACAGCCTCGTCTTTAGTAGCTCCAAACGTCACATTAGACAATTTTATTTTCTCTGTTTTTATCCTATAGTATAAAAGGCAAAGGTATTCCACCGTACAGCCTCGTCTTTAGTAGCTCCAAACGTCACATTAGACAATTTTATTTTCTCCGTTTTTATCCTATAGTATAAAAGGCAAAGGTATTCCACCGTACAGCCTCGTCTTTAGTAGCTCCAAACGTCACATTAGACAATTTTATTTTCTCCGTTTTTATCCTATAGTATAAAAGGCAAAAGTATTACACCGTACAGCCTCGTCTTTAGTAGCTCCAAACGTCACATGAGACAATTTTATTTTCTCTGTTTTTATCCTATAGTATAAAAGGCAAAGGTATTCCACCGTACAGCCTCGTCTTTAGTAGCTCCAAACGTCACATTAGACAATTTTATTTTCTCTGTTTTTATCCTATAGTATAAAAGGCAAAGGTATTCCACCGTACAGCCTCGTCTTTAGTAGCTCCAAACGTCACATTAGACAATTTTATTTTCTCTGTTTTTATCCTATAGTATAAAAGGCAAAGGTATTCCACCGTACAGCCTCGTCTTTAGTAGCTCCAAACGTCACATTAGACAATTTTATTTTCTCCGTTTTTATCCTATAGTATAAAAGGCAAAAGTATTACACCGTACAGCCTCGTCTTTAGTAGCTCCAAACGCCACAAACGTCACATTAGACAATTTTATTTTCTCCGTTTTTATCCTATAGTATAAAAGGCAAAGGTATTCCACCGTACAGCCTCGTCTTTAGTAGCTCCAAACGTCACATTAGACAATTTTATTTTCTCTGTTTTTATCCTATAGTATAAAAGGCAAAAGTATTACACCGTACAGCCTCGTCTTTAGTAGCTCCAAACGCTACAAACGTCACATTAGACAATTTTATTTTCTCCGTTTTTATCCTATAGTATAAAAGGCAAAAGTATTACACCGTACAGCCTCGTCTTTAGTAGCTCCAAACGCTACAAACGTCACATTAGACAATTTTATTTTCTCTGTTTTTATCCTATAGTATAAAAGGCAAAAGTATTACACCGTACAGCCTCGTCTTTAGTAGCTCCAAACGCTACAAACGTCACATTAGACAATTTTATTTTCTCCGTTTTTATCCTATAGTATAAAAGGCAAAGGTATTCCACCGTACAGCCTCGTCTTTAGTAGCTCCAAACGTCACATGAGACAATTTTATTTTCTCTGTTTTTATCCTATAGTATAAAAGGCAAAGGTATTCCACCGTACAGCCTCGTCTTTAGTAGCTCCAAACGTCACATTAGACAATTTTATTTTCTCTGTTTTTATCCTATAGTATAAAAGGCAAAGGTATTCCACCGTACAGCCTCGTCTTTAGTAGCTCCAAACGTCACATTAGACAATTTTATTTTCTCTGTTTTTATCCTATAGTATAAAAGGCAAAGGTATTCCACCGTACAGCCTCGTCTTTAGTAGCTCCAAACGTCACATTAGACAATTTTATTTTCTCCGTTTTTATCCTATAGTATAAAAGGCAAAAGTATTACACCGTACAGCCTCGTCTTTAGTAGCTCCAAACGCCACAAACGTCACATTAGACAATTTTATTTTCTCCGTTTTTATCCTATAGTATAAAAGGCAAAGGTATTCCACCGTACAGCCTCGTCTTTAGTAGCTCCAAACGTCACATTAGACAATTTTATTTTCTCCGTTTTTATCCTATAGTATAAAAGGCAAAAGTATTACACCGTACAGCCTCGTCTTTAGTAGCTCCAAACGCCACAAACGTCACATTAGACAATTTTATTTTCTCCGTTTTTATCCTATAGTATAAAAGGCAAAAGTATTACACCATACAGCCTCGTCTTTAGTAGCTCCAAACGTCACATGAGACAATTTTATTTTCTCTGTTTTTATCCTATAGTATAAAAGGCAAAGGTATTCCACCGTACAGCCTCGTCTTTAGTAGCTCCAAACGTCACATTAGACAATTTTATTTTCTCTGTTTTTATCCTATAGTATAAAAGGCAAAGGTATTCCACCGTACAGCCTCGTCTTTAGTAGCTCCAAACGTCACATTAGACAATTTTATTTTCTCTGTTTTTATCCTATAGTATAAAAGGCAAAGGTATTCCACCGTACAGCCTCGTCTTTAGTAGCTCCAAACGTCACATTAGACAATTTTATTTTCTCCGTTTTTATCCTATAGTATAAAAGGCAAAAGTATTACACCGTACAGCCTCGTCTTTAGTAGCTCCAAACGCCACAAACGTCACATTAGACAATTTTATTTTCTCCGTTTTTATCCTATAGTATAAAAGGCAAAGGTATTCCACCGTACAGCCTCGTCTTTAGTAGCTCCAAACGTCACATTAGACAATTTTATTTTCTCCGTTTTTATCCTATAGTATAAAAGGCAAAAGTATTACACCGTACAGCCTCGTCTTTAGTAGCTCCAAACGCCACAAACGTCACATTAGACAATTTTATTTTCTCCGTTTTTATCCTATAGTATAAAAGGCAAAAGTATTACACCGTACAGCCTCGTCTTTAGTAGCTCCAAACGCCACAAACGTCACATTAGACAATTTTATTTTCTCCGTTTTTATCCTATAGTATAAAAGGCAAAAGTATTACACCGTACAGCCTCGTCTTTAGTAGCTCCAAACGCCACAAACGTCACATTAGACAATTTTATTTTCTCCGTTTTTATCCTATAGTATAAAAGGCAAAGGTATTACACCGTACAGTCTCGTCTTTAGTAGCTACAAACGTCACATTAGACAATTTTATTTTCTCTGTTTTTATCCTATAGTATAAAAGGCAAAGGTATTCCACCGTACAGCCTCGTCTTTAGTAGCTCCAAACGTCACATTAGACAATTTTATTTTCTCTGTTTTTATCCTATAGTATAAAAGGCAAAGGTATTCCACCGTACAGCCTCGTCTTTAGTAGCTCCAAACGCCACAAACGTCACATTAGACAATTTTATTTTCTCTGTTTTTATCCTATAGTATAAAAGGCAAAGGTATTACACCGTACAGCCTCGTCTTTAGTAGCTCCAAACGCCACAAACGTCACATTAGACAATTTTATTTTCTCCGTTTTTATCCTATAGTATAAAAGGCAAAGGTATTCCACCGTACAGCCTCGTCTTTAGTAGCTCCAAACGCCACAAACGTCACATTAGACAATTTTATTTTCTCTGTTTTTATCCTATAGTATAAAAGGCAAAGGTATTCCACCGTACAGCCTCGTCTTTAGTAGCTCCAAACGCCACAAACGTCACATTAGACAATTTTATTTTCTCTGTTTTTATCGTATAGTATAAAAGGCAAAGGTATTACACCGTACAGCCTCGTCTTTAGTAGCTCCAAACGTCACATGAGACAATTTTATTTTCTCTGTTTTTATCCTATAGTATAAAAGGCAAAGGTATTCCACCGTACAGCCTCGTCTTTAGTAGCTCCAAACGTCACATGAGACAATTTTATTTTCTCTGTTTTTATCCTATAGTATAAAAGGCAAAGGTATTCCACCGTACAGCCTCGTCTTTAGTAGCTCCAAACGTCACATTAGACAATTTTATTTTCTCTGTTTTTATCCTATAGTATAAAAGGCAAAGGTATTCCACCGTACAGCCTCGTCTTTAGTAGCTCCAAACGTCACATTAGACAATTTTATTTTCTCCGTTTTTATCCTATAGTATAAAAGGCAAAAGTATTACACCGTACAGCCTCGTCTTTAGTAGCTCCAAACGCCACAAACGTCACATTAGACAATTTTATTTTCTCCGTTTTTATCCTATAGTATAAAAGGCAAAGGTATTCCACCGTACAGCCTCGTCTTTAGTAGCTCCAAACGTCACATTAGACAATTTTATTTTCTCTGTTTTTATCCTATAGTATAAAAGGCAAAAGTATTACACCGTACAGCCTCGTCTTTAGTAGCTCCAAACGCTACAAACGTCACATTAGACAATTTTATTTTCTCCGTTTTTATCCTATAGTATAAAAGGCAAAAGTATTACACCGTACAGCCTCGTCTTTAGTAGCTCCAAACGCTACAAACGTCACATTAGACAATTTTATTTTCTCTGTTTTTATCCTATAGTATAAAAGGCAAAAGTATTACACCGTACAGCCTCGTCTTTAGTAGCTCCAAACGCTACAAACGTCACATTAGACAATTTTATTTTCTCCGTTTTTATCCTATAGTATAAAAGGCAAAGGTATTCCACCGTACAGCCTCGTCTTTAGTAGCTCCAAACGTCACATGAGACAATTTTATTTTCTCTGTTTTTATCCTATAGTATAAAAGGCAAAGGTATTCCACCGTACAGCCTCGTCTTTAGTAGCTCCAAACGTCACATTAGACAATTTTATATTCTCTGTTTTTATCCTATAGTATAAAAGGCAAAGGTATTCCACCGTACAGCCTCGTCTTTAGTAGCTCCAAACGTCACATTAGACAATTTTATTTTCTCTGTTTTTATCCTATAGTATAAAAGGCAAAGGTATTCCACCGTACAGCCTCGTCTTTAGTAGCTCCAAACGTCACATTAGACAATTTTATTTTCTCTGTTTTTATCCTATAGTATAAAAGGCAAAAGTATTACACCGTACAGCCTCGTCTTTAGTAGCTCCAAACGCCACAAACGTCACATTAGACAATTTTATTTTCTCCGTTTTTATCCTATAGTATAAAAGGCAAAGGTATTCCACCGTACAGCCTCGTCTTTAGTAGCTCCAAACGTCACATTAGACAATTTTATTTTCTCCGTTTTTATCCTATAGTATAAAAGGCAAAAGTATTACACCGTACAGCCTCGTCTTTAGTAGCTCCAAACGCCACAAACGTCACATTAGACAATTTTATTTTCTCCGTTTTTATCCTATAGTATAAAAGGCAAAAGTATTACACCGTACAGCCTCGTCTTTAGTAGCTCCAAACGTCACATGAGACAATTTTATTTTCTCTGTTTTTATCCTATAGTATAAAAGGCAAAGGTATTCCACCGTACAGCCTCGTCTTTAGTAGCTCCAAACGTCACATTAGACAATTTTATTTTCTCTGTTTTTATCCTATAGTATAAAAGGCAAAGGTATTCCACCGTACAGCCTCGTCTTTAGTAGCTCCAAACGTCACATTAGACAATTTTATTTTCTCTGTTTTTATCCTATAGTATAAAAGGCAAAGGTATTCCACCGTACAGCCTCGTCTTTAGTAGCTCCAAACGTCACATTAGACAATTTTATTTTCTCCGTTTTTATCCTATAGTATAAAAGGCAAAGGTATTACACCGTACAGCCTCGTCTTTAGTAGCTCCAAACGCCACAAACGTCACATTAGACAATTTTATTTTCTCCGTTTTTATCCTATAGTATAAAAGGCAAAGGTATTCCACCGTACAGCCTCGTCTTTAGTAGCTCCAAACGTCACATTAGACAATTTTATTTTCTCCGTTTTTATCCTATAGTATAAAAGGCAAAAGTATTACACCGTACAGCCTCGTCTTTAGTAGCTCCAAACGCCACAAACGTCACATTAGACAATTTTATTTTCTCCGTTTTTATCCTATAGTATAAAAGGCAAAAGTATTACACCGTACAGCCTCGTCTTTAGTAGCTCCAAACGCCACAAACGTCACATTAGACAATTTTATTTTCTCCGTTTTTATCCTATAGTATAAAAGGCAAAAGTATTACACCGTACAGCCTCGTCTTTAGTAGCTCCAAACGCCACAAACGTCACATTAGACAATTTTATTTTCTCTGTTTTTATCCTATAGTATAAAAGGCAAAAGTATTACACCGTACAGCCTCGTCTTTAGTAGCTCCAAACGCCACAAACGTCACATTAGACAATTTTATTTTCTCCGTTTTTATCCTATAGTATAAAAGGCAAAAGTATTACACCGTACAGCCTCGTCTTTAGTAGCTCCAAACGCCACAAACGTCACATTAGACAATTATATTTTCTCCGTTTTTATCCTATAGTATAAAAGGCAAAGGTATTCCACCGTACAGCCTCGTCTTTAGTAGCTCCAAACGTCACATTAGACAATTTTATTTTCTCTGTTTTTATCCTATAGTATAAAAGGCAAAGGTATTCCACCGTACAGCCTCGTCTTTAGTAACTCCAAACGTCACATTAGACAATTTTATTTTCTCTGTTTTTATCGTATAGTATAAAAAGCAAAGGTATTACACCGTACAGCCTCGTCTTTAGTAGCTCCAAACGCCACAAACGTCACATTAGACAATTTTATTTTCTCCGTTTTTATCCTATAGTATAAAAGGCAAAGGTATTACACCGTACAGTCTCGTCTTTAGTAGCTACAAACGTCACATTAGACAATTTTATTTTCTCCGTTTTTATCCTATAGTATAAAAGGCAAAAGTATTACACCGTACAGCCTCGTCTTTAGTAGCTCCAAACGCCACAAACGTCACATTAGACAATTTTATTTTCTCCGTTTTTATCCTATAGTATAAAAGGCAAAAGTATTACACCGTACAGCCTCGTCTTTAGTAGCTCCAAACGCCACAAACGTCACATTAGACAATTTTATTTTCTCTGTTTTTATCCTATAGTATAAAAGGCAAAAGTATTACACCGTACAGCCTCGTCTTTAGTAGCTCCAAACGCCACAAACGTCACATTAGACAATTTTATTTTCTCCGTTTTTATCCTATAGTATAAAAGGCAAAAGTATTACACCGTACAGCCTCGTCTTTAGTAGCTCCAAACGCCACAAACGTCACATTAGACAATTTTATTTTCTCCGTTTTTATCCTATAGTATAAAAGGCAAAGGTATTCCACCGTACAGCCTCGTCTTTAGTAGCTCCAAACGTCACATGAGACAATTTTATTTTCTCTGTTTTTATCCTATAGTATAAAAGGCAAAGGTATTCCACCGTACAGCCTCGTCTTTAGTAGCTCCAAACGTCACATTAGACAATTTTATTTTCTCTGTTTTTATCGTATAGTATAAAAAGCAAAGGTATTACACCGTACAGCCTCGTCTTTAGTAGCTCCAAACGCCACAAACGTCACATTAGACAATTTTATTTTCTCCGTTTTTATCCTATAGTATAAAAGGCAAAGGTATTACACCGTACAGTCTCGTCTTTAGTAGCTACAAACGTCACATTAGACAATTTTATTTTCTCCGTTTTTATCCTATAGTATAAAAGGCAAAGGTATTCCACCGTACAGCCTCGTCTTTAGTAGCTCCAAACGTCACATTAGACAATTTTATTTTCTCTGTTTTTATCCTATAGTATAAAAGGCAAAGGTATTACACCGTACAGCCTCGTCTTTAGTAGCTCCAAACGCCACAAACGTCACATTAGACAATTTTATTTTCTCTGTTTTTATCCTATAGTATAAAAGGCAAAGGTATTACACCGTACAGCCTCGTCTTTAGTAGCTCCAAACGTCACATGAGACAATTTTATTTTCTCTGTTTTTATCCTATAGTATAAAAGGCAAAGGTATTCCACCGTACAGCCTCGTCTTTAGTAGCTCCAAACGTCACATTAGACAATTTTATTTTCTCTGTTTTTATCCTATAGTATAAAAGGCAAAGGTATTCCACCGTACAGCCTCGTCTTTAGTAGCTCCAAACGTCACATTAGACAATTTTATTTTCTCTGTTTTTATCCTATAGTATAAAAGGCAAAGGTATTCCACCGTACAGCCTCGTCTTTAGTAGCTCCAAACGTCACATTAGACAATTTTATTTTCTCCGTTTTTATCCTATAGTATAAAAGGCAAAAGTATTACACCGTACAGCCTCGTCTTTAGTAGCTCCAAACGCCACAAACGTCACATTAGACAATTTTATTTTCTCCGTTTTTATCCTATAGTATAAAAGGCAAAGGTATTCCACCGTACAGCCTCGTCTTTAGTAGCTCCAAACGTCACATTAGACAATTTTATTTTCTCTGTTTTTATCCTATAGTATAAAAGGCAAAAGTATTACACCGTACAGCCTCGTCTTTAGTAGCTCCAAACGCTACAAACGTCACATTAGACAATTTTATTTTCTCCGTTTTTATCCTATAGTATAAAAGGCAAAAGTATTACACCGTACAGCCTCGTCTTTAGTAGCTCCAAACGCTACAAACGTCACATTAGACAATTTTATTTTCTCTGTTTTTATCCTATAGTATAAAAGGCAAAAGTATTACACCGTACAGCCTCGTCTTTAGTAGCTCCAAACGCTACAAACGTCACATTAGACAATTTTATTTTCTCCGTTTTTATCCTATAGTATAAAAGGCAAAGGTATTCCACCGTACAGCCTCGTCTTTAGTAGCTCCAAACGTCACATGAGACAATTTTATTTTCTCTGTTTTTATCCTATAGTATAAAAGGCAAAAGTATTACACCGTACAGCCTCGTCTTTAGTAGCTCCAAACGTCACATGAGACAATTTTATTTTCTCTGTTTTTATCCTATAGTATAAAAGGCAAAGGTATTCCACCGTACAGCCTCGTCTTTAGTAGCTCCAAACGTCACATTAGACAATTTTATTTTCTCTGTTTTTATCCTATAGTATAAAAGGCAAAGGTATTCCACCGTACAGCCTCGTCTTTAGTAGCTCCAAACGTCACATTAGACAATTTTATTTTCTCTGTTTTTATCCTATAGTATAAAAGGCAAAGGTATTCCACCGTACAGCCTCGTCTTTAGTAGCTCCAAACGTCACATTAGACAATTTTATTTTCTCCGTTTTTATCCTATAGTATAAAAGGCAAAAGTATTACACCGTACAGCCTCGTCTTTAGTAGCTCCAAACGCCACAAACGTCACATTAGACAATTTTATTTTCTCCGTTTTTATCCTATAGTATAAAAGGCAAAGGTATTCCACCGTACAGCCTCGTCTTTAGTAGCTCCAAACGTCACATTAGACAATTTTATTTTCTCTGTTTTTATCCTATAGTATAAAAGGCAAAAGTATTACACCGTACAGCCTCGTCTTTAGTAGCTCCAAACGCTACAAACGTCACATTAGACAATTTTATTTTCTCCGTTTTTATCCTATAGTATAAAAGGCAAAAGTATTACACCGTACAGCCTCGTCTTTAGTAGCTCCAAACGCTACAAACGTCACATTAGACAATTTTATTTTCTCTGTTTTTATCCTATAGTATAAAAGGCAAAAGTATTACACCGTACAGCCTCGTCTTTAGTAGCTCCAAACGCTACAAACGTCACATTAGACAATTTTATTTTCTCCGTTTTTATCCTATAGTATAAAAGGCAAAGGTATTCCACCGTACAGCCTCGTCTTTAGTAGCTCCAAACGTCACATGAGACAATTTTATTTTCTCTGTTTTTATCCTATAGTATAAAAGGCAAAGGTATTCCACCGTACAGCCTCGTCTTTAGTAGCTCCAAACGTCACATTAGACAATTTTATTTTCTCTGTTTTTATCCTATAGTATAAAAGGCAAAGGTATTCCACCGTACAGCCTCGTCTTTAGTAGCTCCAAACGTCACATTAGACAATTTTATTTTCTCTGTTTTTATCCTATAGTATAAAAGGCAAAGGTATTCCACCGTACAGCCTCGTCTTTAGTAGCTCCAAACGTCACATTAGACAATTTTATTTTCTCCGTTTTTATCCTATAGTATAAAAGGCAAAAGTATTACACCGTACAGCCTCGTCTTTAGTAGCTCCAAACGCCACAAACGTCACATTAGACAATTTTATTTTCTCCGTTTTTATCCTATAGTATAAAAGGCAAAGGTATTCCACCGTACAGCCTCGTCTTTAGTAGCTCCAAACGTCACATTAGACAATTTTATTTTCTCCGTTTTTATCCTATAGTATAAAAGGCAAAAGTATTACACCGTACAGCCTCGTCTTTAGTAGCTCCAAACGCCACAAACGTCACATTAGACAATTTTATTTTCTCCGTTTTTATCCTATAGTATAAAAGGCAAAAGTATTACACCATACAGCCTCGTCTTTAGTAGCTCCAAACGTCACATGAGACAATTTTATTTTCTCTGTTTTTATCCTATAGTATAAAAGGCAAAGGTATTCCACCGTACAGCCTCGTCTTTAGTAGCTCCAAACGTCACATTAGACAATTTTATTTTCTCTGTTTTTATCCTATAGTATAAAAGGCAAAGGTATTCCACCGTACAGCCTCGTCTTTAGTAGCTCCAAACGTCACATTAGACAATTTTATTTTCTCTGTTTTTATCCTATAGTATAAAAGGCAAAGGTATTCCACCGTACAGCCTCGTCTTTAGTAGCTCCAAACGTCACATTAGACAATTTTATTTTCTCCGTTTTTATCCTATAGTATAAAAGGCAAAAGTATTACACCGTACAGCCTCGTCTTTAGTAGCTCCAAACGCCACAAACGTCACATTAGACAATTTTATTTTCTCCGTTTTTATCCTATAGTATAAAAGGCAAAGGTATTCCACCGTACAGCCTCGTCTTTAGTAGCTCCAAACGTCACATTAGACAATTTTATTTTCTCCGTTTTTATCCTATAGTATAAAAGGCAAAAGTATTACACCGTACAGCCTCGTCTTTAGTAGCTCCAAACGCCACAAACGTCACATTAGACAATTTTATTTTCTCCGTTTTTATCCTATAGTATAAAAGGCAAAAGTATTACACCGTACAGCCTCGTCTTTAGTAGCTCCAAACGCCACAAACGTCACATTAGACAATTTTATTTTCTCCGTTTTTATCCTATAGTATAAAAGGCAAAAGTATTACACCGTACAGCCTCGTCTTTAGTAGCTCCAAACGCCACAAACGTCACATTAGACAATTTTATTTTCTCCGTTTTTATCCTATAGTATAAAAGGCAAAGGTATTACACCGTACAGTCTCGTCTTTAGTAGCTACAAACGTCACATTAGACAATTTTATTTTCTCCGTTTTTATCCTATAGTATAAAAGGCAAAGGTATTCCACCGTACAGCCTCGTCTTTAGTAGCTCCAAACGTCACATTAGACAATTTTATTTTCTCTGTTTTTATCCTATAGTATAAAAGGCAAAGGTATTACACCGTACAGCCTCGTCTTTAGTAGCTCCAAACGCCACAAACGTCACATTAGACAATTTTATTTTCTCTGTTTTTATCCTATAGTATAAAAGGCAAAGGTATTACACCGTACAGCCTCGTCTTTAGTAGCTCCAAACGCCACAAACGTCACATTAGACAATTTTATTTTCTCCGTTTTTATCCTATAGTATAAAAGGCAAAGGTATTCCACCGTACAGCCTCGTCTTTAGTAGCTCCAAACGCCACAAACGTCACATTAGACAATTTTATTTTCTCTGTTTTTATCCTATAGTATAAAAGGCAAAGGTATTCCACCGTACAGCCTCGTCTTTAGTAGCTCCAAACGCCACAAACGTCACATTAGACAATTTTATTTTCTCTGTTTTTATCGTATAGTATAAAAGGCAAAGGTATTACACCGTACAGCCTCGTCTTTAGTAGCTCCAAACGTCACATGAGACAATTTTATTTTCTCTGTTTTTATCCTATAGTATAAAAGGCAAAGGTATTCCACCGTACAGCCTCGTCTTTAGTAGCTCCAAACGTCACATGAGACAATTTTATTTTCTCTGTTTTTATCCTATAGTATAAAAGGCAAAGGTATTCCACCGTACAGCCTCGTCTTTAGTAGCTCCAAACGTCACATTAGACAATTTTATTTTCTCTGTTTTTATCCTATAGTATAAAAGGCAAAGGTATTCCACCGTACAGCCTCGTCTTTAGTAGCTCCAAACGTCACATTAGACAATTTTATTTTCTCCGTTTTTATCCTATAGTATAAAAGGCAAAAGTATTACACCGTACAGCCTCGTCTTTAGTAGCTCCAAACGCCACAAACGTCACATTAGACAATTTTATTTTCTCCGTTTTTATCCTATAGTATAAAAGGCAAAGGTATTCCACCGTACAGCCTCGTCTTTAGTAGCTCCAAACGTCACATTAGACAATTTTATTTTCTCTGTTTTTATCCTATAGTATAAAAGGCAAAAGTATTACACCGTACAGCCTCGTCTTTAGTAGCTCCAAACGCTACAAACGTCACATTAGACAATTTTATTTTCTCCGTTTTTATCCTATAGTATAAAAGGCAAAAGTATTACACCGTACAGCCTCGTCTTTAGTAGCTCCAAACGCTACAAACGTCACATTAGACAATTTTATTTTCTCTGTTTTTATCCTATAGTATAAAAGGCAAAAGTATTACACCGTACAGCCTCGTCTTTAGTAGCTCCAAACGCTACAAACGTCACATTAGACAATTTTATTTTCTCCGTTTTTATCCTATAGTATAAAAGGCAAAGGTATTCCACCGTACAGCCTCGTCTTTAGTAGCTCCAAACGTCACATGAGACAATTTTATTTTCTCTGTTTTTATCCTATAGTATAAAAGGCAAAGGTATTCCACCGTACAGCCTCGTCTTTAGTAGCTCCAAACGTCACATTAGACAATTTTATATTCTCTGTTTTTATCCTATAGTATAAAAGGCAAAGGTATTCCACCGTACAGCCTCGTCTTTAGTAGCTCCAAACGTCACATTAGACAATTTTATTTTCTCTGTTTTTATCCTATAGTATAAAAGGCAAAGGTATTCCACCGTACAGCCTCGTCTTTAGTAGCTCCAAACGTCACATTAGACAATTTTATTTTCTCCGTTTTTATCCTATAGTATAAAAGGCAAAAGTATTACACCGTACAGCCTCGTCTTTAGTAGCTCCAAACGCCACAAACGTCACATTAGACAATTTTATTTTCTCCGTTTTTATCCTATAGTATAAAAGGCAAAGGTATTCCACCGTACAGCCTCGTCTTTAGTAGCTCCAAACGTCACATTAGACAATTTTATTTTCTCCGTTTTTATCCTATAGTATAAAAGGCAAAAGTATTACACCGTACAGCCTCGTCTTTAGTAGCTCCAAACGCCACAAACGTCACATTAGACAATTTTATTTTCTCCGTTTTTATCCTATAGTATAAAAGGCAAAAGTATTACACCGTACAGCCTCGTCTTTAGTAGCTCCAAACGTCACATTAGACAATTTTATTTTCTCTGTTTTTATCCTATAGTATAAAAGGCAAAGGTATTCCACCGTACAGCCTCGTCTTTAGTAGCTCCAAACGTCACATTAGACAATTTTATTTTCTCTGTTTTTATCCTATAGTATAAAAGGCAAAGGTATTCCACCGTACAGCCTCGTCTTTAGTAGCTCCAAACGTCACATTAGACAATTTTATTTTCTCTGTTTTTATCCTATAGTATAAAAGGCAAAGGTATTCCACCGTACAGCCTCGTCTTTAGTAGCTCCAAACGTCACATTAGACAATTTTATTTTCTCCGTTTTTATCCTATAGTATAAAAGGCAAAAGTATTACACCGTACAGCCTCGTCTTTAGTAGCTCCAAACGCCACAAACGTCACATTAGACAATTTTATTTTCTCCGTTTTTATCCTATAGTATAAAAGGCAAAGGTATTCCACCGTACAGCCTCGTCTTTAGTAGCTCCAAACGTCACATTAGACAATTTTATTTTCTCCGTTTTTATCCTATAGTATAAAAGGCAAAAGTATTACACCGTACAGCCTCGTCTTTAGTAGCTCCAAACGCCACAAACGTCACATTAGACAATTTTATTTTCTCCGTTTTTATCGTATAGTATAAAAGGCAAAAGTATTACACCGTACAGCCTCGTCTTTAGTAGCTCCAAACGCCACAAACGTCACATTAGACAATTTTATTTTCTCCGTTTTTATCCTATAGTATAAAAGGCAAAAGTATTACACCGTACAGCCTCGTCTTTAGTAGCTCCAAACGCCACAAACGTCACATTAGACAATTTTATTTTCTCTGTTTTTATCCTATAGTATAAAAGGCAAAAGTATTACACCGTACAGCCTCGTCTTTAGTAGCTCCAAACGCCACAAACGTCACATTAGACAATTTTATTTTCTCCGTTTTTATCCTATAGTATAAAAGGCAAAAGTATTACACCGTACAGCCTCGTCTTTAGTAGCTCCAAACGCCACAAACGTCACATTAGACAATTATATTTTCTCCGTTTTTATCCTATAGTATAAAAGGCAAAGGTATTCCACCGTACAGCCTCGTCTTTAGTAGCTCCAAACGTCACATGAGACAATTTTATTTTCTCTGTTTTTATCCTATAGTATAAAAGGCAAAGGTATTCCACCGTACAGCCTCGTCTTTAGTAGCTCCAAACGTCACATTAGACAATTTTATTTTCTCTGTTTTTATCGTATAGTATAAAAAGCAAAGGTATTACACCGTACAGCCTCGTCTTTAGTAGCTCCAAACGCCACAAACGTCACATTAGACAATTTTATTTTCTCCGTTTTTATCCTATAGTATAAAAGGCAAAGGTATTACACCGTACAGTCTCGTCTTTAGTAGCTACAAACGTCACATTAGACAATTTTATTTTCTCCGTTTTTATCCTATAGTATAAAAGGCAAAAGTATTACACCGTACAGCCTCGTCTTTAGTAGCTCCAAACGCCACAAACGTCACATTAGACAATTTTATTTTCTCCGTTTTTATCCTATAGTATAAAAGGCAAAAGTATTACACCGTACAGCCTCGTCTTTAGTAGCTCCAAACGCCACAAACGTCACATTAGACAATTTTATTTTCTCTGTTTTTATCCTATAGTATAAAAGGCAAAAGTATTACACCGTACAGCCTCGTCTTTAGTAGCTCCAAACGCCACAAACGTTACATTAGACAATTTTATTTTCTCCGTTTTTATCCTATAGTATAAAAGGCAAAAGTATTACACCGTACAGCCTCGTCTTTAGTAGCTCCAAACGCCACAAACGTCACATTAGACAATTTTATTTTCTCCGTTTTTATCCTATAGTATAAAAGGCAAAGGTATTCCACCGTACAGCCTCGTCTTTAGTAGCTCCAAACGTCACATGAGACAATTTTATTTTCTCTGTTTTTATCCTATAGTATAAAAGGCAAAGGTATTCCACCGTACAGCCTCGTCTTTAGTAGCTCCAAACGTCACATTAGACAATTTTATTTTCTCTGTTTTTATCGTATAGTATAAAAAGCAAAGGTATTACACCGTACAGCCTCGTCTTTAGTAGCTCCAAACGCCACAAACGTCACATTAGACAATTTTATTTTCTCCGTTTTTATCCTATAGTATAAAAGGCAAAGGTATTACACCGTACAGTCTCGTCTTTAGTAGCTACAAACGTCACATTAGACAATTTTATTTTCTCCGTTTTTATCCTATAGTATAAAAGGCAAAGGTATTCCACCGTACAGCCTCGTCTTTAGTAGCTCCAAACGTCACATTAGACAATTTTATTTTCTCTGTTTTTATCCTATAGTATAAAAGGCAAAGGTATTACACCGTACAGCCTCGTCTTTAGTAGCTCCAAACGCCACAAACGTCACATTAGACAATTTTATTTTCTCTGTTTTTATCCTATAGTATAAAAGGCAAAGGTATTCCACCGTACAGCCTCGTCTTTAGTAGCTCCAAACGTCACATTAGACAATTTTATTTTCTCTGTTTTTATCCTATAGTATAAAAGGCAAAGGTATTCCACCGTACAGCCTCGTCTTTAGTAGCTCCAAACGTCACATTAGACAATTTTATTTTCTCCGTTTTTATCCTATAGTATAAAAGGCAAAAGTATTACACCGTACAGCCTCGTCTTTAGTAGCTCCAAACGCCACAAACGTCACATTAGACAATTTTATTTTCTCCGTTTTTATCCTATAGTATAAAAGGCAAAGGTATTCCACCGTACAGCCTCGTCTTTAGTAGCTCCAAACGTCACATTAGACAATTTTATTTTCTCTGTTTTTATCCTATAGTATAAAAGGCAAAAGTATTACACCGTACAGCCTCGTCTTTAGTAGCTCCAAACGCTACAAACGTCACATTAGACAATTTTATTTTCTCCGTTTTTATCCTATAGTATAAAAGGCAAAAGTATTACACCGTACAGCCTCGTCTTTAGTAGCTCCAAACGCTACAAACGTCACATTAGACAATTTTATTTTCTCTGTTTTTATCCTATAGTATAAAAGGCAAAAGTATTACACCGTACAGCCTCGTCTTTAGTAGCTCCAAACGCTACAAACGTCACATTAGACAATTTTATTTTCTCCGTTTTTATCCTATAGTATAAAAGGCAAAGGTATTCCACCGTACAGCCTCGTCTTTAGTAGCTCCAAACGTCACATGAGACAATTTTATTTTCTCTGTTTTTATCCTATAGTATAAAAGGCAAAGGTATTCCACCGTACAGCCTCGTCTTTAGTAGCTCCAAACGTCACATTAGACAATTTTATTTTCTCTGTTTTTATCCTATAGTATAAAAGGCAAAGGTATTCCACCGTACAGCCTCGTCTTTAGTAGCTCCAAACGTCACATTAGACAATTTTATTTTCTCTGTTTTTATCCTATAGTATAAAAGGCAAAGGTATTCCACCGTACAGCCTCGTCTTTAGTAGCTCCAAACGTCACATTAGACAATTTTATTTTCTCCGTTTTTATCCTATAGTATAAAAGGCAAAAGTATTACACCGTACAGCCTCGTCTTTAGTAGCTCCAAACGCCACAAACGTCACATTAGACAATTTTATTTTCTCCGTTTTTATCCTATAGTATAAAAGGCAAAGGTATTCCACCGTACAGCCTCGTCTTTAGTAGCTCCAAACGTCACATTAGACAATTTTATTTTCTCCGTTTTTATCCTATAGTATAAAAGGCAAAAGTATTACACCGTACAGCCTCGTCTTTAGTAGCTCCAAACGCCACAAACGTCACATTAGACAATTTTATTTTCTCCGTTTTTATCCTATAGTATAAAAGGCAAAAGTATTACACCATACAGCCTCGTCTTTAGTAGCTCCAAACGTCACATGAGACAATTTTATTTTCTCTGTTTTTATCCTATAGTATAAAAGGCAAAGGTATTCCACCGTACAGCCTCGTCTTTAGTAGCTCCAAACGTCACATTAGACAATTTTATTTTCTCTGTTTTTATCCTATAGTATAAAAGGCAAAGGTATTCCACCGTACAGCCTCGTCTTTAGTAGCTCCAAACGTCACATTAGACAATTTTATTTTCTCTGTTTTTATCCTATAGTATAAAAGGCAAAGGTATTCCACCGTACAGCCTCGTCTTTAGTAGCTCCAAACGTCACATTAGACAATTTTATTTTCTCCGTTTTTATCCTATAGTATAAAAGGCAAAAGTATTACACCGTACAGCCTCGTCTTTAGTAGCTCCAAACGCCACAAACGTCACATTAGACAATTTTATTTTCTCCGTTTTTATCCTATAGTATAAAAGGCAAAGGTATTCCACCGTACAGCCTCGTCTTTAGTAGCTCCAAACGTCACATTAGACAATTTTATTTTCTCCGTTTTTATCCTATAGTATAAAAGGCAAAAGTATTACACCGTACAGCCTCGTCTTTAGTAGCTCCAAACGCCACAAACGTCACATTAGACAATTTTATTTTCTCCGTTTTTATCCTATAGTATAAAAGGCAAAAGTATTACACCGTACAGCCTCGTCTTTAGTAGCTCCAAACGCCACAAACGTCACATTAGACAATTTTATTTTCTCCGTTTTTATCCTATAGTATAAAAGGCAAAAGTATTACACCGTACAGCCTCGTCTTTAGTAGCTCCAAACGCCACAAACGTCACATTAGACAATTTTATTTTCTCTGTTTTTATCCTATAGTATAAAAGGCAAAAGTATTACACCGTACAGCCTCGTCTTTAGTAGCTCCAAACGCCACAAACGTCACATTAGACAATTTTATTTTCTCCGTTTTTATCCTATAGTATAAAAGGCAAAGGTATTCCACCGTACAGCCTCGTCTTTAGTAGCTCCAAACGTCACATGAGACAATTTTATTTTCTCTGTTTTTATCCTATAGTATAAAAGGCAAAGGTATTCCACCGTACAGCCTCGTCTTTAGTAGCTCCAAACGTCACATTAGACAATTTTATTTTCTCTGTTTTTATCGTATAGTATAAAAAGCAAAGGTATTACACCGTACAGCCTCGTCTTTAGTAGCTCCAAACGCCACAAACGTCACATTAGACAATTTTATTTTCTCCGTTTTTATCCTATAGTATAAAAGGCAAAGGTATTACACCGTACAGTCTCGTCTTTAGTAGCTACAAACGTCACATTAGACAATTTTATTTTCTCCGTTTTTATCCTATAGTATAAAAGGCAAAGGTATTACACCGTACAGTCTCGTCTTTAGTAGCTCCAAACGCCACAAACGTCACATTAGACAATTTTATTTTCTCTGTTTTTATCCTATAGTATAAAAGGCAAAGGTATTACACCGTACAGCCTCGTCTTTAGTAGCTCCAAACGCCACAAACGTCACATTAGACAATTTTATTTTCTCTGTTTTTATCGTATAGTATAAAAGGCAAAGGTATTCCACCGTACAGCCTCGTCTTTAGTAGCTCCAAACGCCACAAACGTCACATTAGACAATTTTATTTTCTCCGTTTTTATCCTATAGTATAAAAGGCAAAGGTATTACACCGTACAGTCTCGTCTTTAGTAGCTACAAACGTCACATTAGACAATTTTATTTTCTCCGTTTTTATCCTATAGTATAAAAGGCAAAGGTATTCCACCGTACAGCCTCGTCTTTAGTAGCTCCAAACGTCACATTAGACAATTTTATTTTCTCTGTTTTTATCCTATAGTATAAAAGGCAAAGGTATTACACCGTACAGCCTCGTCTTTAGTAGCTCCAAACGCCACAAACGTCACATTAGACAATTTTATTTTCTCTGTTTTTATCCTATAGTATAAAAGGCAAAGGTATTACACCGTACAGCCTCGTCTTTAGTAGCTCCAAACGCCACAAACGTCACATTAGACAATTTTATTTTCTCCGTTTTTATCCTATAGTATAAAAGGCAAAGGTATTCCACCGTACAGCCTCGTCTTTAGTAGCTCCAAACGCCACAAACGTCACATTAGACAATTTTATTTTCTCTGTTTTTATCCTATAGTATAAAAGGCAAAGGTATTCCACCGTACAGCCTCGTCTTTAGTAGCTCCAAACGCCACAAACGTCACATTAGACAATTTTATTTTCTCTGTTTTTATCGTATAGTATAAAAGGCAAAGGTATTACACCGTACAGCCTCGTCTTTAGTAGCTCCAAACGTCACATGAGACAATTTTATTTTCTCTGTTTTTATCCTATAGTATAAAAGGCAAAGGTATTCCACCGTACAGCCTCGTCTTTAGTAGCTCCAAACGTCACATTAGACAATTTTATTTTCTCTGTTTTTATCCTATAGTATAAAAGGCAAAGGTATTCCACCGTACAGCCTCGTCTTTAGTAGCTCCAAACGTCACATTAGACAATTTTATTTTCTCTGTTTTTATCCTATAGTATAAAAGGCAAAGGTATTCCACCGTACAGCCTCGTCTTTAGTAGCTCCAAACGTCACATTAGACAATTTTATTTTCTCCGTTTTTATCCTATAGTATAAAAGGCAAAAGTATTACACCGTACAGCCTCGTCTTTAGTAGCTCCAAACGCCACAAACGTCACATTAGACAATTTTATTTTCTCCGTTTTTATCCTATAGTATAAAAGGCAAAAGTATTACACCGTACAGCCTCGTCTTTAGTAGCTCCAAACGCCACAAACGTCACATTAGACAATTTTATTTTCTCCGTTTTTATCCTATAGTATAAAAGGCAAAAGTATTACACCGTACAGCCTCGTCTTTAGTAGCTCCAAACGCCACAAACGTCACATTAGACAATTTTATTTTCTCTGTTTTTATCCTATAGTATAAAAGGCAAAAGTATTACACCGTACAGCCTCGTCTTTAGTAGCTCCAAACGCCACAAACGTCACATTAGACAATTTTATTTTCTCCGTTTTTATCCTATAGTATAAAAGGCAAAAGTATTACACCGTACAGCCTCGTCTTTAGTAGCTCCAAACGCCACAAACGTCACATTAGACAATTTTATTTTCTCCGTTTTTATCCTATAGTATAAAAGGCAAAGGTATTCCACCGTACAGCCTCGTCTTTAGTAGCTCCAAACGTCACATGAGACAATTTTATTTTCTCTGTTTTTATCCTATAGTATAAAAGGCAAAGGTATTCCACCGTACAGCCTCGTCTTTAGTAGCTCCAAACGTCACATTAGACAATTTTATTTTCTCTGTTTTTATCGTATAGTATAAAAAGCAAAGGTATTACACCGTACAGCCTCGTCTTTAGTAGCTCCAAACGCCACAAACGTCACATTAGACAATTTTATTTTCTCCGTTTTTATCCTATAGTATAAAAGGCAAAGGTATTACACCGTACAGTCTCGTCTTTAGTAGCTACAAACGTCACATTAGACAATTTTATTTTCTCCGTTTTTATCCTATAGTATAAAAGGCAAAGGTATTACACCGTACAGTCTCGTCTTTAGTAGCTCCAAACGCCACAAACGTCACATTAGACAATTTTATTTTCTCTGTTTTTATCCTATAGTATAAAAGGCAAAGGTATTACACCGTACAGCCTCGTCTTTAGTAGCTCCAAACGCCACAAACGTCACATTAGACAATTTTATTTTCTCTGTTTTTATCGTATAGTATAAAAGGCAAAGGTATTCCACCGTACAGCCTCGTCTTTAGTAGCTCCAAACGCCACAAACGTCACATTAGACAATTTTATTTTCTCCGTTTTTATCCTATAGTATAAAAGGCAAAGGTATTACACCGTACAGTCTCGTCTTTAGTAGCTACAAACGTCACATTAGACAATTTTATTTTCTCCGTTTTTATCCTATAGTATAAAAGGCAAAGGTATTCCACCGTACAGCCTCGTCTTTAGTAGCTCCAAACGTCACATTAGACAATTTTATTTTCTCTGTTTTTATCCTATAGTATAAAAGGCAAAGGTATTACACCGTACAGCCTCGTCTTTAGTAGCTCCAAACGCCACAAACGTCACATTAGACAATTTTATTTTCTCTGTTTTTATCCTATAGTATAAAAGGCAAAGGTATTACACCGTACAGCCTCGTCTTTAGTAGCTCCAAACGCCACAAACGTCACATTAGACAATTTTATTTTCTCTGTTTTTATCCTATAGTATAAAAGGCAAAGGTATTACACCGTACAGCCTCGTCTTTAGTAGCTCCAAACGTCACATTAGACAATTTTATTTTCTCTGTTTTTATCCTATAGTATAAAAGGCAAAGGTATTACACCGTACAGCCTCGTCTTTAGTAGCTCCAAACGCCACAAACGTCACATTAGACAATTTTATTTTCTCCGTTTTTATCCTATAGTATAAAAGGCAAAGGTATTCCACCGTACAGCCTCGTCTTTAGTAGCTCCAAACGCCACAAACGTCACATTAGACAATTTTATTTTCTCTGTTTTTATCCTATAGTATAAAAGGCAAAGGTATTCCACCGTACAGCCTCGTCTTTAGTAGCTCCAAACGTCACATTAGACAATTTTATTTTCTCTGTTTTTATCGTATAGTATAAAAGGCAAAGGTATTACACCGTACAGCCTCGTCTTTAGTAGCTCCAAACGTCACATTAGACAATTTTATTTTCTCTGTTTTTATCGTATAGTATAAAAGGCAAAGGTATTACACCGTACAGCCTCGTCTTTAGTAGCTCCAAACGTCACATTAGACAATTTTATTTTCTCTGTTTTTATCGTATAGTATAAAAGGCAAAGGTATTACACCGTACAGCCTCGTCTTTAGTAGCTCCAAACGTCACATTAGACAATTTTATTATCTCTGTTTTTATCCTATAGTATAAAAGGCAAAGGTATTACACCGTACAGCCTCGTCTTTAGTAGCTCCAAACGCCACAAACGTCACATTAGACAATTTTATTTTCTCTGTTTTTATCGTATAGTATAAAAGGCAAAGGTATTACACCGTACAGCCTCGTCTTTAGTAGCTCCAAACGCCACAAACGTTACATTAGACTAATTTCCTTTTACCCCCTCGCCGATAGATGGCGTGCACACTCATTTGTTTACTTCGCAATAAAACATAACCTTCCCCAAACCATCTGTATATCAGACAGACCACCTACTCGTCACTAGATGGCGCTAGTAGTATATCAAATCACTTCGTTTGAGGATAAACAAACAACACAATAATATAAATAATTATATTTTCATAATTCTTTCCCAACATACATTATACAAGTGCGCTTATACTACGTTACCCAACAGCTTTCATTATAACTTAAAAAAACCACAAATCGATAGAAACGAATCCGGCTTACATACGGCGAGTGCTTCCTACCATTTCGTGCTTTGCTACATAATCTACGTGAAACCTTACAATAATATTGTGTCGTATATAAAAGATTCATTTATTCATTGTAATCTGCGTCCTGTCCGTCTGTTGCACTCTAATGGCGGGCGCGTCTGGCCGAAACATTATGAAATATATTATGCAATAGTAAACACTTCTTTGAGCTTAGATCAAGTTTTGGATCGACAATCATTTTGTAACATTGTCATTATAAAAAAAAAAAAAAATTTTATACAAGATTATTTTTTGGACCAACGTAAAATTAATTTTTTTTAAATTAAAATAAAATCAAAAGTTTTGGACCAACAATTTGTCATTACAAGAAAAAATATAAAAATTTAATTTTTTTTATACAACATTATGTTTTGGACCAACGTAATTAATTTTTTTAATTAAAATAAAATTAAAAGTTTTGGACCAACAATTTGTCATTAAAACAATAAAAATAATCAAATTTAATTTTTTTTATAACATGTTTTGGACCAACGTAATTAATTTTTTTAATTAAAATAAAATCAAAAGTTTTGGACCAACAATTTGACATTATAAGAAAAAATAATAAAATTTAATTTTTTTTACATGTTTTGGACCAACGTAATTAAAAAAAAAAAAAAAAATTTTTTAAAGTTTTGGATCAACAATCATTTTGTCACACTGTCATTATAAAAAATAAAAAAAAAAAATTTTTTATAACATGTTTTGGACCAACGTAATTAAATGTATTATAATTATTCATATGAAATACAAGAGAATATACAATTAAAACGCAACAGACAGACAGACATATTAAACTATATAAAATAATTCCCGAGCTAATTCAAGTACAGTGTACACAACAAGTGCAACACGAGGCGCTAAATGCGGAGCGGAATAGTGCGAGCGGCGCCACCTAGCGGCAGCGGCGGCGCTAGTTGCCGGGGCTCATGTAGGTGATGTCGTCCCAGGGGTGGCGGTAGAGCGGCTGCTTGAGGCGCTTCTGGTCGAGGTAGTGCCCCACGAGGCCGATGGTGCGCCCCAGCACGAACAGCGCGTTTATCGTCCCCATCTGTATGTAGCTGTTGCCTTCTTCCCTGTGGGGAGAGAGAGAGAGAGGGAGAGGGAGATATTAATTTATTTATTCCATCATACATAATATATATATACGTACGCAGATTTTTTGCAATTATCAACACCTGTTTTAATGTCATTTGAATTATTTTACTTTTTTTTCTGTTTGTATTCCATAATGGAAAAGGCAAGGGTATTACACCGTACAGCCTGATTTTTAATAGGATAAATCTATATTCATTTTATAGTAAAAACTTTTTTTCTGTATTTATTCCAAAATGGTAAAGGCAAAGGTATTACACCGTACAGCCCAACCTTTAGTAGGTTAATTCTTTATTCATTTTATAGCACCACCAAGAATTTTAAAGTTATTTTCCGTCTTTTTTATTCCATAATAGAAAAGGCAAAGGTATTACACCGTACAGCCTTGATTACATATTGAGTTAAAATTGAAAGACAAGGCTGTACAATGTAATACCTTTGCCTGTACTTTTTTACTACAACTCTATTAGGAACTGAGTTAGCTGTATTTGTAAACTGCAAGAATAGAAAATGTATTTAAAATTAGAATTTTCTAATCACAAATTTGAATTTGGAATAACCTAATCCGAGCCATCATTGATGTATAAACAGCGCCATCTAGTAAAGCGCAGGCGACTTACTGCGTAAACAGCTGACAGTGGCGGAACATGTCAACCATGGCGGCGGCGATGATGCCGTCCACGTTGAGGATGAGGTTGGGCTTCTTGCGCGTGGTGATCGCCTCCACGTCCAGCGCGTACCGCGTCACCGGCCACGCGGGCCAGCGTGACGTCACGTACGCCTTCAGCTCGCGCACCCGCGAGTCGGGGTTGTTTATTGATTTCACTCTGCGAACGTACAACATTTATATATTACTCACAGTATGCTGCGAAAATCAGTATTGCCAACATCATACCTAACAGACACTCAAATCAGTATTGCCAACATCATACCTAACAGACACTCAAATCAGTATTGCCAGCATCATAACTAACAGACACTCAAATCAGTATTGCCAGCATCATAACTAACAGACACTCAAATCACTATTGACCACATCATACCTAACAGTCACTCAAATCAGTGTTGCCAACATCATACCTAACAGTCACTCAAATCAGTGTTGCCAACATCATACCTAACAGACACTCAAATCACTATTGACCACATCATACCTAACAGTCACTCAAATCAGTGTCGCCAACATCATACCTAAAAGTCACTCAAATCAGTGTTGCCAACATCATACCTAACAGTCACTCAGATCAGTATTGCCAGCATCATACCTAACAGACAGTCACTCAAATCAGTGTTGCCAACATCATACCTAACAGACAGTCACTTAAATCATTGTTGCCAACATCATACCTAACAGTCACTCAGATCAGTATTGCCAGCATCATACCTAACAGACAGTCACTCAAATCAGTGTTGCCAACATCATACCTAACAGTCACTTAGATCAGTATTGCCAGCATCATACCTAACAGACAGTCACTCAAATCAGTGTTGCCAACATCATACCTAACAGTCACTCAGATCAGTATTGCCAGCATCATACCTAACAGACAGTCACTCAAATCAGTGTTGCCAACATCATACCTAACAGACACTCAAATCACTATTGACCACATCATATCTAACAGACACTCAAATCAGTATTGCCAGCATCATACCTAAAAGACAGTCATTCAAATCAGTGTTGCCAACATCATACCTAACAGTCACTCAAATCAGTATTGCCAACATCATACCTAACAGTCACTCATATCAGTATTGCCAGCATCATACCTAACAGTCACTCAAATCAGTATTGCCAGCATCATACCTAACAGACACTCAAATCAGTATTTCCAACATCATACCTAACAGTCACTCAAATCAGTATTGCCAGCATCAAACCTAACAGACACTCAAATCAGTATTGCCAACATCATACCTAACAGTCACTCAAATCAGTATTTCCAACATCATACCTAACAGTCACTCAAATCAGTATTGCCAGCATCATACCTAACAGACACTCAAATCAGTATTGCCAACATCATACCTAACAGACACTCAAATCAGTATTTCCAACATCATACCTAACAGTCACTCAAATCAGTATTGCCAGCATCATACCTAACAGACACTCAAATCACTATTGACCACATCATACCTAACAGACACTCAAATCAGTATTGCCAGCATCATACCTAACAGACAGTCATTCAAATCAGTGTTGCCAACATCATATCTAACAGCCACTCAAATCAGTATTGCCAACATCATACCTAACAGACACTCAAATCACTATTGACCACATCATACCTAACAGACACTCAAATCAGTATTGCCAGCATCATACCTAACAGACAGTCATTCAAATCAGTGTTGCCAACATCATATCTAACAGCCACTCAAATCAGTATTGCCAACATCATACCTAACAGTCACTCATATCAGTATTGCCAGCATCATACCTAACAGTCACTCAAAACAGTATTGCCAACATCATACCTAACAGTCACTCAAATCAGTATTTCCAACATCATACCTAACAGTCACTCAAATCAGTATTGCCAGCATCATACCTAACAGACAGTCATTCAAATCAGTGTTGCCAACATCATATCTAACAGTCACTCAAATCAGTATTGCCAACATCATACCTAACAGACACTCAAATCACTATTGACCACATCATACCTAACAGACACTCAAATCAGTATTGCCAGCATCATACCTAACAGACAGTCATTCAAATCAGTGTTGCCAACATCATATCTAACAGCCACTCAAATCAGTATTGCCAACATCATACCTAACAGTCACTCATATCAGTATTGCCAGCATCATACCTAACAGTCACTCAAAACAGTATTGCCAACATCATACCTAACAGTCACTCAAATCAGTATTTCCAACATCATACCTAACAGTCACTCAAATCAGTATTGCCAGCATCATACCTAACAGACACTCAAATCAGTATTTCCAACATCATACCTAACAGTCACTCAAATCAGTATTGCCAGCATCATACCTAACAGTCACTCAAATCAGTATTTCCAACATCATACCTAACAGTCACTCAAATCAGTATTGCCAGCATCATACCTAACAGACACTCAAATCAGTATTGCCAACATCATGCCTAACAGTCACTCAAATCAGTATTTCCAACATCATACCTAACAGTCACTCAAATCAGTATTTCCAACATCATACCTAACAGTCGCTCAAATCAGTATTGCCAGCATCATACCTAACAGACACTCAAATCAGTATTTCCAACATCATACCTAACAGTCACTCAAATCAGTATTGCCAGCATCATACCTAACAGACACTCAAATCAGTATTGCCAACATCATACCTAACAGTCACTCTAATCAATGTTGCCAACATCATACCTAACAGTCACTCAAATCAGTATTGCCAACATCATACCTAACAGTCACTCTAATCAATGTTGCCAACATCATACCTAACAGACACTCAAATCAGTATTGCCAGCATCATACCTAACAGACAGTCATTCAAATCAGTGTTGCCAACATCATATCTAACAGTCACTCAAATCAGTATTTCCAACATCATACCTAACAGTCACTCAAATCAGTATTGCCAGCATCATACCTAACAGACAGTCATTCAAATCAGTGTTGCCAACATCATATCTAACAGTCACTCAAATCAGTATTGCCAACATCATACCTAACAGACACTCAAATCACTATTGACCACATCATACCTAACAGACACTCAAATCAGTATTGCCAGCATCATACCTAACAGACAGTCATTCAAATCAGTGTTGCCAACATCATATCTAACAGCCACTCAAATCAGTATTGCCAACATCATACCTAACAGTCACTCATATCAGTATTGCCAGCATCATACCTAACAGTCACTCAAATCAGTATTGCCAACATCATACCTAACAGTCACTCAAATCAGTATTTCCAACATCATACCTAACAGTCACTCAAATCAGTATTGCCAGCATCATACCTAACAGACACTCAAATCAGTATTTCCAACATCATACCTAACAGTCACTCAAATCAGTATTGCCAGCATCATACCTAACAGTCACTCAAATCAGTATTTCCAACATCATACCTAACAGTCACTCAAATCAGTATTGCCAGCATCATACCTAACAGACACTCAAATCAGTATTGCCAACATCATGCCTAACAGTCACTCAAATCAGTATTTCCAACATCATACCTAACAGTCACTCAAATCAGTATTTCCAACATCATACCTAACAGTCGCTCAAATCAGTATTGCCAGCATCATACCTAACAGACACTCAAATCAGTATTTCCAACATCATACCTAACAGTCACTCAAATCAGTATTGCCAGCATCATACCTAACAGACACTCAAATCAGTATTGCCAACATCATACCTAACAGTCACTCTAATCAATGTTGCCAACATCATACCTAACAGTCACTCAAATCAGTATTGCCAACATCATACCTAACAGTCACTCTAATCAATGTTGCCAACATCATACCTAACAGACACTCAAATCAGTATTGCCAGCATCATACCTAACAGACAGTCATTCAAATCAGTGTTGCCAACATCATATCTAACAGTCACTCAAATCAGTATTGCCAACATCATACCTAACAGACACTCAAATCACTATTGACCACATCATACCTAACAGTCACTCAAAACAGTATTGCCAACATCATACCTAACAGTCACTCAAATCAGTATTTCCAACATCATACCTAACAGTCACTCAAATCAGTATTGCCAGCATCATACCTAACAGACAGTCATTCAAATCAGTGTTGCCAACATCATATCTAACAGTCACTCAAATCAGTATTGCCAACATCATACCTAACAGACACTCAAATCACTATTGACCACATCATACCTAACAGACACTCAAATCAGTATTGCCAGCATCATACCTAACAGACAGTCATTCAAATCAGTGTTGCCAACATCATATCTAACAGCCACTCAAATCAGTATTGCCAACATCATACCTAACAGTCACTCATATCAGTATTGCCAGCATCATACCTAACAGTCACTCAAAACAGTATTGCCAACATCATACCTAACAGTCACTCAAATCAGTATTTCCAACATCATACCTAACAGTCACTCAAATCAGTATTGCCAGCATCATACCTAACAGACACTCAAATCAGTATTTCCAACATCATACCTAACAGTCACTCAAATCAGTATTGCCAGCATCATACCTAACAGTCACTCAAATCAGTATTTCCAACATCATACCTAACAGTCACTCAAATCAGTATTGCCAGCATCATACCTAACAGACACTCAAATCAGTATTGCCAACATCATGCCTAACAGTCACTCAAATCAGTATTTCCAACATCATACCTAACAGTCACTCAAATCAGTATTTCCAACATCATACCTAACAGTCGCTCAAATCAGTATTGCCAGCATCATACCTAACAGACACTCAAATCAGTATTTCCAACATCATACCTAACAGTCACTCAAATCAGTATTGCCAGCATCATACCTAACAGACACTCAAATCAGTATTGCCAACATCATACCTAACAGTCACTCTAATCAATGTTGCCAACATCATACCTAACAGTCACTCAAATCAGTATTGCCAACATCATACCTAACAGTCACTCTAATCAATGTTGCCAACATCATACCTAACAGACACTCAAATCAGTATTGCCAGCATCATACCTAACAGACAGTCATTCAAATCAGTGTTGCCAACATCATATCTAACAGTCACTCAAATCAGTATTGCCAACATCATACCTAACAGACACTCAAATCACTATTGACCACATCATACCTAACAGACACTCAAATCAGTATTGCCAGCATCATACCTAACAGACAGTCATTCAAATCAGTGTTGCCAACATCATATCTAACAGCCACTCAAATCAGTATTGCCAACATCATACCTAACAGTCACTCATATCAGTATTGCCAGCATCATACCTAACAGTCACTCAAAACAGTATTGCCAACATCATACCTAACAGTCACTCAAATCAGTATTTCCAACATCATACCTAACAGTCACTCAAATCAGTATTGCCAGCATCATACCTAACAGACACTCAAATCAGTATTTCCAACATCATACCTAACAGTCACTCAAATCAGTATTGCCAGCATCATACCTAACAGTCACTCAAATCAGTATTTCCAACATCATACCTAACAGTCACTCAAATCAGTATTGCCAGCATCATACCTAACAGACACTCAAATCAGTATTGCCAACATCATGCCTAACAGTCACTCAAATCAGTATTTCCAACATCATACCTAACAGTCACTCAAATCAGTATTTCCAACATCATACCTAACAGTCGCTCAAATCAGTATTGCCAGCATCATACCTAACAGACACTCAAATCAGTATTTCCAACATCATACCTAACAGTCACTCAAATCAGTATTGCCAGCATCATACCTAACAGACACTCAAATCAGTATTGCCAACATCATACCTAACAGTCACTCTAATCAATGTTGCCAACATCATACCTAACAGTCACTCAAATCAGTATTGCCAACATCATACCTAACAGACACTCAAATCACCATTGCCAGCATCATAACTAACAGACACTCAAATCAGTATTGCCAACATCATACCTAATAGTCACTCATATCATTATTGCCAGCATCATACCTAACAGACACTAATCAATGTTGCCAACATCATACCTAACTGACACTCAAATCAGTGTTGCCAACATCATACCTAACAGTCACTCAAATCAATGTTGCCAACATCATACCTAACAGTCACTCAAATCAGTATTTCCAACATCATACCTAACAGACACTCAAATCAGTATTTCCAACATCATACCTAACAGACACTCAAATCAGTATTTCCAACATCATACCTAACAGACACTCAAATCAGTATTGCCAACATCATAACTACCAGTCACTCAAATCAGTATTGCCAGCATCATACCTAACAGTCACTCAAATCAGTATTGCCAACATCATACCTAACAGTCACTCAAATCAGTATTTCCAACATCATACCTAACAGACACTCAAATCAGTATTTCCAACATCATACCTAACAGACACTCAAATCAGTATTGCCAACATCATAACTACCAGTCACTCAAATCAGTATTTCCAACATCATACCTAACAGACACTCAAATCAGTGTTGCCAACATCATACCTAACAGTCACTCAAATCAATGTTGCCAACATCATACCTAACAGTCACTCAAATCAGTATTTCCAACATCATACCTAACAGACACTCAAATCAGTATTTCCAACATCATACCTAACAGACACTCAAATCAGTATTTCCAACATCATACCTAACAGACACTCAAATCAGTATTGCCAACATCATAACTACCAGTCACTCAAATCAGTATTGCCAGCATCATACCTAACAGTCACTCAAATCAGTATTGCCAACATCATACCTAACAGTCACTCAAATCAGTATTTCCAACATCATACCTAACAGACACTCAAATCAGTATTTCCAACATCATACCTAACAGTCACTCAAATCAGTATTTCCAACATCATACCTAACAGTCACTCAAATCAGTATTTCCAACATCATACCTAACAGACACTCAAATCAGTATTTCCAACATCATACCTAACAGACACTCAAATCAGTATTGCCAACATCATAACTACCAGTCACTCAAATCAGTATTGCCAGCATCATAATGGTGATCATCGTCAGACATGAGATTGAATCTGAGCTACTGACGCATATAACGTTCACACGTAAGGGTGTAGGGTGAGAATATATTACCTGTGTCCAATGCCCATGATGAGTTCACCCTTGGCGCGTTTCTCGTTGACGAACTCCTGGGGATGCTGTCCCCTGTCGTACGCCGCACAGAAGTCTGCTGCTGCACGGTCTAATGCTCCACCGAAACGGTCACCCTAGACAAATGTTAAGTGTACATGTATATTGTATACATTGTATTTCTTTATATACTTTTTACAAGTAAATAATGGCGGCGAATTCATAACATAATATAAATAATTTAAAATGATTTTTAATCTGTGGTACTGAATTCGCGGTAAAATTATTTATTATACCTTTTCCATTATGGAATAGAAACAGAAAAAAAGTTGTTACTATAAAATGAATGAAGAATTTATCTCCTAAAGACAAGGCTGTACGGTGTAATACCTTTGCCTTTTTCATTATATAATAAAAACAGGAAAAAAAATTCTCACTAAAAAATGAATAAAGAAAAATCTACTAAAGACAAGGCTGTACGGTGTAATACCTTTGCCATGGAATAAAAAAGAAAGAGAAAAAAATGTTGTTACTAAAAAATGAAATAAATAAAGAATTAATCTTCTTAAGACAAGGCTGTATAGTATAATACCTTTGCCTTTTCCATTATGAAATAAAAAGCAGAAAAAAGAAGTTCTCACTATAAAATGAATAAAGAAAAAACTACTAAAGACAAGGCTGTACGGTGTAATACCTTTGCCATTATGGAATTAAAAAACAAAAAAAAATGTTGTTACTATAAAATGAAATAAATAAAGAATTAATCTTCTTAAGACAAGGCTGTACAGTGTAATACCTTTGCCTTTTTCATTATAGAATAAAAACAGAAAAAAAAGGTTCTCACTATAAAATGAATAAAGAAAAATCTACTAAAGACAAGGCTGTACGGTGTAATACCTTTGCCATTATGGAATTAAAAAACAGAAAAAATGTTGTTACTATAAAATGAAATGAATAAAGAATTAATCTTCTTAAGACAAGGCTGCACGGTGTAATACCTTTGCCATGGAATAAAAAAGAAAGAGAAAAAAATGTTGTTACTATAAAATGAAATAAATAAAGAATTAATCTTCTTAAGACAAGGCTGTACAGTGTAATACCTTTGCCTTTTTCATTATAGAATAAAAACAGAAAAAAAAAATTCTCACTATAAAATGAACAAAGAAAAATCTACTAAAGACAAGGCTGTACGGTGTAATACCTTTGCCATGGAATAAAAAAGAAAGTTGTTACTATAAAATGAAATAAATAAAGAATTAATCTTCTTAAGACAAGGCTGTATAGTGTAATACCTTTGCCTTTTTCATTATAGAATAAAAACAGAAAAAAAAGTTCTCACTATAAAATGAACAAAGAAAAATCTACTAAAGACAAGGCTGTACGGTGTAATACCAATACATTTTTCATTATGGAATTGAAAAGAAAAAAAATTGGTCAATACAGAGGAATGGCGGTCGTACGACCAATATATTAAATAATAAATTTACCAATCAGGAAGTTTCCCGCGTAAATGCAAAACGTATAGCTCTCTTATGGGACTTGGCGGGAAATACAGCAAATAATTGTGTTCTATACTTCTATGGTTCTATGCAATAAAAGTGTATTTGTTTAGATTTTGTGTGGAAAGTGTGTGTAAATAAAGATTATTATTATTATTTAACGAAATTGGAAAGATTCTCATAAAGTTGATTCAAAATAAACATGGTGGATATAACCAGAGTAAAACAATGTCACAATTCAATCTTTTAGTTATCGGTACGTACAATAGTTTGTTGTTTGTACATTTGAGTCTGACAACAAAAGAAGAAAGAGAAAGTAATTATATATAGTCAAGTTGCTGATTGTGACTAAAACATAAGAACGGAGAGGGAGATAAAATTGATAAATTCAAATTGAACGGGACAGGAACATCCTCGAGATGATTGTGAGACGATATATATATAAGATATGTAAGGTCATTGTGCTGTTTGTAATGATTTGTCGATGAAAAGGCAGAAAGAAGAAGAAAAATTTGATATTGTCATCGTGAAAAAATTAAGTTGTATGTAAAAGTTAAATAAATATATAAATATTTAAAAAAGGATATTTGTTTACATTATTTATTTATAAGATTATTTAATGTGCACTAAACTAAATGATATAAAAAAAATAAAATTCATTAATTATTTTCTGTATATAAATACAGCAATCCGCCATGACAGGCGTTTCGGCGGGAACAACTCGTTAACACTAACGCCATCTATTAGCAGTCATCAACAACACTCACAATAGTAAGCAGCCCGCTGACGACCGATGAGATGAGGTCCTTGCCAGCTCGCGCCGTCACCATGGTGTTGTGTGCTCCGGAGACAGCTGGTCCGTGGTCTGCGGTCACTATCAGCACCAGCTCGAAGAACTTAGACGCCCAGTCTGGCAGTTCGCGTTGGAACCTATTAATATAGGATATTTTTTTAGCATGTTATACCGTCGCTCGCTCAGTGTGCGAGAGATTCTATTGGTTCTTAAGATACACATCTGTCGCTACGCCTCCTCGCACATCTCTGATAAAGACGCAGCAACGCCAAATAAATTGTGACGTCACCGTGTCTTGTCTAATATGGACTGAAAATAGATTCCAAATTCAAATTTTTGTATAGACAACTCAAATATGGAATCAATCCAAAAAGCAAATTGTGACGTCACATCAAGCGTTTACGAATTAATTAGTTTTATTTAATTGGATTGGATGGGTGAAGACATTTTATTATTATCCCACAGAAACTCTGATTTTTACAATTATAAAAACAACACATAGATGGCGTTAGTGTCTTACCACAACAAGCTGATGGTGCCTCCAACACCCAACTGCCTCTCCAACACCGCACTGATGGGTACACCGCAGTAGCTCAGCTCCTGACCGCGCTCGTCACATATTGTGCTTATAAACGCCGCTGGTTTGCGAATCATTCCTAATTTCTAGAAAAAAATATTACATTTGTTACGATCGCAAAGATAACTTTGTTATTCATACAGTTAATAAGAAATACAAACTTATCTTTGCTGTTGAAAATTTACTAAGTAAAATCTCTCGTACTTTTAGTTCTATTCTCAAACAACCGCAAAGATAACTTTGTTTTTCATAATGTTATAAAGAAATACAAACTTATCTTTGCTGTTGAAAAATTAATTAGTAAAATCTATCGTACTTGTTAGTTTTATTCTCCTGCGACCGCAAAGATAAATTTGTTTTTCATACAATTAAAAGAAAATACAAACTTATATTTTCGGTTCACTACAACTGATACATTTTCCAACTGCATAGATAGAATAGAGAAGTTTGTTATTTTATAGTATTACAAGGAATACAAACTTATATTTTGCTCTTGAAAAATTACTAGGTAAAAATCTGTTATTTTCGTACGACCGCAAAGATAAATTTGTTTTTCATAATGTTATAAAGAAATACAAACTTATCTATGCAGTTGGGAAAAAATAATTGTCTAATTTTATTTTGATAAGCAATAACTAATTTTTATAGTGAAATAGAGATTTGAAAATAAATAATACACTCACTCTCGCCCAATCATAGTCCATTGGTACTTTAGGGGGTTCCACTTCCTCCTTTTCAATAATTTTGCCTTCTGCTACTAATTTCTTGTAAACCTAAAAAAAAAAATAAACAATATTTAATGCCTGATACAAAAAAACACAAGTTTACGCGGACAAAGTCACGGATTATATAATATTGTTACCTTTTTTACAGCAGTCCCAAGTGTGTCAAAGGAATCGGGCACAGTAGCGCCATGTGCAGCCAACGCCGCGTTCTTAGCCACTGCCTTTTCTAATGCTGATCCAGCGAGAGAACCCGCGTGACCGAACTGCACTTCCGATGTGAACATGTCTGGAAAGAACGGCAGAGATAAGTTTGTATTTCTTTATAACACTATGAGAAACAAAATTATTTTTGCGGTTCACTACATAGATAAAATTGTATTTCTTTATGACACTATGAGAAACCAAGTTATATTTGCGGTCTTAATGAAATAGAAAACAAGCTGTATAACAGATTTTGACAATTTTTGAACTGCAAAGATAAATTTGTATTTCTTAATAAGAGTATGAAAAACAAAGTTATCTTTGCGGTCATAGGAAAATAGAACTAAAATTACGAGATTAAATTTTTTAACATTTAAACGGCAAAGTTAACGTTGTATTCCCTAATACCACTATGAAGAACAAAGTTATTAATGCGGTTATGTTACCTGAACAAGTTCCAATACACCAGGCGACGAGGGGCTTGGTGAGGCGACGCTCGCGGATCATCCTACAGACGTGGTACTCCTCCACTCCGCCCACCTCACCCAGCAGCACCACCATTTTGACGTTGGGGTCTGCTTCATATCTGTATTAACAGGAAACATGTTACAATAAAAAAAAGATTTTACTTCAATTTTTAAACAGCAAAGATAAGTTTGTTTTTCATAGTATTACAAGGAAATACAAAATTATCTTTGCTGTTAAAAAAATTCAGTTTCTAGATGCAAAACTAAGTTTGTATTCCTTTTTAAGATTAGGAAAAACAAAATTATATTTTCGGTTCACTAAAACTGATATATTTTCCAACTGCATAGATAAGTTTGTTTTTCATAGTATTACAATGAAATACAAAGTTATCTTTGCTGTTGGAAAAAAAAATTAGATTCTGGAATTATACCTGAGTAAGTGATCGACGAAGGTGGTCCCGGGGTATCTGTCTCCACCGATGGCGACACCCTCGCAAACTCCATCAGCCTCCTTGGAGAGGACGTTGTTCAGTTCGTTGCTCATACCGCCAGAGCGCGACACGTACGCCACACTGGAATTATAAACATATGATAAATATCATACTTTTTGTGGTCGATTGTGTATCTATATTATCAATGATCATTACCTGCCAGGTCTGTACAACTTGCTGTCAATTATGTTGTCGATCATGCCGGCTGTGTTGCCAATCTTGAAGCATCCAGGCTTTATACCACCAACAGTTGCTGGGCCTATTATGTTTACCTATAAAAATTACCAGACACTTTAAATTTTTTTAGATGAAAAAGAAAATTCCAGACATTTAACATTTCAATAGAAAAGACAAAAATAATTAGATGAAATTTCCAGACAGAAAATTCCTAATTTCCAGACATTCAAAATTTCAATAAAAAAGACACAAATAATTAGATGAAATTTCCAGACAGAAATTTCCTAATTACAAGATATTCAACATTTCAATAGAAAATACAAATATATTTGGGTAAAATTACCAGACAATAAAAATTTATAATTTGCATACATTTAAGTACATTTCAAATGAAGAGACAAGAATAATTAGATAAAATTTACAGACAATTAAAATTTATAATATCCAGACATTTAACATTTCAATAGAAGAGACAAGAATAATTAGATAAAATTTCCAGACAACAAAAATTTATAATATGCAGACATTTAACATTTCAATAGAAAAGACAAGAATAATTAGATAAAATTTCCAGACAACAAAAATTTATAATATGCAGACATTTAACATTTCAATAGAAAAGACAAGAATAATTAGATAAAATTTCCAGACAATAAAAATTTATAATTTGCAGACATTTACATTTCAAATGAAGAGACAAGAATAATTAGATAAAATTTCCAGACAATAAAAATTTATAATATGCAGACATTTAACATTTCAATTGAAGAGACAAGTATATTTAGATAAAATTTCCAGACAATAAAACATTATTCAATAGAAGAAATTAAAAATATTTTAATTCAAAAATTTAGGCACTTCAAAAAAAAAATTAAAATGGATACATATATCAATCGAAGAACCGTAAAAAAAAAACTGTCAAATTTACATGATTTATGTGATAGATCAGAACAATGGTAAAAAAAAATTATAATTTCCAGACAATTAAAATTTCAACTCAAACTTGTTCAAATAAATTAAATTTGAGTTTGAGCACGTATAATGTTACCAGACAGTTTAAATTTCAATTTACTCACCCCTCTAGCGTCTGCAAGTTTAATGATCTTCCGTGTCATGTTCTCGGGGATACCCTCAGCTATGATTACTATTGTGTTGATTTGGGGGTGTTGCATTGCCTGAAAAAAAAGAAAAAAAAATCATTGAAGCATCTTGTAAGACTGCTGTCAAAAAAACTGTACTTAATTTTATGAGGTAGTCATACTAACTTTTCACCCCCTTAAGGGATGATTTTCGAAAAAATATTTTACCCGTGTTTAACTTTGTACCCCCGTTTTACCCTTTTAGGGGGTGAATTTTCAAAAATCCTTCCTTAGTGCTCCGCTATGTTATAAAAGGAACCCCTGTGCAAAATTTCCAGTTTCTAACCCTTATAGTTTAGGCCCTACGTTGATATGTCAGTCAGTCAGCTTCTTATTTTATATATACTCCATTTTTTTTTTTTATAATAGATAAGGTAAGTGGCAACCATCGACCATGGACATGGACAAAACAATAGATACCCTCTTGTTTTGTCGATACGTTGCATCCTCGAAGATACAGTGGGGAGGGGGAATGTAGAAGAAAAATGGTGCGGATTCAGCGGACCTTAGGCAAGAACCCAGAGTCCACTAGACCCACAGCATTAATGGGATGGGAGAGGGAGGGGGTAAGTCTGGCCCACATGCTGGTGGTCGCAAGCCAGTCGGGGAACAGATCACCTACCACCAAAGGGGTGCTGGGTTACTCGGCTCTCCCAGCGGCAGAAGGGAATTGTATTCTAACCCGTCCCCTCACGGGTACGGTCACGGTCCATATATATATATTGAAAAACGCTACAAGGAGAAGGGGGAGGTGTAATATTGAATGGACTATTGGGTAAACGCAACGTAGATACTGCCACTAAACCGATAAATAATGTTTAGACGCAAGCCACATGGCTGTCAATTGTCCAGAGGGACCTCAATAAATGTCATCTAATGAAGAAGACGCCTGTCATCGGCAAAAATGGCGCCGCATTATTGAAAAAGCCGACCCCGCATAACGGGAAAAGGCGAGGACAAAGAAGAAGAAGAAGATGTGGATCTGATTGGATCTGTTGCACACCACCAAGATGAGAATGCTGCGATGGTCAGGAGGAGTTTAAAAGACAAGGTGCGCAACGAATACATGAGGGGAAGTTTTAAAGTTGCTCCAATATTTGACAAAATAACCGAGTCACGGTTAAGATGGTACGGACACATTATTCGCAGGCCCGCAGGCAGTAAAAGGGGGTGAGGAAGACCGCAAGCCACATGGCTGTCAATTATCCAGAAGGACCTCAATAAATGTCATCTCAATGAAGAAGACGCCTGTCATCGGCTAAAATGGCGCCGCACGATTGAAAAAGCCGACCCCGCATAACGGGAAAAGGCGAGGACAAAGAAGAAGAAGATGTGATTGGATTAGAAAGGCACGGGATAGACTCGTATAGATAGGTTAGGTTAGAAGATTCTAGAAGGAGTAGTGTATTTCGTTTAGAATATTACAGAACAGCGCCCTCGCTACCTTTAGGTAAAGATACAGCCATTATTTTCTATTATTAGTTATATTACACACGCAGAGCTACAATATTACTCCTGAAGGTTATACTTTTTCACAGAAGCATTACAGCTTGATTACTCGCGATGTAATAATGATGGCGGCGTATTTATTTGGTTACCTCTCATCTTTAAGCCTGTTAAAGATTTTATATGGCAACACCCTAATAAAAAAAGTAGTGATATACCAGGAGGTCCGAGTTCGATCCCCCACATTCTCCATGCCCTCAAAGGTATGTGAAGTCTGCCAACCCGCACTGGGCCAGCAAGGTGGACTATGGCCTAATACCCTCCTAAATCTGAGTAATGAGAACAATATCTACCTGTATAGTACTGTCATATGCTGATCGAAGCGAGGCGAAGTTGACAAGAACAGTTGCCTCTTGATGTTTACGCATTGCTACGTCCATGTCGCTGAAAACTAAAAATGACACCATTAATATAAGAGCCAATTTATAGTGTCTGGTAGGAGGTTAAAATCTAGAGTGTCTGGCATCTGTCAAGGCACTCGGACTATCATGAAAATACATAAAAAAAATTAAAAAAAAACGGTGAGAGGAGTTTAATATTTTTTTCTATGACATGGAAACTCCTATTATTTTTTTTTAGCAACACTAACCCAACATTATTTGTCAAATTAGAGCTCCCTCATAAAAATGTAGGAGGGGTAAAGGGAATACTAGTAGTATGTAATCCTTAATGCTAGTAATTTAAAAAAAAAAATTTAGTGTGTCTGGGAATCTGTCAGGACTCTCGGACTAACATCAAAAATTAATAATATGGCGGCTTAGTTAAGGAAATAGGAGAAGTTCAAAATTTGTTTTACCACATGGCAACATTATTGTTTTACACAACTACATACTATTGTAGCAAAGCTAAATAATAATACTTTTTATAATATTTTTTTTGGCAACACTAACCCATGCAAGTCTAAAAAAATTTTTTTTATTGGTAAAATATTTTTATACCTTGCAACACTACACTATTTTAATCTATATATAAAAAAAAATACTTTTTATCCCGGAAAATTCATCAATACAAACCTGGTATAAACACTTCCTTGTCGCCAAAATAGTATTTCTGTTTGTGATCAGCGGTGAATGGATACACAATAGCGACGACAGACGGCTCCGCGCGACGGCATATGTAGTCGAAGTCCAGCATACCCTGAAAACCACACACTATTATATAAAGAGAAAAGATTTGATTGTTTGTTTGGCCTGCTCGAAAACTACTGAACCGATTTTGATAAACCTTTCACTCATAGAAAGCTACATCCTTTCCAGGTAACATAGGCTATGTGGTGTTGCCATAAATATTATAATTAAAAAAATATGGCCATTTAAATACCATAACGTGGCCATTTTGTACAGTGAAGGTTTTCTCTGGAACTACAGATCTGATTTAATAATAACGTAGAGGGGGTGGGGGGTGGGTTCCCGATTAGTTTTTTCATAAAGAGAAAAAATTACCTTTTAGAATAATGCTGCGTTTCCACCAGAGATGTGTGAGGATATGTAGGAAGGGAGGGGGGTTGCAGTGACAATAACGAGTACTAGTACTATTATTATGAACTAGTCGACCCTTGCGACTTCGTCCGCGTGTAGCTCCGCTCCTATTGGTCTTAGCGTAATGATATATAGCCTATAGCCTTCCTCGATAAATCGGCTATCTAACACTGAAAGTATCATTTAAATCGGACCAGTAGTTCCTGAAATTAGCGCGTTCAAACAAACAAACTTCGTTTACCTGTATAGCTCTGTTCTGCATTCCCCAAACGATGGCTTTAGTCCTATCACTGAATAGCGGCCTCGCTGTTGACAACTGCTGGCCCAGGTCCGCCCTGGTTGGTGCTTGGGAGCAGACTAGATCCAGGAGTGCTGGGGTCAGCTCTGGTAGCTCGATCTTTGGAGCTGGCTGCAAAAACATAAGTAAGATTTGAATTTTTCTCTAAACAAATTTGAATTTGGAATCTATTTTCAATTCATAACACATATATGGATTACAGATTATAAAAGATTCCGAATTTGAATATTTCTATACACAAATTTGAATTTGGAATCCATTTTCAATTCATAACACATATATGGATTACAGATTATAAAAGATTCCGAATTTGAATATTTCTATACACAAATTTGAATTTGGAATCTATTTTCAATTCATAACACATATATGGATTACAGATTATAAAAGATTCCAAATTTGAATATTTCTATACACAAATTTGAATTTGGAATCTATTTTCAAGTCATAACTCATAGAGTTTGGATTACAGATTATAAAAGATTCCAAATTTAAATCGTTCTATACACAAATTTGAATTTGGATTCTATTTTCAATTCATAACTCATATATGGATTACAGATTATAATAGATTCCAAATTTGAATATTTCTCTACACAAATTTGAATTTGGAATCTATTTTCAATTCATAATTCATAGATTTTGAATTACAGATTATAAAAGATTCCAATTTTGAATATTTCTATACACAAATTTGAATTTGGAATCTATTTTCAATTCATAACACATATATGGATTACAGATTATAAAAGATTCCGAATTTGAATATTTCTATACACAAATTTGAATTTGGAATCCATTTTCAATTCATAACACATATATGGATTACAGATTATAAAAGATTCCGAATTTGAATATTTCTATACACAAATTTGAATTTGGAATCCATTTTCAATTCATAACACATATATGGATTACAGATTATAAAAGATTCCGAATTTGAATATTTCTATACACAAATTTGAATTTGGAATCCATTTTCAATTCATAACACATATATGGATTACAGATTATAAAAGATTCCAAATTTGAATATTTCTATACACAAATTTGAATTTGGAATCTATTTTCAAGTCATAACTCATAGAGTTTGGATTACAGATTATAAAAGATTCCAAATTTAAATCGTTCTATACACAAATTTGAATTTGGATTCTATTTTCAATTCATAACTCATATATGGATTACAGATTATAATAGATTCCAAATTTGAATATTTCTCTACACAAATTTGAATTTGGAATCTATTTTCAATTCATAATTCATAGATTTTGAATTACAGATTATAAAAGATTCCAATTTTGAATATTTCTATACACAAATTTGAATTTGGAATCTATTTTCAATTCATAACACATATATGGATTACAGATTATAAAAGATTCCAAATTTGAATATTTCTATACACAAATTTGAATTTGGAATCTATTTTCAATTCATAATTCATAGATTTTGAATTACAGATTATAAAAGATTCCAATTTTGAATATTTCTATACACAAATTTGAATTTGGAATCTATTTTCAATTCATAACACATATATGGATTACAGATTATAAAAGATTCCGAATTTGAATATTTCTATACACAAATTTGAATTTGGAATCTATTTTCAATTCATAATTCATAGATTTTGAATTACAGATTATAAAAGATTCCAATTTTGAATATTTCTATACACAAATTTGAATTTGGAATCTATTTTCAATTCATAACACATATATGGATTACAGATTATAAAAGATTCCGAATTTGAATATTTCTATACACAAATTTGAATTTGGAATCCATTTTCAATTCATAACACATATATGGATTACAGATTATAAAAGATTCCAAATTTGAATATTTCTATACACAAATTTGAATTTGGAATCTATTTTCAAGTCATAACTCATAGAGTTTGGATTACAGATTATAAAAGATTCCAAATTTAAATCGTTCTATACACAAATTTGAATTTGGATTCTATTTTCAATTCATAACTCATATATGGATTACAGATTATAATAGATTCCAAATTTGAATATTTCTCTACACAAATTTGAATTTGGAATCTATTTTCAATTCATAATTCATAGATTTTGAATTACAGATTATAAAAGATTCCAATTTTGAATATTTCTATACACAAATTTGAATTTGGAATCTATTTTCAATTCATAACACATATATGGATTACAGATTATAAAAGATTCCAAATTTGAATATTTCTATACACAAATTTGAATTTGGAATCTATTTTCAATTCATAACACATATATGGATTACAGATTATAAAAGATTCCAAATTTGAATATTTCTATACACAAATTTGAATTTGGAATCTATTTTCAAGTCATAACTCATAGAGTTTGGATTACAGATTATAAAAGATTCCAAATTTGAATATTTCTATACACAAATTTGAATTTGGAATCTATTTTCAAGTCATAACTCATAGAGTTTGGATTACAGATTATAAAAGATTCCAAATTTAAATCGTTCTATACACAAATTTGAATTTGGATTCTATTTTCAATTCATAACTCATATATGGATTACAGATTATAATAGATTCCAAATTTGAATATTTCTCTACACAAATTTGAATTTGGAATCTATTTTCAATTCATAATTCATAGATTTTGAATTACAGATTATAAAAGATTCCAATTTTGAATATTTCTATACACAAATTTGAATTTGGAATCTATTTTCAATTCATAACACATATATGGATTACAGATTATAAAAGATTCCAAATTTGAATATTTCTATACACAAATTTGAATTTGGAATCTATTTTCAATTCATAACACATATATGGATTACAGATTATAAAAGATTCCAAATTTGAATATTTCTATACACAAATTTGAATTTGGAATCCATTTTCAATTCATAACACATATATGGATTACAGATTATAAAAGATTCCAAATTTGAATATTTCTATACACAAATTTGAATTTGGAATCTATTTTCAAGTCATAACTCATAGAGTTTGGATTACAGATTATAAAAGATTCCAAATTTAAATCGTTCTATACACAAATTTGAATTTGGATTCTATTTTCAATTCATAACTCATATATGGATTACAGATTATAATAGATTCCAAATTTGAATATTTCTCTACACAAATTTGAATTTGGAATCTATTTTCAATTCATAATTCATAGATTTTGAATTACAGATTATAAAAGATTCCAATTTTGAATATTTCTATACACAAATTTGAATTTGGAATCTATTTTCAATTCATAACACATATATGGATTACAGATTATAAAAGATTCCAAATTTGAATATTTCTATACACAAATTTGAATTTGGAATCTATTTTCAATTCATAACACATATATGGATTACAGATTATAAAAGATTCCGAATTTGAATATTTCTATACACAAATTTGAATTTGGAATCTATTTTCAATTCATAACACATATATGGATTACAGATTATAAAAGATTCCAAATTTGAATATTTCTATACACAAATTTGAATTTGGAATCTATTTTCAAGTCATAACTCATAGAGTTTGGATTACAGATTATAAAAGATTCCAAATTTAAATCGTTCTATACACAAATTTGAATTTGGATTCTATTTTCAATTCATAACTCATATATGGATTACAGATTATAATAGATTCCAAATTTGAATATTTCTCTACACAAATTTGAATTTGGAATCTATTTTCAATTCATAATTCATAGATTTTGAATTACAGATTATAAAAGATTCCAATTTTGAATATTTCTATACACAAATTTGAATTTGGAATCTATTTTCAATTCATAACACATATATGGATTACAGATTATAAAAGATTCCAAATTTGAATATTTCTATACACAAATTTGAATTTGGAATCTATTTTCAATTCATAACACATATATGGATTACAGATTATAAAAGATTCCAAATTTGAATATTTCTCTACACAAATTTGAATTTGGAATCTATTTTCAATTCATAATTCATAGATTTTGAATTACAGATTATAAAAGATTCCAATTTTGAATATTTCTATACACAAATTTGAATTTGGAATCTATTTTCAATTCATAACACATATATGGATTACAGATTATAAAAGATTCCAAATTTGAATATTTCTATACACAAATTTGAATTTGGAATCTATTTTCAATTCATAACACATATATGGATTACAGATTATAAAAGATTCCAAATTTGAATATTTCTATACACAAATTTGAATTTGGAATCTATTTTCAAGTCATAACTCATAGAGTTTGGATTACAGATTATAAAAGATTCCAAATTTGAATATTTCTATACACAAATTTGAATTTGGAATCTATTTTCAAGTCATAACTCATAGAGTTTGGATTACAGATTATAAAAGATTCCAAATTTAAATCGTTCTATACACAAATTTGAATTTGGATTCTATTTTCAATTCATAACTCATATATGGATTACAGATTATAATAGATTCCAAATTTGAATATTTCTCTACACAAATTTGAATTTGGAATCTATTTTCAATTCATAATTCATAGATTTTGAATTACAGATTATAAAAGATTCCAATTTTGAATATTTCTATACACAAATTTGAATTTGGAATCTATTTTCAATTCATAACACATATATGGATTACAGATTATAAAAGATTCCGAATTTGAATATTTCTATACACAAATTTGAATTTGGAATCCATTTTCAATTCATAACACATATATGGATTACAGATTATAAAAGATTCCAAATTTGAATATTTCTATACACAAATTTGAATTTGGAATCCATTTTCAATTCATAACACATATATGGATTACAGATTATAAAAGATTCCAAATTTGAATATTTCTATACACAAATTTGAATTTGGAATCTATTTTCAAGTCATAACTCATAGAGTTTGGATTACAGATTATAAAAGATTCCAAATTTAAATCGTTCTATACACAAATTTGAATTTGGATTCTATTTTCAATTCATAACTCATATATGGATTACAGATTATAATAGATTCCAAATTTGAATATTTCTCTACACAAATTTGAATTTGGAATCTATTTTCAATTCATAATTCATAGATTTTGAATTACAGATTATAAAAGATTCCAATTTTGAATATTTCTATACACAAATTTGAATTTGGAATCTATTTTCAATTCATAACACATATATGGATTACAGATTATAAAAGATTCCAAATTTGAATATTTCTATACACAAATTTGAATTTGGAATCTATTTTCAATTCATAACACATATATGGATTACAGATTATAAAAGATTCCAAATTTGAATATTTCTATACACAAATTTGAATTTGGAATCTATTTTCAATTCATAACACATATATGGATTACAGATTATAAAAGATTCCAAATTTGAATATTTCTATACACAAATTTGAATTTGGAATCTATTTTCAATTCATAACACATATATGGATTACAGATTATAAAAGATTCCGAATTTGAATATTTCTATACACAAATTTGAATTTGGAATCTATTTTCAATTCATAACACATATATGGATTACAGATTATAAAAGATTCCAAATTTGAATATTTCTATACACAAATTTGAATTTGGAATCTATTTTCAATTCATAACACATATATGGATTACAGATTATAAAAGATTCCAAATTTGAATATTTCTATACACAAATTTGAATTTGGAATCTATTTTCAATTCATAACACATATATGGATTACAGATTATAAAAGATTCCAAATTTGAATATTTCTATACACAAATTTGAATTTGGAATCTATTTTCAAGTCATAACTCATAGAGTTTGGATTACAGATTATAAAAGATTCCAAATTTAAATCGTTCTATACACAAATTTGAATTTGGATTCTATTTTCAATTCATAACTCATATATGGATTACAGATTATAATAGATTCCAAATTTGAATATTTCTATACACAAATTTGAATTTGGAATCTATTTTCAATTCATAACACATATATGGATTACAGATTATAAAAGATTCCAAATTTGAATATTTCTATACACAAATTTGAATTTGGAATCTATTTTCAATTCATAACACATATATGGATTACAGATTATAAAAGATTCCAAATTTGAATATTTCTATACACAAATTTGAATTTGGAATCTATTTTCAATTCATAACACATATATGGATTACAGATTATAAAAGATTCCAAATTTGAATATTTCTATACACAAATTTGAATTTGGAATCTATTTTCAAGTCATAACTCATAGAGTTTGGATTACAGATTATAAAAGATTCCAAATTTAAATCGTTCTATACACAAATTTGAATTTGGATTCTATTTTCAATTCATAACTCATATATGGATTACAGATTATAATAGATTCCAAATTTGAATATTTCTCTACACAAATTTGAATTTGGAATCTATTTTCAATTCATAATTCATAGATTTTGAATTACAGATTATAAAAGATTCCAATTTTGAATATTTCTATACACAAATTTGAATTTGGAATCTATTTTCAATTCATAACACATATATGGATTACAGATTATAAAAGATTCCGAATTTGAATATTTCTATACACAAATTTGAATTTGGAATCTATTTTCAATTCATAACACATATATGGATTACAGATTATAATAGATTCCAAATTTGAATATTTCTCTACACAAATTTGAATTTGGAATCTATTTTCAATTCATAATTCATAGATTTTGAATTACAGATTATAAAAGATTCCAATTTTGAATATTTCTATACACAAATTTGAATTTGGAATCTATTTTCAATTCATAACACATATATGGATTACAGATTATAAAAGATTCCGAATTTGAATATTTCTATACACAAATTTGAATTTGGAATCCATTTTCAATTCATAACACATATATGGATTACAGATTATAAAAGATTCCGAATTTGAATATTTCTATACACAAATTTGAATTTGGAATCTATTTTCAATTCATAACACATATATGGATTACAGATTATAAAAGATTCCAAATTTGAATATTTCTATACACAAATTTGAATTTGGAATCTATTTTCAAGTCATAACTCATAGAGTTTGGATTACAGATTATAAAAGATTCCAAATTTAAATCGTTCTATACACAAATTTGAATTTGGATTCTATTTTCAATTCATAACTCATATATGGATTACAGATTATAATAGATTCCAAATTTGAATATTTCTCTACACAAATTTGAATTTGGAATCTATTTTCAATTCATAATTCATAGATTTTGAATTACAGATTATAAAAGATTCCAATTTTGAATATTTCTATACACAAATTTGAATTTGGAATCTATTTTCAATTCATAACACATATATGGATTACAGATTATAAAAGATTCCGAATTTGAATATTTCTATACACAAATTTGAATTTGGAATCCATTTTCAATTCATAACACATATATGGATTACAGATTATAAAAGATTCCGAATTTGAATATTTCTATACACAAATTTGAATTTGGAATCCATTTTCAATTCATAACACATATATGGATTACAGATTATAAAAGATTCCAAATTTGAATATTTCTATACACAAATTTGAATTTGGAATCTATTTTCAAGTCATAACTCATAGAGTTTGGATTACAGATTATAAAAGATTCCAAATTTAAATCGTTCTATACACAAATTTGAATTTGGATTCTATTTTCAATTCATAACTCATATATGGATTACAGATTATAATAGATTCCAAATTTGAATATTTCTCTACACAAATTTGAATTTGGAATCTATTTTCAATTCATAATTCATAGATTTTGAATTACAGATTATAAAAGATTCCAATTTTGAATATTTCTATACACAAATTTGAATTTGGAATCTATTTTCAATTCATAACACATATATGGATTACAGATTATAAAAGATTCCAAATTTGAATATTTCTATACACAAATTTGAATTTGGAATCTATTTTCAATTCATAATTCATAGATTTTGAATTACAGATTATAAAAGATTCCAATTTTGAATATTTCTATACACAAATTTGAATTTGGAATCTATTTTCAATTCATAACACATATATGGATTACAGATTATAAAAGATTCCGAATTTGAATATTTCTATACACAAATTTGAATTTGGAATCTATTTTCAATTCATAATTCATAGATTTTGAATTACAGATTATAAAAGATTCCAATTTTGAATATTTCTATACACAAATTTGAATTTGGAATCTATTTTCAATTCATAACACATATATGGATTACAGATTATAAAAGATTCCGAATTTGAATATTTCTATACACAAATTTGAATTTGGAATCCATTTTCAATTCATAACACATATATGGATTACAGATTATAAAAGATTCCAAATTTGAATATTTCTATACACAAATTTGAATTTGGAATCTATTTTCAAGTCATAACTCATAGAGTTTGGATTACAGATTATAAAAGATTCCAAATTTAAATCGTTCTATACACAAATTTGAATTTGGATTCTATTTTCAATTCATAACTCATATATGGATTACAGATTATAATAGATTCCAAATTTGAATATTTCTCTACACAAATTTGAATTTGGAATCTATTTTCAATTCATAATTCATAGATTTTGAATTACAGATTATAAAAGATTCCAATTTTGAATATTTCTATACACAAATTTGAATTTGGAATCTATTTTCAATTCATAACACATATATGGATTACAGATTATAAAAGATTCCAAATTTGAATATTTCTATACACAAATTTGAATTTGGAATCTATTTTCAATTCATAACACATATATGGATTACAGATTATAAAAGATTCCAAATTTGAATATTTCTATACACAAATTTGAATTTGGAATCTATTTTCAAGTCATAACTCATAGAGTTTGGATTACAGATTATAAAAGATTCCAAATTTGAATATTTCTATACACAAATTTGAATTTGGAATCTATTTTCAAGTCATAACTCATAGAGTTTGGATTACAGATTATAAAAGATTCCAAATTTAAATCGTTCTATACACAAATTTGAATTTGGATTCTATTTTCAATTCATAACTCATATATGGATTACAGATTATAATAGATTCCAAATTTGAATATTTCTCTACACAAATTTGAATTTGGAATCTATTTTCAATTCATAATTCATAGATTTTGAATTACAGATTATAAAAGATTCCAATTTTGAATATTTCTATACACAAATTTGAATTTGGAATCTATTTTCAATTCATAACACATATATGGATTACAGATTATAAAAGATTCCGAATTTGAATATTTCTATACACAAATTTGAATTTGGAATCTATTTTCAATTCATAACACATATATGGATTACAGATTATAAAAGATTCCAAATTTGAATATTTCTATACACAAATTTGAATTTGGAATCCATTTTCAATTCATAACACATATATGGATTACAGATTATAAAAGATTCCAAATTTGAATATTTCTATACACAAATTTGAATTTGGAATCCATTTTCAATTCATAACACATATATGGATTACAGATTATAAAAGATTCCAAATTTGAATATTTCTATACACAAATTTGAATTTGGAATCTATTTTCAAGTCATAACTCATAGAGTTTGGATTACAGATTATAAAAGATTCCAAATTTAAATCGTTCTATACACAAATTTGAATTTGGATTCTATTTTCAATTCATAACTCATATATGGATTACAGATTATAATAGATTCCAAATTTGAATATTTCTCTACACAAATTTGAATTTGGAATCTATTTTCAATTCATAATTCATAGATTTTGAATTACAGATTATAAAAGATTCCAATTTTGAATATTTCTATACACAAATTTGAATTTGGAATCTATTTTCAATTCATAACACATATATGGATTACAGATTATAAAAGATTCCAAATTTGAATATTTCTATACACAAATTTGAATTTGGAATCTATTTTCAATTCATAACACATATATGGATTACAGATTATAAAAGATTCCGAATTTGAATATTTCTATACACAAATTTGAATTTGGAATCTATTTTCAATTCATAACACATATATGGATTACAGATTATAAAAGATTCCAAATTTGAATATTTCTATACACAAATTTGAATTTGGAATCTATTTTCAAGTCATAACTCATAGAGTTTGGATTACAGATTATAAAAGATTCCAAATTTAAATCGTTCTATACACAAATTTGAATTTGGATTCTATTTTCAATTCATAACTCATATATGGATTACAGATTATAATAGATTCCAAATTTGAATATTTCTCTACACAAATTTGAATTTGGAATCTATTTTCAATTCATAATTCATAGATTTTGAATTACAGATTATAAAAGATTCCAATTTTGAATATTTCTATACACAAATTTGAATTTGGAATCTATTTTCAATTCATAACACATATATGGATTACAGATTATAAAAGATTCCGAATTTGAATATTTCTATACACAAATTTGAATTTGGAATCTATTTTCAATTCATAACACATATATGGATTACAGATTATAAAAGATTCCAAATTTGAATATTTCTATACACAAATTTGAATTTGGAATCCATTTTCAATTCATAACACATATATGGATTACAGATTATAAAAGATTCCAAATTTGAATATTTCTATACACAAATTTGAATTTGGAATCCATTTTCAATTCATAACACATATATGGATTACAGATTATAAAAGATTCCAAATTTGAATATTTCTATACACAAATTTGAATTTGGAATCTATTTTCAATTCATAACACATATATGGATTACAGATTATAAAAGATTCCGAATTTGAATATTTCTATACACAAATTTGAATTTGGAATCTATTTTCAATTCATAACACATATATGGATTACAGATTATAAAAGATTCCAAATTTGAATATTTCTATACACAAATTTGAATTTGGAATCCATTTTCAATTCATAACACATATATGGATTACAGATTATAAAAGATTCCAAATTTGAATATTTCTATACACAAATTTGAATTTGGAATCCATTTTCAATTCATAACACATATATGGATTACAGATTATAAAAGATTCCAAATTTGAATATTTCTATACACAAATTTGAATTTGGAATCTATTTTCAAGTCATAACTCATAGAGTTTGGATTACAGATTATAAAAGATTCCAAATTTAAATCGTTCTATACACAAATTTGAATTTGGATTCTATTTTCAATTCATAACTCATATATGGATTACAGATTATAATAGATTCCAAATTTGAATATTTCTCTACACAAATTTGAATTTGGAATCTATTTTCAATTCATAATTCATAGATTTTGAATTACAGATTATAAAAGATTCCAATTTTGAATATTTCTATACACAAATTTGAATTTGGAATCTATTTTCAATTCATAACACATATATGGATTACAGATTATAAAAGATTCCGAATTTGAATATTTCTATACACAAATTTGAATTTGGAATCTATTTTCAATTCATAACACATATATGGATTACAGATTATAAAAGATTCCAAATTTGAATATTTCTATACACAAATTTGAATTTGGAATCTATTTTCAAGTCATAACTCATAGAGTTTGGATTACAGATTATAAAAGATTCCAAATTTAAATCGTTCTATACACAAATTTGAATTTGGATTCTATTTTCAATTCATAACTCATATATGGATTACAGATTATAATAGATTCCAAATTTGAATATTTCTCTACACAAATTTGAATTTGGAATCTATTTTCAATTCATAATTCATAGATTTTGAATTACAGATTATAAAAGATTCCAATTTTGAATATTTCTATACACAAATTTGAATTTGGAATCTATTTTCAATTCATAACACATATATGGATTACAGATTATAAAAGATTCCGAATTTGAATATTTCTATACACAAATTTGAATTTGGAATCTATTTTCAATTCATAACACATATATGGATTACAGATTATAAAAGATTCCAAATTTGAATATTTCTATACACAAATTTGAATTTGGAATCCATTTTCAATTCATAACACATATATGGATTACAGATTATAAAAGATTCCAAATTTGAATATTTCTATACACAAATTTGAATTTGGAATCCATTTTCAATTCATAACACATATATGGATTACAGATTATAAAAGATTCCAAATTTGAATATTTCTATACACAAATTTGAATTTGGAATCCATTTTCAATTCATAACACATATATGGATTACAGATTATAAAAGATTCCAAATTTGAATATTTCTATACACAAATTTGAATTTGGAATCCATTTTCAATTCATAACACATATATGGATTACAGATTATAAAAGATTCCAAATTTGAATATTTCTATACACAAATTTGAATTTGGAATCTATTTTCAATTCATAACACATATATGGATTACAGATTATAAAAGATTCCAATTTTGAATATTTCTATACACAAATTTGAATTTGGAATCTATTTTCAATTCATAACACATATATGGATTACAGATTATAAAAGATTCCGAATTTGAATATTTCTATACACAAATTTGAATTTGGAATCTATTTTCAATTCATAACACATATATGGATTACAGATTATAAAAGATTCCGAATTTGAATATTTCTATACACAAATTTGAATTTGGAATCTATTTTCAATTCATAACACATATATGGATTACAGATTATAAAAGATTCCGAATTTGAATATTTCTATACACAAATTTGAATTTGGAATCTATTTTCAATTCATAACACATATATGGATTACAGATTATAAAAGATTCCGAATTTGAATATTTCTATACACAAATTTGAATTTGGAATCTATTTTCAATTCATAACACATATATGGATTACAGATTATAAAAGATTCCAAATTTGAATATTTCTATACACAAATTTGAATTTGGAATCTATTTTCAATTCATAACACATATATGGATTACAGATTATAAAAGATTCCAATTTTGAATATTTCTATACACAAATTTGAATTTGGAATCTATTTTCAATTCATAACACATATATGGATTACAGATTATAAAAGATTCCGAATTTGAATATTTCTATACACAAATTTGAATTTGGAATCTACGGGCTAAACGAAATAAATAAGTGGTTGAATAAATGGAAAATTAAAGCAAGTGCATCCAAATCAATCCACGTAACATTTACATTGAAAAAAAGGAGTATGCCCCCCAGTACGTCTTGGAGATAACATATTACCCCACTGTGACAGAGTTAAATATCTTGGACTCCACCTAGACCGTAGACTAACCTGGAAATATCATGTTAAATCTAAAAGAGATGAGGTAAACATAAAATATAAAACTATGCTCTGGCTGCTACGTCGAAACAGCAAATTGTCAATCGACAATAAACTCCTTATCTACAAAATGCTCTTGAAACCAGTGTGGATGTATGGGATACAGCTCTGGGGAAGCGCCAGTAACTCAAATATTGCCATCATACAAAGATTACAAAATATCATTTTGCGCACCATTTCCAATGTACCTTGGTTTGTTACTAACAATGAAATCCATGCCAACCTAAAAATGACCACAGTGAAGGAAGAAATTAGAGCTGCTTCACAAATCTACCAACAACGGCTTGCCCTACACCCCAATCAATTGGCAGCCCAACTTAAAAATCAAAAACATCCTAGACGCCTAAAGAGGCATGATGTTTTACAACTGCACGAGAGGGTGTAGCACCCTCATAACAAGAGAAGTGCCCTCGTTGGAGGTCACACTCATCACGCCAACTATCGCACCACCTATCCGCTTATAGTCCAGGGACTGATTGCAGATGTAAACAAAAAAAAAAAAAAAAAAAAAAAAAAAAAAAAAAAAAAAAAAAAAAAAAAAGATTATAAAAGATTCCAAATTTGAATATTTCTATACACAAATTTGAATTTGGAATCCATTTTCAATTCATAACTCATAGAGTTTGGATTGCAGATTATAAAAGATTCCAAATTTGAATTATCTATACACAAATTTACAAGTAGAATATCTTACCGCAGGTACTGGCTTAGGCAGCTGCTTAGGAGCGTAATCCAGCTGGTGGTCTGATGGTATGGGCGCGTGGCCAAGCGCGAGTCGGACTATCGCCGTCATGTTGCTCTCCGGTCCGAAGACATACATTGGGATACGAAGACGGTGTCCAACTTCTCGCATTTGTCTATAAAAAAACAATTTGATTAATCAACGCTTTGAATGCCGCCATGACAGATTTATGCGTTCATACGCACTTTGTGTATATTGCGCATTGATTCGCATACAAAGGGGGGGAGAGTCTTGCTGAGTGTGACAAGATGTGACAAGGGGGGACGGGGTATCTACGGCAACGTGGGGGCCTTAGTTGTGTGACGAAATATTTACAGGCGGTCACAGAAAGTGTGATACTCTCTAGTTAGCGTTGCCGCTTCAAAGATAGAGTGTGGAGGGGGGAGGGGGAGCGAAGAGAAGAATACTGCTGTTTCATTGGAGCCTGAACATTAATAATTCTATCAATCGCAGCATAGACATAGGGGCCATTCATGAAATACGTTTGCATACATTGGGGGGTGGTTTGGTGTCAAATTTTATTAAAAAAAAGAAATATTTTTAATTCTCAAAATTTGTGTACTATCCATTAAATATAATTGAGGGGGGAGGGGTGTTGTTGGGTCTTAGTTGTGTATCTAGATACTCTCTAGTTAGCGTTGCCGCTTCAAACATAGAGTGAGGAGGGGGGAGCGGGAGCGAAGAGAAGAATACCGCTGTTTAAGTGGACCCTGAGACCTGGACCCAGACACTAGAACTAATGGGAGAAGGAGTACTATGACTATGACTTACCTAAGCCCCTCCTGGTAGTTAGGACCACCTCGTCTCACAAATATAGTAACATTGTATTGTAACAAAGCGTCTTTATACGTCTCGATGGCGGTGATAATACCACGGAAGGTATCCGCCACGTTTGTGAAGTTAGCTATACCCCCACCTATTATTAATACCTGAAAAAAAAAAATATCTTTCAATTGACAGAAGTTTAATTTTTTTTCTATCATATGGCATTAAAGTAAGCACCTGCTTGTCTTTTAGAATCTTAACTGCACAATGCCCACTACCTTTGGAAGACTTCCTCATAAAAATTGGGGGGTTTTTATAATTTTTTTTTTTAAAGAGAAATGGTTATCCTTAGAAACTTGTATATAGGAATTAAACGGTCATCACAACTCTGGATTGATATTAACTTACAAATTGAATTAAAACGAAAAATTAAAATTAAATTATTATTATTTCATTAGAATCCCTAAAAATTAACTGTTCGGCCCAAGTCAGTTATTCCAAAACATTTCTCTTAATCATCACGAATTATGAGTCTGTCTCCTTAATGTCAAATATAAATTAATTTTAACTTACTAATAAATAATTACTCCATTTTGTTTTAAAGTACACTCACTGTTTTATTATTCACAAACAACTTTGAAACTTTATTATCAATGCAAAACAAACTAATTGAAAATGTCATTTTAGCAGGAATAACATTACGGTACACTACTTGCCGCCATTTTGTTTTAAAGTATTAACAACTATTTTATATCCACTAAGAAATGTAAAACTTAATTATCAACGTAAAACAAACAAAATCACTTTATAATTCAAAATATCTTTTTTTGTTTACTTATGTAACTTAATTAATATTATTAGCAGGTATAACATTTTTGTAAAACATGTGCCTGTCATTGGTTGCTAGGCAACGCTTTATCGTTTCCCGCGTAAAACATCAATGCGACGCTTTGGAACATGAAAGTATTTTTGTAAGAATATTCAAATTTGGAATTCAGACAAGATTGAACATCGCGCAATTAATAGGTGAGGATTGTATAATGTATGGAATACATTTTTTTTTTTATACGAAGTTGTGCGAGGAAAATCTTTGTTGGGAATTTGAGAAATTGATTTCGAAATAAGCATAGCATAAGTATTAGTAAAATTATTAAAAAATAATGAATTAAAATCGATATTTAAAATCTCAAAATTTCGAAAATCGATATTTATTTCGAAGTATTAAATTAGTACGAGATTTGATATTTTTTAAGAGCTCAGTACATACATAAAGCAGCACTACTGAATCATTCCCTTTTTGTATCTCTTATTAAACTACGATTTTCTCACCCCCACTACTAGTAGAAAGAGTAAGCTCTCATTAGCTCTACTATCGTCGCATGTGTTCGATCACGAACTGCGTCAAACGCCGATCACATCTCTTAAAATATAATCATGGTAAAATTTCGAAATATCGATATTCTTTTCTACATATATCGATGTTTTTTTAAAATATCGATAGGACACATATCGATATATTTTTATCATTTGCTAATCCCTACTTTTAAATTTGTTAGACAATGCTAAACAAGAACAGAATACCATAGACTATTCCAAATTCAAATTAGACACATTGAATTTTACCACAGATTAATTATAGATAAAAACTGAAGTAGAAAAAAAAGTATGATAATTGCTTGACATCATAAGTCACAGACTGTCACATAAATCAGTGTTGCCAGCAATATGAATAATGGAGTCCCTTACCTTTCCCTGTGGATGTTTATCCCTACACATAAGACTGAAGATAGTCTTAGCGTAATCAGCGGTCTGGCTCTCAGTGGGGGCTCCGGAGTACTCTCCGTAGTTGGCGAGCTCAGCAGCGCCCCCTAGGGCACACACCGTGTCCGTATACACTACGGAGGCTCCTCCACCAGCCACCATTGTCCAGATACGTCCAGACTTGTTGAGGACTGTTAGCTGTTGATTAACAAATCACCAATTATTTATTTGATTTTTTTTCTATGTTGAAAAAGGCACAAGTGTTGCCACATTAAGCTATTTTGAATGGATGTCATTTAAAAAAAATGGATTAATCAGCATTACTAAACAATTAATTTTTTTGTTGGAAAAGGCAAATGTATTACACCGTACAGCCTATAATGACAAATTTAAGTATCTCTAGTGCATATCAATAATATCTTGGTGTTGCCAAATTAAGCTATTTTAAATGGATGTCATTTAAAAAAAAAACAATTTGATAAATCAGCAATTATTAAACAAAAATTTTTTTTGTTGGAATAGGCAAAGGTCTTACACCATACAGCATATGATGACAAATTTAAGTATCTCTAGTACATATTAATAATATCTTGGTGTTGCCACATTAAGCTATTTTGAATGGATGTCATTTAAAAAAAAAACAATTTGATTAATCAGCAATTACTAAACAAATCATGTTTTTTGTTGGAACAGGCAAAGGTATTACACCGAACAGCCTATGATAACGTCATCATGTTAGGTGGGGGCACGACCTATCGATTGTGAATCCAATGCCTAAATCACTGAATTAAAAAAAAACTACATTTAGATAAACTTACTTTAAGACTAGCACCACTCTTAGCATCCAGATCAGCTATATGAGCCTCCTCCGGATATGCATCCCTTCCAAACGGTGGTGGGAAGGTTATCTCCCCCCAATTCTTAGCACAGATAAAGTCTGCAGTTTGGTCTAGTTTAGCAGCTAAATCTAACAGATAGACCCGCTCGTTGGTGACGACTATGGGGTTTATCTCCATGTATGTGAAGTACAAGTCCACGAACACTCGGTAGAGGGAGAGGATGAATGTTGTCAGTATTCTGTAATAGATACGATTAATTTTACAAAAATAATATAAAGACTCAATCAGAAACAAAAATTCTAAAAAAAAATATTTTTACGCGATAGTGGTGTAGAAATTACCTATAAAGAAGGTCTGAGTAAACATTTTCATTCACAAAATTGAAATAGCAACTTTCATACATAAAATTGTAAATAGCCACTTTCATAATGAAAGTTCTTAATAAGCACTTTCATACGGATAATTGTGAATAACCACTTTCATACAGAAAATTCTGAATAGCAACTTTCATTCACAAAATTGAAATAGCAACTTTCATACATAAAATTGTAAATAGCCACTTTCATATTGAAAGTTCTAAATAAGCACTTTCATACGGATAATTGTGAATAACCACTTTCATACAGAAAATTCTGAATAGCAACTTTCATTCACAAAATTGAAATAGCAACTTTCATTCACAAAATTGAAATAGCAACTTTCATACATAAAATTGTAAATAGCCACTTTCATATTGAAAGTTCTAAATAAGCACTTTCATACGGATAATTGTGAATAACCACTTTCATACAGAAAATTGTGAATAACCACTTTCATACATAAAATTGTGAATAGCAACTTTCATACGGAAAATTGTGAAATTACCACTTTCATAGAGAAGATTACGAATAACCACTTTCATACAGAAAATTCTGTATAAGCACTTTGATACAGAAAATTGTAAATAACCACTTCCGGTTAAAGATTTTTATTCTCATTAAGAATTTACACATTAAATTCACTTACATGAGAAATTTAACATATGAATATATTATACAAATGAGAGTAGCGTACTTAGTTTCTATTAAAACAATAATAATTATAAATAAAAGCATAAAAGTGGGTATTTTTACGTTAACATTAAGGCGAACTAGTTATGAGTGATCAACGACAATAAAAAATGTATAAATCTCATTTCGAATTTTAGCTTACACTCAATCCCATAAGGCTTAGTTTTAAATGGCGTAATACTTCACCTTAATTTTGTAATTACTTACTAGTTACTTGATAATATGAACTTAAAAATCATTTAGTTAAGGTTTGTTCTTCGATAATTCTTTATTCACGTTGACTTGACTGACAATAAACTATATAGAAAAAATATTATTACAATGATAAGGATACACAGAGTAAGACAATACTGGAAATGCCAACAACTTCATCATGGTTTATAATTATTTAAAATGTGGATATTTTGCAAACTTTTATAAGTTGTTATAGTTTTAGATTCTTTGATGTCGTTTGGTAGTTCGTTATAAAGCTGTGCTCCTTCATTTAATAGGTTCTTTTTTCCGTAATTAGTTCTTTTTTTTTACATCTATCCTTTTAGTAAATTTTAAATTAAAATGAAAATTACCATTCATTTTTTTTTGATCAGAACGCAAGTATTGTATATGTATGTTTGTTCGACGCTCATTATTTTTGTTTCTTTGTAGATTCTTTCTGATGGCGTCAAGAAGTCATATTGAGACAGTATTTTAATGAGTTTGTTCTGGGCTATTTGCACTAATTTTTTATTAGTCTTGGCAGCCGTGCCCCAGATTTCAATAAGATATTCTACGTGTGGTTTTGCAAGAGTATTATATATTGTAAATTTAACTTGCTATTAAATAACCACTTTCGTACAGAAAATTGTGAATAACCAATTTCATTCACAAAATTCACATTCATAAGCAAAATTGTGAACAACCACTTCCACACACAAAATTGTGAATAACCACAATACTTTCATACATAAAATTGTGAATAGCAACTTTCATACGGAAAATTGTAAAATTACCACTTTCATAAAGAAGATTATGAATAACCATTTTCATACAGAAAATTCTGTATAAGCACTTTGATACAGAAAATTGTGAAAAATACAGAAAAAATGTAAATAGCCACTTTTATATAGAAAATTCTGAACAATCACTTTCATAAAGAAGTCTGAATAAGCTTTTTTAAAAAGTTTTAAGAAACACAATACTGCAATTCACATGCACTACATCAGTCACAAGAGAGTTGAAGGCGAGAGTAGACATGTGACAGTATAATAAAGTGTTTTATACATGTTGTTATTCTATACCTTTTAGTAGTTGTAGTTTTAATGTTCTTCAAGAGAACTCTGTCAATTTCTTCACCAGTGGGGAAAGTGTCCACTGGTACCTGAAACAATAATAAACTATAAATCGGGAGTAAACGATTATCGAATAATCGGAACGCCAGAGCCATCTACGATGCTAGGGTAGGATAATAAACGCTTCCGTCGTTTTGACATACCCAACCTTTGGAGGGGTATTCCATTTTCTTGTCCTTTTATACACCCTTTACTAAAGCACTAGAGCTTAATCTAAAGCATGGTCTCATCGAGTGGACATTATCTGGAGCAGTGATAGTGTAAGTGTGATAGTGCGGTGTACGACAATAAGACAGTTCATGATTCGAGTGAGAAACTCGATATATGTAACAACACTGAAGGGACTGCACATTTTATGATATTAAATGGAGAGGAAATACAAATCAGTATTATTGGTCTTGTCCCTTTGTATACTCTTTGCCGAGGCACTAGAGCTTAGTCTAAGGCATGGTCTCATCGAGTGGACATTATCTGGAGTAGTGATAGTGTAAGTGTGATAGTGCGGTGTACGACAATAAGACAGTTCATGATTCGAGTGAGAAACTCGATATAACAACATTGAAGGGACTGCACATTTTATGATGTTAAATGGAGAGAAAAAACAAATCAGTATTATTGGCCTTGTCCCTTTATATACTCTTTGTCGAGGCACTAGAGCTTAGTCTGAAGCATGGTCTCATCGAGTGAACATTATCTGGAGTAGTGATAGTGTAAGTGTGATAGTGCGGTGTACGACAATAAGACAGTTCATGATTCGAGTGAGAAACTCGATATAACAACATTGAAGGGACTGCACATTTTATGATGTTAAATGGAGAGAAAAAACAAATCAGTATTATTGGCCTTGTCCCTTTATATACTCTTTACCGAGGCACTAGAGCTTAGTCTGAAGCATGGTCTCATCGAGTGAACATTATCTGGAGTAGTGATAGTGTAAGTGTGATAGTGCGGTGTACGACAATAAGACAATTCATGACTCAAGTGAGAAACTCGATATAACAACACTGAAGGGACTGCACATTTTATGATGTTAAATGGAGAGAAAAAACAAATCAGTATTATTGGCCTTGTCCCTTTATATACTCTTTACCGAGGCACTAGAGCTTAGTCTGAAGCATGGTCTCATCGAGTGAACATTATCTGGAGTAGTGATAGTGTAAGTGTGATAGTGCGGTGTACGACAATAAGACAATTCATGACTCAAGTGAGAAACTCGATATAACAACATTGAAGGGACTGCACATTTTATGATGTTAAATGGAGAGAAAAAACAAATCAGTATTATTGGCCTTGTCCCTTTATATACTCTTTGTCGAGGCACTAGAGCTTAGTCTGAAGCATGGTCTCATCGAGTGAACATTATCTGGAGTAGTGATAGTGTAAGTGTGAAATTGCGGTGTACGACAATAAGACAATTCATGACTCAAGTGAGAAACTCGATATAACAACATTGAAGGGACTGCACATTTTATGATGTTAAATGGAGAGAAAAAACAAATCAGTATTATTGGCCTTGTCCCTTTATATACTCTTTGTCGAGGCACTAGAGCTTAGTCTGAAGCATGGTCTCATCGAGTGGACATTATCTGGAGTAGTGATAGTGAAAGTGTGATAGTGCAGGGTACGACAATAAGACAGGTCATGACTCGAATGAGAAACTCGATATAACAACACTGAAGGGACTGCACATTTTATGATGTTAAATGGAGAGGAAATACAAATCAGTATTATTTGTCTTGTCCCTTTATATACTCTTTACCGAAGCACTAGAGCTTAGTCTGAAGCATGGTCTCATCGAGTGGACATTATCTGGAGTAGTGATAGTGAAAGTGTGATAGTGCAGGGTACGACAATAAGACAGTTCATGACTCGAATGAGAAACTCGATATAACAACACTTAACGTCATTATAGAGAGTGTGATGTTACATAGAGTGTGTAATTGTATAGAAAACGACCTAAGCCAACCAGAGTAGAGTAGAGTAGAGACGATGCTTTAGACATTTTGTCGTTAAATCCAGTGACGTTATAAGGAGTTTACACTTTGTACTATATAGATCAAATTTTTTTTTTAAATTTAAAAATGACAGTCCCTAAGACTTAAAACGATCACACCGCTCGACAAGCGCTTCATCCCCTATTTTAACCGATTCAAGCCTTTTACTGGCGATAAAACGTAGCCTATGTCCTTTCCCAAGCTCTGCTCTATCTCTGTATAAAATTTTATCAAAATCCGTTCAGTAGTTTAAGCGTGAAAGCGTAACAGAATGACAGAGTTACTTTCGTATAAATAATATTAGTTTGAACTAGTTTGAGCTGGTTTACTAAAAAGGTTCTTCCTTAGGTTTTGAGCAAAAATAGTGGGGGATTAAAAGGCGCTGCTCTCCCCTCATTCCCCGCTATAAAGCCCCCTAATAGTGATTTCTGCGCATTCAAGGTCAAACCTATATTTACGTGCCTATAGCTATAACTATAATAATAATATATGTATACTTTAAATTCACAAAAAAAATTTTTTTTTTTCTATAATGACTTAGACACGATGCAATAAATAATTTTTATTTAACAACTTTGACTGACTCGAATAAAATATTAATTACATATAAACCTTCCTCTTGAATCACTGTTTCTATTGGTGAAAACCGCATTAAAATAGATAGAGGGAAGCACCTCTGTCGGGAAGACAAAGCTCAGCTGGTAAATCAAATAACTTACGTCAAGTCTTATAGCCAAAGCGTCCACGTCACCAACATCAACTCCTCCCTGGTGGTGGAACATGATCGTGTCGGAGCGACGTCCAGACTGGATGCAGAGGTACATCTCCTCATTCTGGAAATCAATACTAATATTATATATGTGAAAGTGTCTGTTGGTTTGTCCAATTAAATAAAATTAAAACCTACACAAAATATTATAAATAAAATAATTACATAATATTATAAAATAAAATGATAAAAAATTGGTTAATATCTAAAGTACCTGTGGGCAATAAGGCCTGTCGGCTAATAAGGCCTAAAAGACTGGCATTGTGTGAAAATATGAAAAATTCTATTATTTTGATTATTGCAACAATTTAAAAATAATTGTATGCCTATTATAGTCGTAGGTCTTATTATCCTATACATTATAATAAGGCCTATTGTCATGGTTTTTTAAAATCTTGTTGAAATGATTTTTTTAAAAATAATTTCATCTCTGCCTTAAGCTAGACCTTATTATTTGAAGTTTGTTTTAAAAAATTGCAAAATATGTGACGTCACATTACAACGACAATGGTCTATGTCAAATGATTTCGGAAACATCCGCATTAGGTGTAAAGTTTTCACTCACAGCATTGTGTTTAACGAAGGGCTCCACGACGAAGCGCCGCAGCTTCCCTGATGCAGCACCTATCTTCTGTTCCTTCCCACTGTGTTCAGAAAGCCAGCGCCTAACCTCGGCAGCAGTCTTGTTCACACCCACCAGACCCAGCTTGCCCCGACGCTTGATCAGCTGGTCGGGTTTTACTACTAGTTGCTGGAAGAAATTTTGTTTTTATTAAACCAAAAAGTTTCACTGTATGTCCCTATTAGAGATATAAACGATCCCCAACTATAAAGTGTGGATCACGGTTGCTTTGAAACATAACAATTAATTAATTAGCATGGTGTACCATGGCCTAATCCCTCCTCATTCTGAAGAGGAGACTTGGCTCAGCAGATGATGATGATGAATTAATATGTCTGACAAGGAGTATGAACCATCGAAACTGCTTGATTACTGAGAAAAGATCTTTTGATAGTTCCTCAAGTAACATATATAATATAGAAATTTTATAATATAATGTAAGTATAGTAATATTAATCAGTTTAAGGGTGTCTGACAGGGGGTTGCAACTGTACTTAATGCCTGACAATGGACGACGTGATTATATAAATATATATATTTTCATCGCTGCTCATAATATACAAATAATTTGTGCTAATATATTTATGTGTTATTTACCTCTTTAGTGAGCCATGGGTTTTTTCCTAGTTCATCCTCCCATATAGTGCCTTGCTCAAAAACCGCAAACCGACACGGCACTAGGGCTGTGCCTGGTGCTATGTGCCTGAAAAAAAAAACAATAATATATTTATAGATGTAGTATACAATTAAAAGAAGGAATGGAATGGATGGCCTATCTCAAAAGCCATACGATCAGGAGATAACTAAACGTTACTGCGTTTAATTCTGACAGGAACCTAAGCAGTGCCTTGGACTTGTGACTAACTACTTGGTGTAGGCTTAAGGATATCCTTTATTCGATCGAAACACTCACCTCCACTGCTTAATTTCACTGTCTAAATCAAAGATTAGACTAACATAAACCTATCCTAACACATGGCTAACCTAACCTAACTCACACTTCCGACATACATATATATACACCAGTGCATTAAAAAAGCCTTATTCCTTCTGAAGGACTTTAGAGCTAATTTAAAAGTATTGTAATTTTGGGCCGATGACCGAATATTCGGATAAAATTTTAATCACCAGATATTCGGCTATATAACGCATAATCAATTCTAATATAGTCAAAGTATAGGTAGTCCAATCAACAACAACAAGCTTACTTTTTGAACTATCTATATCTTTTTTAACAAGTTTGACATTAAAGTTGTGTTACCGAAATTCGGCCAAAAATTTAACCTAAGTATGATAGTTTATATATAATCTATATTATATTAAACAAGATTTTTTAATGTATTTAATAGTAATTTTGTATTCGTGATATAAATAAGTATAGCTGACTATCCAATATTTGTCAAAAATTTTAACCATCGGAAATTCGGCTAAATTACAAAAAACAGAAATAAAAAATTCAATCAACAACAAGATTAATTTTTGACAAACGATAAATTTCTAGTGGGTAAACTTCAGTAACTTTTATTCGTCAAATAAATAAATATAGCTGACTACGAAATATTCGTCCAAAATTTTAACCATCGGATATTCGGCTAACACTGAAGCGGTCTCAATAAACGATCCTCCATCATGCAAATACATAAATCTTTATTTGTATGATTGATTGATATGATTAATTGTTTTCATCATATTTGTTTTCAATCATTACCTTATCAATAACAGATTTAAAGAATTAAAATGATTAGTAATAAATAAAGATAAAGCAATTATTGTGTTTTCGAATGATTGTGATCAACATATCTACATTTTAATCTGATTTCAATCAAACAGACAGATTAATTAGACCTCTTTGGAGTGTAAAAAGCATAATCAAATCAACTCAACTGTTTGGAATCAAGTTTTGGTTTCTAAAGAGTCTGATGATGGTGCGAGAAGCAGAAAAGTGGAAATAATCAGTAAATACTTTTAAATTCGAATTTTTGAGTCTGATGATGAAACCAAGAGGTGGAAAATAGAACTCTTCAGTTAATAGTGAATTCCTCGAGTTGAGAATCAGGTTTGGGTTTGTCCAGCCAAAACAACACTGTTGATAGGGTTTGACAATAGATACTCTCTGGTTTTGTCGATGCGTTGCATCCTCGAGTCCAGAGTCCACTAGATCCACAGCATTAATGGAATGGGAGGGGTAAGTCTGGCCCACATGCGGCTCGATTCGGCATGGCGGTCGGATGCTGGTGTTCACAAGCCAGTCGGGGAACAGATCCCCTACCACCAAGGGGGTGCTGGGTTACTCGGCTCTTTCTATCCCGTCCCCTCACGGGGAGAAATATGGCTAGTAATTTAATGATATATTGTTGAAGGTAGGATTAGCTGCTTCTAGGTCTCAGGCCTCCAAGCACTGATCGGCTTCTATCTAAGGCTTTTAGTACTGATTTTTTGACATCTATATTATTGGAAAATAAAAAATTAGCCGAATATTAGTAGACACTATTTACTAACAGAAAATTTTCGAAAAAATTTTCAAAATATATAGAGTGTGAATTTGTCCTTAATGACGTAGAGCAAAAGCATGCGCTACAAACAGTCACTTTCACATTTTAGTTATAACGGTGTGTACGACATTCTAACCTGTTTGGTTGGGCCAAAACTATGTGTTATGTACCTGCTTATAAGATCCTTGCCGGTCGCCTCGTATATGGCTTTTGAAGACATTGTGTGTTTGTATGTTTTAGTGGCCACGCGTCATAGAGCTGTTGATTTATACCTGTAACAAAAAAAATATTTAGTATTATTTTTAATTTACGTTATCTGTGGCGGTGTTAGACGTCAGTACTGTATGTCTGCGCAAAAAAATATTTTTTTTTTCTCAGCTATTTATTTATCGTAAATTCTTACTAAAAAACATTAAGGATCTAGTGAGTAGACAAAATTACTCGAGAATTCTCACTGAGAAACTGATCGATATAAATAATACACATATAATAATAAAATATTAAATTATATCCTAGAAATCTTGAAATACGGTAAATCCGGCTAATAAGGCCTGTCGGCTAATAAGGCCTAAGTAAAAAAAAATTAAAATATAGATGTAATAACTCGATGTTGCGTGGAAAAAAGAAAAAAAATTACAAGTCTATTATTATTATTATTTATACATATATATAACTCAATTAAACTTAATATATAAAACTGAAGAATTTGTTTGTTTGAACGCGTTAATCTCAGGAACTACTGGTCCGATTTGAAAAATTATTTCAGTGTTAGATAGCCCATTTATTGAGGAAGGCTATAAGCTATATATAATCACAATAAGACCAATAGGAGCGGAGCTACACGCGGACAAAGTCGCGCAGGTCGACTAGTTATTTATAATCAAATATATTGATACAAAAATATTATTAGTTATGAGTATTTTATATTAGAATTGGTGCGGTTATTATGGCCTAACAAATTTATAGGCCTTATTATACTCCTACTAATTTTAAATTTTTCGTAATACATATTTGTTGTCATCTTGTCTTTTAGTTAGATACAGCCCTTTAAAGTGTGAATGGAATGTAAAAAAAACTGTACTCGGCCGCGATTGGACGAAAACGATGGTGCGTTCATCGCGTGATCACTCGCCGTTACTTATAAAGGCATCTACACACTCACATTAAAATAAAATTCTTACTAATTATACATGTATGTTCGTTACTCAATCGCGCAAAAACGGCTGAACGGATTTCATTGAAATTTAGCACACAGATACTCTATAACCTTTTTTTTTTTTTTTCGCGGAGGAATGCATTTACACATACCCTTTAAGACCCTGGTGGGGCCGGCTGGGTTATGTGGGACTCACCGACGAGCAGGTCGACCGCGATACCCACTAAACCTCCGCGGTTACCCTCCTCGTCATAAACGTTGCGGGGACGCTGAACGCACTCTACCGCAAACGCCTCGACGGTCGACCCATACTAAAATGGGCCTGTGCGCCTCCCGAGAGGTGTCCCGGGTAACGGGGACATTCTCGGTTCCCCGGAGGCATCAGTTGACAGAAGGCGTGCGTATCTACGTCGTCTCCCGCCCGGTCGACCTCTACGGATCGGGTCAGATGAGGCATCGGCCTCCCGGGCCCGTGATACTCTATAACCTAGATTAACACATAGGCTACCTTTTATCCCGGAATAATTCAGAATTCCTGCGGGATAATAAAATATATTTACCGTCGAATACAACCATATATTGATAATTAAATGATTTTTTTATAAATCTAAAAATTCACAATTAATGTTTGAAGATTCTATCGTACGTAAAACGATTAAGGGGGAGAGGGGGGTCGACCATGTCTTATTTTTTCTTACAAGACAAAATTATACTTTGAAAAAGCGCGGGCAACATTCATTTTTTCCCTTTAGATTCCTAAGTAATAATACTAATAATAGGGAGGAAGGGGGTCAATCACTACCGAAAATAGTCTTACGTAATATAAATACACACTAAAATTGGTGGCAATGTTGCCAGTTACTAAAAAAAATAAGTATGTTAAATGTATAAACCAGTAATTCCCAAAAAGAAGATGTTGAGTTACAGAGGGTACTTTAAAAAAAAATTAATTGGGTGGGGGGTCATCAGAATATTCAAAATATATTAAGAAATATATTTTTGTACAATTTGGTTAATGGTAGTACGACATATTGAACTCGAATAAAATGCAGCGATCTGATTGGTCGAGAGCGAAGGCGCGGCATCATACGATATTGGCTCTCGCTGGATGTTATGGCGTTAACACACTGACGACTTATGTATATTATACTGCTGTATAAATCATGGACTTATGTATAATTATAGGTTGGGTTTGATAAAAGTATTAATGACGTATTATTTCTTCACTCGTTTCAGATTTAAGTTAATTCAGGTTTAATTTTTTTAGTGTATGGAAATTTCATTGTCATGATTTACACTGTCCCTTGTTCAATTGTTCATGGTGTGGGATTTAGTGAATTTAGCCAGAGTCGCGGACGAGAGCTAACTTTCTTTAGAGGCTCGGCTCAATATGTTGAGGTCAATAAATGTGTTATAACGAGTACACATTAAGAGATGTTGACGTGTAAGTTAGGCTTAGGTTAGCCCAATCTTAGGTTTAAATAATAACAAAAAGAATCTGGGCAGTGGAGGCTAGTGTTGTAATTGTGTTGAAGATCTCTAAGAAACCTATCCAAGGCACTGCTTAGGTTCCTGTGGTAAATGTAAGAGATCATAATGTTTAGTTATTTATCGGTTCAGTAGCAGTATCTACGTTGTGTTTACCCAACAGTCCATTTCATATCGCCCCCTCTTTTAGTGTTTTAAAATACTCTGTCCTTCATCTCCTTGTTCAAATTTTTGCCCTCCTTAGTAATTCCCTTGGGGTTTGTGTGTGTTTATATATATATGGCTATTATTATAAATAGTAAGGATGTAAAAGTTTAGATATGGAAACACGGCTGAACGTATTACAATGATATATGACACACAGATACTTTATAACCTGGATTAACTTTTAATCCAGGAAAAATTCAGAGTAACGATCCACACCCGCGCAATAATTTGCGGTTATTTTAAAAATAAAAGTGACAAATAAATTGGTTTTATTAATTATTAGCATAATCTAGTTAATTTTATACAACACGATATCTTAGTGACACATTTTCTTGACGGGTATAGTGCTGTATATAAATACTAATACTGAATACAGATTTGGCATCAGTTTTTACTTTATACACTTAAAATTGAAGAAATGAAGCAGGCACGTAGGTATTTAAATCCATATGTTAATACTTTAGGTATCTCTGTAATTTTATTATATAAGTATAATAGGTAATTATTTTACAGTGTATTTTGTAATCATTCTCCAATATTCTGTTGCAAAAAAACAATACTACAAGTTTTCCGTTTGACGTCAATATTTCATAAAAACTATATACACATACATACAATAAAGACATATACATTCACATAATGGTATAGTAGACCTTGAAATATAGAAGAAATAATACTTGAAATATACGCTGTTTATTTCCTAATTAGTCGTTAAAATACAATGATAGATAAACGATAAAAATTAAATTTTCTATTGTATGTTAATACTGGTTTTTCTAGTCAATTTTCACTTCATTTTGAACTCCCGACGCATAAAAACCTCTGTATCTAAAACATCGATACAAGTGTATGAGAATCATACTAGTCAACCTGCCCCGGCTTCGCACGGGTACTAATTACCACGCACAACGGTGTTAGATGTATCAAAAGACTTTTCAATACATGTTAGCAACACTGTTTATAAAGTAGTAGTAGCGGGTAGATCATTTTATATTATTTCGAGTATACCGACGTGAAGACAATATATAACCTTTAGTGCGACAGATTAGTCTCAGTCTCTCTGGTGTTTTCGTGCAGTGAACATGGAAATTAGTGTTATAGTGTTGTGATTAAGGTTACCCTTCTCGAGGTCCACGTGAGTTTACTTTATTATCTATTGTCGTCAGCGAGGTCGAGTGGTGGAGGTGAGAGTTAATATATTATGAAAGAGCTCTTTAAACCTGCTCCTGGGTCTCAAGCCCCAGGCACCGCTCGCCTCAGTCTAAATTGCCTGTGTATATGTATTGCTGTACAGTAATGGGTATCATATTTCTCTCCATGTTAATAGCATACATTAGATTTTTTTTCGGATAAATAGTAGCCTATATATTAATCCGGATTATAAAGTATCTATGTGCCAAGTTTAATTGAAATCCGTTCAGCCGTTTTTGTCTGATTAAGTAACAAACATACAAATATCAAAACTTTCATATCCTTACTATTTATAATAATATCCATCGCAGTCTTTTAAATCTAGGGGATCGCGTGCTCGAAGATTAAAAAAAAATTATACAAACTATCAACGATCCGTTTTCGTTTCACTAAAATTCAGAAAAAAAAAAAATTCAATTTGATTAAATTCCAGAAATTATTATATTATTAGCAATACTAAATTATTTAGCTTTATAATATTAAATTACACATTTAAAAATATCATGTATAATTGTATGTATAATTAAAACTAATATTATAAGTGTAGTGTGTTACAACCTTAACAATTAACCTGCCATACCTGACGCGATAAAAAACATGGACTTTGCATTTACATGTTTTTATAATATATCATTATATATTACTATGAAGGAAAACATATTACATACTGCGCGAAAAATATTTACACATCATTGATCAATAATTTTATGGATGCACAATCCATGTCCGAAAGTGTCCGAAGTCGTGTCCGCACTCAAATATTTATTTCTAACGCAATTGTTAAACCAAAGTAATATTAGCTCATTGCTCATTGACCTAGCGTCACTTAGTGATTAAAAATAATATGAAGTGTAACATACTGAGTAGTGACGTCATTGATTACATCAAAATTAATGATATGTTAACTATTCTAAATAACATTTCAAACTACTACTGAACGTAGTAAACAATGATAATATGGAATTAAAACGGGAAAAAACAAACAGTGCCTGGGGCCTGATTTTCTATTATATATTCTATCGCCTACACTGCTATCTCACACTTCTTTACACTACTCTATGATAGTCAATATTTACTTTATAAAACTGTACGGTTAGATATGCAAAAGATAGATCAAAAATAAAAAGATAGATTGATTCAAATATAAATCTGAAGAGGTGTTAAATATTAGAGCCTTATAGGAAGGCCTTTTAATCCTGCATCTAGGTCGCAAGCCCCAGGCACATCTCGGCTTCCGTCTAGATTGAATACTGTTGAAGTCTTTTGAGTGTTATTGTGCAGGTAAGCTGACATTTGTTACTCAATCACACAAACGGCTGAATGGATATCGATGAAATTTGGCACACAGATACTTCATAAACCGAATTAACACATAGGATACTTTTTATCCCGGAAATATTCATAGTTCCTGTGGGATTTTTATACAAGTATATATATGTCGGATGTGTGAGTTAGGTTTAGGTTAGGTTAGCCTTGTGTTAGGTTAGGTTAATGTTAGTCTAATCTTAGGTTTAGACGGTGAAACTAAGCAGTGGAGGTGAGTGTTGTGATCACTTAAAAGACGTCCTTAAGCCTACACCTTGGTCACAAGTCCAAGGCACTGCTTAGGTTTCTCTCGTAATTGTTAGAGATCATATTTGATCATTTATCGGTTCAGTAGAAGTATTGTAATTACTATATAGGAGCTCCTCCTTTAAGTAATTACAACACTCGCCTCCACTGCTAGGCTCTATATTTAAACCCAAGGTTAAACGCACATAAACCTTTTTTTTTTTTTTAATGTGGGAAATGCATTTACGCATACCCCTTGAAGGGGTTATGTGGGACTCCCAGCGATAAGCGCTGGACTACCGCACTAAAACCCACCACCGTCCATGCCGTATGTTAGGCGCCGCAGGAACGCGTTAGCATACTACTGCGGACGCCTCGGCACAACCACCCGTCTGCGGGTACAAGTACCCGCAGTTTAAACCCGCCCATGGGCTCGCTTTACCAAGCACCTAACCGAGGGGGGATGCCAGGACATGTCTACTGAAACACCCAGCCCCCGGAGGAGTCAGAAGCGGCCCATATCCCTCGAGATCAGGTCGCTCACAAGTCATCTCTGCTAACAGAGGAGTACCCGGAGCGACCTGTACCTCCGGCCACCGGACCCCCCTGGACTTAACCGCCGTCTGCGACGCCCAGGGTACGAACGTTGAAGTTTAAGGCCCGCGCCCGTCACGCCGGCGCTCCGCGACTTCCGCGCCCAACCTTGGCGCAAACCTCTGCGCCGGCCGCCCGACCGCTCCTCCCATCCCGGATACGCTACTACACCGAGACAGGAGTCGACGGCGAAACATCCAGCGCAAGAGACACTCGCGCTTACGCGCCTCACCATGACGCTTTCACGCCCACGCATCAGATATGTCCAACTGCCCCCCCGATCATGGAGTACGGTTGCGCCACTGAGTGGCTACCCCACGAACGGAGGCGCAGCGGGACACACAGAACTAGACGCTGCAACGCAGCCACCGCCCACTGCGCCTACGCGCCCCTCTTCTGCGGATATTGGCCTCCGGATAGTAATAGTGGAAAATTACTATCCGTAGTTGCCCAGGGTGCACCGGCCCACAAAATGGTGGGCTCTCGAGGAGGTTTCCGCAGCAAGCACCCCAAACGCACATAAACCTAACCTAACACAAGACGAGGTAATTACATTGTAAGGTACTCACGTGACCTTGATCGGACAACACTATCACTATTTAGACACTACTTCACTTCTTGACAGACCGCGCACGACTAAGACTTCAGTCAGACTGTCGATGGCATATAAAGGGTCACAACAGAAGTGACTACTACCCCACTCCAACGCCATAGACAGCGATGATGATTCGATTTAATCGATAACCTTTTACTATTCTCCGACATATATATATATAAAGGTTAATGAATAAGATACTTATTAATTAATTAGAGGTCTCACAGATTATAAATAATAATTGCAGTCACGAAATGAGATAATAATTACAAGTACAAGATAATAAGTTACTATGCCGAAAGCGTGTGGGAGTTCACGTGATCGCGTAATGTATACAGCAGGTTAGAGGTGAACGGTAGTGACGGTGTTTAAATTATTTATTATATATGTTGGAATCCAAAACTGATTGGATTCTCTCTAAAATTACATAACTAAACCAGAGTACGAGTGACAGACAGACTTACCCGTGAGGGGACGGGCTAGAATACTATTCCCCTCTGCCGCTGGGAGAGCATCTCGTAAGACTCGTTTTCTGACAATAACTCTATAATATCCTATAGGACCCAGCTTCAACAAATAAAAAAAACGTATATCTTTCTTTTTTCATTTAAACGTCTCAAACGATCATTTCTGTTTCTGAGAAGTATGATATTGCCATATCGTTCTTGGAAGGATTACATTAATATGTAATCTTTTTCTTTTGGTTCTTATTTTATTCATTAAAATGAGGAAAATTTGAAGTTTTTGAATTATTACATTAAATCAGAAAGATCAGATTTGATAAGTAAATTTTGATCGACGTCATTTTGCCTGTAAAGTAGACTTTGATCGAGACCGAGTTCTGTTCGAACGAATGTGGGACCTATTCTGTTATTGATTTAGAAAAAAATCTAAGGACGCGACAATTAAGCACCACTTAGTTTCGAAAATAAAGCATACAGAGTAAAACTAGATGAGGACCAATCTAACACTATTACAAAACAGCTTCAAAAAGTAAACCGAATTGGCTCAAGTAGAAATTGATCGTGAACAATAATATCACGAAGTAGCTTAGTAAGTTTGATCTTGAGCTATCAACCAGATGCTGTCACAAAGTAGCTTGAAAAAGTACCATATGCTACTTTCTCCAAGTAGACTTTGACCGTGATCTACCAACATGGTGCTGTCAGAAAAGAAAGTTCATAAAGTAATCTATGATGAATGCTACCTTATTCAAGTAGACTTTGATCGTAATCGACCAACATGATGCTGTCCCAGAGTAGGTTCAAAAATGAATCTATGATAAATGCTACTCTATACAAGTAGACTTTGATCGTAATCGACCAACATGATGCTGTCACAGAGTAGGTTGAAAAATGAATCTATGATAAATGCTACTCTATACAATTAGACTTTGACTGTGATCCACCAACATGGTGCTGTCAGAAAAGAAAGTTCATAAAGTAATCTATGATGAATGCTACTTTATTCAAGTAGACTTTGATCGTAATCGGCCAACATGATGCTGTCCCAGAGTAGGTTCAAAAATGAATCTATGATAAATGCTACTCTATACAAGTAGACTTTGATCGTAATCGGCCAACATGATGCTGTCCCAGAGTAGGTTCAAAAATGAATCCATGATAAATGCTACTCTATACAAGTAGACTTTTGATCGTAATCGACCAACATGATACTGTCACAAAGTAGGTTCAAAAATTAATCTATGATAAATGCTACTCTATACAAGTAGACTTTGACCGTGATCCACCAACATGATGCTGTCAGAAAAGAAAGTTCATAAAGTAATCTATGATGAATGCTACTTTATTCAAGTAGACTTTGACTGTGATCCACCAACATGGTGCTGTCAGAAAAGAAAGTTCATAAAGTAATCTATGATGAATGCTACTTTATTCAAGTAGACTTTGATCGTAATCAACCAACATGATGCTGTCCCAGAGTAGGTTCAAAAATGAATCTATGATAAATGCTACTCTATACAAGTGGACTTTGACTGTGATCCACCAACATGGTGCTGTCAGAAAAGAAAGTTCATAAAGTAATCTATCGTTCATAAAGTAGTAACAAAATAGGTTCAAAAGTGATCTATCATAATTGCTACTTTTTCCAAGTAGACTTGGAAAAAGTACGTGATCGACCAACTTGGTACAGTCACAAAGTATCCTCGTGTATTAAGACTTTGGTCATGGTCAACAATAAGGTTAAGTTAGTCTATTTATTTAGTCAGACTATAAATATTTACATTGAAAAATTACTAAAAATAGTACTACTCAACGTTGAATATTTTCAATGTGAACGACACTAGATCTATATCTTATCTTTAGCAATTCATTGCTTCCGCTTCCTTCTAACCCCTAACTTAAATGGGTGTTTAATCTTATATTTGCCAAACTGACTGACTGACTGACTCACTACAGAAATCCAATCCATATGATATAAGTTAAACGTTCAAATGGGTGGTCATCGTCCCATGTCGAAGGTATCCGAAACATACATTGTCGCTTCCCACTATTTGTATATGTATAATACTTGCATATTATAATAGAAATCACGCAAAGCTAGGGCGGGTCGCTAGTTTATAAATATTAGGTAAATTTCAACAAACGATCCTAAAATAAATACTTTTTGAACTTAGCAAAGAAGGTGACCTTTTGCCCTTTTAAATATTCAACGAACAGCGTACAAAGTATAATTTATTTACGTATCCACCAAAATTATATAAAGCTTATGTACTGGCCCTCGCTATGCTGAGGGATTAATAGTTATATTACTAACATGTCAATAGTTCATCAAAGCAACGTCATCCAGACGCGATTTTCGATATCAAACGGTGTAAACATTTAAATATTTTTCCGGTGTATATAATAGTTATATAACTTCCGTGCATGCGCGTGCGCGTGCGCTTCCTCACTGTTAACAATAGGTACAATAAATAGCATTCTTATTGCATAATACACATTGTAAAAGATCTTTTCACTGTTTTTTTTATTTTTCTCCAATTTGTAGCCTCACTCACTCTCTGTTGTTTGGTTTCTCCAGCAGTTCTTAAGATTCAGCCTTACAGTTGTTGTTTTCCCAGCATTACTTCATCTCTCTGTTGTTGTTTTGATATTCTCCAAGTTCCTCTCTGTTTACATTCAGTTTCTTCACAATAAATTCCCTTTTTCTTTTTAGTTCTAGTTGGTTGGTTACAAATATCTGGTGAGGATCACGGACCATTACCTCGTCAGTGTTAGCTGCAAACTCGTGCTAGGCTAACCCCTCTAGCTTTAAAGATTCTTGCACTCCTGACAAAGCCCAATATATAACTAGTTCCTCCAATTTAACTTAGTAAAGCGGAAAAAAAAAAATTTAAGATATAATTCTTCATAATTTTCTTGCATTCCTGACGACGACCACCCTAATATATAACTAATTCCTCCACTTTACCTTAGTAAAGCGGGGGAAAAAAAAAAAAAAAAATTATTAACCTAACCTCTCTAGCTATTCAGATCAATACATCTAAATTTTACGCAGTACTAGTTCCGGTCCTAAAGAATTGACCTCCACTACCTTTCACTAACAGTGACCTAGTAGCATAATCTATAAATAGTTATCTTAGATATTATCACTAACGATCTATTAAAATCAAACGTCCACCCAAATGATCAAATGGGCGCGCATTTGGTTCGGACATTTTCGGATATTTATTGTGTATCTAATTCTTATTAATGATCATAGGATATTACTAATAAATTATACATCCATGTATATACATAACTTATTATTATACCTTACTGAAGAAGCTTAGTGTCTCAAATAAATCGATTCTTAACAAACACATCTCTCGCTGTACATCTGTGGTGGAAACGCAGCCTTATTCGTGTGGTAATGTTGTATCATAACCTGTCTTCCCACCAGTTTGACGTAACTATTAACGCAATAAGGTAGTGCTAATTAAACAACTAAACGCAAAATACTTAAACAACCGGTTTTTACGAAACAAATAAATGAGACGGAACTACAAGTACTCAATGAAAAATAGACAAGCAAAAAGCAGTATGGGCATTTAACCGACTTAAAAATACGTGGTACAGTGTTACACGTAAAATACACGAACAAACTCGTCAATAACATCGAATGTCTGGGTGAACGAAATAAAATTTCATACAACATTTCGTGCTGATCTCGTGGTAGTCGGAAAATACACAAAGAAACTCGTCATTACTATCGATTGTCTGGGTAAATTGACCTTAAAAAGAACTTAATTGAGTACGAAATTAAATTTCATACAACATTTCGTGCTTATCTCGTTGGTAGCCGTAAGATAGAAAAAAAACTCGTCATTAATATCGATTTTCTGGATAAATTGACTTTAAAAAGAACTTAATTGAGTACGAAATTAAATTCCATACAACATTTCGTGCTGATCTCGTAGTAGTCGTAAAATACACAAAAAAACTCGTCATTAATATCGATTGTCTGGGTAAATTGACCTTAAAAAGAACTTAATTGAGTACGAAATAAAATTTCATACAATATTTCGTGCTGATCTCGTAGTAGTCGTAAAATACACAAAGAAACTCGTCATTAATATCGATTGTCTGGGTAAATTGACCTTAAAAAGAACTTGAGTACGAAATTAAATTCCATACAACATTTCGTGCTGATCTCGTAGTAGTCGTAAAATACACAAAAAAACTCGTCATTAATATCGATTGTCTGGGTAAATTGACCTTAAAAAGAACTTAATTGAGTACGAAATAAAATTTCATACAATATTTCGTGCTGATCTCGTAGTAGTCGTAAAATACACAAAGAAACTCGTCATTAATATCGATTCTCTGGGTAAATTGATCTTAAAAAGAACTTAATCGAGTACGAAATAAAATTTCATACAATATTTCGTACTAACCTAAAAGTCAAGGATATTTTTAAGCGATCGAAGTGGACCAAAGATAGGATAGGATTGCCACCTTTTTTTAAAAAAAAATTAAAAAATATTGTATAAATATGTTGATACAGTACGAGTATTGTAGTATAGTGTGCTCTTTCGTCTCTTTCGTAGTACATTATAAGAGCCTTCTAAGCTTACTACCGAGTCGCAATTCCCAGGAATTGCGCTGCTTCCTATCTTATTTGTTTATACACTCATTTTTAATTATAATGTGAATAATTTAAAATATAGAGGGTGAAACCGTGGGGTATACTAATATTATCAAGAGGTAAAATTTGTAGAGGATAATCTCTGGTTCTACTGAATCGATTTTGATAATTCTTGTACTAACAGAAAGCCACATTATGTGTGAGTGTCATAAGCTATGTATTAACCCGAAAAATGAAAAAACTTTTCCGTGGTAGTAGATTTGCTGCAGTCAGTCGGAAACGTTTATTACGAATGCTGCCTTAACGATGATAGTTGTTTGAGTGAATAGTTTGAATACTCCTCAGCGAAGCGAGAGAAGGTCGGCATGGCCTTGAATTTATAAATAATAATAATTATGTAAAGCTTTAGAATATTTAATTCTAATAATGACATTGAATTAAAATGAATAAAGTGAGAGGGTATACATATTTTTAAATTTCCGGTTAAGACAGACCAGTCGCAAATATTGTGATACTATTAATACGATGAGAAAACGCACTGATCGAGTATAAAATGAAATTTCATACAATATTTCTATACTACCTAAAAGTAACTCCGCAGCGGACTTACAACCAATTAATGCAAAATAGATACCATAACGCAAGTGAGTACGTAATGAATTTTCATACAATATTTCTATACTACCTGAAAGTCACTCCGCAGCGGACTTACAACCAATTAATGCAAAGTAGATACCATAACGCAAGTGAGTACGTAATGAATTTTCATACAATATTTCTATACTACCTGAAAGTCACACCGCAGCGGACTTACAACCAATTAATGCAAAGTAGATACCATAACGCAAGTGAGTACGTAATGAATTGTCATACAATATTTCTATACTACCTGAAAGTCACACCGCAGCGGACTTACAACCAATTAATGCAAAGTAGATACCATAACGCAAGTGAGTACGTAATGAATTTTCATACAATATTTCTATACTACCTGAAAGTCACACCGCAGCGGACTTACAACCAATTAATGCAAAGTAGATACCATAACGCAAGTGAGTACGTAATGAATTTTCATACAATATTTCTATACTACCTGAAAGTCACACCGCAGCGGACTTACAACCAATTAATGCAAAGTAGATACCATAACGCAAGTGAGTACGTAATGAATTTTCATACAATATTTCTATACTACCTGAAAGTCACACCGCAGCGGACTTACAACCAATTAATGCAAAGTAGATACCATAACGCAAGTGAGTACGTAATGAATTTTCATACAATATTTCTATACTACCTGAAAGTCACACCGCAGCGGACTTACAACCAATTAATGCAAAGTAGATACCATAACGCAAGTGAGTACGTAATGAATTGTCATACAATATTTCTATACTACCTGAAAGTCACACCGCAGCGGACTTACAACCAATTAATGCAAAGTAGATACCATAACGCAAGTGAGTACGTAATGAATTTTCATACAATATTTCTATACTACCTGAAAGTCACTCCGCAGCGGACTTACAACCAATTAATGCAAAGTAGATACCATAACGCAAGTGAGTACGTAATGAATTTTCATACAATATTTCTATACTACCTTAAAGTCACACCGCAGCGGACTTACAACCAATTAATGCAAAGTAGATACCATAACGCAAGTGAGTACGTAATGAATTTTCATACAATATTTCTATACTACCTGTAAGTCACTCCGCAGCGGACTTACAACCAATTAATGCAAAATAGATACCATAACGCAAGTGAGTACGTAATGAATTTTTATACAATATTTCTATACTACCTGTAAGTCACTCCGCAGCGGACTTACAACCAATTAATGCAAAGTAGATACCATAACGCAAGTGAGTACGTAATGAATTTTCATACAATATTTCTATACTACCTGAAAGTCACACCGCAGCGGACTTACAACCAATTAATGCAAAGTAGATACCATAACGCAAGTGAGTACGTAATGAATTTTCATACAATATTTCTATACTACCTGAAAGTCACACCGCAGCGGACTTACAACCAATTAATGCAAAGTAGATACCATAACGCAAGTGAGTACGTAATGAATTTTCATACAATATTTCTATACTACCTGAAAGTCACACCGCAGCGGACTTACAACCAATTAATGCAAAGTAGATACCATAACGCAAGTGAGTACGTAATGAATTGTCATACAATATTTCTATACTACCTGAAAGTCACACCGCAGCGGACTTACAACCAATTAATGCAAAGTAGATACCATAACGCAAGTGAGTACGTAATGAATTTTCATACAATATTTCTATACTACCTGTAAGTCACTCCGCAGCGGACTTACAACCAATTAATGCAAAGTAGATACCATAACGCAAGTGAGTACGTAATGAATTTTCATACAATATTTCTATACTACCTGTAAGTCACTCCGCAGCGGACTTACAACCAATTTATGCAAAGTAGATACCATAACGCAAGTGAGTACGTAATGAATTGTCATACAATATTTCTATACTACCTGAAAGTCACTCCGCAGCGGACTTACAACCAATTAATGCAAAGTAGATACCATAACGCAAGTGAGTACGTAATGAATTGTCATACAATATTTCTATACTACCTGAAAGTCACACCGCAGCGGACTTACAACCAATTAATGCAAAGTAGATACCATAACGCAAGTGAGTACGTAATGAATTTTCATACAATATTTCTATACTACCTGAAAGTCACTCCGCAGCGGACTTACAACCAATTAATGCAAAATAGATACCATAACGCAAGTGAGTACGTAATGAATTTTCATACAATATTTCTATACTACCTGAAAGTCACTCCGCAGCGGACTTACAACCAATTAATGCAAAGTAGATACCATAACGCAAGTGAGTACGTAATGAATTTTCATACAATATTTCTATACTACCTGAAAGTCACTCCGCAGCGGACTTACAACCAATTAATGCAAAGTAGATACCATAACGCAAGTGAGTACGTAATGAATTTTCATACAATATTTCGTACTGGCTTGCAAAAAATTAAGTACGATACATTTTCTAGCATCGCATTAATAATGATAATTAGTATTCAGAAATAATTATAATAATTATTTATTAAGCAACTTTCTACAAAATTACCTTTTAATTATGAATATAATTAAGAAAATGTATTCCTCAAAAAATGCTAGACCGATTTTGATGAAATTTAGTACAGAGATACACTAGTGCTTGGGAAATGACATAAGCTACGTTTTATCCCGAAAAAAGACTCGAAGGGGCTGAAATAGGGGATGAGAGATTGTATGGGAGTTCTGTTTGTATGAGAGTAAGCAATTTTCTACAAAATTACCTTTTAATTATGAATATAATTAAGAAAATGTATTACTCAAAAAACGCTACACCGATTTTGATGAAATTTAGTACAGAGATACACTAGTGCTTGGGAAATGACATAAGCTACGTTTTATCCCGAAAACAAGACTCGAAGGGACTGAATTATGAATATAATTAAGAAAATGTATTACTCAAAAAACGCTACACCGATTTTGATGAAATTTAGTACAGAGATACACTAGTGCTTGGGAAATGACATAAGCTACGTTTTATCCCGAAAACAAGACTCGAAGGGACTGAATTATGAATATAATTAAGAAAATGTATTACTCAAAAAACGCTACACCGATTTTGATGAAATTTAGTACAGAGATACACTAGTGCTTGGGAAATGACATAAGCTACGTTTTATCCCGAAATAAAGACTCGAAGGGACTGAATTATGAATATAATTAAGAAAATGTATTACTCAAAAAACGCTACACCGATTTTGATGAAATTTAGTACAGAGATACACTAGTGCTTGGGAAATGACATAAGCTACGTTTTATCCCGAAAACAAGACTCGAAGGGACTGAATTATGAATATAATTAAGAAAATGTATTACTCAAAAAACGCTACACCGATTTTGATGAAATTTAGTACAGAGATACACTAGTGCTTGGGAAATGACATAAGCTACGTTTTATCCCGAAAACAAGACTCGAAGGGACTGAATTATGAATATAATTAAGAAAATGTATTACTCAAAAAACGCTACACCGATTTTGATGAAATTTAGTACAGAGATACACTAGTGCTTGGGAAATGACATAAGCTACGTTTTATCCCGAAATAAAGACTCGAAGGGGCTGAAATAGGGGATGAAAGTTTGTATGAGAGTCTCATAATATATTATATTTAAAAAAAAAAACAGGTTAATAATTAATTTCAATTAACTCACAATGTAATTAATGAGCCAACTAATTGTATAAATAAAAAAAAATTAATTCATGAGTTTCAACATGTATAATGGTTAAAGCGAAATGGAATAGTATATTTTTTTTTTTTTTTCAAATTCACAACCTCAAAATTACTGAACGGGTTTTCAACAATAGATGAGGAAGATTTACGTGTTTTTGTGTGTGGTTGAAACATGACGATAATATGTCAAAGTCCATCCTTCACCTCAAACGCTACCTAATTTTAATTTTTTTTTTTTAATTATCACACAAATTTCTGTTCACCTAACCAACACGATATTTGTAACAAACAGACAAATTAACATAACTGAATAAAACATACAAGTTTACGTAAAAGCGGTAGTAATTAGAATTTGTAATTAAATTCCTCTGTTAGCTAACTGTTACTTTATCCGATAGATAACACGAATATTACTTACAATTTATATATTTTTTTCGAATAGTCCAAAATCCAAATCACACACACGCGTTTTCGCCCGACACAACCACTCCGCTCCGTTACGAGCGGCCAACTGGCATTGAGTGACAGTGGCCTGATAGTTAGGGTTGCCAAGCACTGAGTTACACGTTCCTTTGCGCTCGTTTTATATTATTATCAATCGATTAAGTGTTTGACGAGTATTCTCGTCATTTTATGTTAACCAGTTTAATTACCACATAATAGTTTGACGAGTATAGTCGTCATTTTCTGTGTTACAGTTTCTTTCTAACAAAATTGTTGGACGAGTATGCTCGTCATTTTCTATGTTACAATTTCATTCTTACATAAATGTTTGACGAGTATATTCGTCATTTTCTGTGTTATCCAGTTTCCTTCTTACAAAATTGTTGGACGAGTATGCTCGTCATTTTCTGTGTTACAGTTTCATTCTTACATAAATGTTTGACGAGTATATTCGTAATTTTCTGTGTTAACCAGTTTCATTCCTACAAACTTAATTAACGAGTATACTCGTCATTTTTTGTATTAACCAGTTTCATTCCTACAAACTTAATTAACGAGGATACTCGTCATTTTCTGTATTAACCAGTTTCATTCCTACAAACTTAATTAACGAGTATACTCGTCATTTTTTGTATTAACCAGTTTCATTCCTACAAACTTAATTAACGAGTATACTCGTCATTTTCTGTATTAACCAGTTTCATTCCTACAAACTTAATTAACGAGTATACTCGTCATTTTTTGTATTAACCAGTTTCATTCCTACAAACTTAATTAACGAGGATACTCGTCATTTTCTGTATTAACCAGTTTCATTCCTACAAACTTAATTAACGAGTATACTCGTCATTTTTTGTATTAACCAGTTTCATTCCTACAAACTTAATTAACGAGTATACTCGTCATTTTCTGTATTAACCAGTTTCATTCCTACAAACTTAATTAACGAGTATACTCGTCATTTTTTGTATTAACCAGTTTCATTCCTACAAACTTAATTAACGAGTATACTCGTCATTTTTTGTATTAACCAGTTTCATTCCTACAAACTTAATTAACGAGGATACTCGTCATTTTCTGTATTAACCAGTTTCATTCCTACAAACTTAATTAACGAGTATACTCGTCATTTTTTGTATTAACCAGTTTCATTCCTACAAACTTAATTAACGAGTATACTCGTCATTTTCTGTATTAACCAGTTTCATTCCTACAAACTTAATTAACGAGTATACTCGTCATTTTCTGTATTAACCAGTTTCATTCCTACAAACTTAATTAACGAGTATACTCGTCATTTTCTGTGTTAACCAGTTTCCTTCTTACAAAATTGTTGGACGAGTATGCTCGTCATTTTCTATGTTACAATTTCATTCTTACATAAATGTTTGACGAGTATATTCGTCATTTTCTGTGTTATCCAGTTTCCTTCTTACAAAATTGTTGGACGAGTATGCTCGTCATTTTCTGTGTTACAGTTTCATTCTTACATAATTGTTTGACGAGTATATTCGTAATTTTCTGTGTTAACCAGTTTCATTCCTACAAACTTAATTAACGAGTATACTCGTCATTTTTTGTATTAACCAGTTTCATTCCTACAAACTTAATTAACGAGTATACTCGTCATTTTCTGTATTAACCAGTTTCATTCCTACAAACTTAATTAACGAGTATACTCGTCATTTTCTGTATTAACCAGTTTCATTCTTACATAATTGTTTGACGAGTATACTCGTCATTTTCTGTGTTAACCAGTTTCTTTCTTACATAATTGTTTGACGAGCATACTCGTCATTTTCTGTATTATTTATTAACCAGTTTCATTCCCACAAATTTATTTGAGTATTATCCGACCGCCAAGTGTCATAGAGGCGTTCGGTCGAGCCGCATGTGGGCCAGACTTACCCCCTCCCTCTCCCATACTATTAATGCTGTGGATTTAGTGGACTTCACTCGAATTTCGAGGACGCAACGCATCGACAAACAAGAGATACTTTCTTGTTAGTCAATGTCCATGGGCGATGTTGGCCACTTACCATCAGGTGGCCGATCTGTTCGTTTGCACCTTATCTATCATTAAAAAAAATCGTCATTTTCTGTATTACATCATCATTTTTCTATTATGTATTAACCTGTTAAATGTGATTGGCGAGGATATTCGTTGGATGAGTCTATTCGTAATTTAATTTTGACGAGGATACTCGTCGTGGAGATATGCCTGGAATTGTATCATGACGAATATACTCGTCTTATGACCGAGTTAAATGTTTCACAATGAATACGACTGTATTATGTATTTAATCGATTAAATGTATCAGACGGTTATCCTCCTTGTACTCACACTTGAGTGTTTGGTGTCATGACGAGTATACTCGTTGTACGTATACTGCTTCAAATGTTGACAACGATGGTGTTCTGCAAGCCGTGACGTCACACTGTGTCACAGGCCAGCCGTAAGTTATAAGTTGGATGTAATTTTCATATTATTATTGCAAGTGTAACTAAAAATCTTTTGATTAGATTTAAAAATAAACAGCCCTGGAATTTATAAACTGTTATTGAGTAATACTAGCAGGTGAGATCATGTTTATCTTATCTTTTCCTACGAAAATAATTTATCAAAAATTTATATCATTGCATCACTAACATCTTCATTTAGTTTCCATAACAACATAATACTTAGAAGTTATCATTATATGGGCTAATTGAGCCACAGTCTGGAGCCACATTGGTTAATTGGGCCCTGGGTAGTCTAGAGCTCGAGACATTTAGCGCAAATTAAAAAAAAAATACAGTTATATAGCCAAAGCCAATAGATTCATGAGCTATTCATAATATAACTATTTGATATGAACATTTATACTTTCATTCAATCGTACAGACAAACAATCTCGAGCACACATCAGTTATACGAGAGCTACATGTCAGTGTGAAGCCTATGACTAAACATACTGGGTCGTCAAGTCAGGGATATGTGTGTCTACAAGTACGCGACTCGCTAAACGTGTTGGTAGTCCGTGACTAAACATACTGGGTCGTCAAGTCAGGGATATGTGTGTCTACAAGTATACAACTCGCTAAACGTGTTAGTAGTCTGTGACTAAACATACTGGGTCGTCAAGTCAGGGATATGTGTGTCTACAAGTATACAACTCGCTAAACGTGTTGGTAGTCTGTGACTAAACATACTGGGTCGTCAAGTCAGGGATATGTGTGTCTACAAGTATACAACTCGCTAAACGTGTTGGTAGTCTGTGACTAAACATACTGGGTCTTCAAGTCAGGTATATGTGTGTCTACAAGTATACGACTCGCTAAACGTGTTGGTAGTCCGTGACTAAACATACTGGGTCGTCAAGTCAGGGATATGTGTGTCTACAAGTATACGACTCGCTAAACGTGTTGGTAGTCTGTGACTAAACATACTGGGTCGTCAAGTCAGGGATATGTGTGTCTACAAGTATACGACTCGCTAAACGTGTTGGTAGTCTGTGACTAAACATACTGGGTCGTCAAGTCAGGGATATGTGTGTCTACAAGTATACGACTCGCTAAACGTGTTGGTAGTCTGTGACTAAACATACTGGGTCTTCAAGTCAGGTATATGTGTGTCTACAAGTATACGACTCGCTAAACGTGTTGGTAGTCTGTGACTAAACATACTGGGTCTTCAAGTCAGGCATATGTGTGTCTACAAGTACGCGATTCGCTAAACGTGTTGGTAGTCTGTGACTAAACATACTGGGTCGTCAAGTCAGGGATATGTGTGTCTACAAGTACGCGACTCGCTAAACGTGTTGGTAGTCCGTGACTAAACATACTGGGTCGTCAAGTCAGGGATATGTGTGTCTACAAGTATACAACTCGCTAAACGTGTTGGTAGTCCGTGACTAAACATACTGGGTCGTCAAGTCAGGGATATGTGTGTCTACAAGTATACGACTCGCTAAACGTGTTGGTAGTCCGTGACTAAACATACTGGGTCATCAAGTCAGGGATATGTGTGTCTACAAGTATACGACTCGCTGAACGTGTTGGTAGTCTGTGACTTAACATACTGGGTCGTCAAGTCAGGGATATGTGTGTCTACAAGTATACGACTCGCTAAACGTGTTGGTAGTCTGTGACTAAACATACTGGGTCGTCAAGTCAGGGATATGTGTGTCTACAAGTACGCGACTCGCTAAACGTGTTGGTAGTGTGTGACTAAACATACAGGGTCGTCAAGTCAGGGATATGTGTGTCTACAAGTATACGACTCGCTAAACGTGTTGGTAGTCTGTGACTAAACATACTGGGTCGTCAAGTCAGGGATATGTGTGTCTACAAGTATACGACTCGCTAAACGTGTTGGTAGTCTGTGACTAAACATACTGGGTCGTCAAGTCAGGGATATGTGTGTCTACAAGTACGCGACTCGCTAAACGTGTTGGTAGTGTGTGACTAAACATACAGGGTCGTCAAGTCAGGGATATGTGTGTCTACAAGTACGCGACTCGCTAAACGTGTTGTTAGTGTGTGACTAAACATACTGTTTCGTCAAGTCAGGGATATGTGTGTCTACAAGTATACAACTCGCTAAACGTGTTGGTAGTCTGTGACTAAACATACTGGGTCGTCAAGTCAGGGATATGTGTGTCTACAAGTATACGACTCGCTAAACGTGTTGGTAGTCTGTGACTAAACATACTGGGTCGTCAAGTCAGGGATATGTGTGTCTACAAGTATACAACTCGCTAAACGTGTTGGTAGTCTGTGACTAAACATACTGGGTCGTCAAGTCAGGGATATGTGTGTCTACAAGTATACGACTCGCTAAACGTGTTGGTAGTCTGTGACTAAACATACTGGGTCGTCAAGTCAGGGATATGTGTGTCTACAAGTATACGACTCGCTAAACGTGTTGGTAGTCTGTGACTAAACATACTGGGTCGTCAAGTCAGGGATATGTGTGTCTACAAGTATACAACTCGCTAAACGTGTTGGTAGTCTGTGACTAAACATACTGGGTCGTCAAGTCAGGGATATGTGTGTCTACAAGTATACGACTCGCTAAACGTGTTGGTAGTCTGTGACTAAACATACTGGGTCGTCAAGTCAGGGATATGTGTGTCTAAAAGTATACAACTCGCTAAACGTGTTGGTAGTCTGTGACTAAACATACTGGGTCGTCAAGTCAGGGATATGTGTGTCTAAAAGTATACAACTCGCTAAACGTGTTGGTAGTCCGTGACTAAATATATTTCGTAATTTTTGATATGAATAATTGTAATCGTGTTTTTTTTAATAAATATAATGTAGTAGCAACCCTAGAGTGCAAGCACCGCGTGTAACACTTGTAGTTGTAGGTGAAATCATATTTATGTGACGGACGAGGAAAAGTGAAATAAAAATTAATATTAAAGCATGATTTGCTATTTCTATGTTCTAGATAGTTATTTTAGACTAATAAACTGAAGTGTCAGATAAGAGTCTGCACTATCTAATAATAGCTACTTACTTAGGAAAGATTTCATACTTGACTGTTACGCAACGTGAAGCACAATGTGACGTCACGACGTGTGCAACTCCATAGTAATTGCAATAATGAGAACAATAAACAGTCAATAAAATTATTGATATACAAAGACGATTGATTTACACGAAATGACGTCACATGAAACACTGTGATATAATATTCCATGGAAAATGAAATATTAATTAAATTACTTATGACTAATGTGGCAACCCTATCTCATAAAGTTGATTCATAGGATTAACTTTCTATCTAATCTATACAAATAAATAACATTATTGTTTATCTGTGATTTTTAAAAATAGTATCTCAACCATAGATACCGGGACTAATAATAGCAAATGTTTGGAAACGGCGAAATCCAATATGGCGGACTACCCAAGACTACCCAAGATGGAGTAGTTATTTTTAAGCACTCTCATGATATGGGTATCAAATGAAAATTTGCTGAGATAAATACGAAATATAAAATTACTTAAGCTAAATTCATTATGGCAGAACATCCAAGATGGCGGACTAGTTATTTTTAAGTACTCATAATATGGGTATCAAATGAAAGGGATTGCTGAGAAGAATACGAAAAAAAAATTACTTCACGCTAAATCGAATATGGCGAGATCGAGATACAGCCAAGATGGCGGACTAGTTATTTTTAAGCACTCATAATATGGGTATCAAATGATAGGAATTGCTGAGAAGAATATGAAAAAAAATGACTTCATGCTATATCCAATATGGCGAGATCGAGATCCACCTAATATGGCGTACTTGTTATTTTTAAGCACACATAATATGGGTATCAAATGACAGGGATTGCTGAGAAGAACACGAAAAAAAATGACTTCATGCCAAATCCGATAGGGCGAGATGAGATCCACCCAAGATGGCGGACTAGTTATTTTTAAGCACTCATAATATGGGTTTCAAATGATAGGGATTGCTGAGAATAGGAAAAAAAATGACTTTGTATTTTTTTATTAAATCAAATAAACAACATCACTATTAGATATCGTAGTTTCTATTAAGATAATCGATTTTCGCAATCGCTGTTTGTTAATTAGCATGTTGTTAATTATGTTTTCAGAAAACATTACATTTATCACGTGACGTCACAGCCTAACTAGGCAACTTTCGACAGAGCTAGCAACACTTTTGTTATATTTTTGGGTTCCTATTCCTATTCAACTTCCTTTGCGATATTGAGGTAGCCTACAGTAGATCGTCTGTAGACATATTTAATAATTTTATACGGTAGTCATACTAACTTTGCACCCTCCTTTTACCCCCATAAGGGATGATTTTCGAAAAAATATTGAACACAAATTTCATGACATTCATTGAAGAACCTTCATACTGAATTTCATTTGAATAACTTCAAAAACGGCAGAGTTTCACACTAACTTTGCACCCCCGTTTTACCCCCTTATGGGGTGAATTTTCAAAAATCCTTTCTTAGTGCTCCCCTACGTTATAAAAGGAACCCATGTGCAAAATTTCAAGTTTCTAACCCTAATAGTTTAAGCCCTGTGTGGATATGGAGTATGATAGTAAATTTATGTCACTCAGGATACGTTCATGTTCACGTAGACATTAGGTAGCTAAGGTGGTGGAGGAGTTCAAATATCGATTCAAAAGGGAGTTGGGTGAAAGATAAATTTGACCTTTCGCTCTCTGACCCTTATGTAAGAGCTTGGAGAGGTCACTTGACCTTTTGTCTACCTTGTACTAAATTGAAGTTACAGTAAAATAAAAAATGTATCTGGCATTTCCTTCCCGAAAGTAACAAAATGGGTTTTGTACTCGTTATGATATTTGACCTTAAGTTTAATGAAATATTATGTTTGTAATGGACCCTAAAAGAACCTGAGTACAAAATAGAATTACACACAAATGAAATATTGCCATTATTTCGCCATATTCTCAATATGTATAATGACGAGTTGCAACTCGAAATATACATCATGACGTTAAAAAGAACCAAACCGAGTGCGAAATGAAATTTCATACAATATTTCACAATGAGCTAAGAATCTATCTAAACTAATTTCGTGTGTATATTGATAGTTTTCATCTGTTCAGCTTTATTTATAATGGCAAATAAACTTCGACCCGCGATAGGCGCGACCTTCCAGCGTCGGCTCAATGTCGCCGCGTCCTCTACCACGGAAGACTTTCCAACCTCTCGTTGACCTCTACGATATAACTGCTTGACATACTGACATATTGTCTGTTTCTATGTTGTAATATATGTAGCTACTAATGCGAAAGCGTATTTAATTTAAAAACTATAGATCTCTTTGATTTTTTGGAATTCCTTTATATTTTAAGTCTGATCAAAAATCTCATTAATTATTCCGTAAATTGATGAAAACCACACGAAAATAGGTTTAACAGTTTTTAAGTTTATCCCATTCAGACAGAGAGATGCAGTGGCAGAAAACTTTTCTTTTTTTTTAAATAATTTTATCTTCTATTTGATTTGTGTATTTCATTTAAAAGAATTATTTACTCTACATGTAATTGAAAATACCTGTTTTTTTTTTATGATAGATAACTGCAAACGAGCAGATGGTCCACCAGATGGTAAGTGGCCACCATCGCTCATGGACGCCCATGCATCCTCGAAGATAGAGTTGGCAAATGCCCAGAGTCCACTAGATCCGCAGCATTAATGGGATGGAAGAGGGAGGGGGTAAGTCTAGCAGAGAGGAATTGAATTTTAACCCATCCCCTCGCGGGTAGATTAGCTTACACAGGTAGTTTTTATATTTTTCCTTCCAATTCGAAGTAATCATTGTTTTTTTTTAGAAACCATAATTCGGTTTTTAAGTCTCGTATTGGCTATATGTTACATAAAAATGTTTTTGGTGGGATTTCACTTCTTTTTGTAAGTTCCTTGTGACATTTTTTTTCTTTTTTGGGGTCTATTTATTTAACATCAGAGGTGTCTTTAGCCCACTTCTTCTTTGTCTCCAACCCAAGTTACGAGGGCTCAAAAAACAAAGATAATAGTGCTCTTGCGATTCGCTTGGCTCGTCTTGGCGGGGCACTACCGTGCCGCCAGGTTCAGGAAGTAATATTTACTTAAAATTATCCGTTTTAATTCATGGTAATCACTTTGGCCTAAAACCGATTACATAAAACTTTTTACCTTTGAGAGGACCGGTTAGAAGACTATTCCCCTCTGCCGCTGGGAGAGCATCTCGTAAGAGGCGAGTAACCCAGCACCCCCTTGGTGGTAGGGGATCTATTCCCCGACTGGCTTGCGACCACCAGCATGCGAAATCCGACCGCCAAGTGTCATTGATTTTTTCTTAACCCCACCCCCTCCCCACTCTATCTTCGAGGATGCAACGCATCGACAAGACAAGAGAGTATCTCCTGTTTTGTCGATGTCCATGGGTGAAGGTGGCCACTTACCATCAGGTGGACCATCTGCTCGTTTGCACCTCATCTCCATAAAAAAAAACTTGGTGTGATGTTTATATACGTCATGTTATTCATACTTTAACAAAAGAAAAATAATAAACAAGTGAATACAACAATAAACAATAACTTTTTTTACATTTTTTTTAACAGGACAAGTTACCGGGGGTTCACGAAAAAGAATGGGATTCAGTCAGACATGAAAAGGGATCTATAGATTGTAGTCATTGAACAACAGGATCCTCTAGACACTTCATTCTTTTTCTCTTGGTCTTGACCCCTCTAAGTTAAATTTTTTTTTGTGACCCCCATAGGTCCATAAACAAACTGCTTGTGACATGGTAACGTAAGAAAGCACTAAGGGTCCATTCATTAATTACGTAAGACAATTTAGGTGGGGAGGGGGATCGACCATGTCTTATTTTTTCTTACAATGTGGTGGGTGGGAGTGTCGATAATTCTTACGTAAGATTACAAAAAAACGAAACGTTACGTAATTTAAAGGGGATTTTTTTGTATCTTCACGTCACTTTTTTTTTGCCTTGACCTACATTTTGAGGATTAGTACGGGTGTACGGGAGATCTTAATACAACACTAGTGAGACTAGAGGTCTATCTAAAAGTGAATAACATGCACAGTGATCTATAATTAAGTTAAGTTTGGAAACCAATGTATAGACAATATATTTAACCTCAGGGAAGTGAGCCAACAATCACAATAACATTGTATACAGTACTCCATACATTGTGCCACTGTTTATCTATTCTGATACGGTATTGATAGTTCAATGTCATTAATATTGAAACATGCATAATTTATATGTTCTACAATGACGTTACATAATATATTAACTAGCCGACTCGCCCTCGCTTCGCTGAGAGTTGTTCAAACAAACACTCATACTCTTATCACCCGCACTATGTCACACAGTGGAAACTACCATCTCCCTATCTCGCTCAATCTTTTGTCTCACTCACACATTTTCCTCCATAACTAACACAACATACATACATAGAGGCAATACATTATATAGATGGAACAAATAAATAAATTAATGTCAATGCAGTCAGTGTGAAATATTGTATGAAATTTCATTTCACACTCATAATATAAAGCTGAAGAGTTTGTTTGTTTGAACGCGCTAATCTCAGTAACTACAGGTCCGATTTCAAAAATTTTTTCAGTGTTAGATAGCAGAGTTATCGAGGAAGGCTATAGGCTATTAATCATCACAATAAGACCAATAGGAGCGGAGCTACACGCGGATGAAGTCGCAAAGGTAGCGCGGTAGAATGTGTAGTAAGGAATGTGTTTGTAAGAATTGCTTCATATACTTAGTGTCGCTCAGAGTATATTAAATAAGGACGCATCCTTATGCTGAACATAAGTTACCTTTGCCTATAGTTAGAAAAAATCCATAGTTGTAGATAAGATTTGCTTACAATACTCGCTCATCTGAAAATGTAGTGCTTTCTCAATCCAAGATTATGGATTGAAAATATATTCTAAATTTGAATTTTGTATACACAAATTTGAATTTGGAATCAATTTTCCATCCACAATCCAGAGATTAAGATTACAAATAATTCTTCTGACGGGAATAAAAAGAATAGATTCAATAATGAAGACATTTTCTCCACTCAGTCACTCGTGTATCTTGCCAACAAGAATCAATAACATATGGCTATGAGACCTGGACCCTAACTAAGCAGTTAAGGCAAAAGATAGAAAGTTGCCAACGATCCATAGAAAGGAGTATGCTTGGATACAGGCTGCAGGATGGGATACCGAGAGCCTCGTAACAGAAGAACACCAGACACTAGAGGTGGACTGGCAATACCAACAAATGGAGCCCGCAAGTCACCTTTTGATACTCACAAGACGGTTTGAGAAGAAGAAAGAGATGGGAGGAGGCCTATTTTATTTTTATTTATTAAAGACATTATAATTAATTATAAAATCCTCACTAAGGAAACTTATTATAATATAGTAAGGAAAACAACAACATGGGTATTTTCAGCCATTATACTTACATAATAAGGAAAATTTAATCAACAATAATATGTTGTTCATTCACTGTATAACTCGCCTGATTATATGCTACAATGTCATCATCATACCCCATAGGGTGTTAGGCCATAGTCCACCACACTGGCTCAGTGTAAGTTGTGAAGTCTTACACACCTTTGAGAACTTTAGGGAACTCTCAGGAGTGTAGGTTTCCTTCATAAACAGACGTGATATCAAAGTCATCGATGTGCCCAGTACCAAAGACTTCTGAGATCAAAATTAAAAAAAAAACATCTACATACGTTCAACCTCTTATCATGTTATTAATACAGAATTTTCCTTGGTGGCCACTTACCATCAGGCTGGTTTGCACCTTATCTACGATTAAAAAAAATAGGAAGCTCAAAAAAAGAAGGAAGTTTCTAGTGCGTTTTGTTTAAGTAAATTCTGAAGAAGAAGCGCTCCCTCCTAGTCCCCTGTCTTCTTAGGCTTGTAGGAATTGTGAGACCTGCTGCCTCACATTCTCGCTCTTTGGCTTCCTTTAGAGCCATCACTGTCTCGCAAAAGGAAACCATTGCAATCCAACAACTCTCACTGCTATGCATAGCGTCCACCACAGTCTCAGAGAGGTCGTCCTTCAGACGCCAAGATATGAGGTTGGGGACCAATAGAATTCCTTCACTTAACACATTCTTAACAAATGTTAGAGTTATTACTGTAAGTCTTTGAAATTTAAATTAATCTCATTGACAACAGAAATGAGCGATGATTTGTACTATTGTTTAAGCAATATGTCTTTTATTAATTATTAATAACTATTATAAATTATCTTCGTGTTTAGAAGAAAGGGAGTATTGTTTGAAATCACTTCTGTCCTTTGTCAACAAAGGTAGAAGGTCTGTAAAAGTATAAAAGGTGGGTATTTGCCTAAATTGGACACAGTGATATAATCATTTTTATTTTTTTCTCTTTCTTCTCTACCCTCTCTCTCTCTCCATAGATATAAATAAATGCAGCCTTAGGTAGTTCCTGTAAATAAGCCATCAGTTTTCTTTTTAATTTTTTTTTTTATGGTAGACTAGCTGACCCGAGAGATGTTGTCCTATCTTATTAGCTTACGTTAGAAAAGTTAATATGGCCTTTTTTTTTAATTTTCTTATTTTTCACACAACTGTCTTAATTTTAACCTTCTCCTGACATTAACAAACACAAAAAAATCATGACCAAGAGAAATAGGGATTAATTTTTATATATTTAGACAACAAGATTAGATTAGAAGTCAATGTAGTCGTTAAATTTTCTAATTTTCCACCCTACTTTCTCAATTTTTTTTCTTACATAAGAACCTTTTCCTAACTATAACAAACGCAACAAAAAAAGAATTATCAAAATTGGTCCAATCGTTCACATGTGATGCCGTTACCTAGGAAAATAGTGATTAATTTTTATATATATAGATAGATAAGGTGTAAACAAGCAGATGGTCCACCTGATACTGCGGTTTCAATTTTCGCTTTATTAATAAATATTAAAAAAATCTTGTTTTTTTGTAGATACAAATGAAGACTATTCATTGCCACAATTTTGTCTAGAATTAATTATACATAGCAATCTGTCATGGTCTGATCAAGTTAACTACATTAATAAGCGACTACATTACTCACTTTATTCGTTAAAACTTTTGCAGAATTTTCTCCCCATTGAGACTAAAAAACTACCCAATCTCTCCTGCTTCCTTTCTTAGACTACGCTAACATCTGCTATTCTGATATTTCAGAGATGCATCCAGTTTATCTATGGCCTAAGAAAACTTGACCAAATGTCTGACTTCCGACTTCAACTTAAGTGGCTCCCTATTCACTTTCGCCGGAATATGCTTCTTCTTCTTTTTAAAATATAAAAGGGCTTCCCCAGCATACTTACACGAGCCATTTCAAGGGACAGACCTACTCACTTAATTGTATCAGTAAAAACACTTAATGTACCTAAATTCAATACAGTTTTTTATGGTCAATCCTTTTATGGTGCATGCCTCATCACTCTGGAATGCTTTACCACCACACATTTTCGCTGGCAACCCTAGCATTGAGGTGTTTAAATACAGACTGAAGCAACATTTCTACTCATTCTTAAATATGTAAATATATTTGTACCTACCATCTAAATTAAAAATAATATTACTCCTTTACTCGAGGGTATCTGGTAGAGATGTCTGTTTAGAGATAAGTTATCCTGTGTGCTATAAATTTTGTATAATTGATTGTGTAACTATATTCTGGTACATAAATAAATAAATAAATTCTCCTAAAGTAGCATAATTTTGTAGAATTTGTATGGTCACACTGATTTGAAGTAAAAAAAAAAAATCACTATGGAATAAAAACATAGAAAAAAAATTAGAGATTCAAAAATTAATAAAGAAATAACCTACTAAAAACAAGGCTGTACGGCTGTATGGTGTAATACCCTGCCTATAATATGGAATAAAAACATAGAAAAAAAATAGAAATTCAAAAATTAATAAAGAATTAACCTACTAAAAACAAGGCTGTACGGCTGTATGGTGTAATACCCTGCCTATAATATGGAATAAAAACATAGAAAAAAAATAGAAATTCAAAAATTAATAAAGAATTAACCTACTAAAAACAAGGCTGTACGGCTGTATGGTGTAATACCCTGCCTATAATATGGAATAAAAACATAGAAAAAAAATAGAAATTCAAAAATTAATAAAGAAATAACCTACTAAAAACAAGGCTGTACGGCTGTATGGTGTAATACCCTGCCTATAATATGGAATAAAAACATAGAAAAAAAATTAGAGATTCAAAAATTAATAAAGAATTAACCTACTAAAAACAAGGCTGTACGGCTGTATGGTGTAATACCCTGCCTATAATATGGAATAAAAACATAGAAAAAAAATAGAAATTCAAAAATTAATAAAGAATTAACCTACTAAAAACAAGGCTGTACGGCTGTATGGTGTAATACCCTGCCTATAATATGGAATAAAAACATAGAAAAAAAATTAGAAATTCAAAAATTAATAAAGAAATAACCTACTAAAAACAAGGCTGTACGGCTGTATGGTGTAATACCCTGCCTATAATATGGAATAAAAACATAGAAAAAAAATTAGAAATTCAAAAATTAATAAAGAAATAACCTACTAAAAACAAGGCTGTACGGCTGTATGGTGTAATACCCTGCCTATAATATGGAATAAAAACATAGAAAAAAAATTAGAAATTCAAAAATTAATAAAGAAATAACCTACTAACAACAAGGCTGTACGGCTGTATGGTGTAATACCCTGCCTATAATATGGAATAAAAACATAGAAAAAAAATTAGAAATTCAAAAATTAATAAAGAAATAACCTACTAACAACAAGGCTGTACGGCTGTATGGTGTAATACCCTGCCTATAATATGGAATAAAAACATAGAAAAAAAATTAGAAATTCAAAAATTAATAAAGAAATAACCTACTAAAAACAAGGCTGTACGGCTGTATGGTGTAATACCCTGCCTATAATATGGAATAAAAACATAGAAAAAAAATTAGAAATTCAAAAATTAATAAAGAAATAACCTACTAACAACAAGGCTGTACGGCTGTATGGTGTAATACCCTGCCTATAATATGGAATAAAAACATAGAAAAAAAATTAGAAATTCAAAAATTAATAAAGAAATAACCTACTAAAAACAAGGCTGTACGGCTGTATGGTGTAATACCCTGCCTATAATATGGAATAAAAACATAGAAAAAAAATTAGAAATTCAAAAATTAATAAAGAAATAACCTACTAACAACAAGGCTGTACGGCTGTATGGTGTAATACCCTGCCTATAATATGGAATAAAAACATAGAAAAAAAATAGAAATTCAAAAATTAATAAAGAAATAACCTACTAACAACAAGGCTGTACGGCTGTATGGTGTAATACCCTGCCTATAATATGGAATAAAAACATAGAAAAAAAATTAGAGATTCAAAAATTAATAAAGAATTAACCTACTAAAAACAAGGCTGTACGGCTGTATGGTGTAATACCCTGCCTATAATATGGAATAAAAACATAGAAAAAAAATAGAAATTCAAAAATTAATAAAGAATTAACCTACTAAAAACAAGGCTGTACGGCTGTATGGTGTAATACCCTGCCTATAATATGGAATAAAAACATAGAAAAAAAATTAGAAATTCAAAAATTAATAAAGAAATAACCTACTAACAACAAGGCTGTACGGCTGTATGGTGTAATACCCTGCCTATAATATGGAATAAAAACATAGAAAAAAAATTAGAAATTCAAAAATTAATAAAGAAATAACCTACTAAAAACAAGGCTGTACGGCTGTATGGTGTAATACCCTGCCTATAATATGGAATAAAAACATAGAAAAAAAATTAGAAATTCAAAAATTAATAAAGAAATAACCTACTAACAACAAGGCTGTACGGCTGTATGGTGTAATACCCTGCCTATAATATGGAATAAAAACATAGAAAAAAAATTAGAAATTCAAAAATTAATAAAGAAATAACCTACTAAAAACAAGGCTGTACGGCTGTATGGTGTAATACCCTGCCTATAATATGGAATAAAAACATAGAAAAAAAATTAGAAATTCAAAAATTAATAAAGAAATAACCTACTAACAACAAGGCTGTACGGCTGTATGGTGTAATACCCTGCCTATAATATGGAATAAAAACATAGAAAAAAAATAGAAATTCAAAAATTAATAAAGAAATAACCTACTAACAACAAGGCTGTACGGCTGTATGGTGTAATACCCTGCCTATAATATGGAATAAAAACATAGAAAAAAAAATAGAAATTCAAAAATTAATAAAGAAATAACCTACTAAAAACAAGGCTGTACGGCTGTATGGTGTAATACCCTGCCTATAATATGGAATAAAAACAGAAAAAAAATTAGAAATTCAAATTCCGTTCTATACAACATTAACTCTCTACTAGTAGTTTGTACCTGACATTGACTAAACAATAATAATATATTAATAAGAATATAATCTGTAATAGTGCAATATAACGGCAATTCAGATTAAGTGATAAACTTATCAGATATAACCTAAACGTGATACGTGATTTGTGATAACTTACCGAGCCAGTGGGTTGCTCGAGCGCTGGGCTGGTGGCAACGTTACAATAACGAGGATAATGTACCGCAGTCTCTTTATGACGAACAATTACAGCTACGAACTACACAACACAAGTACAGTATACGAACGAATTCAGTTTGACATTTGCATTTTGCTGTTTGTACTGAGTTATGACTTATACATCTAAGGCGAAGTACACACAGGCCTATTGATTTTTTTTTAATTATCGAATTTTCGATATATCGATATTTGCTGCAAATAATTATATTAAGAAAAAACAAATAACTATTTTAAGAAAAATATAACATTGTTAATTTTTTACATTTTGAGAAGAGAAAAAATAATCGGAGATTTTAATGATGAGGAATATTGAAAACATTATAATAAGATGAATGATATTGCATGGACTATTGGGTAAACCCAATTATGGTCTCTTACAATTACGACAGGAACCCAAGCAGTGCCTTGAACTCGTCACCAAGACACTATCTAGAGACTACTTCACTCCTTGAAAGACCACGCAAGACTAAGACTACGGTCTAATCGGATTATCAATTAAAAGGAATGCCAACGCCATATTTCCTATTTGTTGATTTACTTCTTCCCATTAGTGAAGTGCAGTGATGGCCCAGTGGTTGAGACATCAAGTCTTACTCGGGAGGTCCGAGGTTCGATCCTGGGCGCACACCTCTGACTCTGAGTTATGTGTGTTTTAAGCAATTAAATATCACTTGCTTTAACGGTGAAGGAAAACATCGTGAGGAAACCTGCACTCCTGATAGTATTCTAAGGTGTGTGAAGTCTGCCAACCCGCACTGGGCCAGCGAGGTGGACTATGGCCTAATACCCTCCTCATTATGAGGAGGAGACCCGGTTTAGTAGTGGGCCATTGAAGAGTCGTGATGATTAGTGAAAGGGCATTGCTACCATTGTCTAGTCCCTATATATTCCCCGACTGACGCAGTACACCTTAGTGTCTCGACTAGTCGTAGTGAACATCACATGGAGTTGAAGTGACTAAGGATCATGAGAGTTATTACATCTTATTTATTATGTGTCCCTACTTTGTATTTAGATGTGTTAACACAATCTTAGGTTAGGTTAGCCTTATGTTAACCTAAGAGAGTGAGACCAGAGACCAGTGGAAGCGTGTGTCGTTATCACTTAAGTCTACACCTTGGTCACAAGTCCAAGGCACTGCGTAGGTTCCAAAAGCTATGGAATCGTAAGGACCGATTAATTTATTCACCCAAATCGGCCCCTTCTCTTGCTTGCTTATTTAAATATAATTATTTTATCTTTCAATATTTATTTAAACATATTAATATTAATCGTAAAAATAGGATTTACTATTTGTATTTACATTAAAACAAATACATATATTTACTTATCGACTCGTGTATACAAGCCCTTATTAACAAAAAGCGTGTCACCTCACTTGTCAAACGAGTCTGCGCCATTTTTAATGAAATAAATAATTTTTTTATACCTTTTTTTTAAGCATTTATATTATAGGCTTAGATTATAAAATATTCATTCCAACAAAGTTTCCTCCCGAATTTATGAATTGGAAATTCCATAAATTGCCACAATGGCGCTACTGTAGCTACAGGATATACAGTCCTGAAAAAGAATGTTAAATATTAATATAGTAACAATATTTAATTTATTAAAAACCAATTATAATATATAATTTTTTTTATAATAAAATAGAATAGGCAATACTAGCAAACATTGCCAAACTTCAAACGTCAACCAGTGATGCCAACTTACGGTCTTTTCCCCTAAATTTAGGGTAAAAAATCTATACAGTGGTTTTTTAAAGTAAATGTTGGGCCATTCTGAAATGATAACGCCACTATGTCTGGCTTCCCTTTCTCTCACACATACTGCAGCAGTAGGCAGGCTGCTCTTCTCTCACTTTAACCCAAAGTGCTAGCCGGACAGACGCTTCCCCCTCTCTCTACTCAGTGTACAATTTCAATATTAAATAGTTCAACTTAGATTAGTTGAAGTTATCACTTCTATATTTAAATGTAAACAATTTTTATAAAAAAAATGAACTGATCTATTGATACTATTGTAACATCTACTAGATGATGTTAATGCATATGGCTTTATAGGATACCAAAAAAAGTAGGGGTTTTTCTTATCAAAAGGTGGGATTTTTGAAGTGAAAACTTCTTTAGGGGCGTTTTGCAGTTGTGTAATTTTTTGTTTTGGGATGGGTAAAAAATGTTAATCTCGCGTTAGGAAAACTCGACAGATTTTATATTCGTCAGATTATAATAATTAAAACTAGTTGAAATGAAAAATCGTATTCAATTGCATATTTTATTATCTGTCACAAGTTTGACGAGTAATTTCGTGGAGTTATTATTGACTATCACAGTTTAGTGGTCTTTAATTAAGTGATTTGTTTACAGTAAAAACATCTTTTTATTAATTAAATAACTATATTTTGACAGTTATTGCGTCAGTTCAAAACATCCAAAATTATTTGAATTTTGTTCTATGGTTTACTTAAACCGTAGAATTATATTTTCTTTCCAAAGTCCCGTGACACCTTCTGGTTTCGCCGTATGTAAGCCAGATCTCAATAATACAGTTCGGTTTTTTTGAATTTTGTTTTCACTTCTACCGGCACTCCCGGAGAGCAACCATTTTGTTGGGTGGGTTTATATTTCTAGGATTTTTTGACTTCTTAATATTTTTTATTTTATATGTTTAACTACACTATTATATAAAGAGGGAAAATTTGATTGTTTGTATGTTTGTATGTATGTGAGTGACAAAAGTGATTTAGTGTTGCCATATACATATTTTAATTAATAGATTATGGCCATTTTGTTGGTACCAATCCGATTTTAAAAATTCTTTCACTGAGAGAAGTCTATAGTATTTCCGTCTCTCTTCCTCTATATACTATCATACTCTCTCTATCATAATTTTTATCTTTATTTTTTCAGAATAATCAATCTCTTTTCACTTTCATTCTTTCGATTATCTCTTTCTCTCTCTCTGTCCGTTTCCTTATCAATTTTATTTTTGCTTTGCCTTCTTATATTTCACTTTTCTTTCATTTTCAAATAATCAAAAACTACACAATTACAGAGTGATAATTTAAGGACATTAATTATAATATTGCTTTAAATACCCGGAGCGAAGCGAGGGCAGGCCGCTCGTTCCTAAATGAAATAGTTATAAAAGTATAGGCCCTGAAGTAATTCGATCTAACGAATCATGTTATTTATTGTTGTTGTAATTAAATATCAACTAATATATTATATAAACTCTTAAGTTAATTATCATCTATGGTTTGCAATGTTTTAAAAGATTATAAAAATAAAATATGTCTACTAGTATTCCCTTTACCCCTCCTAGTAAGCATGCATGCTTGTGTCAGGAATGGGCCACGCCAGTATCCCAATGTCCAGGATTTGAACCCACGCCTTGTCGATCGTGAATCCAACGCCCGAACCACTAAGCTACTGACACTTCAATTGTCCTATAATTTATTTTTAATATTACTTTTTTATGCGGTTTTATTACTGTGATTAAGGGAATTTTTGACTTAAGTTTTAGGGAGAAATATTTAAGAGTTGGTAACCCTGTTTAATGTCAGCTGTCACTTTATATGATGTTATGTTCATCTTTGGTTATGTTGGGTTAATTTTAAAAATTTCTATTATAATTAAATTATCAATAGATAATAAGGGTGAGAGACCATTCCCCTATCATATTTTCTTTAACTGTCGTAAGTTCCCCACGTCCCTGTACGATACTCTCCCTACTAACTTTCAATTCCTTCTTACTTTCCCGGATAGCTGTGTTGTTAAAATTCTGTGTAAATATATTAAAATGTATAATATTAAGTTGTAGATAACAATGTAAAATGTGTGCTTGCTTTTGTATTATAATATTTATTGTACTGTAACTTATATTATGGTAAGCTGGTGATGGACTAACATTCAAGGTTTATTTTTTATGTATTGTTGTAGGTATAACAAGGGAACCAAGCAATCTCCACTAATCAGGAATCAGGAAGCATATGAGAAGAGAAGCTAAAATAGTATTGTAACTGACAAAAGCATCAAATTTGAAGAACATTTTTAGATTAACGTTGGCAGAATTACTGTCATCGGTACTTCTTTAGAATAGGGCACCCCCCCAATATTAATTTTTTTTTAGATATTACATACTATTCTAAGTGTATTTCTGAAATCCGTTTTTTTAGGAAATTCATAGTTTTAAAAAAATAATCATCTTGAAACTATGAACTTCCTAAAAAAACGGATTTCAGAAATACACTAAGGATGGTGAATATTATCTTAAAAAAAAAATAAAAATATTGGGAGGGGCGCCCTATTCTAAAGAAGTGGCCTGCTATCATTGATTGTTCAGTAATCTGAAAAAGAATAAAGTATAAAAAGTTCCGTTATGTACGTATATATGTAAGCTTGTACAATGAGCGCAACAAGTCTAGCTGGAATCAAAACAAGTGAGATTAACCTTGATTTGGATAGAATGTGTAGGATTTGCCTATCCCATAACAAAGATATGAGCTGTTTGTTTGAAGGAAACGATTGCAAAATAGTTAACAAAATAGAATTCTGTACTGGAATATTGGTAAGTTATGAATATATTATTACTTAGTCATATGAAAGTCATATTTAGAAATTTTTTTAAATTTTTTTTTTTAGATAATATTTACCATCCTACACTTACATTACGGATGGTAAATTTTATCTAAAACAAAAATTAAAAAAAATATAATATATTCAAGGTTTTAGACAAATTAAAAAAAATCATATCCTGAAACCTGAAATTTTTAAAAATATACTTAGGATGGTATCATCATCACATCATCACGACCCGCCCACTAAATATTATCTAAAAAAATATTGAAAAATAATTCACTCCTCAAAAATGACTATGTAAACAAGGTTTTTAACTAATTTTCAAAAAATCATATCTCATAAATTATTGTTGATATAGAATTAAAGAAATACCATTAGAAAAATGGCTTTATTCCAATAAAATTGTTACATATAATTTTTACTCTGACAACCATTTGAATAATGTGACATGTAATTTATTTTTCTATTACAATTGTACTAAACTTTACAAAACAAAAGGGATTTCAGAAAAAAACTTATTGAAAAAAAAATTAAGGAGGTGCCCTATTCATAAGAAGTACCTTCATATCGTAAACGCATTTCAGAAATACCTTAAGCAAGGGTAATTCTAACTAAAAAAAATATTGAAAACCCAATGCACCTGTTAAAAACACCACTGAAAACAAGTGTGTTTGGAATTTACAAAAATCCATATCTCGAAAACTATGAACTTCCTGAAAAACAAATTTCAGAAATATACTTAGAATTGTAACTATTATCAAAAAAAAAATTAAAAAATGGATGGTGCCCTATTATAAATTAGTACCATTTGGCAAATATCCCATATTTTCCTATTTATACGATCTAATTTACAGTATTCCCACATACATATTTCAACAAAAACCTGGAATTGCTACTCTTTATCCCAAATAAATGCAAACATCCTGAGAGATAGGAGGAAGTTATTTATTTACAAATTGAAGTCGCAGGCAGATACTAGTTTATAATACAATTAAAAAATTAAAGTTAATTATTTTCACCTTTGAGAACTTTAGGAAACTCAGGAGTGTAGGTTTCCTCACAATGTTTTTCTTCTCCGAGAAAACTCAGAGATGTGTGTCCAGGATCAAACTCAGATCTCCGGAATAAGACATCAGTCTTAATGACCGGGCTATCTCTTCTATAACATGCCTATAAACCTGCTTTTTGAATCACTATATCTATTGGTGGAATATCCATAGATGGCAAAATCTTGTCCCATCTGAGGTTTGCGGATGATATAGTTTTGTTTGCTAACTCTGCTTCTAATCTACAAATCATGATCGAACAACTAGCTATAGAAAGTGAAAAGGTCGGTTTGACAATGAACAACAGCAAAACCAAAATACTGACAAACAGCACACCTATTGACATAAAAATCAACCAAAACTTAATAGAGTATGTCACTGAATATTCATACTTAGGTCAAACAATTTCTATAGAGGACTCGTTGTCCAAAGAAATAGATAAACGGATAGCGAATGCGTGGAAAAGGTATTGGACGCTGAAAGAAGTGATGAAAAATAAAGAGGTAGACATAAGCGTAAAAAAGAAATTATACAATACTTGTATCGAACCTGTATTAACATATGGGTGTCAAACTTGGGGAATGACTAAAGCCCTCATACAAAAACTGGAAATATGTCAACGATCAATGGAGCGTAGCATGCTTTGCATAAACAGGAAAGATCGGAGACGAAATAAAGATATTAGGGCAAACACTGGACTGGAAAACATAACAACGAAAATAAAAAGATTGAAATGGAGATGGACTGGGCATGTACTAAGGGGAAGAGATAAGTGGAGCAAATTGCTAACAGTATGGTACCCCAGAAACGGAAAACGGAGAAAGGGCAGGCCATGCAAACGTTGGGACGATGACTTTGCTAGATTGCTGGGAAAAATATGGAGAAGAATTGCAAGCTGTAGAGAGGACTGGAAGATGATGGAAGAGGCCTTTGCCGAAAGGCACACGGACAGTGAAGGATAATTTAGTTATAAATATTTACTTGATGTGATTGTCCGAAATAAAGGCTTTATCTTATCTTATCTTATCTATCTATTGGTGCTCCACCGCATTACAATCCATTGAGTACTTTTCAAAAAGAAACAGCTCTGCCTCCAAATAAGGATGCTCTCTTGACCACATACAAGGCTATTTAACGATTTTAACTTATGGATGCCAGACATGGCTACTAATAAAATCCCAGCAAACTAAACTTTGAACTTGCCAAAGAGCCATGGAGAGAAGCAAATTGGGAAAAAAGGGGTTTGGGCTAGATAAGGTCACGTTAATCAGAAAATCAACAAATGCCCAAGGTGTGGTCACAAAATTAATAAAGTGGAATTGGGCCGGTCATACAATAAGAGGGATAGAAAAATGGAGCAAGTCCGTGACCCTATGGTATCCTAGAGATGGAGAGAGAAGGAAAGGAAATCCATTGAAAAGATATGTTTTTGGGGTAAACTTGGACAAGATTAGCAGGAGATAGGGGAAAATGGAATGGAATCGAGGAGGCCTTTGCCAAAGGGCACACAGAAAGTAAATAATAAATAAAATACAAGGCTACAACCTACCTGGACTTATGGGGTCCAATTGTTAGGAACCGCATCCCAATCTAACATTGAAATACTAGAGGTACCAAAATAAAAAGTTAAGAATGATAACCAAAGCTCCTTGGTTTGTATCTAATGAGCTACTGCATTATACAGGAAATTGTATGGTTCACTAAATCCTACAAGGAACGCATAATACAATACCCTAACCCTAATCCTCTCACGGGCACTAATGAGTAACGAACAACAAGTATGTCGGTTGAAGTTGAAAATACCCCTGAACTTGGTCCAGACATAGTATAGTTGAAGAACTTACTTTATAGTCGATGAGGATGTGACCATAGGTCACCATCCAACTTATGTCCCAGAAATGGAGTCTAATTGCATTATGAAAATTAAAAAAAAAATTTGAGTAGTTTATAAGAATACAGATTTAGTATGCTACACTTTATTTTATATTTTCTAAACCTCTCCCTTATCACTTAAGGGACTTGACTGTCTACTTGGGAGGTCCGAGTTTGATCCTGGACACACACCTCTAACTTTTCTAAGTTATATGTGTTTTAAGCAATTAAATATCACTTGCTTTACTGTGAAGGAAAACATTGCGAGGAAACCTGCACTCGTGAGAGTTCTATATGCTCTCACAGATGACCCGGCTCAGTAGTAGACCATTAAAGAGCAACGATGAATTTAAAAAAAATTTTCTTCCAGTTAAAAGACACAAAGAACCTACCAAAGCAAATATGTAAGTTTTGTGAAGAGAAGTTATCAATAGCTCATACATTTAAAACATTATGTCTCCTCTCGGTGCAAACTTTTGAGAAATTTCTTGATAATATCAAAGAAGAGACTTATGAGAATGAGTTTAACAATCATTTTGACTTGGAAGATATTAAAACAGATATACGGGATGAAGAAGAACTCATTACCGTTTGTGCGAGTGACAAGGAAGCTGTAAATAGGTAAATATTTTATAATGTATAATTTAATTTTCAACATATGTATGTCGAACTCCCATATAAACTTTCATCCCCCTATTACTATGTCAACATATTATATGTAAACTATGTAATATCACTTATTGTTAATGCCCCAAACACTTTTCCACCATCACACTCTATGCTGCTGGAACATATTCCATCACCACCGCTAAGATTTCTTTATAGGTAGATAAGATGCAAATGAGCAGATGTTGATGTGTTGCCTCCTCAAAGTTAGAGTGGGGAGGGAGAGCGAAGAAAAAATAATGCTGTGGTTTCAATGAGCAAGAGCCAGAGTCCACTAGATCTGCAGCATTAATGGAATGGGAGAGGGAGGGGGTCCGATTCTCATACTGGTGGTTCTCACCAAGGGGTACTTGATTACTCGCCTCTTATGATGCTCTCCCAGCGGCAGAGGGGAGTAGTATTCTAACCCGTCCCTTCACGGCTATTACCCGTGCTTGGCAAGATCATTCCTCCCACCCACATGCAGGCTGTGGAATTATCTGCCATCAGAGGTTTTCCCAGAGCGCTTCAATGTCCCCCACATTACTTCAAAAGCCGAGTCATGGGTTTCTTCTTAGTTCTTCTTGTATTGCAGATGTCCATGGGTAATGGTAACCACTTACCATCAGGTGGGCCTTCCGCTCGTTTGTCCCCATACACTATAAAAAAAATTTATTAGGTTCCTTAAACCGATGAATTCACTCGACTGTGGTTGGCTTACCTTATTTAACCGTACCGTAAGCTAGTCTTGAAAATTTTCCCTATAAAAAAATTTTTTTTTTTTTTTTTATACATTTGAACAATTGAATGAAAATTTGTAGGTAAAATATATGACTGAACACAGACTTGACTTGTAATGTCACTGAATCGTCACATTTTATATACGATTAATATATTTTAAGCGTATTTGATCATTCAACTAAACAGAAACAAGCTTAGCTAAGGGTTATTCGACTTATCATTAATGAAAATGTAATCCCAAATGAAGCTAATTAGGCAATAAATCTATCATTTCACTTCTGTAGTTAGTTCGCTACTTAGTCTATAACGTTGCTATGGTGACGTATTATAGATAAAAAGCGCTGTAGCGCTGTGTGTATTTACTGAATGGTTAGAGTACTAATATTGCTTGCAGCACTGCAGCTAACTACAGCTCAACTTTGAGTGACTAGTACACTAAACGCGCTGCGTGTTAAAAGTGTATGATTAGACCAATAGCTATTGGTTCAGCGCTTCAGCGAACTTTGTTTCAAATTCGTAAAGTAATAAAATAGCACAAATTTTGTTTAGACTATATAATATATCTCTATGTTCTTAGCATAGTGTTTTGTAGTTGCAAAATACCTAAGGTTGGAAACTCTGGTATTAGTAATAAATTTAAAAAAAAAAGGTAGATTCCTTCTTACTAATTTAGGCATGGTCTTTTTTTACAGAAAAGTAGTGAAACGAAAAATTCGAGGACCTTACAACAAGCCAGGCAAGCCGAGGATCAAAAAGAATAAATTTAAAAGGCTGACATGCGAGTCCTGTGACCTCAAGTTCCCCACCAGAGAGTTGTCCAATAAACATAAACGAGAGTGCCATAGTGCCAGCTGGATTTGTGAGGTTATATAATTCGTTTTATTTATTGGGTTTATTCCATCTCATGCATGCATACATAGAAAATAAATAGTCCGCCATCTGCTCGCGCTGTCGGCCATTTTGTGTTTAGAATTACATAACCTAAAAATAATGACATACTTGGAAGTTAAAGTTGATTTGTGATGCACACTCCGTCACGTGACGTCATTTAGTATAGAATGCCATCGTTGTACGGCATAATAAAGATGAATAAAGTGACGTCACACATAGTGAGACAATGTGACGTCATGTCGTGTAGAACACCATTGTTATCTATATTTTCGTAGAGCAATGAGTGGATACTGTAACTACTTTCATATGACGTGACGTCACACATCACCATGACAGCTCCACGGTCATTAAAAAATTCAAAATAGGAACATAATGAAAAATGTGAGTGAGTGAATGAGTCGACGAGTGATTAATAGTGAGACCATGTGACGTCATATCATAAGAATATTTTAACTACTGTCATACAATGATACGACGTGACGTCACACATCACCATGAGAGGTTCGTGGTAGTAAAAAAACTCAAAATAGGAACTTAATGAAAATGTGAGTTAGTGAATAATTCTACTATGTACCCATATGACAAGACATGATGTCACTTAGTGTTTTCATATTTTGTTATATAGATCTGTGGTAAAACATTCTTATACCAGGCGTCGCACCAAAATCACATCCGGACTCACTTCCCCCCTCGGCTGTGCTGCGACCTTTGCGACTACCGCTGCTCCAACAAGAATGATATGGGCAAACATATGAGGATGCATTTGGGTGAGTCACCTTCGAACTAGGGAGGAGGTCATGTGTCCTAGAAAACAGATGTACAACATACTTTTGAAATTTCATGATAGTTATCTTACGCGGGATGTTCAAGTATGGGCTCGCTTCTCAGACTTTTCTGATTGTGTGTGTCTGGAAACCTGCACTCCTGAGAGTTCTCTATGCTCTCAAAGACATGTGAAGTCTGCCAACTCTCACACGTTAGCATGGTGGAGTGTGACCTAATAATCCCTCATTCTGAGAAGAAGACCCAGCTCAGCGGTGGATCATTGCTTTTACATTTAATAATACATGACCCCCCCCCTCCCTCGGCGCAATCTTGACCACATAACCTCCTTAACTTAATCGACTGGTAGGTCATGTGATCGAAATCTGACTAGTCATGTGGTTGAGGTTTGGCAAAATAGATTTTTTTTGAAACCAAAATATTTTGTAGGATACAGAAGTTTAATATTGTTTTCTGGCAACACTAACCAAACGTCATTTACATTTAGTCTTCTGCACAAAGCTGTCAAGTTTCATCAGGCATCGTAAAGGGAGAAGGACGAAGGAAGGATAACAATATACATTTACTTTCCAGGTATAAAAGAATACAACTGTAGGCTATGTTCCCACACGTTCACGACGGTCTCCAACAGGCTGGACCACGAGCGCCGCTACCACCAGAAGCTGAAGCGGTTCCAGTGCTCCTTCTGCGACATGGCCTTCTACGACAAGACCAAGTTGAACAGACACGTCGACTCGCATAATTCTATTAAACGGTAATTTATCAACCACATGACCCCTCCTCTGACTTCATTTCTACCACTTGTCTCTATCCCTGGTTTGATTTCAACCACGTGACATTATCTCATTCTGTAACACATTGCCTGTCACTAATGAGTTTCAACTACGTGACCTCTCCTCTCTTCTGGCTTTATTTCTACCACTTGTCTCTATCTCTGGTTTGATTTCAATCACGTGACATTAGCTCATTCTGTAACACATTGCCTGTCACTAATGAATTTCAACTACGTGACCTCTCCTTTCCTCTGGCTTTATTCTACCACGTGTCTCTGTCCCTGGTTTGATTGCAATCACGTGACATTAGCTCATTCTGTAACACATTACCTGTCACTAATGAATTTCAACTACGTGACCTTTCCTCTCCTCTGGCTTTATTTCTACCACGTGTCTCTATCTCTGGTTTGATTTCAATCACGTGACATTAGCTCATTCTGTAACACATTGCCTATCACTAATGAATTTCAACTACGTGACCTCTCCTTTCCTCTGGCTTTATTCTACCACGTGTCTCTGTCCCTGGTTTGATTGCAATCACGTGACATTAGCTCATTCTGTAACACATTGCCTGTCACTAATGAATTTCAACTACGTGACCTTTCCTCTCCTCTGGCTTTATTTCTACCACGTGTCTCTATCTCTGGTTTGATTTCAATCACGTGACATTAGCTCATTCTGTAACACATTGCCTATCACTAATGAATTTCAACTACGTGACCTCTCCTTTCCTCTGGCTTTATTCTACCACGTGTCTCTGTCCCTGGTTTGATTGCAATCACGTGACATTAGCTCATTCTGTAACACATTGCCTGTCACTAATGAATTTCAACTACGTGACCTCTCTTTTCCTCTGGCTTTATTCTACCACGTGTCTCTATCCCTGGTTTGATTTCAATCACGTGACATTAGCTCATTCTGTAACACATTGCCTGTCACTAATGAATTTCAACTACGTGACCTCTCCTCTCCTCTGGCTTTATTTCTACCACGTGTCTCTATCTCTGGTTTGATTTCAATCACGTGACATTAGCTCATTCTGTAACACATTGCCTGTCACTAATGAATTTCAACTACGTGACCTCTCCTTTCCTCTGGCTTTATTCTACCACGTGTCTCTATCCCTGGTTTGATTTCAATCACGTGACATTAGCTCATTCTGTAACACATTGCCTGTCACTAATGAATTTCAACTACGTGACCTCTCCTTTCCTCTGGCTTTATTCTACCACGTGTCTCTGTCCCTGGTTTGATTGCAATCACGTGACATTAGCTCATTCTGTAACACATTGCCTGTCACTAATGAATTTCAACTACGTGACCTTTCCTCTCCTCTGGCTTTATTTCTACCACGTGTCTCTATCTCTGGTTTGATTTCAATCACGTGACATTAGCTCATTCTGTAACACATTGCCTGTCACTAATGAATTTCAACTACGTGACCTCTCCTTTCCTCTGGCTTTATTCTACCACGTGTCTCTGTCCCTGGTTTGATTGCAATCACGTGACATTAGCTCAATCTGTACCACATTGCCTGTCACTAATGAATTTCAACTACGTGACCTCTCTTTTCCTCTGGCTTTATTCTACCACGTGTCTCTATCCCTGGTTTGATTTCAATCAAGTGACATTAGCTCATTCTGTAACACATTGCCTGTCACTAATGAATTTCAACTACGTGACCTCTCTTTTCCTCTGGCTTTATTCTACCACGTGTCTCTATCCCTGGTTTGATTTGAATCACGTGACATTAGCTCATTCTGTAACACATTGCCTGTCACTAATGAATTTCAACTACGTGACCTCTCTTTTCCTCTGGCTTTATTCTACCACGTGTCTCTATCCCTGGTTTGATTTCAATCACGTGACATTAGCTCATTCTGTAACACATTGCCTGTCACTAATGAATTTCAACTACGTGACCTCTCCTCTCCTCTGGCTTTATTTCTACCACGTGTCTCTATCTCTGGTTTGATTTCAATCACGTGACATTAGCTCATTCTGTAACACATTGCCTGTCACTAATGAATTTCAACTACGTGACCTCTCCTCTCCTCTGGCTTTATTCTACCACGTGTCTCTATCCCTGGTTTGATTTGAATCACGTGACATTAGCTCATTCTGTAACACATTGCCTGTCACTAATGAATTTCAACTACGTGACCTCTCTTTTCCTCTGGCTTTATTCTACCACGTGTCTCTATCCCTGGTTTGATTTCAATCACGTGACATTAGCTCATTCTGTAACACATTGCCTGTCACTAATGAATTTCAACTACGTGACCTCTCCTCTCCTCTGGCTTTATTTCTACCACGTGTCTCTATCTCTGGTTTGATTTCAATCACGTGACATTAGCTCATTCTGTAACACATTGCCTGTCACTAATGAATTTCAACTACGTGACCTCTCCTCTCCTCTGGCTTTATTTTACCACGTGTCTCTGTCCCTGGTTTGATTGCAATCACGTAACATTAGCTCAATCTGTACCACATTGCCTGTCACTAATGAATTTCAACTACGTGACCTCTCTTTTCCTCTGGCTTTATTCTACCACGTGTCTCTATCCCTGGTTTGATTTCAATCACGTGACATTAGCTCATTCTGTAACACATTGCCTGTCACTAATGAATTTCAACTACGTGACCTCTCCTCTCCTCTGGCTTTATTTCTACCACGTGTCTCTATCTCTGGTTTGATTTCAATCACGTGACATTAGCTCATTCTGTAACACATTGCCTGTCACTAATGAATTTCAACTACGTGACCTCTCCTCTCCTCTGGCTTTATTTCTACCACGTGTCTCTGTCCCTGGTTTGATTGCAATCACGTGACATTAGCTCATTCTGTAACACATTGCCTGTCACTAATGAATTTCAACTACGTGACCTTTCCTCTCCTCTGGCTTTATTTCTACCACGTGTCTCTATCTCTGGTTTGATTTCAATCACGTGACATTAGCTCATTCTGTAACACATTGCCTGTCACTAATGAATTTCAACTACGTGACCTCTCCTTTCCTCTGGCTTTATTCTACCACGTGTCTCTGTCCCTGGTTTGATTGCAATCACGTGACATTAGCTCAATCTGTACCACATTGCCTGTCACTAATGAATTTCAACTACGTGACCTCTCTTTTCCTCTGGCTTTATTCTACCACGTGTCTCTATCCCTGGTTTGATTTCAATCAAGTGACATTAGCTCATTCTGTAACACATTGCCTGTCACTAATGAATTTCAACTACGTGACCTCTCTTTTCCTCTGGCTTTATTCTACCACGTGTCTCTATCCCTGGTTTGATTTCAATCAAGTGACATTAGCTCATTCTGTAACACATTGCCTGTCACTAATGAATTTCAACTACGTGACCTCTCTTTTCCTCTGGCTTTATTCTACCACGTGTCTCTATCCCTGGTTTGATTTCAATCACGTGACATTAGCTCATTCTGTAACACATTGCCTGTCACTAATGAATTTCAACTACGTGACCTCTCTTTTCCTCTGGCTTTATTCTACCACGTGTCTCTATCCCTGGTTTGATTTCAATCACGTGACATTAGCTCATTCTGTAACACATTGCCTGTCACTAATGAATTTCAACTACGTGACCTCTCCTTTCCTCTGGCTTTATTCTACCACGTGTCTCTGTCCCTGGTTTGATTGCAATCACGTGACATTAGCTCATTCTGTAACACATTGCCTGTCACTAATGAATTTCAACTACGTGACCTTTCCTCTCCTCTGGCTTTATTTCTACCACGTGTCTCTATCTCTGGTTTGATTTCAATCACGTGACATTAGCTCATTCTGTAACACATTGCCTGTCACTAATGAATTTCAACTACGTGACCTCTCCTCTCCTCTGGCTTTATTCTACCACGTGTCTCTGTCCCTGGTTTGATTGCAATCACGTGACATTAGCTCAATCTGTACCACATTGCCTGTCACTAATGAATTTCAACTACGTGACCTCTCCTTTCCTCTGGCTTTATTCTACCACGTGTCTCTGTCCCTGGTTTGATTGCAATCACGTGACATTAGCTCAATCTGTACCACATTGCCTGTCACTAATGAATTTCAACTACGTGACCTCTCTTTTCCTCTGGCTTTATTCTACCACGTGTCTCTATCCCTGGTTTGATTTCAATCAAGTGACATTAGCTCATTCTGTAACACATTGCCTGTCACTAATGAATTTCAACTACGTGACCTCTCTTTTCCTCTGGCTTTATTCTACCACGTGTCTCTATCCCTGGTTTGATTTGAATCACGTGACATTAGCTCATTCTGTAACACATTGCCTGTCACTAATGAATTTCAACTACGTGACCTCTCTTTTCCTCTGGCTTTATTCTACCACGTGTCTCTATCCCTGGTTTGATTTCAATCACGTGACATTAGCTCATTCTGTAACACATTGCCTGTCACTAATGAATTTCAACTACGTGACCTCTCCTCTCCTCTGGCTTTATTTCTACCACGTGTCTCTATCTCTGGTTTGATTTCAATCACGTGACATTAGCTCATTCTGTAACACATTGCCTGTCACTAATGAATTTCAACTACGTGACCTCTCCTCTCCTCTGGCTTTATTCTACCACGTGTCTCTATCCCTGGTTTGATTTGAATCACGTGACATTAGCTCATTCTGTAACACATTGCCTGTCACTAATGAATTTCAACTACGTGACCTCTCTTTTCCTCTGGCTTTATTCTACCACGTGTCTCTATCCCTGGTTTGATTTCAATCACGTGACATTAGCTCATTCTGTAACACATTGCCTGTCACTAATGAATTTCAACTACGTGACCTCTCCTCTCCTCTGGCTTTATTTCTACCACGTGTCTCTATCTCTGGTTTGATTTCAATCACGTGACATTAGCTCATTCTGTAACACATTGCCTGTCACTAATGAATTTCAACTACGTGACCTCTCCTCTCCTCTGGCTTTATTTTACCACGTGTCTCTGTCCCTGGTTTGATTGCAATCACGTAACATTAGCTCAATCTGTACCACATTGCCTGTCACTAATGAATTTCAACTACGTGACCTCTCTTTTCCTCTGGCTTTATTCTACCACGTGTCTCTATCCCTGGTTTGATTTCAATCACGTGACATTAGCTCATTCTGTAACACATTGCCTGTCACTAATGAATTTCAACTACGTGACCTCTCCTCTCCTCTGGCTTTATTTCTACCACGTGTCTCTATCTCTGGTTTGATTTCAATCACGTGACATTAGCTCATTCTGTAACACATTGCCTGTCACTAATGAATTTCAACTACGTGACCTCTCCTCTCCTCTGGCTTTATTTTACCACGTGTGTCTGTCCCTGGTTTGATTTCAATCACGTGACATTAGCTCATTCTGTAACACATTGCCTGTCACTAATGAATTTCAACTACGTGACCTCTCCTCTCCTCTGGCTTTATTTCTACCACGTGTCTCTATCCCTGGTTTGATTGCAATCACGTGACATTAGCTCATTCTGTAACACATTGCCTGTCACTAATGAATTTCAACTACGTGACCTCTCCTCTCCTCTGGCTTTATTTCTACCACGTGTCTCTATTGCGTAAATGTTTTTTTGTTTTAGTTTTAAATGTGACATCTGTAACAACTTCTACACGAGACGATGTCACTGGAAGAAGCACTTGGAGAAGCAGCACAACGTTATCGTTCCCTCCCAGCGCCCTGGACGTCGGCGAGGAGGTATCCCCAACAAGACTCTCTTAGATGAAGTTAGTTGAGATAAAAAGTGCCATCTACCGGGTTCAGCTATTACTAGAAACTTAGTATACCTCTATCGGGCCCTACTGTAACTAAAAAAATCAAAATTACATCGGAAAACCCGTCAAAATTTATAAGGTAACCATGAAAACTGAATACTAACGCCATCTATTCAACTGTAACTAAACAATATATATGAAAAATTTTAAATACCGCCATTACCCTAACCAGTATATATTAAATTCAAGAAATACTGCGAGTGCGAAATGCAGCGCCATCTATCGCGTCAAATAAAAAAACGTATTATTATGTGTTTTATTTACTAGTACCCTGATCCAAGGAATATGATAAATTCGAAATAGCGCCATCTACCGGGGCTTACTGTTAAGTTTATTAGCTAACTACGAATAAATCAAAATAGCGCCATCTACCGGAACCAACTGTTGAATTCGTTAGCTAACTACGAAAAATTCAAAACAGCGCCATCTATCGGGTGCAATTGAAGCTTTTGTAATGGAGATAAATAAAGCAATACAATTAATCACGTATGTGCCTTCCGTCGCTTCGTTGAGGTAATTCATAATAATAATCTTTGTGTCTAATAAATTACTCGCTAACAATGTGTGTTTGTATGTGTGCGTGTATGTTTAGTTAATTTAGGTAAACAAAACATATTGCATACAACATTTATTGAGTAAATCACAACTCCGTTAATACTTCCTTAATATATAAATGCTAAGTTACGTTTAAAAATGCCTTTCTCTACCACATTGTAAACACAACTAGCGCCATCTAGTTTAGAAGATAGACAACTTGTTCTTACAATGAAGTAAAGACTTCAGTTTTATATAATAATAATTTGGCAATAATTACATTAACTAATATACTTACATCGAGATCAGTATAAAAAAAAATGTTGGGCCAAAATTTGTATGTTTTGGCCCAACTTGATAGTACTCTTAAATATAGACTTACTTGTCATACAAGTTGAACCTAAACTTGCGAGTAATGCTTACAAGTTTTAGCCCAACACTTAAATTATGGAATAATAGACATTTATGTTATAATATTGTCACATCAATACTGTGAGGGTTTCCGTTCCTGCTGTTAATATTCGAGTTACCGCTACTCGATAACAGATGGCGCCACTAGTATGTTTATATTCAACATTTATTGTAGAATTCTCTTGTAAAGTATTTAATGCGTTCATATCCATCATTAGATGACGTCACGGTTTGTGTTCAACGCCCAGAGTCTAGCTTCCGTGAGCTGATAACAGATGGCGCAACTTGTATGTGTATATTCAACATTTATTGTAGAATTCTCTTGTAAAGTATTTAATGCGTTCGTATCCATCATTAGATGACGTCACGGTTTGTATACAACGCCCGGAGTCTAGCTTCCGTGAGCTGATAACAGATGGCGCCACTTGTATGTTTATATTCAACATTTATTGTAGAATTCTCTTGTAAAGTATTTAATGCGTTCGTATCCATCATTAGATGACGTCACGGTTTGTATACAACGCCCGGAGTCTAGCTTCCGTGAGCTGATAACAGATGGCGCCACTTGTATGTTTATATTCAACATTTATTGTAGAATTCTCTTGTAAAGTATTTAATGCGTTCGTATCCATCATTAGATGACGTCACGGTTTGTATACAACGCCCGGAGTCTAGCTTCCGTGAGCTGATAACAGATGGCGCCACTTGTATGTTTATATTCAACATTTATTGTAGAATTCTCTTGTAAAGTATTTAATGCGTTCGTATCCATCATTAGATGACGTCACGGTTTGTATACAACGCCCGGAGTCTAGCTTCCGTGAGCTGCTAACAGATGGCGCCACTAGTATGTTTATATTCAACATTTGTTGTAGAATTCTCTGTAAAGTATTTAATGCGTTCATATCCATCATTAGATGACGTCACGGTTTGTGTTCAACGCCCGGAGTCTAGCTTCCGGGAGCTGCTAACAGATGGCGCCACTAGTATGTTTATATTCAACATTTGTTGTAGAATTCTCTGTAAAGTATTTAATGCGTTCGTATCCATCATTAGATGACGTCACGGTTTGTATACAACGCCCGGAGTCTAGCTTCCGTGAGCTGCTAACAGATGGCGCCACTAGTATGTTTATATTCAACATTTGTTGTAGAATTCTCTGTAAAGTATTTAATGCGTTCATATCCATCATTAGATGACGTCACGGTTTGTATACAACGCCCGGAGTCTAGCTTCCGTGAGCTGCTAACAGATGGCGCCACTTGTATGTTTATATTCAACATTTGTTGTAGAATTCTCTGTAAAGTATTTAATGCGTTCATATCCATCATTAGATGACGTCACGGTTTGTGTTCAACGCCCGGAGTCTAGCTTCCGTGAGCTGCTAACAGATGGCGCCACTAGTATGTTTATATTCAACATTTGTTGTAGAATTCTCTGTAAAGTATTTAATGCGTTCATATCCATCATTAGATGACGTCACGGTTTGTGTTCAACGCCCGGAGTCTAGCTTCCGTGAGCTGCTAACAGATGGCGCCACTAGTATGTTTATATTCAACATTTGTTGTAGAATTCTCTGTAAAGTATTTAATGCGTTCATATCCATCATTAGATGACGTCACGGTTTGTGTTCAACGCCCGGAGTCTAGCTTCCGTGAGCTGCTAACAGATGGCGCCACTTGTATGTTTATATTCAACATTTGTTGTAGAATTCTCTGTAAAGTATTTAATGCGTTCATATCCATCATTAGATGACGTCACGGTTTGTGTTCAACGCCCGGAGTCTAGCTTCCGTGAGCTGCTAACAGATGGCGCCACTTGTATGTTTATATTCAACATTTATTGTGGAATTCTTTGTAAAGTATTTAATGCGTTCATATCCATCATTAGATGACGTCACGGTTTGTGTTCAACGCCCGGAGTCTAGCTTCCGTGAGCTGCTAACAGATGGCGCCACTTGTATGTTTATATTCAACATTTGTTGTAGAATTCTCTGTAAAGTATTTAATGCGTTCATATCCATCATTAGATGACGTCACGGTTTGTGTTCAACGCCCGGAGTCTAGCTTCCGTGAGCTGCTAACAGATGGCGCCACTTGTATGTTTATATTCAACATTTGTTGTAGAATTCTCTGTAAAGTATTTAATGCGTTCATATCCATCATTAGATGACGTCACGGTTTGTGTTCAACGCCCGGAGTCTAGCTTCCGGGAGCTGCTAACAGATGGCGCCACTTGTATGTTTATATTCAACATTTGTTGTAGAATTCTCTGTAAAGTATTTAATGCGTTCATATCCATCATTAGATGACGTCACGGTTTGTGTTCAACGCCCGGAGTCTAGCTTCCGTGAGCTGCTAACAGATGGCGCCACTTGTATGTTTATATTCAACATTTATTGTGGAATTCTTTGTAAAGTATTTAATGCGTTCATATCCATCATTAGATGACGTCACGGTTTGTGTTCAACGCCCGGAGTCTAGCTTCCGTGAGCTGATAACACATGGCGCCACTTCTATCTTTATAAAAGATTTCCTTTACAAATGCTCGGAGTATCATCAAACTTGGTGCACATTCATGAGCTGACAACAGATGGCGCCACTAGTATTTCATGACTTCCATAAAATCTCATGCCGTCCGCCATATTTGATTTAGAATGAATAAAATTAAATAATCATAGTGAAGCGTGACTCCTATTAAAGATTATGTAAAATATCAAACGGTTGATGCATATAGATAACAGATGACGCTACTTGTATGATTAATATTAAATACTAGTGGCGCCATCTATGATCCCGCTACTCCAAAGACGAGACAATAAACTATAATTAAGTACATCTAATACCAAGTGTTTCAGTCCGTTTGTCCGTTTGATTAATCTTGAGCTATAACCGTTTGATTGTACTCATACGAGTAATCAAACGTGTTCCTCCGATGTCAGGTATCGAAGCTGCGCGGCATGTATCTGAAAAAAAAAAAAAAAAATTATGTATAAAAAAATATATTTTATTAATTATTATAATATGTCTTCAATAAATTTAAGGTTTTTTATAATTTATTAGTTATGAGAGCGGGAGGGGGGGTTAAAAAAACTTTTCGTTTATGTTTTACGGGGAATCCCTCGATCGTATTGTACGTTACTTTTATTACAGAAAAACATTACAGTGCGTTACATGGGGGGAGGGGGAATCTAGAATCTTCAAAAATTGCGTTACGTAATACTTGAACGCTCCCTTATTTGTTTGTGAACACTACAACTAGATGGCGCTTAACGATTTTTAATCACGGTCAAATTAATTTAAAAAAAAATTTTAATCATTTTTTTTGAAAAATTAAATTTTAAAAATAATGATAAAAAAATATTAAAATAAAAATAAAAAAAATTCAAAGTATATAAATAGAAAATTAAATATAGGTGGAAATAAAAAAAAATAGTATTAAAAATCTAAAAATAACGTCAATAAAAAAAAAAGAAAATGATAAAGCGTGACGTAGTTCTACATTACCTGACGCTGAAATCATGAATCCTGAACACGGCGTAGTGCTCGTTCCTGAACACCTGGTAGAAGTGCTCCACCGGCTCCGTGAGGAGAGTGTGACACAGCAGCGGGTTCGACTTCATGTTCGGATATTCTACATCCCATATATGTTCGAAAGAACAACCTTTCCTGGAATTTAAAAAAAATGCTTTTAGGACATCAAAGGAACTATTAGTTGCCATTAAAGAGGAAACAATCGACAAGCAATTCCGACGTTATACGGAGTTCGTCGTTAAATCGAAAGTCGCTTCGTCTGATAGCCACAAGCAATTCCGACGTTATACGGAGTTCGTCATTAAATCGAGTCGCTTCGTCTGATAGCCACAAGCAATTCCGACGTTATACGGAGTTCTTCGTTAAATCGAGTCGCTTCGTCTGATAGCCACAAGCAATTCCGACGTTATACGCAGTTTGTCGTTAAATCGAGTCGCTTCGTCTGATAGCCACAAGCAATTCCGACGTTATACGGAGTTTGTCGTTAAATCGAGTCGCTTCGTCTGATAGCCACAAGCAATTCCGACGTTATACGGAGTTTGTCGTTAAATCGAGTCGCTTCGTCTGATAGCCACAAGCAATTCCGACGTTATACGCAGTTTGTCGTTAAATCGAGTCGCTTCGTCTGATAGCCACAAGCAATTCCGACGTTATACGGAGTTTGTCGTTAAATCGAGTCGCTTCGTCTGATAGCCACAAGCAATTCCGACGTTATACGCAGTTTGTCGTTAAATCGAGTCGCTTCGTCTGATAGCCACAAGCAATTCCGACGTTATACGGAGTTTGTCGTTAAATCGAGTCGCTTCGTCTGATAGCCACAAGCAATTCCGACGTTATACGCAGTTTGTCGTTAAATCGAGTCGCTTCGTCTGATAGCCACAAGCAATTCCGACGTTATACGGAGTTTGTCGTTAAATCGAGTCGCTTCGTCTGATAGCCACAAGCAATTCCGACGTTATACGCAGTTTGTCGTTAAATCGAGTCGCTTCGTCTGATAGCCACAAGCAATTCCGACGTTATACGCAGTTTGTCGTTAAATCGAGTCGCTTCGTCTGATAGCCACAAGCAATTCCGACGTTATACGGAGTTTGTCGTTAAATCGAAAGTCGCTGAGGGAGTCTACACTGTATCTTTTCGTCTGATAGCCACAAGCAATTCCGACGTTATACGCAGTTTGTCGTTAAATCGAGTCACTTCGTCTGATAGCCACAAGCAATTCCGACGTTATACGGAGTTTGTCGTTAAATCGAAAGTCGCTGAGGGAGTCTACACTGTATCTTTTCGTCTGATAGCCACAAGCAATTCCGACGTTATACGCAGTTTGTCGTTAAATCGAGTCACTTCGTCTGATAGCCACAAGCAATTCCGACGTTATACGGAGTTTGTCGTAAATCGAAAGTCGCTGAGGGAGTCTACACTGTATCTTTTCGTCTGATAGCCACAAGCAATTCCGACGTTATACGCAGTTTGTCGTTAAATCGAGTCACTTCGTCTGATAGCCACAAGCAATTCCGACGTTATACGGAGTTTGTCGTTAAATCGAAAGTCGCTGAGGGAGTCTACACTGTATCTTTTCGTCTGATAGCCACAAGCAATTCCGACGTTATACGGAGTTCGTCGTTAAATAGAGCGTCGTTAAGGTAATTTAAACTCGTATTTTTTTATCAAGTAATTCCGTCGTTAAATAGAGTTAATCGTTAAAATGAGTTCACATTATATTTATTCGGATAGCCAAAAAAAAATTTTTTTTAATAAAAAAAATATGTTTTGTGGGTTGGTAACACTAGGTTTACTTACCTGCTTTTCCCATAGCAATATTTAGTCTCCACAATAAGAAACGTCGCTCGTAGTTTGTTTAATTCCTGATAGATGTCATGCGAGAAGAATCTACCGTACACCTTGTACACTGTGTAAGCTCTTTGTCTGTAAAAAAAAATCACACTTTCAATATTACTACTCTTAAAGAGACTACGCGTAACTAAGTTTTAGTAGAACGCTCCAAGAGAATATAACACAAGACAGGGGTAGGAATAGCCCTCCACTGGTGGGGGTAGTAGACTAGTAGTAAGAGGTAGTGATATTAAATATTAATCTAACTATACGCGATATATATTTTCGATAAATTGTACAGCGCCATCTAGTTCTAAATAACTCTAAACACAAACGTACTGGATGAACTAGGGAGTAAGAACGACGACGGTGGGGTTCAGTAAGCAAGATTTAATGGATCAGTGGAATGAGTTCATTATCAGATAGTAAGTGGCATCACTTGTATCTTTCACATTTCTTTCCTCTAAAAAAACTTACGCCATCTAGCGAGAGCATAAGTATACATTTTATCTAGTTGCTTGTTCTAAAATTACATTTAAAAAAATTAAAATCGATGTATTGATAAGAAGGAGTAGAGAGGGCTCAACATAAGAAGGAGTAGGTAGCGAGGAAGGTAAGTAAGTAGAGGAGAAGGTAGTTAGTCAGAGGTAAGGTAAGTAAAGGAGAAGGTAGGTAGGTAGAGGGAAGGTAAGTAGGTAGAGGGGAAGGTAGGTAGTTAGAGGGAAAGGTAAGTAGGTAGATGGAAGGTAAGTAGACATGAAAAGTATTGAGTAAGTTGGTAGGGAGAGTTACAAGAGGAAAGTAGAGAAGGTAGGTAGTTAGAGAAGAAGGAAAGTAAGTAGAGAGGAAGGTAAGTAAATAGAGGGGAAAGTAAGTAGATTGAGGGGAAGGTAAGTAGGTATAGGTGAAAGTAGGTAGTTAGAGGGAAAAGCAAGTAGGTAGGTAAGAAGTTTTGAGTAAGTTGTTAGGGAGAGTTAAAAAGGAAAGTGGAGGACATGGTAGGTTAGGTTAAGGAAAAGGTAAGTAAATAGAGGGGAAGGTAGGTAGTTATAGGGGAAGGTAAGTACATAAATGGAGGGGAAGGTAAGTAGGTAGATAGAAAGTTAAGTAGGTAGTAAGAGGGGGAAGTTTAGTAGATAGAGGGAAGGTATGTAGACATGAGAAGTTTGGAGTTAGTTGGTAGGGAGAGTTAGGTTTTTATCTTCAGACTAATTTTTCAAGTATCTAGTTCATTTTGAAGTTGTACGCAAACGCAGTATGACGTCACAACGCACCTTGCTTCAAAATTCTCGTAATGTGGATGCACAACAATGGGACGTCTCGTTGACAACATGACGCTGGACATGATGGGCATAGAGCCCGCAAAGGCTCCCTCCCCAGCCTCTCTGGATATCCACTGCAGGAGTTGTTCTTGAGGGTAGTCGTTAAATTCACCTAAAATTACAATATACGTCGTTTGAGATAAAATAGGCGCCATTTTGAATTTATAGTTACAGTCCATATCCATGATATCATTGAACATAAATTTGTTATTACAATTTAAATAATAGGCCGCCGTTTTTTACTTTTTCATTACTCAATTAAAACAAGATGGCGCCAATATGGAATTGCTTAACACAAAAGTATCATGAATTTTTTTGTTATCGATGCTTGCTCTTGTTTATACATACCAATATGTGACATCTCGTGTGTTATATTGTGTGACAGTTCCTTCAAAAGCGGCAACATGGCGATCAACCAAAATATTGGACCATATTTAGTTATTGATTTGGGAAACCTGAAAATAAAACTAGACTATCATAAAGTAGTCGCTAGACCTCCCAAAAGGGTCTCAGTAAAACTAACTTTGAGAAGCACTGAATTAACAGATTTTCACATACTTACATATAATACTTCCTCCTCGCAATCAAGGAACACACCAAACACATCTGCGTCGAGAACAACAACTTCAACCTCATCACCAACCCGGCCATCACACCAAATACAACCATCTGCGACACATTATAAAAGATGGCCGGCTCCACCTTCATGTTCTTTAAGAAGAACATCAGGAACTCCTTCATCTCCTTCCTCTTTTGCAGCTTGTTCCATATTACATCCACATCATGAGGCACATTCCGCCTCACTGTCTCTGGATTGTTTTCAATACCACTATCATCATCATCTTCTATTACCTCTTCTTTACACGCTTCTTCTATCTCTTTCTTACATTTCATAAGGGCTTTGGATACCCAGAAATTCAGAACATTAACCGAACCGAGTATAGCAAATGGTATTAATAGCGATTTGACCATATTTTTGATGGAACTGTATGGGAGAAAATCAAATACTTCGGAGCAGGTATAAATGAGGGTATGGAAGTTTTTATAATCTGTGAACTTTGAGTATAGAATGTCCCAGACGTGGTTATCGTCTTGGACTTCTAGAAAATCGCAGATAAGCTTCTTTAAGTACAATGATGACGTCACAGCTAGAAGGATTCGTAGCACAACGAGCCACGATTCAACAAAGAGATCGAAGGTAGTCTTAACTTTTATGCGGAAACTGCTGAGGGACATGCAGTAAATGGCCATCACGAAGAAGAATGAGGTGTACAGCGACGTCTTGAGCATCTCGTTGCCCTGGAGGAGGAGCACAGCGGTGTGCAGTCCACAGAAGTGGGAGTGGAGGAAGATGGAGAAGGTCTTATTGTCGATGATCCGTAATTGTTCCATGATGAAGAATATGACTAATTGAGATAAAAATATGAACTGTGTGAATTGCCAGAACAGGAGGCAGAGGCAGTTGACGATGAAGATAGATACCTGGAACAAAAAAATCCAGCTAAGATAGGTTTCAACGTTATATAGGGGTTTGGGTGTACATTTCTTCTTGAGGTTGGTAATTACAGATGTTGTGTCACTTATCATGGCGCAGTCGGTAGGATACGTTTTATTTGTAACTAATTCCTAACACAGCTAATCCGGAAGTGACAATCACATATCATATCTTACCGACTGCGCCATGTCATGTACCACGATACATAGGGTAGATAGAATAAGTGGTAACTGACCTGAAGTTTTAAAACTTTATTCCTGTCCTTTTCTCGTAACTGCAGCGTGAGGAGCCAGGCCTGCAGCAGGAGGAGTGGAGCCGCCATGTTCTCTCTCTCATTCGGAGCCCACTGTACTCGAGTGCATTCAGCGTGGTTGGCAAAATACTGAGTCACTGCTAGAAGACCACCTAGTATGCTTTGACTGAAAACAAAAAGAAGCAATATGACTGACTTATATCAGTGAGTAAAGCTAAATAAGTAGTTCAGAGATCATCTTAGCTGTGGATTTAGGCGTTGGAGAGTTTAGGAGTCCATCTATCCAAATATGCTTGTTCCTCTCTTTAGGAACTATAGGTCTGAAATTTAGGTAGCCGATGAAGTATTTTTTAGGTGCTTTGTAGTTTGCTATTCCTCAGTGATATTTAATTTCCGAAATAGTGTTTATGATCAAATTTTCATTTAGCTTATATATATCTTTTTTTTGTTATGGTAGCACAATATTTGGATATTTTTTAAAAATATATCTTATCTACTTTTCTGTCTATGGACATGGAGTTTATATACTTCTATTATTATGATTTCGGGGCGCTAGCTTTTATGCGCCACTTGATCAACCAAGTATTGATGGCATTTAGCTGGGTTTGCAGCAATCTGCTAGCTTCGTTTGGGTCTCGGTTACAGCTCAAGAAGGCCGCATCATCAGCAAAGGTTGCTATAGTTGATTCAGGTGTCTGGGGTAGGTCAAAATGTTGTAGATATATAGTTAAAATGTTGTAGAGAACCGGACCAAGTACAGAGCCCTGGGGCACTCCAGCTCTGCAGCTATAAAGAGAAGATCTGGCGTCTCGGAGTTTGACTTGAAACTGTCTGTCTCTGAGATAAGAGTCCATTAGCAGGTAGTAGGAGTGTGGGAGGTACTTTTTAATTTTGCAAAGTAGTCCTTTATGCCAAACCCGATCAAAAGCTTGATGTACACCGAGAAAAGCAGCCGAACCGTATTCTTTCATTTCCAGTCTTATTGTATGATAGACTCCGTGAACCTGCTCTGTAGTTGAGTGGTGCTTCCGGAAACCAAATTGGTGGTCAGGTATTACTTGGCCCATATCAGCAAGGGGATAATCGTGCGAGGATGATCCTTTCCCACAATTTTGACAATACAGGCGTCAGGCTAATGGGACGATAAGATGAAACTTCGTCGAAAAAAAAAATATATAATATAAAAGAAAAATGTGTTTCTCTCAGTATCAATATTTTTTGAAAAACTTATCAACATTGAAAACAATATTTTAAAAAGTTATTCTGTTCAGAGTTTTAAAAGAGATAAACGGAGACAAAAATGGCAAAATTCCCCTGGACAATTTTCCCTCTCTCGCTCACCTCAAAACTGACGCATGTAAGAACAGTACAGCAACAGTCAAGCCAGCAAGCCACCAGATAGCCTCCAAATAGAAGTAAACGGGTAGTCCAATCCCCACACAGCTTTCGACGGGGCCATGCCCCTCACCTCGTTCCACCATGTGACATTCTTTATGTGTAGAGTTCAGCCATGGTTCAAAGTATCGGTACATTGCACCGATTATTACCTAAAGAGAAAATGATCAACAAGTTATATTGGTGCTAGTTTTTGATGCTCAAATATTTGGACCCTGATCCTAACATGCAAGTAAGTTTATTTTGGGCCTCTAGAATGCGATTTAGTTATGGAAAAATAGGATACCGGTAATTATAATTATTATTTTTTGTTTTTATAAGCAGATATGTTGTACTTTATTTTAATGATGCGACAAGTGTGTCTTGCATTAAGAATCTACTCATATGATTTTGTGTCAATTGTGTTGTTGCTATAGCTGAATACTTCTAATTAAGCAAATATTTAGGCCGGTTATGTAGGGTACATTTATGTGTGACTACATTTTCTATTTTATTAAGTAATAAGATAGATTAATGTAGGTAGTAAAATAATTATATAACTTTTTCACTAATATGGATAAAGGATCACCCAAACAGACTGGGGGTGTTGCTCAGTGCCCAGAAAACTCTAGAACGGCTAAAATGACCCAAAAAAATCCACTGAAAGTCCTAGGACTGATTACAGATCCACTAAGAATAAAATAAAAGATACTTGTGTGCAAGTATTTGGGCCCTGAAGAATATTAATATATTGAACATATTTCAGTCCAAACATGTTAATACCTAAACCAGACTTACTCCTTCCCTCTCCCATCCCATTAATGCTGCGGATGTAGTGAACTCTGGGCTCTTGCTCAGGGTCCGCTGAAACCGCAGCATTGTTTTCTTCATTCTCCCTCCCCACTCTATCTTTGAGGATGCAGCGCATAGATACCCTCTTGTTTTGCTGATGTCCATGGGCGATGGTGGCCACTTACCATCAGGTGGACCATCTGCTCGTTTGCACCTTATCTATCATAAAAAAAAAACCAGCCCTAGGAAATCATTGTCATAATTCATGCCAACAATTCAGTCCCAGAATACATGTGCAAACCCTAGAATATGCAGATTTGTATGTCCCATGAGAGGACACGTTACATCCCATTAAAGCTGTGGTCTAAGTGTACTCGGGGTCCATGCGCGACAGTGGCCATTTACCATGAGGTGGACCATCTGCTCTCTTGTTACTTAACTGTCATAACAGCTGCTGTAAGCTGTAAAATGATTTAGCGTTCGAAAAGATAAGACAAACAGAAAATTGCAATGATTTCTTTACCTCAGGATTTATGTTGAATCTGCCAAATGCATTTACATCATTAGGATATTCCACCAGCTTATCGTACATCAGCTTTGATATACCAACTGGGAAGGGCCGGGACTCCACAACGGTTTTATAATATGAATAGTAAAAGCCCATTTCTGTACGTAGTGACATTTCCCGTTCTAAGTCAGACAGGTAGGAGAAGTTCCGGTCATTCTCAAATAAGTGTGCCACATACTTATAGTGTATGAATCCAACACCAAATGCTAAAATATCACAGAATTATATATAACCTTATATATTTCCATACAGTTTACAGCCTTGTCGGTAAAGATTCATATTTATTAATATCGAATCAACAGTCTCAAGCGTCTAGCTCTAACAATGACAATATTTCCATACAACTTTTCATGGCCCCCTTTCAATCCCTTACAACCCTTTTTTCGCATTAAAAAGTAGCCTATGTCCTTTCTCAGGCTCTAGACTATCTGTATACCAAATTTCATTTGAATCGGTTCAGTAGTCTCGTTGTGAAAGTGTGACAATAGAAGTAACAATTTCAACAAAATATTGCTATATATATAACATACATTTTAATGTTCGGCATCATCATAATTTCTATATGTCTAATTTTCAAACACATAAACTGTCACACAGCCCTTCATCCCCTATTTTAACCCCTTCAAGCCCCTTTATGCAATAAAACAAATCCTATATCCTTTTCCAAACTCTAATCAATATTTGTAGAAAATGTTAAGTTTTAAGATTTGCTTAATTTGACACACTGAGCGAGGCTAAATGAATGAAGCGATTCTATTGGTACTTAACAAACACATCCCTCACTACTTCTTCAGTCTCTAGTGGAAACACAGCTTGGAGCAAAGCATTTATGAAATACTTACATTAAAATTTAATTTACTTTACATATTATGAGGCTGTATGTACTACTATCTTTACCATTCTAATAAAGAATAAATTAAAAATAAAGTACTTACCGATTGCTGTAATGGAAATATAAACTAAAACCTTTTTTCCACGACTATGTCGCCGTTCACTTTGCACATCAGCGTTGTCTGCCATTTTCGCTATTTACATACTTTTAGGAGAATTATAATTTATAAACAATCTGATTTTATTAAAAATATTGTTTCTCTGACGGTAAGAATGTGTATCTTTTTTTTTTAATTTTTTTTATGTGCTTATGCACAAACCATTCTGCCAATGTCACGTATAATGATTAAAACACGGAGGAGACTGCGCGGTAAAACGTAACAAAAAAGATAATGAGATGAGTGACTATGAAAAACTACTAATATTATAAATGCGAAAGTTTGTAAGAATGTGTGGATGTATCGATGTATGGATGTATGGATGTATGGATGTATGGATGTATGGATGTATGGATGTATGGATGTATGGATGTATGGATGTATGGATGTATGGATGTATGGATGTATGGATGTATGGATGTATGGATGTATGGATGTATGGATGTATGGATGTATGGATGTATGGATGTATGGATGTATGGATGTATGGATGTATGGATGTATGGATGTATGGATGTATGGATGTATGGATGTATGGATGTATGGATGTATGGATGTATGGATGTATGGATGTATGGATGTATGGATGTATGGATGTCTGGATGTGTGGATGTGTGGATGTGTGGATGTATGGATGTATGGATGTATGGATGTATGGATGTATGGATGTATGGATGTATGGATGTATGGATGTATGGATGTATGGATGTATGGATGTATGGATGTATGGATGTATGGATGTATGGATGTATGGATGTATGGATGTATGGATGTATGGATGTATGGATGTATGGATGTATGGATGTATGGATGTATGGATGTATGGATGTCTGGATGTCTGGATGTCTGGATGTCTGGATGTGTGGATGTGTGGATGTATGGATGTATGTTTGTTACACTTTTACGCAAAAACTACTGAATGGATTTTGATGATACTTCACAATAATATAGCTTACACATCAGAATAACACATAGACTAGAATATAATTATAATGATATAGTGTGAATTATTCGAAATATAGTGGGTGAAACCGCGGGGCGTAGCTTAAAAAAGGGGCTGAAAATTAACATTAATAAATGCGTATCTAATTGATATTTTTGATGTCGATAAAATATCGAAATATCGATATTTATTACTAATACTTTTTTAGCGATATATCGAAAGTTATAAAAGTTATAAAATGAAGATATCGATAGTCGATATATTTTTAAGTGAATTTTTATTGTTTTTATTTGTCTACATGGCTGTACGGTGTAATTCTTGATAAGTAATTAATATTGTCACTAATGTCAAATATATCGATATTCATTTCTAAGGATCGCCTCTATGTATCCATGCATCCATACATATGTAGGTCGCCGCTGTTGTGTTAGTTATTGTGTAAGTGTTAAACAAAGAGTGAACGAGTCAGTAAGATTGTGGTAACTCCACTAAACATCAGTGACAAAAGTTTATTATGTTGGTGACAATGATCTCATTAACATCAGCATTGAAACAATGATGGCAACTTAGAAATATTTTTGACAGTTGGTATCAATGCATACTTTACCTATAGACTCCATAGATTATTAACTAATGCTAACCTGTGTTGCCAGAGGACATTCTCTCATTCTCCCCAAATCTTACTTGAAAATTCTTAAAACATTTTGTCACTATGAATGGAATAATATTAATGTTCTTTAGAAGTAACATGACGACATTAATATTATGATGACGTCACACCTTGGGAAACACAATTGCACCAGGTTTCCTAAATATCTGTTCTTCTCATACCTCAGTTATTTCTTTTCTGAATTATTTTGTATTTTATACGCAGTGACAAATCAAACATAATATACTTCAAAAACATTTATTTCATCGATTTTTTTAAATTTTTTTATCAGACTTCATAACCTTGTCATGAACATGTTGCGTTAAATATAAATATAAAATAAAATTTCATTTGTGGTAACTGATCTAGTAAAATATAACAAATAAATGCAAAAAAAAACAAAAAAAACATAACCAACAAAAAAAAATTATGAGCCATAGTCAATGGCTTTACAACTTGCTTAATTTTGAACATTAGAGTAAAACAAAAAAACCGGCCCGTAAGTATAGGTTTGACCTTGAATGCGCAAGTCACACGTCTGCTACAAACAAATAAAAAATGTGTCTAATGTACAGTAACAAACATCCAAACATTTAAACTTTATTTATCACAGATAACTTTACATATATTCTATAAATAAATTATATAGACATCTTATCTTCGTCAAATCGACGAATACGTAAAAATTACGCTTTTACGAAGTAAACATCAAGTTTCGCGCAATTTTATCATCTGTGTGACCTTTTATTTAACCTTAAACTCTTATGAATCTAAGGGAACATACCCATACTACGTGACCCATTGTGAGGGTGTCTTCAAAATACCACAGGGGTGCTTTTTCGAGCTATATTCAAATATGGACGTTAGCTGGTTTAAAACCATATTTATAAATTACTACGTAAAAACAAGAGGAGTAAGAGGGGTCTGGTTATATACTACTGGTGGTCTCCATTGTTATTTTTTTATGGTAGATAAGGCGCACATGAGCAGATGGTCCATCTGATGGTAAGTGGCCACCATCGCCCATGGACATCGGCAAAACAAGACTCCAAACAATACTTTCTTGTTTTGTCAATGCGTTGCATCCTCGAAGATAGAGTAAGGAAGGGCAGTGAAAAAAAAACAATGCTGCGGTTTCAGCGGACCCTGAGAAAGAGCCTAGAGTCCACTAGATCTGCAGCATTAATGGGAAGGGAGAGGGAGGGGGTAAGTAATGTGGCTCGACCGTAACGCGTCTATGACACTTGGCGGACGGATCGCGGTCGCAATCCAGTCGGGGAACAGGACCCCGGAATGAGGTCAAGGGAAGGGAAGGAGGAGAAGGGAAGCAGAGGGGAATAGTATTCAAACCCGTCCCCTCACGAGTAAAAAATTATAAAATATGGGTCACGTAGTAGTTCCCTTATGATGATATGATATGTCTAAATTGAGCTAAAGGTCGCGAAGGGGAGCGGCAGCTGCTCCCCATAGATGGCGACGCTGGTAGGTACAGTCACGTCTGATTACTCTCTCCAATATTGTCCAATAAGCTGTGCATGCTTAAAGATGTCTGTGAAGCTGGTCAACGCATCCTCGTTGCATGATCCATCAGATGTAAGAGGTTTGGTCGACACAATGCCTCCTAAATGGTACCGTTCCACACCTCCAACAGTTAGGGGATACACCCAACCCCCTCCGCTGGCTCCCTCACACACTGTTGCACCTGTAAAATAATAATGTGGCAAATCAACATCAAAACAATTCGCATGCAGACCAAGCTTTAGTTCGAACCTGCTGGAAAATGTCAAAATAGAATCATAGGCAAGATAAATCGGGAGAGATGGCAAGATGTCGTTCGCCAGAAGTTTCGCGAGCCTTCGATGACTGACATTTGGGAAAAGGACGGCATTAGGCAAATTTATGTGTTCGATTGGGATGGGTATAACTCTAGATTTTTCTAGTGGTTGTCAGAATAATCTTTTCTTTCTTAATTGTTAGAATCAAGTTGCGAGAAGTTTCTATATGAAAACCTATTATAAAGGATTGTAGGGACGATTGCAGAGAGTCGAGATTACTCGAGAGTGAAGAAGTTTGTGAGTTTATAATTATAAACTTATATATTTACAAGTTTGAGATCGGCAGTTTATAAGTCTGAGTTTATGACTTTGAGTCTGAGTTTCTATGTTTTATGAGTTATTTTTGTTAGTCTGACTTTGTAAGCATTTATGTTTGAATTTGTCAGTATGAGTAATTTAAGAGAAGCGAGGGTAGGTACTGTCACGTCTGATCTTGCCTATTATAATAAGTTTGGCTGACAATAGTGATATAATAAATTACCATCAGCAAATCCCGCACAGAACTTATCTCCCATGAGAAACTCTACGTATTCCTTCGGTACTCGATTCTTGCACTCGTCGAATGTCACATACGGCATGTTCACAACTTTGCGGATCGATGAATCTGAACCCCTGTCTCCTGTCCACCACACAGCCACCTGATGGATAAAAAAATATATAAACCCTCATCCTCCTTTTATTTGTTACCAAAAGTACAATTTATAAGTATTTTTTAAACTACTTTATCTTTGTTAAATTTACGAAACAATATTTACTTGTCTTAAAATTGACGAGGATAAAAAGCTTTTCTCTTGTAAACGAAAGTGATAGAAATACATTGTAATAATAAGGAAGACGTTTTGCCTAATATTTTTAAGAAATTATATATTTCTTGAGTCAATAACGATAAACAAGAGAACTTAATCAGAATTTTAAAAATTATTCTTTTACCCGAAAATGGGGTAATCCCCGCATATGGGTAGCACTGACGTCAAGAACGATTGACATCTGGAATCTACCACAGATAAGAGTATAAATTACGCATAGAGATATAAAAAATTATATTTAAAAAAACCAGCCGTCTTAGAAGTCTGCATTTTGTTTTAACATAGTCTATATTAGTGGAATTAATTAAAAATGTATCGATATCGATATTCTTGATAGACATCTTTACGTGGCAGCCATTTTGAGTGAGGATATAAGTTTAGGTATCCACCCATTTATTCAGGTATATGTATAGAGGTTGTCCTCAATTTCCCCACTCATCTATAATGACCTTGAACTGAAAGGGTTCAGGTCATCTTAAGCGTCGGATTTGTTTATCTGTACGATATGGTTAGGGCCTTAGCGAGCAGCGCGTTGCAGTCTCCGCGCGTCTGCTGCGTCACGGATGGAATGGAGCACGCTTTCCCCCACTATTTTTTCTCAGACCTAAAATTAGCTGCCGGCTACTATACCTAGTTGTTTAATTTTTAAATTGTCGAGGTGACTCATCTAATATTTGTTGTATTTCATACCTCATATCAAAATAATATCGATATCTAGTTTAAGACAGTCGTACGTGGCAGCCATTTTGTGTGTCAGCGAAACTCGGTATGCACCCATATTTTGTAGGTAGAACCAGTCTATGTACAGAGCTTAATGATCATCAGCTTACCTTGCCAAGTGTTCCATCCGCCATATTGATTTGGCTGTTGTCATATTGATTGTCATATTCATTGAACAAAGGCGACAGCTCCAAACACGCCGGTCTGATGTAAGTTTTAAATTGAAACATTTTCTCTGGAATTACAATAGCCAAGTCGTATTGATAATTCTGATCAGCGCCATCAAAACGATCTGCAAGGATTATTTCTTGGACCTGAAAGCGTTAAAAATATTTAAATATTCATTCACACATCCATTCAACTGTACACATTATGTCAATCCGAGTGCTATAGGCGAGAGTGAACATGTTGGTAGTCTGTTCAATGAATGTGTGAGCGATTTATTTTAGAATACCTTCACCGACTCGATACTTAATACCAGTACCGGTAGTAGTAACAGTGTGTAGATAGTAACTTTTGTGTTAGTGTAAACCTACACCTTGGTCCCAACTCTCAAATTTAAGTTGTGTACTACCCACATTTTATATCGTCCTTCTCTCTCTCGTTCTGGTTCAAAATTGACTTCCGCAGATGGCGTTGTGAACGCGTTCTAGGTCGCTAGTTGATAATATATTTTAATCAGTATCATAATAATCTCAATTTATTAAAAAAACATGTTCTACTAGTTCCATTACGTCATCACAGTAGCAACTATTCCATTTCATGCTATGCCATTAAATATCTAATTTCATTCCATTTCATTTTGTACTCCTTGATAGGTCAGACCTCGGAGCGTGACTGATCTGTCATGTCTTTCTATCAAACTCCATGCCATTCTTCCCATTTCATGCCATTCTGCTTTATTATAGACCAGTATATTACATGCCATTAAATATCTAACTTCATTCCGTTTCATTTTGTACTCCCTGATTGGTCAGACCCCAGAGCGTGACTGATCTGTCATGTCTTTCTATCAAGCTCCATGCCATTCTTCTCATTTCATGCCATTCTGCTTTATTATAGACCAGTATGTTACATGCCATTTAATATCTAATTTTATTCCATTTCATTTTGTACTCCCTGATAGGTCAGACCCCGGAGCATGACAGATCTGTCATGTCTTTCTATCAAACACCATACCATTCTTCCCATTTCATGCCATTCTGCTTTATTATAGACCAGTATATTACATGCCATTAAATATCTAACTTCATTCCGTTTCATTTTGTACTCCCTGATTGGTCAGACCCCAGAGCGTGACTGATCTGTCATGTCTTTCTATCAAACTCCATGCCATTCTTCTCATTTCATGCCATTCTGCTTTATTATAGACCAGTATGTTACATGCCATTAAATATCTAATTTCATTCCATTTCATTTTGTACTCCCTGATAGGTCAGACCCCAGAGCGTGACTGATCTGTCATGTCTTTCTATCAAACTCCATGCCATTCTTCCCATTTCATGCCATTCTGCTTTATTATAGACCAGTATGTTACATGCCATTAAATATCTAACTTCATTCCGTTTCATTTTGTACTCCCTGATTGGTCAGACCCCAGAGCGTGACTGATCTGTCATGTCTTTCTATCAAACTCCATGCCATTCTTCTCATTTCATGCCATTCTGCTTTATTATAGACCAGTATGTTACATGCCATTAAATATCTAATTTCATTCCATTTCATTTTGTACTCCCTGATAGGTCAGACCCCAGAGCGTGACTGATCTGTCATGTCTTTCTATCAAACTCCATGCCATTCTTCCCATTTCATGCCATTCTGCTTTATTATAGACCAGTATGTTACATGCCATTAAATATCTAATTTCATTCCATTTCATTTTGTACTCCCTGATAGGTCAGACCCCAGAGCGTGACTGATCTGTCATGTCTTTCTATCAAACTCCATGCCATTCTTTCCCTTTTATGCTATTTTATCCAATTTAAATCCATTTCGTTTTATTACTTGCCATTCCATTCCATGCCATTTAATTTCTTAATTTGATTTATTATTAAGCCATAAATTAAATAAAAAAAATGACTCACATGAGACTTTTGCGCATATTTATCGTCAGCGGGATGATTCCATTCGATGTGTAATTTTCCAACTGCAATGGCGAAATCATTTTCCGACAGTTTTCCAAGACCATTTTTCCAGAAGCAATGAGCCGCTATTTTGTAAAAAATGATTAATGATTACTCTAAAATGCAATAATTACCCTAAAATGCAATTTTTAAGCAAAAAGGCAAATAAAAATTAAAATTGCAATGATTACTTCAAAACGCAATGATTACTCCAAAACGCAATGATTACTCCAAAATGCAATGATTACTCTAAAATGCAATGATTACTTCAAAACGCAATGATTACTCCAAAACGCAATGATTACTCCAAAATGCAATGATAACTCTAAAATGCAATGATTTCTCTAAAATGCAATGATTACTTCAAAACGCAATGATTACTCCAAAATGCAATGATAACTCTAAAATGCAATGATTACTTCAAAACGCAATGATTACTCCAAAACGCAATGATTACTCCAAAATGCAATGATAACTCTAAAATGCAATGATTTCTCTAAAATGCAATGATTACTCTAAAATGCAATGATTACTTCAAAACGCAATGATTACTCCAAAATGCAATGATAACTCTAAAATGCAATGATTACTTCAAAACGCAATGATTACTCCAAAACGCAATGATTACTCCAAAATGCAATGATAACTCTAAAATGCAATGATTTCTCTAAAATGCAATGATAACTCTAAAATGCAATGATTTCTCTAAAATGCAATGATTACTTCAAAACGCAATGATTACTCCAAAATGCAATGATAACTCTAAAATGCAATGATTACTTCAAAACGCAATGATTACTCCAAAACGCAATGATTACTCCAAAATGCAATGATAACTCTAAAATGCAATGATTTCTCTAAAATGCAATGATTACTCTAAAATGCAATGATTACTTCAAAACGCAATGATTACTCCAAAATGCAATAATAACTCTAAAATGCAATGATTACTTCAAAACGCAATGATTACTCCAAAACGCAATGATTACTCCAAAATGCAATGATAACTCTAAAATGCAATGATTTCTCTAAAATGCAATGATTACTCTAAAATGCAATGATTACTTCAAAACGCAATGATTACTCCAAAATGCAATGATAACTCTAAAATGCAATGATTACTCTAAAATGCAATGATTACTTCAAAACGCAATGATTACTCTAAAATGCAATAATTACACTAAAATGCAATTTTTAAGCAAAAATGCAAATAAAAATTAAAATTGCAATGTTACTCTAAAATGCAATGATTACTCTAAAATGCAATGATTACTCCAAAATGCAATGATTACTCTAAAATGTAATGATTACTCCAAAATGCAACAATAACTATAAAATGCAATGATTACTCTAAAATGCAATGATTACTCTAAAATGCAATGATTACTCTAAAATGCAATGATTACTCTAAAATGCAATGATTACTCTAAAATGCAATGATTACTTTAAAATGCAATGATTACTCTGAAATGCAATGATTACTCCAAAATGCAACAATAACTCTAAAATGCAATGATTACTCTAAAATGCAATGATTACTCTAAAATGCAATGATTACTCCAAAATGCAACAATAACTCTAAAATGCAATGATTACTATAAAATGCAATGATTACTCCAAAATGCAACAATAACTATAAAATGCAATGATTACTCTAAAATGCAATGATTACTCTAAAATGCAATGATTACTCTAAAATGCAATGATTACTCTAAAATGCAATGATTACTCTAAAATGCAATGATTACTTTAAAATGCAATGATTACTCTGAAATGCAATGATTACTCCAAAATGCAACAATAACTCTAAAATGCAATGATTACTCTAAAATGCAATGATTACTCTAAAATGCAATGATTACTCCAAAATGCAACAATAACTCTAAAATGCAATGATTACTATAAAATGCAATGATTACTCCAAAATGCAACAATAACTCTAAAATGCAATGATTACTCTAAAATGCAATGATTACTCTAAAATGCAATGATTACTCTAAAATGCAATGATTACTCCAAAATGCAACAATAACTCTAAAATGCAATGATTACTATAAAATGCAATGATTACTCCAAAATGCAACAATAACTCTAAAATGCAATGATTACTCTAAAATGCAATGATTACTCCAAAATGCAACAATAACTCTAAAATGCAATGATTACTCTAAAATGCAATGATTACTCTAAAATGCAATGATTACTCCAAAATGCAATGATTACTCCAAAACGATGCAACGATTACTGCAATTATTACTCTAATAATTAAACTTTATTAAATTCTATGCAGTGGCAGATCAAAAAAAAAAGATAATTTAAAATAGTATATGTCAGCGTGTATGTTTAGTTATGGTAACATCTATTATCACTTCTGCTATGTAATTGCAATACTCAAGTATTTTTGATAGTGATTCTTATTGGTTGGTTTCAAGTCTCTGATTGGCTAGTTTGCAGGTGAAATATATAAAAATCTAGATGATTAGTCCAAAATGACGTTAGGTAATAATTTATGGCATTTCAATATTATGACAAACATTAACAATTATATTTGATTTTATTCACCTGATAACAAATAATATTCACTGATGAGAGTTGCACTGCAATGCCATTGATAGCTATTTCCGTATCTTTTATAAACCCCAGCGTCCCATGGAAATTCTCCTCTTTCTCCTTTTGGACCTAGGGTTCCACATTCTGTAAACACAACATTGTTAGTTAAATTCAACATGGCTGACTCCCTAAGTGTCAATCTATTAATCGTCTAAAATTTCACAAAATTTGTCAATTCAGAAGCTGAGCAATTGGACTTCTTTCTTCTTCTTTGCCTTATCTAAGTGTGTGCGCTTCAGATCATTGGACTCGGTTGTCCACCACGTAGTTATTAAACGCCCTCTCCGTCCTTCAGATATAGCTAATGCCTTTCTTACAGCATGTTCCTCATGTCGTCACATTAGATGCCGAAACCATTGCATACGCCTTTCCACCATCTTATCCATGATGGAAGCAACTTTAAAGGAACCTCTAATGATCTCATGGCCACCTTTATTAAACCCGTGCGGGGACGGGTTAGAATACTATTCCCCTCTGCCGCTGGGAGAGCATCTCGTAAGAGCCGAGTAACCTAGCACCCACTTAGTGGTAGGGGATCTGTTCCCCGACTGGCTTGCGACCACCAGCATGCGAATCCGACCGCCAAGTGTCACAGACGCGTTCCGGTCGAGCCCTCCCTCTCCCTTCTTCTCTCCCCCTCCCCACTCTATCTTCGAGGATGCAACTCATCGGCAAAACAAGAGGGTATCTCTTGTTTTGCCGATGTCCATGGGCGATGGTGGCCACTTACCATCAGGTGGACCATCTGCTCGTTTGCATCTAATGTACCATAAAAAAAAACGTTGTTACTTCTGATGGGTACCCATCTTAGCAAAAACTGAGCAATTGATGATGAAGTAAAACTAGAAAAAGTAACGATCAGGAACAACATCATTTAGCAATTTTTACCTGCATGGCATTTGTGCTCATAGCTCCAGACGCCATCAACACATTCCATGTATGGTGGATCAGTTCTGCTGTAATAGTTTGGATTACACTCCGGCTTTACAATAGTTCCTACTGCTTCCAGGACCTCACAAGCCCTCGTAACCCCCGAACCACCAGGGAGGAGACAGCGATGGTTAACACTAGGAGTATCCGGGATTCTACAGGCTCCTGGAGTTGAACAACACTCAAATTTGATTCAATTCGTTTTGGCTATCTATCTATTAATAAATATTATGAGTAAGTATATGTAGCAAGTAATTTGCGGAACCCGAACCAGGACACACCAAAGTAGATCAACGACTCCTGAAGATGCTTCGGTTACGGAGCGAAACGTACGTCGATTCTCGATCGCGATTTACTTGTATGGTGTGCCATATGAATCTGGTTGTTCAGATTTCCGCGGATTACAGCAACGTAACCTTTTTAATCCTTTTAAGTAATGAGTGAGTTGGTGAGTCTATAGACATATCTTGCTTGGTTGTATTTCGAACGAGCGAATGAATGAATTTATAAATGAATCTCTTATATATAAAAATGAATTTCTATTTCCCTTGGTCACGGCATCACGCCTAAACGGCTGGACCGATTTCGCTAATTCTTTTTTTGTTGTGTTAGTTATTATCAGGAGAAATTCTTAAAAAGAAAAAATAAAAAAAAAAATCGTGAAAAATTGGAAAAATTTAAGAAAACTTAACGTCCATATTAGCTTTTCTAATGTGAGTTTTTGATAGCCAATTAGAAAATCAATATTCTTAGTTATGACAGGACAACGTCTGTCGGTTCAGGTAGTCTTATATATAAAATGAATCCCTATTTCCCTTGGTGACGTCATCACGCCTAAACGGCTGGACCGATTTCGCTAAATCTTTTTTTGTTGTGTTTGTTATTGTCAGGAGAAGGTTCTTATGGAAGAAAAAATTAAGAAAGTTATGCGGTATAGGTAAAGACTATATAAACTTTTCTAATGGAATTTAACTGTCAGTCACTTGACCAATATTTATATATAGTTAAGACAGGACGACGTCTGTCGGGTACTTACTGACGCAACTGGGAGGATTTTTATATGACCAGTAACCATTGAAGCAGACGATTATACGGTCACCATCAAGTTTGAATCCTGGTTGACACGTCACATTAAAAAAGACGGTATCCATGGTATCCCCAGGATTGTACATTGGTGATTCACCATTCTTTAAATAATGACCATTTTTCAGATGGTATGGAAGAATACATTTGCCTGGAATACTGAAAAGAAGGAAAAACTATTGACAGACATGTCAAGCGTGATCAAGTTTAAAATAAATCTCAACTTTAACTTACTGTTTTGGTGTTGTTGTTCTTGGTCTTTTTCCATTGCAAAGAAAATCCGTTTCATCTGATCCGTCTGCGCAGTCATTAATCTGTGTCATTAAAAAAAAGTTTGTAATATTAAAATAATCACTGGCAGATAGCTGATGTAACAAGGAGTAACTTAGGCTATTTAACATCTCGCTACGACCCATAGGAGCGGAGCAATACGCGAACGAAGTCTTCTACTAATACATATAATAAAAAGTTTCCACGCTTACGTAATCGCACTCAGCCTTCTCACTAATACAGGCTCCATAAGCACATTGGAAGGCGTTTGACGAGCAGGTGTTGCCAGCACATGACCTCAAGGTCTCATCAGATCCGTCTCTGCAGTGCTTTACCCCATCACACAGCATATACAGCTCAATCAGATTACCGTGGTCACATTGAAATTGACTCCTGGAACAAGGACAATGTGATGGGTTTATTTTCCCGAATAAACAATATAACAACCATGGTTGAGTGATGACTAATATACAGCCCTAGTGAGCCCTTAAGTACAATTTCATTAAATCTCATCCGTGAGGGGCACCCCCTTGTTGGTAGGGATCTGTTTCCCGACTGGCTTCGAGTGTCAGTGACGCGTTCTAGTTACGCCGCATATGGGCCTGACTTATCCCCTCCCTTTCCCATCCCATTAATGCTACGTAGGAACGCGCCGTCCACATGTGCGAGGCGGCAGGGCAGAAAAGGTGGTAGGAAGGACATGATTCGAAATAAAAAAAAATAAAACAACAGGGCGCAGTAATTGTAGTTATTGGCAACCGAAACTGCTATTTAATGTACTACTTACGCCATCTATTGACGGATACATGGCGTCTGTCTGTCTGTTACGCAATCACGCTTGAAGCACTGAACCGATTTGGATGAAATATGATACAGAGATAAAGTAGAGCTTGAGAAAGGACAGGCGGCAGTAGGCTATGTTTTATCACAGACTAAACATACGAGAGTGCGATTTAATCTACTACTTACGCCATCTATTGACAGGTAGATGGCTTGTCTGTCTGATACACAATCACGCTTAAAGCACTGAACCGATGTTGATGAAATATGATGCAGAGATAAAGTAGAGCTTGAGGAAGGACATAGGCTATGTTTAATCGGGAAGTAAACAAATGAGTGTGCGCGCACGCCATCTACCGACGTGGAGGTGAAGTGCATGTCGAGCTGTGTGACCGTTGTCTTTGGGAATTAATCAGATATAAATTAAAATGTAAAATGAAATTAAGTTACCCAATAATTCGAGTATCAATGCGACATCTCGGATGTAACTCATCGGAGTTGTCAGCACATTCAGCAACGCCATTACAAACTGCCGTACCATCCACACACGCGCCGTATGTACACCGGAATTGATGATCTGTACAACTGAAAACGAAAATGAAAGGAAAATGAGATTATTTGTATTTATACTAAATGTTCAAATAAAGTGTCTTAACCATATCGTAACTAACAGGATGCTACTCAATCAATGCAACCAACATCATAACTAACATGATGCTACTCAATCAATGCTACCAACATCATAACTAACAGGATGCTAATCAATCAATGCTACCAACATCATAACTAACAGGATGCTACTCAATCAATGCTACAAACATCATAACTAACAGGATGCTACTCAATCAATGCTACCAACATCATAACTAACAGGATGCTACTCAATCAATGCTACAAACATCATAACTAACAGGATGCTACTCAATCAATGCTACAAACATCATAACTAACAGGATGCCTCTCAAATCAATGCTACCAACATCATAACTAACAGGATGCCACTCAATCAATGCTACCAACATCATAACTAACAGGATGCTACTCAATCAATGCTACCAACATCATAACTAACAGGATGCTACTCAATCAACGCTACCAACATCATAACTAACAGGATGCCTCTCAAATCAATGCTACCAACATCATAACTTACAGGATGCTACTCAATCAATGCAGCCAACATCATAACTAACAGGATGCTACTCAATCAATGCTACAAACATCATAACTAACAGGATGCTACTCAATCAATGCTACCAACATCATAACTAAAAGGATGCTACTCAATCAATGCTACCAAAATCATAACTAACAGGATGCTACTCAATCAACGCAACTAACATCATAACTAACAGGATACTGCTACTCAATCAATGCTACCAACATCATAACTTACAGGATGCTACTCAATCAATGCAACCAACATCATAACTAACAGGATGCTACTCAATCAACGCTACCAACATCATAACTAACAGGATGCTACTCAATCAATGCTACCAACATCATAACTAACAGGATGCTACTCAATCAACGCTACCAACATCATAACTAACAGGATGCTACTCAATCAACGCTACAAACATCATAACTAACAGGATGCTACTCAATCAATGCTACCAACATCATAACTAACAGGATGCTACTCAATCAATGCTACCAACATCTTGACTAACAGGATGCTACTCAATCAATGCTACCAACATCATAACTAACAGGATGCTACTCAAATCAATGCTACCAACATCTTGACTAACAGGATGCTACTCAATCAATGCTACCAACATCATAACTAACAGGATGCTACTCAAATCAATGTTACCAAAATCTTGACTAACAGGATGCTATTCAATCAATGCTACCAACTTCATAACTAACAGGATGCTATTCAAATCAATGTTACCAACATCATAACTAACAGGATGCTACTCAATCAATGCTACCAACATCTTGACTAACAAGATGCTACTCAATCAATGCTACCAACATCATAACTAACAGGATGCTACTCAATCAATGCTACCAACATCATAACTAACAGGATGCTACTCAATCAATGCTACCAACATCATAACTAACAGGATGCTACTCAATCAACGCTACCAACATCATAACTAACAGGATGCTACTCAATCAACGCTACCAACATCATAACTAACAGGATGCTACTCAATCAACGCTACCAACATCATAACTAACAGGATGCTACTCAATCAACGCTACCAACATCATAACTAACAGGATGCTACTCAATCAACGCTACCAACATCATAACTAACAGGATGCTACTCAATCAATGCTACCAACATCATAACTAACAGGATGCTACTCAATCAACGCTACCAACATCATAACTAACAGGATGCTACTCAATCAACGCTACCAACATCATAACTAACAGGATGCTACTCAATCAACGCTACCAACATCTTGACTAACAGGATGCTACTCAATCAATGCTACCAACATCATAACTAACAGGATGCTACTCAAATCAATGCTACCAACATCATAACTAACAGGATGCTACTCAATCAATGCTACCAACATCATAACTAACAGGATGCTACTCAATCAATGCTACCAACATCATAACTAACAGGATGCTACTCAATCAATGCTACCAACATCATAACTAACAGGATGCTACTCAATCAATGCTACCAACATCTTGACTAACAGGATGCTACTCAATCAATGCTACCAACATCATAACTAACAGGATGCTACTCAAATCAATGCTACCAACATCTTGACTAACAGGATGCTACTCAATCAATGCTACCAACATCATAACTAACAGGATGCTACTCAAATCAATGTTACCAAAATCTTGACTAACAGGATGCTATTCAATCAATGCTACCAACTTCATAACTAACAGGATGCTACTCAAATCAATGTTACCAACATCTTGACTAACAGGATGCTACTCAATCAATGCTACCAACATCTTGACTAACAGGATGCTACTCAATCAATGCTACCAACATCATAACTAACAGGATGCTACTCAATCAATGCTACCAACATCTTGACTAACAAGATGCTACTCAATCAATGCTACCAACATCATAACTAACAGGATGCTACTCAATCAATGCTACCAACATCATAACTAACAGGATGCTACTCAATCAATGCTACCAACATCTTGACTAACAGGATGCTACTCAATCAATGCTACCAACATCATAACTAACAGGATGCTACTCAAATCAATGTTACCAAAATCTTGACTAACAGGATGCTACTCAATCAATGCTACCAACATCTTGACTAACAGGATGCTACTCAATCAATGCTACCAACATCATAACTAACAGGATGCTACTCAAATCAATGTTACCAAAATCTTGACTAACAGGATGCTATTCAATCAATGCTACCAACTTCATAACTAACAGAATGCTACTCAAATCAATGTTACCAACATCTTGACTAACAGGATGCTACTCAATCAAAGCTACCAACATCTTGACTAACAGGATGCTACTCAATCAATGCTACCAACATCATAACTAACAGGATGCTACTCAATCAATGCTACCAACATCTTGACTAACAAGATGCTACTCAATCAATGCTACCAACATCATAACTAACAGGATGCTACTCAATCAATGCTACCAACATCATAACTAACAGGATGCTACTCAATCAACGCTACCAACATCATAACTAACAGGATGCTACTCAATCAACGCTACCAACATCATAACTAACAGGATGCTACTCAATCAACGCTACCAACATCATAACTAACAGGATGCTACTCAATCAACGCTACCAACATCATAACTAACAGGATGCTACTCAATCAACGCTACCAACATCATAACTAACAGGATGCTACTCAATCAACGCTACCAACATCATAACTAACAGGATGCTACTCAATCAAGGCTACCAACATCATAACTAACAGGATGCTACTCAATCAACGCTACCAACATCATAACTAACAGGATGCTACTCAATCAATGCTACCAACATCATAACTAACAGGATGCTACTCAAATCAATGTTACCAAAATCTTGACTAACAGGATGCTATTCAATCAATGCTACCAACTTCATAACTAACAGGATGCTACTCAAATCAATGTTACCAACATCTTGACTAACAGGATGCTACTCAATCAATGCTACCAACATCATAACTAACAGGATGCTACTCAATCAATGCTACCAACATCATAACTAACAGGATGCTACTCAATCAAGGCTACCAACATCATAACTAACAGGATGCTACTCAATCAACGCTACCAACATCATAACTAACAGGATGCTACTCAAATCAATGTTACCAACATCTTGACTAACAGGATGCTACTCAATCAATGCTACCAACATCATAACTAACAGGATGCTACTCAAATCAATGTTACCAAAATCTTGACTAACAGGATGCTACTCAATCAATGCTACCAACATCTTGACTAACAAGATGCTACTCAATCAATGCTACCAACATCATAACTAACAGGATGCTACTCAATCAATGCTACCAACATCTTGACTAACAGGATGCTACTCAATCAATGCTACCAACATCATAACTAACAGGATGCTACTCAATCAATGCTACCAACATCATAACTAACAGGATGCTACTCAATCAAGGCTACCAACATCATAACTAACAGGATGCTACTCAATCAACGCTACCAACATCATAACTAACAGGATGCTACTCAATCAACGCTACCAACATCATAACTAACAGGATGCTACTCAATCAATGCTACCAACATCATAACTAACAGGATGCTACTCAATCAATGCTACCAACATCTTGACTAACAAGATGCTACTCAATCAATGCTACCAACATCATAACTAACAGGATGCTACTCAATCAATGCTACCAACATCTTGACTAACAGGATGCTACTCAATCAATGCTACCAACATCATAACTAACAGGATGCTACTCAATCAATGCTACCAACATCATAACTAACAGGATGCTACTCAATCAAGGCTACCAACATCATAACTAACAGGATGCTACTCAATCAACGCTACCAACATCATAACTAACAGGATGCTACTCAATCAACGCTACCAACATCATAACTAACAGGATGCTACTCAATCAATGCTACCAACATCATAACTAACAGGATGCTACTCAATCAATGCTACCAACATCTTGACTAACAGGATGCTACTCAATCAATGCTACCAACATCATAACTAACAGGATGCTACTCAAATCAATGTTACCAACATCTTGACTAACAGGATGCTATTCAATCAATGCTACCAACTTCATAACTAACAGGATGCTACTCAAATCAATGTTACCAACATCTTGACTAACAGGATGCTACTCAATCAATGCTACCAACATCATAACTAACAGGATGCTACTCAAATCAATGTTACCAAAATCTTGACTAACAGGATGCTATTCAATCAATGCTACCAACTTCATAACTAACAGGATGCTACTCAAATCAATGTTACCAACATCTTGACTAACAGGATGCTACTCAATCAATGCTACCAACATCATAACTAACAGGATGCTACTCAAATCAATGTTACCAAAATCTTGACTAACAGGATGCTACTCAATCAATGCTACCAACATCTTGACTAACAAGATGCTACTCAATCAATGCTACCAACATCATAACTAACAGGATGCTACTCAATCAATGCTACCAACATCTTGACTAACAGGATGCTACTCAATCAATGCTACCAACATCATAACTAACAGGATGCTACTCAATCAACGCTACCAACATCATAACTAACAGGATGTTACTCAATCAACGCTACCAACATCATAACTAACAGGATGCTACTCAATCAACGCTACCAACATCATAACTAACAGGATGCTACTCAATCAACGCTACCAACATCATAACTAACAGGATGCTACTCAATCAACGCTACCAACATCATAACTAACAGGATGCTACTCAATCAACGCTACCAACATCATAACTAACAGGATGCTACTCAATCAACGCTACCAACATCATAACTAACAGGATGCTACTCAATCAACGCTACCAACATCATAACTAACAGGATGCTACTCAATCAACGCTACCAACATCATAACTAACAGGATGCTACTCAATCAACGCTACCAACATCATAACTAACAGGATGCTACTCAATCAACGCTACCAACATCATAACTAACAGGATGCTACTCAATCGACGCTACCAACATCATAACTAACAGGATGCTACTCAATCAACGCTACCAACATCATAACTAACAGGATGCTACTCAATCAATGCTACCAACATCATAACTAACAGGATGCTACTCAATCAACGCTACCAACATCATAACTAACAGGATGCTACTCAATCAACGCTACCAACATCATAACTAACAGGATGCTACTCAAATCAATGTTACCAACATCTTGACTAACAGGATGCTACTCAATCAATGCTACCAACATCATAACTAACAGGATGCTACTCAAATCAATGTTACCAAAATCTTGACTAACAGGATGCTACTCAATCAATGCTACCAACATCTTGACTAACAAGATGCTACTCAATCAATGCTACCAACATCATAACTAACAGGATGCTACTCAATCAATGCTACCAACATCTTGACTAACAGGATGCTACTCAATCAATGCTACCAACATCATAACTAACAGGATGCTACTCAATCAATGCTACCAACATCATAACTAACAGGATGCTACTCAATCAAGGCTACCAACATCATAACTAACAGGATGCTACTCAATCAACGCTACCAACATCATAACTAACAGGATGCTACTCAATCAACGCTACCAACATCATAACTAACAGGATGCTACTCAATACTTAACAGTTTATTCTTAAAATAAATAATTAACTAAAATTTTACATTCTCTCACTTTGACATTATGAGGTCATGTCACTAATACAGCTCATGAAAAATAATAAAGTGATGTCTGCCATGTTAGCATTCACTAAACGAATGGATTTGTTCAATCATGACAATTATTTGCGGTTTTATTCCAATAGTTTTCCTTAAACAAGCAATATTCCTGTTTATTAATAACACGTTTATTACAATGACGCATTAAAATGTTATTTAATAACTGACGCTTATATTAACGTATGTTCCTCAAAAGTTTCTTATGATAATGGACTGATGGAAAGTGACCACCATCCCCCTGGACATCGACAAAACTAGAGAGTAGGTTCGAAGATGTGAGGAGGGGGAGCGAAGAGAAGATTGCATGCAATGCTGAGCATGAACCCGGTGTTCAATAGAATCGCAGCGTTAATAGGATGGGAGAGGGAGTTTGTAGATCTGGCCCACATGCAGCGCGACCGGAAAGAAGGAGACCCTTGGTGGTAGGGGATCTGTTCCTCGACTGGCTTGCGACCACCAGCATGCGAAATGTGTCACAGACGCGATCCTATTAATGCAGCATATTTTTCTTCACTCCCCCTCCCCACTCTATCGAGGATGCAAGACATCGATAAAACAAGAGGGTATCTCTTGTTTTGCTGATGTCTATGGGCGATGGTGGCCACTTACCATCAGGTGGACTATCTGCTCGTTTGCATCTAATGTACCATAAATGAACCGATAAATAAATAACTGAACTAGGCTCAAGGATGTCCTTCATTCAATTGCAACACTCGCCTCCACTGCTCAGGTTCTCTGTTTAAACCTAAGGTTAGTAACCTGTTGTTTACCTGTTGTTTCTGCAGAGATGGTGCGTCTCATCAGATCCATCAGGACAGTCGACTGTGCCGTCACATGTCCGGTCCATTGTGATACACGAGTCATTTCCGCATCGGAACTTGTTGGACAGATCTCTAAATATATATAAAAAAAATAATTTATTGAAGTGAAACTTCTTTAGAATCGTTATGATTTCAAACCGGATGCAACGGAAAAAACGACAGGTAAGAGACACAAATACAAAAATGTGTAGGAAAGAATGAGACAGAAATATACATACTATTTTATATTATTATATATATTCATCTCATTCTTTTGTCGATTTACTGAAGTTTCACTTCTATCGTGTGTGAATCGCACACACACCTTTTTTTTTTAATAATAAAGCCATTAACTTATATTGCTGACGTAACGGGCCGTTCAAGTATTATGTAAGCAGATTTTTTGCAATTATCAATCCACCCACTATGCAAGGATCCACCTACCCCCCTTTAATGCTTTTGTAATACTTGAACGGATCCTAAGATGAGGCTCTTCGTTCAATATGAAGACATCATTTTTATCCAGCGTTTAAAGCTGCGTTTCCACTAGAATCAGGCAAGGTAACTTAACAAACACATCCCTCACATCTCTGGTGGAAACGCACCCTTAATAGTATTTTCGTTTGATAATACAACAAATTTTTTTTACAAACAATAAAGTCTAAAATCTAGATTATGTGTTTGTTATCAAATTCTTCCAAAACGGCTTAACCAATTTTTATGTAATGCGTGTGTATTTGGTAGGTCTCTCCAGAATTTAACAATATGCAACACAAAGTTGTCTATTTGTATATAAAATTATGATAAACAACTCACCCACAAGAATCTCTTTTAGTCCGAAAAATTGTGTTGTTGTTGAACGAAGTTTCACTGAAATAGATAATTATTAAATTACGCCATCAGTACATTCTAGGAACCTGAGTGTCTTACTCAGGAGGTCTGAGTTCGATCCCCCACACAGACACACACCTCTGACTCTGAGTTATGTGTGTTTTAAGCAATTAAATATCACTTGCTTTAACGGTGAAGGAAAACATAGTGAGGAAACCTGCACTCCCGAGAGTTCCCTAAAGTCCTCAAAGGTGTGTGAAGTCTACCAAAACGTACTACGTAGTGGACTATAGCCTAATACCATCCTCAATCTTAGAAAGAGACCCAGCATAGCAGCGGCCTATTAATAGGTTGTGATTATGACGATGATGGATATGGTAAAACTAAGTTTATTGAAATAAAATACCTTCGTCCATATGTGTCATGTACCGCCCCATCTAAATGCTCGGAGATCACTGAAACAAATTAAAAAAAATGAGAAATGGGGACACCAGTGTATTTATTGTGTCACTCCCTAAAAGACTAGCTCGCACATTAAATATGTTTAAAACCTCCTCTTAGGTTACGACTAGTCTTATTACAAACTAGTGCGACAAACGTCGGTCATGTTACAATTACAGAAATTGGGATACCAGTGTGTATATGGTATGAGGCAATATAATCGGGATCCAGTATTTTTAGAACGCGTTAGGTGTTATTCTAAGATCTTTAAAAGTGTTTGCATCCAGGCAAAGGCTATTTATATTAGAAACAAAATACTTAACTCAGACGATAAAATAAAGGCTACCTGGGATATTATTAATAGCATAACTGGAAGATCTAAAATAGAAAACGAACCAATTAAATTAAATGTTGATAATATATTAATTAATAAAGAAGTGGCAAGCACGTTTGAAAAATTCTTTACTGATATATACTGTAAAGTAAACAGAAATAAACATAATTATGACGATGTAAACAGTGCATTATCGCAGGTTCTTCAATGGTTTACGGTAAATAACTTAGTTCTTAATGCTAAAAAAACCAAATGCGTTAAGTTTGCTTTACCTAATGTTAAAAAACAAAAATTTAACCTACGTTTAAATAAAGAAATTTTAGATGTGGCGGACTCGACGGTATTTCTGGGTATAACTTTAGATTCAAAACTCCAGTGGAACCCCCATCTATCATCTCTAGCGGGAAGACTCAGCTCAGCTGCCTACGCAGTAAGGAGAGTCAGACAAATGACTGATATCAATACTGCTAGGCTAGTTTACTTCAGTTACTTTCACAGTATTGTGTCTTATGGCATTTTACTGTGGGGTAGGGCCGCGGACATAGAATCCATTTTTATTCTTCAAAAGAGAGCTGTTCGGGCCATTTATAACTTAAGAGCGCGGGATTCCCTTAGAGATGTATATAAAAAAATAGACGTTATTACAGTCCCATCTCAATACATATATTGTAATATTTTGTTCATTTACCAGAATATTCATTTGTATTCAAAACACAGTGACAAACATAATGTTAATACTAGAAACAGAAATAAACTTGTAACGCCTTACTATCGTCTCCACAAAGTGAGTAATAGCTTCATGGGGCTTGGTGTTCGCATCTATAATAAGATTCCACAGCCTATATTAGACTTGCCACTTCAACAATTTAAAACTCGTATCAAGAAGTCATTAATATATAAAGCATACTATAATGTACAGGATTACTTAAATGATGAGAATGCTTGGAATCTAAGTGACGTTGACTCTCAAGTTAAATGATTTGTATAACAGACTATGTAAACATGGACATAACTTTTTGAAAAGAGCGGCTGTTGAGTTTCTGGCCGGCTCTTCTCAACAGAAAACTGCTTTCCGAGCTGGTGGTAGCTTCAGACAAACTAACTGACCGACAAAGTTTTGACGTTTCAAAAGTACTTTTCAAAAAAGTCTAATTGAAATAAATAATTTTGATTTGATTTGATTTATCACACCCTAATAGACTAGCTCGCATATTAAATATGTATAAATCCTCCTCTTAAGCTACGACTAGTCTTATTACAAGCTATTGTGACAAACGTCGGTCATGTTACAATTACAGAAATTGGGATACCAGTGTGTATATTGTATCACTCCCTAATAGACTAGCTCGCACATTAAATATGTTTAAAACCTCCTCTTAAGCTACGACTAGTCTTATTACAAGCTATTGTGACAAAGAAATTGGGATACCAGTGTGTATATTGTATCACTCCCTAATAGACTAGCTCGCACATTAAATATGTTTAAAACCTCCTCTTAAGCTACGACTAGTCTTATTACAAGCTATTGTGACAAACGTCGGTCATGTTACAATTACAGAAATTGGGATACCAGTGTGTATATGGTATGAGGCAATATAATCGGGATCCAGTATTTTTAGAACGCGTTAGGTGTTATTCTAAGATCTTTAAAAGTGTTTGCATCCAGGCAAAGGCTATTTATATTAGAAACAAAATACTTAACTCAGACGATAAAATAAAGGCTACCTGGGATATTATTAATAGCATAACTGGAAGATCTAAAATAGAAAACGAACCAATTAAATTAAATGTTGATAATATATTAATTAATAAAGAAGTGGCAAGCACGTTTGAAAAATTCTTTACTGATATATACTGTAAAGTAAACAGAAATAAACATAATTATGACGATGTAAACAGTGCATTATCGCAGGTTCTTCAATGGTTTACGGTAAATAACTTAGTTCTTAATGCTAAAAAAACCAAATGCGTTAAGTTTGCTTTACCTAATGTTAAAAAACAAAAATTTAACCTACGTTTAAATAAAGAAATTTTAGATGTGGCGGACTCGACGGTATTTCTGGGTATAACTTTAGATTCAAAACTCCAGTGGAACCCCCATCTATCATCTCTAGCGGGAAGACTCAGCTCAGCTGCCTACGCAGTAAGGAGAGTCAGACAAATGACTGATATCAATACTGCTAGGCTAGTTTACTTCAGTTACTTTCACAGTATTGTGTCTTATGGCATTTTACTGTGGGGTAGGGCCGCGGACATAGAATCCATTTTTATTCTTCAAAAGAGAGCTGTTCGGGCCATTTATAACTTAAGAGCGCGGGATTCCCTTAGAGATGTATATAAAAAAATAGACGTTATTACAGTCCCATCTCAATACATATATTGTAATATTTTGTTCATTTACCAGAATATTCATTTGTATTCAAAACACAGTGACAAACATAATGTTAATACTAGAAACAGAAATAAACTTGTAACGCCTTACTATCGTCTCCACAAAGTGAGTAATAGCTTCATGGGGCTTGGTGTTCGCATCTATAATAAGATTCCACAGCCTATATTAGACTTGCCACTTCAACAATTTAAAACTCGTATCAAGAAGTCATTAATATATAAAGCATACTATAATGTACAGGATTACTTAAATGATGAGAATGCTTGGAATCTAAGTGACGTTGACTCTCAAGTTAAATGATTTGTATAACAGACTATGTAAACATGGACATAACTTTTTGAAAAGAGCGGCTGTTGAGTTTCTGGCCGGCTCTTCTCAACAGAAAACTGCTTTCCGAGCTGGTGGTAGCTTCAGACAAACTAACTGACCGACAAAGTTTTGACGTTTCAAAAGTACTTTTCAAAAAAGTCTAATTGAAATAAATAATTTTGATTTGATTTGATTTATCACACCCTAATAGACTAGCTCGCATATTAAATATGTATAAATCCTCCTCTTAAGCTACGACTAGTCTTATTACAAGCTATTGTGACAAACGTCGGTCATGTTACAATTACAGAAATTGGGATACCAGTGTGTATATTGTATCACTCCCTAATAGACTAGCTCGCACATTAAATATGTTTAAAACCTCCTCTTAAGCTACGACTAGTCTTATTACAAGCTATTGTGACAAAGAAATTGGGATACCAGTGTGTATATTGTATCACTCCCTAATAGACTAGCTCGCACATTAAATATGTTTAAAACCTCCTCTTAAGCTACGACTAGTCTTATTACAAGCTATTGTGACAAAGAAATTGGGATACCAGTGTGTATATTGTATCACTCCCTAATAGACTAGCTCGCACATTAAATATGTTTAAAACCTCCTCTTAAGCTACGACTAGTCTTATTACAAGCTATTGTGACAAAGAAATTGGGATACCAGTGTGTATATTGTATCACTCCCTAATAGACTAGCTCGCACATTAAATATGTTTAAAACCTCCTCTTAAGCTACGACTAGTCTTATTACAAGCTATTGTGACAAAGAAATTGGGATACCAGTGTGTATATTGTATCACTCCCTAATAGACTAGCTCGCACATTAAATATGTTTAAAACCTCCTCTTAAGCTACGACTAGTCTTATTACAAGCTATTGTGACAAAGAAATTGGGATACCAGTGTGTATATTGTATCACTCCCTAATAGACTAGCTCGCACATTAAATATGTTTAAAACCTCCTCTTAAGCTACGACTAGTCTTATTACAAGCTATTGTGACAAAGAAATTGGGATACCAGTGTGTATATTGTATCACTCCCTAATAGACTAGCTCGCACATTAAATATGTTTAAAACCTCCTCTTAAGCTACGACTAGTCTTATTACAAGCTATTGTGACAAACGTCGGTCATGTTACAATTACAGAAATTGGGATACCAGTGTGTATATTGTATCACTCCCTAATAGACTAGCTCGCACATTAAATATGTTTAAAACCTCCTCTTAAGCTACGACTAGTCTTATTACAAGCTATTGCGACAAACGTCGGCCATGTTACAATTACAGAAATTGGGATACTAGTGTGTTTATTGTATCACTCCCTAATAGACTAGCTCGCACATTAAATATGTTTAAAACCTCTTCTTAAGCTACGACTAGTCTTATTACAAGCTATTGCGACAAACGTCGGTCATGTTACAATTACAGAAATTGGGATACCAGTGTGTTTATTGTGTCACTCCCTAATAGACTAGCTCGCACATTAAATATGTTTAAAACCTCCTCTTAAGCTACGACTAGTCTTATTACAAGCTATTGCGACAAACGTCGGTCATGTTACAATTACAGAAATTGGGATACCAGTGTGTTTATTGTGTCACTCCCTAATAGACTAGCTCGCACATTAAATATGTTTAAAACCTCCTCTTAAGCTACGACTAGTCTTATTACAAGCTATTGCGACAAACGTCGGTCATGTTACAATTACAGAAATTGGGATACCAGTGTGTTTATTGTGTCACTCCCTAATAGACTAGCTCGCACATTAAATATGTTTAAAACCTCCTCTTAAGCTACGACTAGTCTTATTACAAGCTATTGCGACAAACGTCGGTCATGTTACAATTACAGAAATTGGGATACCAGTGTGTTTATTGTGTCACTCCCTAATAGACTAGCTCGCACATTAAATATGTTTAAAACCTCCTCTTAGGTTACGACTAGTCTTATTATAAGCTAGTGCGACAAACGTCGGTCATGTTACAATTACAGAAATGGGGACACCAGTGTATTTATTGTATCACTCCCTAATAGACTAGCTCGCACATTAAATATGTTTAAAACCTCCTCTTAGGTTACGACTAGTCTTATTACAAGCTATTGCGACAAACGTCGGTCATGTTACAACTACAGAAATTGGGATACCAGTGTGTATATTGTATCACTCCCTAATAGACTAGCTCGCACATTAAATATGTTTAAAACCTCCTTTTAAGCTACGACTAGTCTTATTACAAGCTATTGCGACAAACGTCGGTCATGTTACAATTACAGAAATTGGGATACCAGTGTGTTTATTGTGTCACTCCCTAATAGACTAGCTCGCACATTAAATATGTTTAAAACCTCCTCTTAGGTTACGACTAGTCTTATTACAAGCTATTGCGACAAACGTCGGTCATGTTACAATTACAGAAATGAGGATTCCGGTGTGTTTATTGTGTCACTCCCTAATAGACTAGCTCGCACATTAAATATGTTTAAAACCTCCTCTTAGGTTACGACTAGTCTTATTACAAGCTATTGCGACAAACGTCGGTCATGTTACAATTACAGAAATGAGGATTCCGGTGTGTTTATTGTGTCACTCCCTAATAGACTAGCTCGCACATTAAATATGTTTAAAACCTCCTCTTAGGTTACGACTAGTCTTATTACAAGCTATTGCGACAAACGTCGGTCATGTTACAATTACAGAAATTAGGATACCGGTGTGTTTATTGTGTCACTCCCTAATAGACTAGCTCGCACATTAAATATGTTTAAAACCTCCTCTTCGGTTACTAGTCTTATTACAAGCTATTGCGACAAACGACGGTCATGTTTCTGTCTGTCATTACACAACTGATTCTACAATGTTGTCTTTATTATCGATATTTTATTTATGAATGATTGTGAAACTATCACTTTATCTTATCTTATAATATTTGCGCTAAATAACTGATAATATTTATCTATAATAATATTGTTTATATGTTACCGTTAATTGTAAATACTGTTTGATGATAATCATACGATATTGTGAACTGTCGGAAGATTACCGATGAGAAGTTAGCTGACTAAGATAGTCCGACCAATAAACAAGTCTGAATAAAACAGAGAAAAATTGAGGGGAGGTTTAAACAGAGAATCTGAGCAGTAGAGGCGAGTGTCCTTAAGCCTACACCCTGGTCACAAGTCCAAGATACTGCTTAGGTTCCTGTGAGCGAGCGAGCGAACTCTGGTATATAATAAAATTATTCTCTATGTAGGTCATTGAACTCTTAACAGACTTCTGATTAGTTTCAACCATAGACAACTATTTTACTTATAAAATAAAATGGCTAAGGCACAAACCCATTCAACCAACATTAAGTGGTGTGGAATATTTATCAATGTATTAATTTCAAAGTGAATTAAAGATAACAAGACAATAGTATGATTCCTAGAAAGATATCTGGTGATATCACCTGATGCAGTTGCTATCGCCACTTACGGCTGTATTTCCATCAGAGACCTTAACCTCGCTCACAGTGTGATAAACACAGGTTTTCACAGTATGTATATATAATAATAGACAGGGTGATTCATGAGTAAGATTTAAGTTTATATTTGTTGTTTAGTCTAGTTATAAATAATTAGTCGACTCGAACGTAAGCGCTATGACCCTGAATTTTAAATTTGTAATATCTTCGAAAATATTCATTCAAATTTCATGCTGTAAAGGGCCATATTGATCTATATTAAATGTACAATGTGTTTAAGGTACTTCATTGCATAAGGATTAATGCTGTATTGTTTAAAATCGCTTCGTAAATAAGCCATTATTTCACGTAAAAAGTAAAGGATAAAAATAGTTATTGCGGGTTATCCCTAAGAGATAGACATATACCATTGCGGACTTTTTTGTAGACCTTTTTAAGGTGTACAATACTGTAGTACATTATTTTGATCTATCTCGTAGGGTTCAGCCAGCGTTTGGAATGTAAGCGCAAAAAATGTGTTTATTTACGACGTCACATTAGAAACCTCTAAAATTATCAGTGTTGCTCTACTATATTATGTATGTATTATACATATAAACCTTTCTATTGAATTACTCTATCTATTAAAAAAAACCGCATCATCATACAGGCAAACAGACAGCGAGAAGCGACTTTGTTTTATATTAAGAATTACCTATGGAGCGAACAATAATTTACGAACGGTGTTACTGGTTATTGATAACAATGACATCATGTATCGCATCATTATATAAATAAATGATTAATATTTGAGTTACATTCGAACTGCATTAAATATACAAAATAGCAACTCATTCTCACACTTTGCACTTCGACGAGATTATCGATGTATCGATATTTTTATGCGCTAATCTCAGGAACTACTAGTCTGATTTGTAAAATTCTTTCAGTGTTTGATAGGCCATTTATCGAGGAAGGCTATAAGCTATATATCATCACGCTAAGACCAATAGAAGCGGAGATACACGCGGACGAAGTCGCGCGGCTCGACTAACACAGAATACTAATAAACCATATGAGGTGCAAATATTTTTTTTTCTCTGGTAAAGGTAAAGGCGAATAACAACTACGAATTATTCTAAGCACAACGAATTAAAAAAAAAATAAAACAGTACAAATAATAAAGATTAAGTTTTAAAAAAAATAAAAATTTACTTAAAAATATATCGACCATCATCATTTCAAGTTTTAAATTAAAACATTAAAAAAAATCAGAGATAAAAAGTAAAGTACCCAAAAGAAATAGTCCCGCTAAGTTTCTTGCGCCCATTGATATATGAAATACCAATAGGAGAGTGTTGTATGCTTTTTTTTTTCAATGTTTTCGATGTGCCTTTGTATTTTTATATAGCTATATGTGAACGAAATTATTCTTTGATTAAAATCAACTATTTTGAATAATTTAAAATAAATTAAAATATATAAACCTATATTGCAAAACTCATAGTTTCATCGTTTACAATCGTTCACGGACACGGTCGGACATTAATATTGACTACTGTTTTCTATTAACAGACATTTACACTGTTTTCTGGGATTAGAAACGTTTTATTTAAATTTTAAAGTAATAGAAAATTTATTATTAACATTAGTGGACATGTATGCCTTTGTCCGCATTAAAGCTGCTAAATAACTGCTGAACTTAAAAATGTAAATGTGTGAGTTACGTTTAGGTTAGGTTAGGTCTAATCTTAGGATTAAAAAGTGAAACTAAGGAGTCTTTTTTTTTTTTTTTTTTTATAACGTGTTTATTCTCATCATTATACTTATAATTTCGCTAAAGTTTTAAAACAAATCTCTACAGTATGGTACTTCCGCCGCGATTAGATACGGCGTAAAGCACCAACCTCGAGGGAACTAAATTAAATTTTTTTACAAAATTAATATTTTTGAGAAACTAAATAAAAGATTGAGAATCAGAAACTTTAAACTTGTTTTAGTAAAAAAAATGATATAAAAACGATAAAAGTGATAAGTACAAGTAATAGCTTAACCTAAATTATATTACTTTAGACCTATGTATTATTTAAGCTAAGTAAAATTTAAACCTTAAAGCCAACCTAGATTTACAAAAAAAATAAAAAGTGAAAAACAAAGACTAATAATAATTTTGCATATTAATTATACAGAGTCTAATCTGGTGTTAAGTGTTATTAAATTGCTTGAGACGGCTCAATATATGTTCTATGAATTTAATGAACGATCGCAAGGCGCTCTCCTTTTCAATGACCTCCATCAAGATAAAGGGAGAGACGCCTGCGATGTCGCAGCAGATGGTATGATCGAGCCGTCTCGACTCGAATTTGGGACATTCCTTGAGGAGATGATCTAATGACTGTGATGTTATGTTGTCACAAGGGCACAAGTCGTTATCGGTGATGTGGAAGCGATGCAGATACGCCTTGTGATAAGCGTGCCCTGTGAGGAATTGGGTTAGGTAAAACGTGACCTTAATCTTGGACCAGAGTTTATTAATGTCGCGAATTGATGGCAAGAGGGATTTCGTCCACTGACCCTGTTCTGATTCACTACAAATATCTTCCCATATCGACTTGATTCCCGAGCGGATGGAGTGTTTTGCGAAGCTTAAGGGGAAGTCACGGTAATCAATAGCTATATGCTGCGGCATCAGCGGACTCGTTACCGGGAATCCCGATGTGACTCTTAACCCATGCTATTTCAATTTCTTTAGTTGGACAGTTGCGGATAGAATGGATAGTCCGATGGATGCTAGTGACGAATGGATTTGTGCTACTTCTGTTTTGAATAGATTTAATGGATGAAAGAGAATCGGACAGTATAATGAATCTAGTGTGTGAAGGTGAGCGATGAGACTGGGCCCATTTACACGCTTGGTCGATGGCCAGAAGTTCAGCCTGGTAAACAGAGCAACTGCTGTGCAGCTTAAATCTTTTAGATGTCGGTTGCTTGTTCTCCTCAAGGGAGACAAAAGCCGCACCGTCTGATGCATCCTCTAGTTTACTGCCGTCCGTGTAAATTTGTATTATTTTATGATCGATAGAATGATAGTACTCTTCGATTTGGTCTTGATTTATGAATGATTTGTAAGTAAGCGATATTCGTTCTGATGGATGTAATAATTGATGCGGTGGAGTGAGTGTCTCGACTGATACGTCATTCGGAAGATATGATGTCGATTTTGTCAGTTTTGTATTTTCGATAGCATGTACCTCGCGTACCTTCAAATCCAGTGGGGTGAACTGAGCTAAAGCAATTGTTGCTACAGTAGAAGCCGTCCTAAAACTACGTATAGCCTTGATCGCAAAGCTCCGCTGCACACTTAACAATTTGTTTTTAATCTTCTGCTTGTAGGCCGCCTGACCCCAGATACCAGCTGCGTAAGTGATAATAGGTTCTATCACCTGGCGATAGATGGTTTGAGTATTCTCAGGGTGGGCACCCCAAGTCGGCCTACAGTACAGACAGAGTTTATTGAATATCGCGTCGTGTCGCTTTTTTGACAATATAGTTGACGTGGCTATTGAAATTCAGTTTCTCGTCAATAACCACTCCGATATATTTGAACTCTTTTTCAAAACGTAGAGTTTGTCCACACATAGCTACTTTGGCGATCTTAGCCCTCGGCGTGAATGTGATAAGCTTGGTCTTTAGTGGACCAAACTGAAGCTTGACGCTTGCTCCCCAAGTAACTATACTGTGTAACGAGGAATTACTAATTTTCTCCAATTCGTTGGCCGAACTAGCTTCAGCGATCAATAAGACATCGTCTGCGAACGCTTGTACACTACAGCCGGGGGGAAGATCAATTTCCAACAACTCATCTAAGATGATGTTCCACATAATCGGACCGCAAGCAGAACCCTGTATGCAATCGGGTGACCAAGAGAATGAACAAAGGGTTCATTCTCTTGGTCACCCGATTATTAGCGTGATCCAGGACCACTTCTCTATCGTCTAAATAACTCCCAATCAGTCCAAAGATGTTTCTGCTACGGAGTCTCTGAAAAAGCGCCGGCCACCACGCATTATCGAATGCCGCTTTTATGTCCAAGGAAACAGCCAAGACCAATCTGCCAGAAGACTTTGCTTCCCGGACTTTCCGGAGTGCATTGTCGATGGCCATGGTAGTGCTTGTCTGCTCCCTGAAACCATACTGTGAAGTGCTCAATTTACCGGATTTGCTGGCTATATAAGTGACCCTATTAATAAATAGTTTTTCGAGCATCTTTCCAAATATCGGCAACAAACCGATCGGTCTATATGACTCAAGAAGTGTGTAATCTTCTTTTGCCGGTTTGGGGATGATTTTAATGTACGCTTCCACTAAATAGGAAAATACTGGAGTTTAAGACAACAGTTGGCTATTTCTGTAATGATTTTTGGGAAATGAAGAACAACTTGAAAACATATGTCGGCTGTAAAATGATCTAGACCTGGCGCTTTTTTAGGATTTATTTTACTAAGAGTCTCCAGTACTTCTTCCTCAGTGAAAGGAGCGTTGTCGAGGGTATTGGGTGTGTCAAAATAACGAGTTCTTAATTCCTGTTGTCTACTCAAAATATCAGGAGTGTCTTCTGGGTAGAAATGCTCCAAGCTCCAGCAAAGCTCGAGCGGTCTCTTTATCATCATCCGTATAACTTCCGTCTACTTTAAATGTAATAGGAGGTCTTCTTGGATTTGTCTCTCTCAGGAGACGATTAGTAAGTGACCAAACGTTCTCCTTAGTTTGTAACTCGCAGAAGTCTCGAAAGCTGGAGGAGGAAGTTTGCCTCAACTCCTCAGCATAGAGTGTTTTTTTCTCTTGTAGCTCTCGAACCAAGGCTTCCGAGATGTTATTCTGCCTTTTAGCGGCGTGAAGCTGTCGATGAAGATGGATCACCTCTCGTTTTCTATTCTCCAAATCCTCGCTCCACCAAAGCAGTCTCCCCTTACAGTTGCCGGATCTAATTGGCATCGATTCCCTACATGCATTGTGTATAGCTTCTGTGAGAGTATTAATGTATTGTTCTAGTTGTGATGAATTCAATGAGTTGATGTCTGTGTTGAGTGTATCGTTGTTAGTAATTTGTGTCATGAGTGAAGTCTTAAAATCGAGCCAATTAGCCTTACTACTTTTGTAGAGGAATGTGGACGTATTGATAGACATTTGTATGTAGTCTTCGGAGTTTGCGGTAATGATAGTAAAGTCCACTGCGTGATGTTGAGATGATGTACAAGCCTCGATATTTACTCGCCAGTTCATGATGCGATGATGAATGGATTCGGAAGCAAATGTAAGGTCTGTAATTGACGATCGCGGAGCACCGTGTGCGCTTGTCTCAAAAGTGGGCGTAGAACCCACATTGCAGATATATACATCGTTCGTCTGGGCCAAGTCAGCAATATCACGACTACGAGGATTGTCCCTGACACTGCCCCAAGAAGAGTGCCAACCGTTAAAGTCTCCGCCTAATATACATGGAGTTTTGGTGTTAGACATGAAATGGTCGATGTGATAAATAGTATTGGAGATGTCCACTTTCGGCTCTATATATGCAGAAATGATATGGAGATGATTATGACCTATTTTAGTCCGGACTACCCACAGGTTCGGAGTTGAAAATTGTGAAATCCCGAGGCACGCGATGCTGTTCTTGCTGATAATGCATGCTTTTATTCTATTGCCATTTGAAAATTGAAATATTTTCAGGCCTCCGACTGGTTTAATTCGTTACCCGAGCCTGTGTAAGGTTCGGACACTAATGCAATCGTATGGGAGCTGGATTTAATATTTTGGATTTTGTTTCGAAACTAAGCAGTCGAGGTGAGTGTATCGATGGAATAAAGGAATTCCTTAAGCCTACACCTTGGTCACAAATCCAAGACACTGCTTAGGTGTCTAATAAGTACGAGATTGTAACGTTTAGTTACATCCTGACCGTAGCTAGTGTAGCTTTTGAGATAGGCCATCCTTTTCAGTTCCTTTTCTTTCAGTATGCAACATATAGAATACTAGAAATAGTGTTTATGTATAGTAATCATTGTTTACTGAAGATTGCTGTAGTGAAAGATGTACAGAACACTAGCAATAGTATTTTCGTACAGTAATCGTTGTTTACTGAAGATTGCTGTAGTGAAAGATGTACAGAACACTAGCAATAGTATTTTCGTACAGTAATCGTTGTTTACTGAAGATTGCTGTAGTGAAAGATGTACAGAACACTAGCAATAGTATTTTCGTACAGTAATCGTTGTTTACTGAAGATTGCTGTAGTGAAAGATGTACAGAACACTAGCAATAGTATTTTCGTACAGTAATCATTGTTTACTGAAGATTGCTGTAGTGAAAGATGTACAGAACACTAGCAATAGTATTTTCGTACAGTAATCGTTGTTTACTGAAGATTGCTGTAGTGAAAGATGTACAGAACACTAGCAATAGTATTTTCGTACAGTAATCGTTGTTTACTGAAGATTGCTGTAGTGAAAGATGTACAGAACAATAGCAATAGTATTTATATGCAGTAATAATTGTCTACTAAAGATTGCTTAACTTAACAATGTACAGACAACTAGAAATAGTATTTATATGCAGTAATAATTGTTTACTAAATAGTGCTAAACTTAACAATGTACAGACAACTAGAAATAGTATTTATATGCAGTAATAAATGTTTACTAAATAGTGCTAAACTTAACAATGTACAGACAACTAGAAATAGTATTTATATGCAGTAATAAATGTTTACTAAATAGTGCTAAACTTAACAATGTACAGACAACTAGAAATAGTATTTATATGCAGTAATAATTGTTTACTAAATAGTGCTAAACTTAACAATGTACAGACAACTAGAAATAGTATTTATATGCAGTAATAATTGTTTACTAAAGATTGCTAAACTTAACAATGTACAGACAACTAGAAATAGTATTTATATGCAGTAATAATTGTTTACTAAAGATTGCTTAACTTAACAATGTACAGACAACTAGAAATAGTATTTATATGCAGTAATAATTGTCTACTAAAGATTGCTTAACTTAACAATGTACAGACAACTAGAATTAGTATTTATATGCAGTAATAATTGTCTACTAAAGATTGCTTAACTTAACAATGTACAGACAACTAGAAATAGTATTTATATGCAGTAATAATTGTCTACTAAAGATTGCTTAACTTAACAATGTACAGACAACTAGAAATAGTATTTATATGCAGTAATAATTGTCTACTAAATATTGCTAAACTTAACAATGTACAGACAACTAGAAATAGTATTTATATGCAGTAATAATTGTCTACTAAAGATTGCTAAACTTAACAATGTACAGACAACTAGAAATAGTATTTATATGCAGTAATAATTGTCTACTAAAGATTGCTAAACTTAACAATGTACAGACAACTAGAAATAGTATTTATATGCAGTAATAATTGTCTACTAAATATTGCTAAACTTAACAATGTACAGACAACTAGAAATAGTATTTATATGCAGTAATAATTGTCTACTAAAGATTGCTAAACTTAACAATGTACAGACAACTAGAAACAGTATTTATATAGAGTAATAATTGTCTACTAAAGATTGCTAAACTTAACAATGTACAGACAACTAGAAACAGTATTTATACTTAGTAATAATTGTCTACTAAAGATTGCTAAACTTAACAATGTACAGACAACTAGAAACAGTATTTATATAGAGTAATAATTGTCTACTAAAGATTGCTAAACTTAACAATGTACAGACAACTAGAAACAGTATTTATATAGAGTAATAATTGTCTACTAAAGATTGCTAAACTTAACAATGTACAGACAACTAGAAATAGTATTTATACTTAGTAATAATTGTCTACTAAAGATTGCTAAACTTAACAATGTACAGACAACTAGAAACAGTATTTATACTTAGTAATAATTGTCTACTAAAGATTGCTAAACTTAACAATGTACAGACAACTAGAAACAGTATTTATACTTAGTAATAATTGTCTACTAAAGATTGCTAAACTTAACAATGTACAGACAACTAGAAACAGTATTTATACTTAGTAATAATTGTCTACTAAAGATTGCTAAACTTAACAATGTACAGACAACTAGAAACAGTATTTATACTTAGTAATAATTGTCTACTAAAGATTGCTAAACTTAACAATGTACAGACAACTAGAAATAGTATTTATACTTAGTAATAATTGTCTACTAAAGATTGCTAAACTTAACAATGTACAGACAACTAGAAACAGTATTTATACTTAGTAATAATTGTCTACTAAAGATTGCTAAACTTAACAATGTACAGACAACTAGAAATAGTATTTATATAGAGTAATAATTGTCCACTAAAGATTGCTAAACTTAACAATGTACAGACAACTAGAAATAGTATTTATATAGGACGAGCAACAAAAGCAAGAGGTTAGTGCACGTCTTCCCTATTTTTTCCATCTCGCGGCTTGTGAGGCATCATATGTTAATATTATAACTACATATTACAGTCCATTAAAAACCGCATTCCGCACCATACAGTAAACAACAAAACAATTTAAAAACAGTGTACGAATATCTGCATAACTCCAACAGCCGTGACTCATCTTATCATTTTAATAAAACGATACAGATACGTAAATATTATAAATATAACACAATACTGTTACGTGATGGGAGTTTTAATATAATATTAAGTTTACTGCACTTACCAAGAAAAATGATGACACACTTGAGAGCCATCATTGTCACTAAACTCACTTGAATTGAAAAGAAATGCTCTCATTTAGGATAATCACTATCAATATAAATATCACTATTTATTTAAAACACGATTAATTATTATTCAATTAAATGTAAAATCGTTGCTCGTAACACACAACGTTCTGGTGGGAAATCTCGTGGAATACTGAAAGCTCTACGTGTGCGCGTGCGCAGCGCCGCGACGAGTTGTCCGTCAGGTGTGACGTCACCTTATCATTCATCGTTAGCGTACACTTTTCTCTTTTTCTTGATAGTTTTTGTATCAAAATTAGTATAGATATTTTAGATGCATTAAATATAATATGCCTCGACGGTCGGCTAGCTCTAAAGATTGCTTGTCTATTAAATATTCCAAGGTCATGCAGGAGAAGGAGGTGCGCGTTTTGTCATCGCCTCCCACCGGTTGGCCTCGACGAATAGGGTTTGAGGCGGCTTGTACCTCCCGAGCTCGATCAACCGATTCTTAGAATTAGGCGACCAACAGCGACAGGTTCTCTATCCTATCGACCCTATCAATGATACCAGGGCATGGCGCAAGGACTCTCAGGTGGCGCACTCGACCAGGGAGAAACTTTATATCCCGGAGTTTGAGTTCATATTCACTTGGTATATTCGCCCTTAGTCCGAATACAAATCTAGAGGACTCTAATTTTACTCAATTTATTTAATTAGTTTAAATTTATAGAGCCTTAAATTTATAATTATGAGGAAATAATAATACTGATTTGAGAAAGAGTTCACAATTTGCTATTTCCTTTCCTTGAAGTCGTAAATTTGTGGATCTATTTGTAGATTTTTTTTTGCACGATATCTGCAATATCTTTGAAGCCATGTACTATAATATGTCGGGGATTTTAGATGGTGTGAAGGAAGGAGGGGATGAAATATTGGAGAACACTAAAAGGGGCGATGGTATTTAACGGATTATTGGGTAAACGCAACGTAGATACTTCTACTGAACCGATAATTGATCAAATATGATCTCTAACAATTACGAGAGAAACCTAAGCAGTGCCTTGGACTTGTGAACAAGGTGTAGGCTTAAGGAATTTCTTAAGGTAATTACGACACTCACCTCAACTGCACAGGCTGTCTGTTTAAATCTGTGACCTAGGTCGAACAGAATGCCTAGCACTAACACTGCACTGCACAACACAACACTATTCAGAAACTACTTTACTTGTTGAGAGACCGCGCACGACTAAGACTTCAATCAGACTGTCGATGGCATATAAAGGGTCGAGGGTAGAGACTGTCAAAACAACGGCAGTGACTACTACCCCACTCCAACGCCATAGACACCGATAACGATTCGATTATTCGATATTCTTTTACTATTCTCCGACATATAGTATTGATCTTAATTCGAATACAAATCTAGAGGCCTCTATGTCTATCTCGAACTTCAAGTAGAGTTCCACTGCGAATTTAATGGATACTATATTTTTACTTCACTTACTCATTGACTTTACATCCTCAGTAAGTCGGAATATACTGCATTCCGACTTACGGGATCAACCAATATCTGGAATTCTCGAAAACTCGATTCCCAATATTCCATCCCATAAAGGGATATAAGAGGCCGAAACCTTATGCTGTTTAGTTTATTATAATATTATAAAGCTACATTATTCTTGAGTAGATTTAATTCTTTTTAGGGTTATGTTTTTCGAGTGTACGTATGTATGTATATTTATTTGGCACGTCCTAAAGCTTAAACGGCTTGTCGTATTTTTATGTGAGTGGTGTCAATAGATTCGTCTTAGTCGTGGGAGTGACACTGGGTACATCAAATTAAAAAAAAATACAAAATAAGGGTTTTTTGGCGGCAAAAAGTAAACAAGGAAACATCGAGTGTGGTATCAGAATAAAGAATTTTAAATGGTGATTACGAATTTATATATAACTTATATGTTTTATTAGAGTTTGGAATAGGAAATGCTAATAAATTTGGCACACAGGTAGTTTAAATAATTTGTATTAACACGTACAACTTTTAATAAAAAAAATATTTAATAAAAACCGCACCCGCTTGTGGTTCACTTTTCATAATGTTGGTTGGTGATAAAAGTAAAGCAACAAAATCTCGGAGTGAGCAGCGTTTGTGAACACTTTCAACTATTATTCAAAAACAATAAAATTTTCAAATTAAAATCTTGTTTGTATCTTTTCAGTTCTGCAATGAATTATAAAAGACGGATATTGATGCAGTCGGGTTTATTTATATTATTTATATTACTAGAAAAAGTTAGGAATTCTTATTAAAAATTCAATAATGCGATTAATGTGTTTTATCGCATGCGCTACGGACACTACTGACGATAAAAAATCTACAATATTATAGAAAATATCTGTAAAAAAACTTCGCGGTATGTGCAACTACTGTTTCAATACCTGTTGATAACTTTTTGAATAATTGAAATCGGACATTTCAGTCAAAAGATATTACGAATTTAAACATGTCATATTAAACGCTCACACTCAGTGCACACGCCAAACGTCGCGCGCGGCGTCCGTATGGATAAAGCACACGTTGAGTGTAGCGTCACTTATAATGTACATAATTACTTTATATGTATATACAACAATATGTGAAGACTTTTAATAAAATGATCAGGGAAAATGTCATACTATTATAGCATTTATGAGTGTATACTGGAGATTGCTTCATAAAAACTGACCTAAATTATCTAATGTTAATTAAAAAGAGAAAAGGAGTTGTAGTCTATACGCAGACTAACAGTATGACGGCTTGACTAGAATATCCTCCTGGGAGTTAGGTTAGCTACTTTAGATTTTTTTTTTTTATTTATTTATGCTTGATTCATTTGTACTTGATGTTAGTAGGACTGATATGAGTAGCATATCAGTCCTACTAACATCAAGTACAAATGCTACTCATATCAGTCCTACTAAAATCAAGTACAAATGCTACTCATATCAGTCCTACCAACATCAAGTACAAATTCTACTCATATCAGTCCTACTAACATCAAGTACAAATTCTACTCATATCAGTCCTACTAACATCAAGTATAAATGCTACTCATATCAGTCCTACTAACATCAAGTACAAATTCTACTCATATCAGTCCTACTAACATCAAGTATAAATGCTACTCATATCAGTCCTACTAACATCAAGTACAAATGCTACTCATATCAGTCCTACCAACATCAAGTACAAATTCTACTCAAATCAGTCCTACTAACATCAAGTACAAATGCTACTCATATCAGTCCTACCAACATCAAGTACAAATTCTACTCAAATCAGTCCTACTAACATCAAGTACAAATGCTACTCATATCAGTCCTACTAACATCAAGTACAAATGCTACTCATATCAGTCCTACTAACATCAAGTACAAATGCTACTCATATCAGTCCTACTAACATCAAGTACTAATGCTACTCATATCAGTCCTACTAACATCAAGTACAAATGCTACTCATATCAGTCCTACTAACATCAAGTACTAATGCTACTCATATCAGTCCTACTAACATCAAATACAAATGCTACTCATATCAGTCCTACTAACATCAAGTACAAATGCTACTCATATCAGTCTTACTAACATCAAATACAAATGCTACTCATATTAGTCCTACTAACATCAAGTACTAATGCTACTCATATTAGTCCTACTAACATCAAGTACAAATGCTACTCATATCAGTCTTACTAATATCAAATACAAATGCTACTCATATTAGTCCTACTAACATCAAGTACTAATGCTACTCATATCAGTCCTACTAACATCAAGTACTAATGCTACTCATATCAGTCCTACTAACATCAAGTACAAATGCTACTCATATCAGTCCTACTAACATCAAGTACAAATGCTACTCATATCAGTCCTACTAACATCAAGTACAAATGCTACTCATATCAGTCCTACTAACATAAAGTACAAATGCTACTCATATCAGTCCTACTAACATCAAGTACAAATGCTACTCATATCAGTCTTACTAACATCAAATACAAATGCTACTCATATTAGTCCTACTAACATCAAGTACTAATGCTACTCATATTAGTCCTACTAACATCAAGTACAAATGCTACTCATATCAGTCTTACTAATATCAAATACAAATGCTACTCATATTAGTCCTACTAACATCAAGTACTAATGCTACTCATATCAGTCCTACTAACATCAAGTACTAATGCTACTCATATCAGTCCTACTAACATCAAGTACAAATGCTACTCATATCAGTCCTACTAACATCAAGTACAAATGCTACTCATATCAGTCCTACTAACATCAAGTACAAATGCTACTCATATCAGTCCTACTAACATAAAGTACAAATTCTACTCATATCAGTCCTACTAACATCAAGTACAAATGCTACTCATATCAGTCCTACTAACATCAAGTACTAATGCTACTCATATCAGTCCTACTAACATCAAATACAAATGCTACTCATATCAGTCCTACTAACATCAAGTACAAATGCTACTCATATCAGTCTTACTAACATCAAATACAAATGCTACTCATATTAGTCCTACTAACATCAAGTACTAATGCTACTCATATTAGTCCTACTAACATCAAGTACAAATGCTACTCATATCAGTCTTACTAACATCAAATACAAATGCTACTCATATTAGTCCTACTAACATCAAGTACTAATGCTACTCATATCAGTCCTACTAACATCAAGTACTAATGCTACTCATATCAGTCCTACTAACATCAAGTACAAATGCTACTCATATCAGTCCTACTAACATCAAGTACAAATGCTACTCATATCAGTCCTACTAACATCAAGTACAAATGCTACTCATATCAGTCCTACTAACATCAAGTACAAATGCTACTCATATCAGTCCTACTAACATCAAGTACAAATGCTACTCATATCAGTCCTACTAACATCAAGTACAAATGCTACTCATATCAGTCCTACTAACATCAAGTATAAATGCTACTCATATCAGTCCTACTAACATCAAGTACAAATGTTGGAACAGGATGCTACTCAAATTATAAGTGTTGCCAACACCATAATTAACACGAATTTAAAGCTAATTTTGTAAAGTCTATTTGTCGAAACATCAACTAAATGGTTCGCGGCTAGAGCCTCAGTTTAAAAGTTAATTAAACCTACTTATTTAATAAATACTTTTTTACCTTTTTCATTATTTAAACATTTAATTCTTACATATGTTATTTAATACTTGTGTATTTAGAATGGATGGTATTTTGCAAGGACGTAACATCGCACAAGGCCTTACCGGTGAGTCAGTAATTTAATAATTTTCCTGTTGAAACAACAAAGTCTTTTACTAAAGTCAAGTCAAATACTAAATCTATTAAAACATTTAATTATTTGTTGAAAAGAATTGGAAAATTCTCATACAAAATGTTCATCAACATCTATTTCTTTCTATGTCAACTTTATTTGTATTTGAAAGAAAGAGACAAAACACTGCTTCACTAATTAATTGATTAAATACTTTTATAAATAAACCCCTTAGTGTTCATCCCGTCGATAAGGAAAATGTCACACACATTAAAGAACACGTTTACGAAAGTTTGTAAGAATGTATGGATGTCTCGATGTATGGATGTATGTTACTCTCACGCAAAAACTACTGAATGGATTTTAATGAAACTTTACAATAATATAGCTTACACATCAGAATAACACATAGGCTATAATTTATAATGATATAGTGTGAATTATCCAAAATATAGTGGGTGGTTTCACACAGCTAGTATGGAATAATGTTAGTAATGAAAAGGGATTGACATATATATTGGCTGATATATAGAGACCCTTTCATCGTTTCTACGGAATCTCCTTTCCAATCATGTCATTAAAAACAAAGCATGAACCCTTCATTGGTTGTTAATTGTCTAAATACAATATCATACGTCGCAAGTTCAACGGACGACTATCGTGTTTATGACGCATGCGCGTAACATTGCGAGTTGCGCTGGCGTCAAGGGTATTCTACTTAAAAACTACTGGACCGATTTCAAAAATTCTTTCACCATTAGAAAGCTACATTATCCCTGAGTAACATAGGCTATATTTAATACTAGAAAAAATTAGAAGTCCTCAGAGTTTATTACTAAAACCAACTCAAGGTGTAAAAAAATTAGCCATAAAATGTCTTTCATCGCATGCGCTGCGGAAAGTATTGATGATGGAACAAAAAAATGTTCTACAATATTATAGAACGTATCAATATCTACAAAAAACTTCTCGAGACCATATGTCCAACTATTATAGTTATGTCACTATAACTACTTTTTTACACTTTAAAAGTTGATAGAAATGCCTAACAAAATCAGACCATGTTTTCCATACCTTTGTAATAATTCTTATCCAATTAAACCATTTCGTATTCAAGACAGTTTCAATACCTGTTGATTACTTTTTGAATTATTGAAATCGGACATTCCATTCAAAAGATATTACGAAATTAAAACAGTCAATATAACCAAAAAATACACGCCCTTCATACCAGATTACAACCGTTCTTTCATTCATGAATTCGTAACGTGAGTTGTAAAAGTAAGGTGACTCAGAGCATCACGCCATAAACAAACACACCCACGCGTTCACGTGCCAATGCCGGTTGGCGCTGACCTTGTCGCTAACGAAAATCAAAGTCGTTTCCATCGATATTCCATTACAAAACCGTTTGTTGGTAAAATATGTGACAACACAGACTTGACTTGAAATGGTAATGAATGATCACATTTTACATACTATTAATATATTTTAAGCGTATTTGATCATTTAACTAAACAGAAAAAGACTTAACCAAGAATGATTCGACTTATCATTAAATAAAATGTAATCCCAAAGTCATAAATCTAGAATTTATTCATTTATATTTCTGTAGTTAATTCGTTACTTAGTCTAAAACGTTGCTATGGCGACGTATTACAAATAAAAAGCGATGTAGCGCTGTATGTTTTTACTGAATGGTTAGAGTACTAATAATGCTTGCAGCGCTGCAGCTAACTTCAGCTCAAAATTGTGTGACTAGTACACTAAACGCGCTTTAGCGCTGCGTGTTTAAAGTCTATGATTAGACTAATAGCTATTGATTCAGCGCTTCAGCGAACTTTACTTTTTAAATTCGTAATATAATAAAATGTCGCTTTCCGTTGTCTTTACGATCTCTGATATATTTATAGAATTTTTATTTGATTACAACTATAGTATGTGATTCGTTCTCCTAGTATTCTTGTATCTTATCTCAAACATCGATGTAAGTAATACAATTACTAAAATAAAATTAAAAATTTATGAAACCTCCGACACAAAATAATAATAATAGTATGAACGTAATTCGCCATTTTGTGATGGTGGCCATCTTATTTTACTAATCAAGTCCTATTATTTAGTACCCATATTGTTTAAAGCTTAAAATCTTCCGGTCTAATGTCAAGTCTGTATTGCTGTACGGATGTGAGACTTGGAAGGTCACCAGGAACATCTCGCAGCAACTCCAGGTGTTTGTAAACCGATGTCTTCGTAGAATCCTGAGTACCTACTGGCCTGACAGAATTTCCAACCAACAACTTTGGAAGCGCTGCAACGAAGTCTCGATCGCCCATCAGATCAAACGCCGCAAATGGAATTGGATAGGTCATACTTTGCGTAGGGATCCAGACCATATACCAAGGCAAGCCCTAGAGTGGAATCCCCAAGGTAGACGCAAACGTGGCCACCCGAAACAAACCTGGCGGCGGACAGTCATTGATGAAGCGAAGGCTATCGGGAAAACGTGGAGCGAAATAAAGCGCGAAGCTCAAGATCGAGTGGGTTGGCGATGCACTGTGGACGCCCTCTGCCCCATCTAGGGGACACAGGAACATAAGTCAAGTCATATTGTGTTGCGAAAAAATATGTAAACCACCATTTAGTGAGTTCTAAAAATGGTGGTGTAAACCTGCGCACCAAATTGGAGCTCTACAAATGCTATGTACGGCCCCGGCTGGTTCGAATACCTGAGTAGCGAGCCCAGGAAAAGCCTTGCGGCCATACAAAATAAAACCCTTCGCTCCATCCTCAAGGCCCCCGGCACCTTAGGAATGACCGGATACACAAGGATACTAAAGCTAGAACAGCTCGACGTCCATATTAAGAGGCTGGCCGAGCACCTGTGCGCGCGCGCCTACGCCTCAGCGGCCCCTCTAATTACAGATATCCTCAGACCAGACAACCCTCCGCCACGCACAGCATCACTACAAAACCCTGGAACACCACAGCATCACCTGAATGACCGCCCGCTGTGCCACGGCAGACTGAAAACAGTTACATCATCATAATACCGCGCTAGCTCGCTACGACTCAAACGAGTCGTTCTGAGAAGCCGCGCCTTTGTTTAAGGCAACCCAACGACCTACCCCTCTTCAGGGGCAGCGATGGATACCACATGATGGGGGCCTCGCCCCAACATGTCTCCCCACGGGTCACTTCACCCCGTGAGACGATGAAACAAGGTGATGTAAAATCAGCTACATTAGAAAAAAAATACACCGAAATTTGTTGCTTTTTTGATGCCAATTAGTTGCTAAAAAATTAATTTTTTTGCTCGAACCGATCGCGAAAATTGGGAATATCGCTAACTTTTCATTAAGGTAGCGTGGAAATCACTGAATGTGGAATGATCGATCAAGCGAATAGGGGTCAATTTGTTGCTAATTTCTTTCAGAAAGACGCTAAGAAAAAAAAAATTTTAAAAATAAAAATTGTTTTTTTTTTTAATTATGCCAATACGTCCACGTCATCTTAACTCTCAAGTTTTCCTTGACAAAGCTGAAAAAAATTGTTGCTGCTTCAACTACATGTTGTCTGACAGACACATACAGAGAGTAAGCAAAAAAATCGAAATTTTAATTATTGTTGTATTGTTTGGGCACCGTCTTGAATTGAAATGACATTATTCTATCGTGTCGGGCTATAATTAGAGTAGGATAATAATAAAGAAAATTAATCATAACTTCCGTCGCGTCATTTTAATATTCAACGATTTTCAACAGTCTCAAACGAGTAAAAGATTATCGATTAAACGAAATGCAGCTCCTTATTTCCGTTTTGTTGATTTACTTCTCCCCACTAGTGGAGGGGCATTGCTACCATTGTCTAGTCCCTTTATATTCCCCGACTGACGCAGTACACTTTAGTCTCTCGACAAGTCTCTTTGAGTGAACATCACCTGGAGTTGAAGTGTAACAAATAGTGTGTCGCATCACGGATATTGAACATATCGGACTAAGGATCATGTGAGTTCTTACGTCTTATTTATTATGAGTCTCTACATTGTATTTAGATGTGTTAACACAACCTTAGGTTAGGTTAGCCTTATGTTAACCTTACCTAAGACAGACTGTGAGACCGGGCAGTGGTGTCACAAGTCCAAGGCACTGCCTGGGTTCCTGTCCAAAAACTATTATATATATGTCGGGGATTTTAAAACGATGTGAAAGGAAATGGAAGGAGGAAGATGGGGAATATTGGGGAACACTAATAGCGGGTGATGGTATTGGATGGAATATTGGGTAAACGCAACGTAGATACTCCTATTGAACCGATAAATTATCAAATGATCTCTAACAATTACGAGAGAAACCTAAGCAGTGCCTTGGACTTGTGACCAAGGTGTAGGCTTAAGGATATCCTTTAAGTAATTACAACACTCGCCTCCACTGCTAGGCTCTCTATTTAAACCCAAGGTTAAACGCACATAAACCGAATCTAACACAAGGCTAACCTAACCTAACATTGTCTTTACTTAACCACGTGGCAATTACATTGTAAGGACTTACACACTACACTGCACTTGACACTATCACTATCACTAGCACTACTTAGATGATGTTCACTTCTTGAGAGACCGCGCACGACTAAGACTTCAGTTAGACTGTCGATCGCATATAAAGGGTCGAGGGTAGAGACTGTCAAAACAACGGAAGTGACTACTACCCCACTCCAACGCCATAGACAACGATAACAATTCGATTAATCGATAATCTTTTACTTTGCTCCGACATGTATATTATTGTAAAGCTAACAAACATCCATACATTCTTACAAACTTTCGCGTTTATAATATTAGTAGGATACAAATATCTGCGTGTTCTACGTAACGTGTATAAGATAAGCGAAATAGATAAGATTTACTTTGTATTATTATATTAGAATATAAGCATTTACTATTACCGTAATGACTATAGATAAATAAATAAACTTATCAAAACGGAAGTGTGATTTAATCCGGGATACAAAACTTCTTCACCAGAGACTAAGCTTCTTTAATGGATAAAAAGGGTAACTAAAAGTTGTATTATTGAAATTATTTTCTGTAAATAAGGTCAAGTTTACGTAAACAAAAGAGGGGTTTAGGGGTTTGTGTTTTGTTTATTTTAGATGCATTTAAAAAAGGGGGTTAAAGATTACAAAAATTCTGCTTCTATAATATTTGAATGACGGTCAATATCCGTTTAAGCGCACGCGCAAGCGGAGCTGGGCAATGGGTGAATAGTTGGGTAGGTAAGTTAGTGAATTTGTGATATAGCGAGTAAGTAATAAGTAAACAAATGAGAGAGTGAATTAATAAATGAGTGAATGAATGTAAGAATAAATAAAGTAAACAACAAACAAATGAATAAAATCTCCTTATGATCCCCATTAGTAAAAATGATTTTACATTTATTACTTAAATGAGTTACAGAACATGATATTTACTAAAAAGCAAGAAATAAAAGGTTTTTAGTGTCATCAACAATAATAATAATTAATATAGATTGAATATTTAATTATTTAATTTTGTATTTTCAGTTGATAAATGTATATTTTCTATTAGTTGTTTTATTGACTACATGTGATGGGGAAAAAGAAAGATGGCGGCAGCGCGTCGTTTTCAATTTGTGTGTGCTGCAGCAAAATAATATAAATAAGCTATTACTTGTCTTGAGTGCGGTTTTGTTCATTTCGGATCTGATATTATAACTAATTATAACTTAATAATAAAATAAACCAAGAAAAGGTGTTATAGTTTATATAAAATAAAGTACAATTGTTATGAGTGAGTATACCCGAGTTTTTATTTTATTTCTTCTATAATCGAGTAAAGCATATGTAAGCCGATGATTTCGGCCAGAATCCTACATTAGTAAATATCATGTTCACAAAAGAAGACACAAGTAAATATCATGTTCACAAAAGAAGACACAAGTAAATATCATGTTCACAAAAGAAGACACAAGTAAATATCATGTTCACAAAAGAAAACACAAGTAAATATCATGTTCACAAAAGAAGACACAAGTAAATATCATGTTCACAAAAGAAGACACAAGTAAATATCATGTTCACAAAAGAAAACACAAGTAAATATCATGTTCATAAAAGAAGACACAAGTAAATATCATGTTCACAAACGAAGACACAAGTAAATATCATGTTCACAAAAGAAGACACAAGTAAATATCATGTTCACAAAAGAAGACACAAGTAAATATCATGTTCACAAAAGAAGACACAAGTAAATATCATGTTCACAAAAGAAGACACAAGTAAATATCATGTTCACAAAAGAAGACAAAAGTAAATATCATGTTCACAAAAGAAGACACAAGTAAATATCATGTTCACAAAAGAAGACACAAGTAAATATCATGTTCACAAAAGAAGACACAAGTAAATATCATGTTCACAAAAGAAGACACAAGTAAATATCATGTTCACAAAAGAAGACACAAGTAAATATCATGTTCACAAAAGAAGACACAAGTAAATATCATGTTCACAAAAGAAGACACAAGTAAATATCATGTTCACAAAAGAAGACACAAGTAAATATCATGTTCACAAAAGAAGACACAAGTAAATATCATGTTCACAAAAGAAGACACAAGTAAATATCATGTTCACAAAAGAAGACACAAGTAAATATCATGTTCACAAAAGAAGACACAAGTAAATATCATGTTCACAAAAGAAGACATAAGTAAATATCATGTTCACAAAAGAAGACACAAGTAAATATCATGTTCACAAAAGAAGACACAAGTAAATATCATGTTCACAAAAGAAGACACAAGTAAATATCATGTTCACAAAAGAAGACACAAGTAAATATCATGTTCACAAAAGAAGACACAAGTAAATATCATGTTCACAAAAGAAGACACAAGTAAATATCATGTTCACAAAAGAAGACACAAGTAAATATCATGTTCACAAAAGAAGACACAAGTAAATATCATGTTCACAAAAGAAGACACAAGTAAATATCATGTTCACAAAAGAAGACACAAGTAAATATCATGTTCACAAAAGAAAACACAAGTAAATATCATGTTCACAAAAGAAGACACAAGTAAATATCATGTTCACAAAAGAAGACACAAGTAAATATCATGTTCACAAAAGAAGACACAAGTAAATATCATGTTCACAAAAGAAGACACAAGTAAATATCATGTTCACAAAAGAAGACATAAGTAAATATCATGTTCACAAAAGAAGACACAAGTAAATATCATGTTCACAAAAGAAGACACAAGTAAATATCATGTTCACAAAAGAAGACACAAGTAAATATCATGTTCACAAAAGAAGACACAAGTAAATATCATGTTCACAAAAGAAGACACAAGTAAATATCATGTTCACAAAAGAAGACACAAGTAAATATCATGTTCACAAAAGAAGACACAAGTAAATATCATGTTCACAAAAGAAGACACAAGTAAATATCATGTTCACAAAAGAAGACACAAGTAAATATCATGTTCACAAAAGAAGACACAAGTAAATATCATGTTCACAAAAGAAGACACAAGTAAATATCATGTTCACAAAAGAAGACACAAGTAAATATCATGTTCACAAAAGAAGACACAAGTAAATATCATGTTCACAAAAGAAGACACAAGTAAATATCATGTTCACAAAAGAAGACACAAGTAAATATCATGTTCACAAAAGAAGACACAAGTAAATATCATGTTCACAAAAGAAGACACAAGTAAATATCATGTTCACAAAAGAAGACACAAGTAAATATCATGTTCACAAAAGAAGACACAAGTAAATATCATGTTCACAAAAGAAGACACAAGTAAATATCATGTTCACAAAAGAAGACCCAAGTAAATATCATGTTCACAAAAGAAGACCCAAGTAAATATCATGTTCACAAAAGAAGACACAAGTAAATATCATGTTCACAAAAGAAGACACAAGTAAATATCATGTTCACAAAAGAAGACACAAGTAAATATCATGTTCACAAAAGAAGACACAAGTAAATATCATGTTCACAAAAGAAGACACAAGTAAATATCATGTTCACAAAAGAAGACACAAGTAAATATCATGTTCACAAAAGAAGACACAAGTAAATATCATGTTCACAAAAGAAGACACAAGTAAATATCATGTTCACAAAAGAAGACACAAGTAAATATCATGTTCACAAAAGAAGACACAAGTAAATATCATGTTCACAAAAGAAGACACAAGTAAATATCATGTTCACAAAAGAAGACACAAGTAAATATCATGTTCACAAAAGAAGACACAAGTAAATATCATGTTCACAAAAGAAGACACAAAAATTTTACCGATTTCAATCTAGAAATTGCACTAAAAAGTAAAAAAATAAATACACAAATAATTTAGAAGTCGTTGTCAGAAATAGATGTACAAAGGTGTAGAAAATTAAAAAGTTTCAATCCAGGACGGAACTCGCATCGTGGATGAACTGTCTACATATTCATATTTCGGTTCGCTTAATTATTTTTTTACTTTTTAGTATATTGTTTAAAATTACTCATGGAAAGCTTCATTATTCCCATCTTTTAAATAGTGTTGCCATATTTTGTAATTAATTTGAACATCGCCATTTTGTTCGTATTAATCTAATTGAAGAAAAATTTCGCTAATAGAATACTACAATATTGCCGAATTTCTTTTGTTATTTATTTTTCTTTCTTTTTCATGCTAATTCGCTCTCCTTGATCGCTTTTATCTTTCACTTTCTCTTCTTAGTTCTCTCTTTCACTTTCATTCTCTCTTTTTCCATCTTTCTGTCTCTATCTCGCTCTATGTTTTTTCTATCTTTGAGGTAATATAAAAATATCGTTCGCAGCGACACAAAACTACTTTTCTTACACTCGGGATTAAAGCTTTCGACTTTCGCCTTCAATTGCCTACGAAAATAGCTACGAGTATGTCTCTTTGGTAAAAAAAGCGTTTTTTTTGTATGTGGTACGAAATATACTATTTTGTGATAAGATTAAAATACCTACCTATAATTAACCTTAGATATAGCTATTAGTCTAATTAATAAAAATGTCCAATTACTGTTTAACTTATTAAAAGATGTAATTGAAAAAGAAGAGTTGTGAGTAAAATGCGATTAAAAGAGGTATAAATAATATGGGAAGTAAACCACCCGGAAACTATGGCCTATCACTCAAAATGCTTGGCTCGTAATGATTGATTTTCTGTCAATATTTCTTATAAGTTGCAGAATCAGAAAATCGATTAAAAAACAATTTTCCGACCCTTTTCCCTTTTAAGAAGTATTTATTTAGATAAATAAAAAATTACCTCCCCAATTCATATTTGGTATTAGTAAATATTGTTTGTATTTATCAAATATTCAATTTATAAATACCTACAAAAGTTCATTATGTATATACTTATTCATGTTTACCATCTCTTAACAACTTGAATTGTTAAAGTAAGTCGCAGGCGCACTTATCTCACTTTAACATACCCTTCCGTTTTTGCAACGTTGCCGCTCCGCCACCGAGTTACTCAAATAGCAAGTTTTCTCGGCAAATGTTGATCAAACGAAGATTCTATTGATCAACAAAACTATCCTCAGTGTAAAATAAAAGACGGTAAAAAGATCAATAATTACCGTTCCAGGTGATGACGAGCTAGAGACTCTACGGCACATTTGAGCATAGGGTCGTAAGAAGGAGAATTCATATATAGCAGAATTAGCACGATAAACTCAAAACTTCTTAAGTAACAGGCGGGTAAAGGTGGATCTATAATTAATGAGGATTTCAAACTGATCAACAATGGCCGAATATATTTGAGTTTGAGTTTGTATAATTAAACATTACTATCACGTACTATTCTGATAAGAACTATTATGACAGGTACCCAAGCAGTGCCTTGGACTTGTGACCAAGGTGTAGGCTTAAGGATATCCTTTAGAAGATCATAACACTCACCTCCACTGCTTAGTTTCACTGTTTAATCTTAAGATTAGACTAACCTTTTTTTTTTTTGCGTTGGAAATGCGCCTTATGCATACCCCCCGCCGACGAGCGGGAGGTTATGTGGGGCTCTCCTTGATGCCGTCCGCCATTGGGCGAGCGGTGGTTCAAGGCATACCCACTAAAACCAACGGTACCATACCTCCGCGGTAGGGAGGCGCCACAGGAACGCTTACGCACACGACTGTACCGCCTCAGCGGGTCGGCCAGCTCTTATAGCGGGCCTGCACGCCAGGGGGCTCTCAGGGTACACCGAGAGTGGTTACCCCCTTGCCTGACGGCTCCATTCAGGGTGGTGGGAGGAGGTGGGCGAATCCCCCACGCTTCCCCGATCGAGCTCGGCGGCGCGGATCTGCAGAGGCGTCACCCTCGCGTTCCCGCTCCGCGGCCTCCTTCTGCGAGATTACAGCCTGGCAGGGAGCTAGATCGGGACCCTCTATCTCCAGGTGCTGAGTGAGACGTGCTGCGAGAATTTTCTCCAGCAACTTCCCCGTCTCACTCAGCAGCACAATTGGCCTGTATGCCGAAGGCGACCCCGGTGGACAGCCCTTCTTCGGCAACAGACACAATTTGCCTTCCTTCCATTGCTTCGGGAACTGCCCAGTCCTGAGACACGCGTTGAACAGTTCCCGAAGCATCGACCCGAGGTGTTTCAGGGCGATCAGCAACACTCGCCCAGACACACCATCGGGCCCCGGTGCCGTTCTCCTCTCCCGGAGACGGTTGAAACTAATTCTGGCGAAACTAACACTGTGTCTTTGGCCGGACTACTATCAAATTAAGATAATGACAATTTTCTACTACACGAAAACAACATCATCAAGTAGAGCCATGTACCAGAACTGTTTATTCCAACTTTCAAGAGCTACACACTAACTACTTCTACAAATCCTTGAGTGATATCACCACGGCTCTCACAGCCGACCGGTAATCGCAACTACCATCACACGCGCATCCACCTCGTGGATCGCAACTCTCACGCACATCCATCACATGGACTGCAACAAATTTCAATACGATCAATAGATTCTATCACTCAAGAAACCAAAATCCATGTTACTAATCATGATCACCATTAACTTCAACTTAATTTGGTAACTGGTGATTACATTTTCTAAAAATCTTTTAACGTCATAATCTAATTACGAGAATGCTGACCCCATGTGAAGGGAAGGTCTATCCCACTTCTGATGTCGGAAGCTAAAATAAGAAAATGGATCCATGGCCTATCTCAAAAGCTATACGGGCAGGATATAATTAAACATTACTATCACGTACTATTCTGATAATAACTATTATGACAGGTACCCAAGCAGTGCCTTGGACTTGTGACCAAGGTGTAGGCTTAAGGAGCTCCTTTAAATGATCATAACACTCACCTTCACTGTTTAATCTTAAGATTAGACTAACCTAACCTAACACAAGGCTAACCTAACCTAAACCTAACTCACGCCTCCGCCATATATATATCTACAAAATAACTTGGAGGTAATGAGTGTTCTGTTCTGTCCGAAGCTCGGTCTTCCGCACCTTTGTGCTAAAGGTGCTTGAAAACTAAAAATACGGAAATAAAAAAAAATAAAAAAAACCGACTGCGTCAATATCTGCCATCTTTATTAAATTAATTGAAGAACTGAAAAGATAGAAACAAGATTATTTTGGTTTTGAATATGTCGGAGGCATCTGCTCACTTCTCATAGTTTGGTTGGCGGTACGACAAGTCGTTTAGCCTCTAGGGCGTGCCAAAGAAATATACATACACTCTAAAAACATAACCCTCCTTCTTTCGCAGTCGGGTAAAAAATACCTAACAGAGAGGGTTTTTTATTAAAATTCCATCCACCAGAAGACAGTAACAGTTAAAACAACATTATTTATCACTGAACGAATAGTGCTTTATACTACACAGATATATATGTATTTATTATCTTGTTTCAATATATTGTGAATGAATTTTACAAAATTTTATTTTATTAATTGGAAATTTGGTCAGCCATGTTTGCGTTCTTGAGTTACAAACAGACAAACTTTTACATTTATAAAACTAGGAACTAGAAATAGTATTTATATACAATAAACATTGTTTAAAAACAGTGTACGAATATCTGCATAACTCCAACAGCCGTGACTCATCTTATCACTTTAATAAAACGATACAGATACGTAAATATTATAAATATAACACAATAATGTTACGTGATGGGAGTTTTAATATAATATTAACTTTACTGCACTTACCAAGAAAAATGATGACACACATGAGAGCCATCATTGTCACTAAACTCACTTGAATTGAAAAGAAATGCTCTCATTTAGGATAATCACTATCAATATAAATATCACTATTTATTTATTTAAAACACGATTGATTACTATTTAAATCAACATAATCGTTGCTCGTAACACACAACGTTCTGGTGGGAAATCTCGTGGAATACTGAAAGCTTTACGTGTGCGCGTGCGCAGCGCCGCGACGAGTTGTCCGTCAGGTGTGACGTCACCTTATCATTCGTTGTTAGCGTACGCTTTAATCTTTTCTTGGTAGTTTTTATATCAAAATTAATATGGCTAGATATCAGATATATCAGAGGCATGGATACAATGAGTTGTAAAGTTATCAGTCGCTACTAGAAGGTCGGTAAACTCTACTACTCAAATTACTCAGCATGTTATATTGTAATTCGCACTCAGGAATGGTAGGTTCTTGTCAATATTTGATTATTAAAAAGTTAGCATCTGCCGCTTCCTGTCCTTCAGATCGTTCGAAGCCCGGGTTGCGGTTCGGTTTTGTAGTTTTGGTTACTACTGGAACATATTTTTGGAAATCATGTGTCAGAGAAATGTAATAAAATACGGATCAACTATTTTAAATTTGTTTTCTTAATTTGATCATGCACATTTCCGAAATTACTGAATAGATTTATTGAGTTTCAAGAAGTAAATATTTATTAGGATTTATTTTATCAACCACTCAATCCAATGTTGACGAAGTCACACGGGACGGCTAATACAAAATAATACTAAATATTATATAGAATAAATTTACTTAGTTTGTGTCTTGCACCGTGAACGACCCGCGATCGACAACATACGATCCGCAGCTCGCTCGTCTCTCAATCCACTGGGTCGTCGAACCATCGAATCCCTTAGGGATTGAAGATCGAATCACTAGTGTGCAGGTTGCGACCCGATCATTTTGATTTGATTAATCGTGATCGACACAGGACTAGCTTGTATATTCAAATACTGACTACTACAAATGAAATAGATGCTTTTATATTCAAATACTGACTACTACAAATGAAATAGATGCTTTTATATTCAAATACTGACTACTACAAATGAAATAGATGCTTTTATATTCAAATACTGATTACTACAAATGAAATAGATGCATTTATATTCAAATACTGATTACTACAAATGAAATAGATGCTTTTATATTCAAATACTGATTACTACAAATGAAATAGATGCATTTATATTCAAATACTGACTACTACAAATGAAATAGATGCTTTTATATTCAAATACTGACTACTACAAATGAAATAGATGCTTTTATATTCAAATACTGATTACTACAAATGAAATAGATGCATTTATATTCAAATACTGATTACTACAAATGAAATAGATGCTTTTATATTCAAATACTGATTACTACAAATGAAATAGATGCTTTTATATTCAAATACTGATTACTACAAATGAAATAGATGCATTTATATTCAAATACTGACTACTACAAATGAAATAGATGCTTTTATATTCAAATACTGACTACTACAAATGAAATAGATGCTTTTATATTCAAATACTGATTACTACAAATGAAATAGATGCATTTATATTCAAATACTGATTACTACAAATGAAATAGATGCTTTTATATTCAAATACTGATTACTACAAATGAAATAGATGCATTTATATTCAAATACTGATTACTACAAATGAAATAGATGCTTTTATATTCAAATACTGACTACTACAAATGAAATAGATGCATTTATATTCAAATACTGATTACTACAAATTAAATAGATGCTTTTATATTCAAATACTGATTACTATAAATGAAATAGATGCATTTATATTCAAATACTGATTACTACAAATGAAATAGATGCATTTATATTCAAATACTGATTACTACAAATGAAATAGATGCATTTATATTCAAATACTGATTACTATAAATGAAATAGATGCATTTATATTCAAATACTGATTACTACAAATGAAATAGATGCATTTATATTCAAATACTGATTACTACAAATGAAATAGATGCATTTATATTCAAATACTGATTACTACAAATGAAATAGATGCATTTATATTCAAATACTGATTACTACAAATGAAATAGATGCTTGTATATTCGAATACTGACTACTATAAACGAAATAGATGCTTGTATATTCGAATACTGACTACTATAAACGAAATAGATGCTTGTATATTCAAATACCGACTGCTACAAATGAAATAGATGCTTTTATATTTAAATACTGACTACTATAAACGAAATGAGCGCTTGAAGTTCAACTAATCGATTACTCGGATATACAACAACAAATATCTTCTGTATTTTTGTATTAGCGTTCGCGAATTAATGACGTTGACACGTTTATCCAAACAAATATCAATATATACTTCCCACTTTCCAATTAGCCGATTGACAAACACTCAGTAATGTTCACTAAGGAACGGGATGGCGGAAACTAACTTGAATGTTGAAGTTACATAAACGTTATCGTTGCACAAGGGAATTCGTGCATAATTTATTACATATATTTAATAACCATTGAGGGAGGGGAGGGGACATTACTGGGTGATTTTGAGTACTAGTAACAGCTGCGGAGCATTGCAACTGGTACATATATAAACACTCCAAGTGACCTGCTTATTTTTGGAGACGCGGTTAAACTTCAATACACAATATGCGGGACACCGTAAATAATTCATTATTCATATATTCAATACGAGGTGAGGGAGGGAAGGGGACATCATCCGGTGATGTTGAAGAGCGCGACATACTAGCGATTAGTACTCACAAACACATGTGTGACGCCGTAAGGTGAATTGATAAGAGCTCTTCGATAGAAGTATTCGGTTGCTGAGGTTTAGGCTTGTATACGATTTGATGAATTAAATTTTTACTACATTGATTAATTTTCTGCACGTCTTCTTCGTGACGTCCGTCATTTATGTAATTTAGGTCACAAAGATGTGATAGTAAAAAGTAAATAGTAAATTGTGATAGTGTATCTTATACTAATATATAAAGCTGAAGAGTTTGTTGTTTGAACGCGCTAATCTCAGGATCTACTGATCCGATTTGAAAAATTCTTTCAGTGTCAGATAGCTTATTTATCGAGGATGGCTATAGGCTATAATATTATCTCGCTACAACCAATAGGAGCGGAGCATCACGCGGACGAAGTCGCGCGGGTCGACTAGAATACTTATAGATTGTATGTTTGTAATGAATTAACTCAAAAACTTCTGGATAGATTTCTAAAATTCTTTCATCATTATAAAGCTACATTATCCCTGAGTAATATATACTATATTTATAACAGGAAAAAAATTAGGTATCCCTCGTAAAATTTTAATAATACAACCCAAGGTGTAGAAAGTAAGCAATAAAATGTGTTTCATCGCATGCGCTGCGGAAACTTTTTTGTTCCACAATATTAAAAACCATAATATCAATATCTATAAAAAAAACTTCGCGATATGTGCAACTAGTGTTTCAATACCTGTAGATTACTATTTGAATTATTGTAATCGGACATTCCATTCAAAAGATATTACGAATTTAAACATGTCAATATAAACAAAATATAATGTGGGGGAGTGGCATGCATTGTGGGATACATACAGGCATTACCTGCTCAGCTACACGTGCAAAGCCGCGGTGGGTCGCTAGTAGATTATAGAAACAATTAATACAATCATGTTGCACGAAGCGCACGTTGAGTTTAGCGTCACTTATGCTGTAATTACTTAATATGTACTTACAACAATATATTATGTCGGAGTGAGTTAGGTTTAGGTTAGCCTTGTGTTAGGTTAGGTTTATGTTAGTCTAACTAGGTTAGGTAGGCTTAGGTTTAGACAGTGAAACTAAGCAGTGGAGGCGAGTGTCGTAATTAGGTAAAGGAGCTCCTTAAGCCTACACCTTGGTTACACAAGTCCAAGGCACTGCTTGGGTTCCTTTCATAACAGTTCCTGTCATAATAGTAAGAGATCGTAACGTTTAGATATCCAGATCCTTATTTTATTATCCGACATATATATATATATGTCGGAAACTAATTAAAAGAAGGAATGGAATGGATGGCCTATCTCAAAAGCTATACGGGCGCAACACGGTCAGGATATAACTAAACATTACTATCACTTACTATTATGACAAGAACTATTATGACAGGAACCTAAGCAGTGCCTTGGACTTGTGACCAAGGTGTAGGCTTAAGGAATTCCTTTATTCGATCGAGACACTCACCTCCACTGCTTAGTTTCACTGTTTAATTCTAAGATTAGACTAACATTAACCTAACCTAAGGCTAACCTAACTCACACCGACACGGCCATTCTGACGCGCGACAGTCCTCGGGCGATACTGAATTTCTAAGCCGGAATATCACAAGAACATCCGCTTGTCCTTCTTGACATTAGTCTACTCAACACAAATTTGCACAAATAAATTCGGTAAATGTACTAACTGAACTGGACAATTAACTAATCACGGTCTACAACTCTACACCGAACGGCATTAAGGAAACTATTGTCACAGTATCACAATCGAAACAATATCATTTACATCAAACCGCTGAACTGGCTAAACGCTAATTTAACGATTAATCATGATTTAAAACAAGTTGTATCTTCAACGTACCGAACACACACGTTATACTGTCTAGTCATTAATTCGCACCCATTCCTTTCAAGGTACTAATTCTGGCGAAACAAACACTGTGTTTTTGACCGGACTACTATCAAATTAAGATAATGGCAATTTTCTACTACACAAAACTAACATCATCAAGTAGAGCCATGTACCAGAACTGTTTATTCCAATTTTCAAAAGCAACACACTTCTACAAATCCTTGAGCGATACCCTCCATCACCACGACTCTCACAGCCAACCGGTAATCGCAACTACCATCACACGCGCATCCACCTCGTGGATCGCAACTCTTACGCACATCCATCACATGGACTGCAACAAATTTCAATACGGTCGATAGATTCTATCACTCAAGAAACCAAAATCCATTTTACTAATCATGATCACCATTAACTTCAACTTAATTTGGTAACTGGTACATGACCTACAATCATTTTTTTTAATCGCACGGGATTACATTTTCTAAAAATCTTTTAACGTCATAATCTAATTACGAGAATGCTGATAGACCCCATGTGAAGGGAAGGTCTATCCCACTTCTGATGTCGGAAGCTAAAATAAGAAAATGGATGCATGGCCTATCTCAAAAGCTATACGAGCAGGATATAATTAAACATTACTATCACGTACTATTCTGATAAGAGATATTATGACAGGTACCCAAGCAGTTCACTGTTTAATCTTAAGATTAGACTAACCTAACCTAACACAAGGCTAACCTAACCTAAACCTAACTCACACCTCCGATCCTACAAAATAACAAGGTGCTTGAAAACTAAAAATACGGAAATAAAAAAAACCGACTGCGTCAATATCTGCCATCTTTATTAAATTAATTGAAGAACTGAAAAGATAGAAACAAGATTATTTTGGTTTTGAATAATGAAACAAACGCTGTCGGAGACATCTGTTCACTTCTCATAGTTTGGTTGGCGGTACGACAAGTCGTTTAGCCTCTAGGGCGTGCCAAAGAAATATAGATACACTCTAAAAACATAACCCTCCTTCTTTCGCAGTCGGGTAAAAAATACCTAACAGAGAGGGTTTTTTATTATAATTCCATCCACCAGAAGGCAGAAACAGTTAAAACAACATTATTTATCACTGAACGAATAGTGCTTCATACTACACAGATATATATATATATATGTCGGGGTAAAGTAGGGGTAGGTTAATAGTTAAGGCCGTGTCGGGCTATAATTAGAGTAGGATAATGATAAAGAAAATTAATTGTCACTTCCGTCGCGATTTTTATATTCAAAGATTTTTGACAGCCTCAAACGAGTAAAAGATTATAGATTAATCGGGATGCCAGCGCCCTATTTCCGTTTTGTTGATTTACTTCTCCCCACTAGTGGAGGGGCATTGCTACCATTGTCTAGTCCCTTTATATTCCCCGACTGACGCAGTACACTTTAGTCTCTCGACAAGTTTTTTAAGTGAACATCACCTGGAGTTGAAGTGTAACAAATAGTGTGTCGCATCACGGATATTGGACATATCGGACTAAGGATCATGTGAGTTCTTACGTCTTATTTATTATGAGACCCTACATTGTATTTAGATGTGTTAACACAACATTAGGTTAGGTTTAGGTTAGGTTAGCCTTATATTAACCTAACCTTAGACAAACAGTGAGACCAGGCAGTGGAAGCGAGTGTTGTAATTACTTAAGCCTACACCTTGGTCACAAGTCCAAGGCATTGCCTGGGTTCCTGTTCAAAAACTACAGAATCGTGATATTCGATCACTTAATTTATTAAAACCGGCTCTCTTTCTTTTATTCGATTAATTCGTTCATTTAAATCGGCTCTCTCTGTTCTGACATATACATATATATATATATATATGTATTTATTATCTTGTTTCAATATTTTGTGGATCATTAAAACTATTCAAGGGATTCGTTTGCGTTCTTGATTTACAAACAGACAAACTTTTACATTTATAAAACTAGGAACTAGAAATAGTATTTATATACAGTAAACATTGTTTAAAAACAGTGTACGAATATCTGCATAACTCCAACAGCCGTGACTCATCTTATCACTTTAATAAAACGATACACATACGTAAATATTATAAATATAACACAATAATGTTACGTGACGGGAGTTTTACTGCACTCACCAAGAAAAATGATGACACACATGAGAGCCATCATTGTCACTAAACTCACTTGAATTGAAAAGAAATGCTCTCATTTAGGATAATCACTATCAATATAAATAACACTATTTATTTATTTAAAACACGATTGATTACTATTTAAATCAACATAATCGTTGCTCGTAACACACAACGTTCTGGTGGGAAATCTCGTGGAATACTGAAAGCTTTACGTGTGCGCGTGCGCAGCGCCGCGACGAGTTGTCCGTCAGGTGTGACGTCACCTTATCATTCGTTGTTAGCGTACGCTTTACTCTTTTCTTGGTAGTTTTTATATCAAAATTAATATGGCTAGATATCAGATATATCAGAGGCATGGATACAATGAGTTGTAAAGAGTTATCAGTCGCCTCTAGAAGGTCGGTAAACTCTACTACTCAAATTACTCAGCATGTTATATTCTAATTCGCACTCAGGAATGGTAGGTTCTTGTCAATATTTGATTATTAAAAAGTTAGCATCTGCCGCTTCCTGTCCTTCAGATCGTTCGAAGCCCGGGTTGCGGTTCGGTTTTGTAGTTTTGGTTACTACTGGAACATATTTTTGGAAATCATGTGTCAGAGAAATGTAATAAAATACGGATCAACTATTTTAAATTTGTTTTCTTAATTTGATCATGCACATTTCCGAAATTACTGAATAGATTTATTGAGTTTCAAGAAGTAAATATTTATTAGGATTTATTTTATCAACCACTCAATCCAACGTTGACGAAGTCACGCGGGACGGCTAGTATAAAATAATACAAAATATTATATAGAATCAATTTAGGTAGTTTGTGTCTTGCACCGTGAACGACCCGCAATCGACAACATGCGATCCGCAGCTCGCTCGTCTCTTGATTGTGACTTGGCTTCGCAATCGACGTGCTACACGTACGCGCGATTCACGATCCATTGGGTCGTCGAACCATCGAATCCCTTAGGGATTGAAGATCGAATCACTCGTGTGCAGGTTGCGACTTTTTGATTTGATTAATCATGATCGACACAGGACTAGCTTGTATATCCAGATACAGTCAGTATACTACAAACGAAATAGATGCTTGTATATTCAAATACTGACTGCTACAAATGAAATAAATGCTTTTATATTCAAATACTGACTACTACAAACGAAATAGATGCTTCTTTATTAATATACTGACTACTACAAACGAAATAGATGCTTCTTTATTAATATACTGACTACTACAAACGAAATAGAGGCTCGTATATTCAAATACTGACTACTACAAACGAAATAGATGCTTGTATATTCAAATACTGACTACTACAAACGAAATAGATGCTTGTATATTCAAATACCGACTGCTACAAATGAAATAGATGCTTTTATATTTAAATAATAACTACTACAAACGAAATAGATGCTTCTTTATTAATATACTGACTACTACAAACGAAATAGAGGCTCGTATATTCAAATACTGACTACTACAAACGAAATAGATGCTTGTATATTCAAATACTGACTACTACAAACGAAATAGATGCTTGTATATTCAAATACCGACTGCTACAAATGAAATAGATGCTTTTATATTTAAATAATAACTACTACAAACGAAATAGATGCTTGTATATTCATATACTGACTACTACAAACGAAATAGATGCTTATATATTCAAATACTGACTACTAAAAACGAAATAGATGCTTGTATATTCATATACTGACTACTACAAACGAAATAGATGCTTGTATATTCAAATACTGACTACTACAAACGAAATAGATGCTTGTATATTCAAATACTGACTACTACAAACGAAATAGATGCTTGTATATTCAAATACTGACTACTACAAACGAAATAGATGCTTCTATATTAAGATACTGACTACTACAAACGAAATAGATGCTTCTATATTAAGATACTGACTACTACAAACGAAATAGATGCTTATATATTCAAATACTGACTACTACAAACGAAATAGATGCTTGTATATTCAAATACTGACTACTATAAACGAAATAGAGGCTCGTATATTCAAATACTGACTACTACAAACGAAATAGATGCTTGTATATTCAAATACTGACTACTACAAACGAAATAGATGCTTATATATTCAAATACTGACTACTACAAACGAAATAGATGCTTGTTTATTCAAATACTGACTACTATAAACGAAATAGAGGCTCGTATATTCAAATACTGACTACTACAAACGAAATAGATGCTTGTATATTCAAATACTGACTACTACAAACGAAATAGATGCTTGTATATTTAAATAATGACTACTACAAACGAAATAGATGCTTGTATATTCAAATACTGACTACTAAAAACGAAATAGATGCTTGTATATTCAAATACTGACTACTACAAACGAAATAGATGCTTGCATATTCAAATACTGACTACTAAAAACGAAATAGATGCTTCTATATTAAGATACTGACTACTACAAACGAAATAGATGCTTCTATATTAAGATACTGACTACTACAAACGAAATAGATGCTTATATATTCAAATACTGACTACTACAAACGAAATAGATGCTCGTATATTCAAATACTGACTACTATAAACGAAATAGAGGCTCGTATATTCAAATACTGACTACTACAAACGAAATAGATGCTTGTATATTCAAATACTGACTACTACAAACGAAATAGATGCTTGTATATTTAAATAATGACTACTACAAACGAAATAGATGCTTGTATATTCAAATACTGACTACTACAAACGAAATAGATGCTTGTATATTCAAATACTGACTACTATAAACGAAATAGAGGCTCGTATATTCAAATACTGACTACTACAAACGAAATAGATGCTTGTATATTCAAATACTGACTACTACAAACGAAATAGAGGCTCGTATATTCAAATACTGACTACTACAAACGAAATAGATGCTTGTATATTCAAATACTGACTACTACAAACGAAATAGATGCTTCTATATTAAGATACTGACTACTACAAACGAAATAGAGGCTTTTATATTCAAAGACTGACTACTACAAACGAAATAGAGGCTTTTATATTCAAAGACTGACTACTACAAACGAAATAGAGGCTTTTATATTCAAAGACTGACTACTACAAACGAAATAGATGCTTGTATATTCAAATACTGACTACTACAAACGAAATAGAGGCTTTTATATTCAAAGACTGACTACTACAAACGAAATAGAGGCTTTTATATTCAAAGACTGACTACTACAAACGAAATAGAGGCTTTTATATTCAAAGACTGACTACTACAAACGAAATAGAGGCTTTTATATTCAAAGACTGACTACTACAAACGAAATAGAGGCTTTTATATTCAAAGACTGACTCACTACAAACGAAATAGAGGCTTTTATATTCACAGACTGACTACTACAAACGAAATAGAGGCTTTTATATTCAAAGACTGACTACTACAAACGAAATAGAGGCTTTTATATTCAAAGACTGACTACTACAAACGAAATAGAGGCTTTTATATTCAAAGACTGACTACTACAAACGAAATAGAGGCTTTTATATTCAAAGACTGACTACTACAAACGAAATAGAGGCTTTTATATTCAAAGACTGACTACTACAAACGAAATAGAGGCTTTTATATTCAAAGACTGACTACTACAAACGAAATTAGCGCTTGAAGTTCAACTAATCGATTACTCGGATATACAACAACAAATGTCTTCTGTATTTTTGTATTAGCGTTCGCGAATTAATGACGTTGACACGTTTATCCAAACAAATATCAATATATACTTCCCCCTTTCCAATTAGCCGATTGACAAACACTCAGTAATGTTCACTAAGGAACGGGATGGCGGAAACTAACTTGAATGTTGAAGTTACATAAACGTTATCATTGCACAAGGGACTTCGTGCATAATTTATTACATATATTTAATAACCATTGAGGGAGGGGAGGGGACATTACTGGGTGATTTTGAGTACTAGTAACAGCTGCGGAGCATTGCAACTGGTACATATAAACACTCCAAGTGACCAGCTTATTTTTCGAGACGCGGTTAAACTTCAATACACAATATGCGGGACACCGTAAATAATTCATTATTCATATATTCAATACGAGGTGAGGGAGGGAAGGAGACATCATCCGGTGATGTTGAAGATCGCGACATACTAGCGATTAGTACTCACAAACACATGTGTGACGCCGTAAGGTGATTTGATAAGAGCTCTTCGATAGAAGTATTCGGTTGCTGAGGTTTTGGCTTGTATACGATTTGATGAATTAAATTTTTACTACATTGATTAATTTTCTTCACGTCTTCTTCGTGACACCGTAACTGTGCTTGTTACTCCTTCGTCCGTCATTTATGTAATTTAAGTAAATTTTGATAGTGTATCTTATACTAATATATAAAGCTGAAGAGTTTGTTTGTTTGAACGCGCTAATCTCAGGATCTACTTGTCCGATTTGAAAAATTCTTTCAGTGTTAGATAGCTTATTTATCGAGGAAGGCTATAAGCTATATATCATCTCGCTACGATCCATAGGAGCGGAGCTTTACGCGGACGAAGTCGCGTGGGTCGACTAGAATACTTATAGATTGTATGTTTGTAATGAATAAACTCAAAACTTTCTGGATCGATTTCTAAAATTCTTTCATCATTATAAAGCTACATTATCCCTGAGTAATATATACTATATTTATAACAGGAAAAAATTAGGTACCCCTCGTAAAATTTCAATAATATAACTCAAGGTGTAGAAAGTAAGCAATAAAATGTGTTTCATCGCATGCGCTTCGGAAACTTGTATGTTCCACAATATTAAAGAACATAATAGCAATATCTATAAAAAAACTTCGCGATATGTGCAACTAGTGTTTCAATACCTGTAGATTACTATTTGAAGTATTTAAATCGGACATTCCGTTCAAAAGATATTACGAATTTAAACATGTCAATATAAACAAAATATAATGTGGGGGAGTGGCATGCATTGTGGGATACATACAGGCATTACCTGCTCAGCTACACGTGCAAAGCCGCGGTGGGTCGCTAGTACATTATAAAAACAATTAATACAATCATGTTGCACGAAGCGCACGTTGAGTTTAGCGTCACTTATGTTGTAATTACTTAATATGTATGTCGGGGATTTTAAAACGATGTGAATGGAAATGGAATGAGGAAGATGGGGAATATTGGGGAACACTAAAAGGGGGTTATGGTAATGAGTGGAATATTGTTTAAACGCAACGTAGATACTCCTATTGAACCGATAAATGATCAAATATGATCTCTAACAATTACGAGAGAAACCTAAGCAGTGCCTTGGACTTGTGACCAAGGTGTAGGCTTAATTAATTCCTTTAAATGATCATAACACTCACCTCCACTGCTAGGCTCTCTATTTAAACCCAAGGTTAAACGCACATAAACCGAATCTAACACAAGGCTAACCTAACCTAACATTGTGTTTACTTAACCACGTGGCAATTACATTGCAAGGACTTACGTGACCTTAGTTGGACAGCACTTCCACACTACACTGCACTTGACACTATCACTATCACTAGCACTACTTAGATGATGTTCACTTCTTGAGAGACCGCGCACGACTAAGACTTCAGTTAGACTGTCGATCGCATATAAAGGGTCGAGGGTAGAGACTGTCAAAACAACGGAAGTGACTACTACCCCACTCCAACGCCATAGACAACGATAACGATTCGATTAATCGATAATCTTTTACTATGCTCCGACATGTATATACAACAATATATGTCGGAGGTGTGAGTTAGGTTTAGGTTAGTCTAACTAGGTTAGGTAGGCTTAGGTTTAGACAGCGAAACTAAGCAGTGGAGGCGAGTGTCGTAATTAGGTAAAGGAGCTCCTTAAGCCTACACCTTGGTCACAAGTCCAAGGCACTGCTTGGGTTCCTGTCATAACAGTTCCTGTCATAATAGTAAGAGATCGGAACGTTTAGATATCCATATCCTTGTTTTATTATCCGACATATATATATATAATTATAGTTATGTATATACAATATTTGACTTGTTAATATAATGATTAGGGACAATCATACTATTCTATAATATACAGGATTACGTGAGAGATGAAAAAGTGTGAAATCTAAGCCAAATAATATGATTTGTACAACAGATTATATTAGGTTAGTAAAGTTTTTTCGCATTTTCTAAGGAAATTCAAAACAGTTTTTAATATAGTTTATTTACATTTAACTAAAGTATGTAGGTACCATTTTGTTTGATAACTTTTTGCCATCTTGTAGGTAGAGACATGATCCCATTGCTATAGAAATTTTGGGGCTTCTGATCAAAAAACCGCGACAAGTAGTTTTGGCAGTCCTCTCGTGATGTTAACCTGACACTACCTAAATAATTTTGAAGAGACCGAAACAGGTGGAAATCTGAAGGTGCAAGGTCAGGACTATACGGCGGATGTATTAACACCACCCAACCAAACTCTCTTAATTTTTGCTGCGTGGCTAAAGATGTGTGAGGTCTAGCGTTATCATGATGAAAAACCACACCCCTTCTGTTGATTAATTCCGGCCGCTTTCTCTCAACTTCTTGCTTTAATCTCATCAGTTGTTCGCAGTAAAGTTCAGAATCGACGGTCCTGTCTGGTGGTAACAGCTCATAATGAATAATGCCCTTCTAATACCACCATACACACAGCATCACCTTGTTACGAGTTGGGTGTCGCCATAGTCTGTGAAGCCTGGCCGGCCCTTGACCACGACCTTTTTTGCACGTTCTGTCATACGTAATCCACTTTTCATCACCAGTTATCAGCTTCTTCCAAAATGGTTCGGTTTCATTACGTCGTAAAAAAGAATCACAAATGAGTACACGGTTGATCAGGTTTCTTTCAGTGAGCTCGTGATGTACCCAATCATCGAGCCTTTTTGTGTACCCAATTTATTTCAAATGCACCAAAACTGTTTTGTGGTCAATTCCCAGTTCTTCAGCTTAGTCATAACTACTGATATGCCGATCTTGCTCCACTTTTTCAAAAATGGTATCTATTTTATCCGTAATACGGCGACCAGAGCGAGGTGCATCTTTGACGTCAAAATTTTCGGATTGAAAACGCTTAAACCAAATATGTGCTTACTCTCACAGACACTGCACTAGGTCCATAAACATCGTAATTTTTTTTCGCGGCTTGCGTTGCATTTTTACCTTTTTTGTAGTAAAATTTTAAAACGTATCGAATTTCTTCATTAGCTTCACTCATCTTCACAGTACGAAAAACAAATAAAAATCACACATTTTCCTAATTTGAATTTGGAATTATCTTCTTTAAAATGTAAACTTGTAATGATACCAAAACCAGGCAGATACAAATAGTATAGCCAAAGAGATTTTATTACAAGTTCATACATACTATAATGCGAAAAGACTTTTTCCCAACCTATTATGTGCATGCGCGTGTGTGTGTTGTATTTATGAATGTGTATTTTTACTAAGTTTATTGCAGCATTATTTGCTGCAATAAACTTAGTAAAAATATAATTTCATCTAATTTAAAGCACATTTTGTAAAGTCTATTTGTCGAAACATCAACTAAATGGTTCGCAGCTAGAGCCTCAGTTTAAAAGTTAATTAAACCTACTTATTTAATAAATACTTTTTTACCTTTTTCATTATTTAAACATTTAATTCTTACATATGTTATTTAATACTTGTGTATTTAGAATGGATGGTATTTTGCAAGGACGTAACATCGCACAAGGCTTTACCGGTGAGTCAGTAATTTAATAACTTTCCGGTTTAAAATACCAACGTTTTACTAAATTTTAGTTAAATACTAAATCTATAAAGTCATTTAATTATTTGTTGAACAGATTTATTGTAATATTTAACTCCAGTAACCCCTTGTTGTCAATAGTAAACAAAGATCTAACCTATCCTATGCTGACGTAATTGATATTAATTTTTATATTAAATTTAGGTGGGTCTTCTGTCCCTCAAATTATTAACAATATGTCGATATTATGATCACTTCGATGATTCCTAAAAATCAGACTTCTAAATGAACATATAGGAAATCTAACGGTATTACACACTTTTCGTTGACAATCAAATCATGAAAGAATCATGGCAATTTTAATTATTTCCATTGCTTAGATTATACTCTAGGGATCCCGGTAATATGAATAATATATTTTTATCAGGCGGCAAACATAAAATATTCTAAAGTAAAAATAATGAACTTCTGACATTTTCTCTTGCCATATTTAGTATTTAAAAAAATAAAAACGTCAACTGTCAAAGTGACACTTGCATCTGTTAATAAGTCAATACTCAAACTTTTATTTATCATCTTTGAGTTTTATATCTTTGATTTTGTAAAAAACAAATAATAAGGACATAAAAACTTTACGAAATAAAGACAAATATTAATAATAAAATAAAATTATCGTACAGCAATATAAATTATCGTATTAATCCATTTATTATCGTAAAATTAAACTCTGACAGTTTAGTAAAACACATATAATGACAAATGACATTTACAGCAATCTGTTTCGTTCAGAAATAGTCAATAGTTTTAAAATTTTCACTTTTATTGATTCCCATGTCCTAAAAATATTCTGTATGTTTGAACCTATTATTTAGGGCTCAAAAAGCAGTTCTAAAGTTATTTCAATGTCTCATATTTTTTAGTACAAATTCTGCCATGATTCTTTAGGGAGAAGCAATGTGTTCGGTATCTGAAAACCGACAAATAACATTTACTAAATATCTTACTGTAGTTGGTAAACTGACTGCTACCTAATACCATCTATGGGGATAACAGTATCGACGGCAAAGTTAAGGTTTTTCCTTAATTCAAATTGTACGCAACTCTTCAGTGAGTCCTACTCGCTCTTGGATGTATTTTATTCCTCCTGAATATAATTCCTCCTATTTTATTGAGTAATACATACAATTTAAGAAGTCGTATAGTCGCTACTACGATAGTGGTCGGATAGTCAGCTCTACTGATTAGTCGGTAGTCGGTACATCTCAAAAAATACGTTTGATATTTTAAAGTTTAAAGTTTAATTTTTTTTTTTTTTTTTTTTTTTATACAGGCGTTTACTACAAGAACTTTTTTACCGGAACAAAAAGTAGCCTATTTGTTAATCTAGAAAGTAATGTATCTGTGTGTCAAGTTTTAATAAAATCAGTTCAACCGTGTTTGCGTAATTACTAATTTTTTTATAACTCCATCAGTCGTGACTCATTATTTTAATAAAACGATACAGATACGTAAATATTATAAATATAACACAATAATGTTACGTGACGGGAGTTTTAATATAATATTAACTTTACTGCACTTACCAAGAAAAATGATGACACACTTGAGAGCCATCATTGTCACTAAACTCACTTGAATTGAAAAGAAATGCTCTCATTTAGGATAATCACTATCAATATAAATGTCACTATTTATTTATTTAAAACACGATTGATTACTATTTAAATCAACATAATCGTTGCTCGTAACACACAACGTTTTGGTGGGAAATCTCGTGGAATACTAAAAGCTCAACACGTGCGCGGGCGTATCGCCGCGACGAGTTGTCCGTCAGGTGTGACGTCACATCATCGTGCGCATCAAAGGAATTTGTCGTGACAATATTATTTATTGTAGACAAGATTGCTAGTGTAGACCCAAATTTTGAACTTTTGAGTCTAAGTTTATATATATCGCTCTGGGTTGTTATATTCGCCCTTATTCATACTATAAATCCATAGGACTCTATGTTCAGAGATAGAGAGAGAGAGGTTTCCTTTCACATGTTTAGGGGAAAATTGATTTATCTTTTGTTGGAAATAATTTTTTATTCAAAAACTCTTGTAAGTCAAATTCAGTAAATATATTTTATAGGAATGTAGCATTTTATGTGGATTGTGATTTGTAAATGTTATTTAGATTTCACAGTAGGGAAGGACGCATGAGAAAGGTTGTATGTATTATGTTGTAGACTGACTGAATATTAAAGTAAATCGTCCACAATTTATCTGCACAATATTTAAATAATTCTGAGTAATCGCTTTTATATTAATATTTATTTATGCACCTTAAAATCTAATACAAACATTTTATAATAAGAAATATTGTGTACACAGGATGACTTATCTCTTTAAAGAGATCTCTTCCAGAAACCCCGAGTAAATATAGGAAAAGAAAAAAAATCATTTAAAAGTGGTGTAGGCACAAAAGATAACAAATAATTAATATTTAATTATACATGAAAACATAATTTAATACTAAACTCCATTTTTCTATATACTACATAAATTATTAAAATACAATAAACTACACATACATATATATCATACAATACAATACATAAATAAGATATATTATTAAGTCGAAATTGAGAGAAAGTGTTGCTTCAGTCTGAATTTGAAAACAGCAGTGCTTGGGTTATCGTTGTAGATGCTGCTTGGTAGTGAATTCCAGAGGCGAACACCTTCAACTGCGAATGAATTTTCATAAAAAATTGTGTTATAACAAGGTAACACAAGGTTATATATTACGCATGACCGTGAAGGTCGTTCTCTGAGGAGGCACATTTGAAATAGCTCACTTAAATAAAGAGGAGTAGAATTTTTCATTATATTATAAAGGAGCGTTATCACATGCATATTACGGCGAAGTCGAATAGGGAGCTACTTAAGTTGACGACGGAAATCAGAAATATGATCGTATTTGCGCAGTTCATAAATAAAACGGATGCACAAATTTTGAAGGTGATCTAACTTGTTAAGCAGCTCCTCTGAGACATCTAGATAGCAAACGTCAGCATAGTCGAGCAGTGGCAGAAGTAACGATTGTGCTAATAGTTTTTTTTGTTTCTATGGGGAGAAAGTTCTGGAGGCATTTTAAGGAATGAAGTGAAAAATGTAGGCGTTTGCTAACTTCATTAACTTGTGATGTCCAGCTTAAATTCGAATCATTGATTAGTCTGAGATTTTTGCAGGTTTCACTAACTGGAATAGTCGTTCCATCATACACAATTTTAGCCAAGGTGTTAAAGTGAGCTCTGCTTCGGATAGATTTGCTGCCAACAATCATAGATTGTGATTTCATATTTTACCACAAGTCCAAAATATTCAGCCCATTTGTGAATTCTTTCAAGATCAGAGTTCATATCCTTAACACCTTCATCAATATCCTCAATATAGACATGCCTGTAGAGCTGCAAATCATCTGCATAAAGATGGTAGTGAGAAGAAATAGATTTTGTAAGGTTATTAATGAAAATAAAAAATAATAAAGGAGATAATACGCCGCCCTGTGGTACACCAGCAGAAAGAGCAGCCCAGTCTCAGGTAGCCTCCTCTGAGCGTATTATTTGCTGGCGACCCTGAAGATAAGATTGGAACCAAGATATCACAGATTGAGATAAGTTACGTGAGCAGAGCATACTTAGTAAAATATCCCAGTCTACTGAGTTATAAGCATTACTAAAATCAAGGAGTATCAGTATAGTAATCTGTTTGTTGTCCATATACGCTATGTATATCTTCCGTAACTTTAAGCAATGCGATTGAAGTATTATGTCCTTGTGGAAAGCCAGAATGGAAGGGACTGAGTAAATTGTTGGTTAAGAAGAATTTGGATAGTTGCTTAAAAACCATATCTTCTAAAATTTTTGACAAAACTGGTAGGATTGAAAACGGTCGAAACTGAGAGGGTGATGTGGGATTTGATTCTTTCGGTATACGAATTACGTGTGAAGCCTTCCAAGCTGTGGGGAATACCTTAGATGCCAGGGAGAAATTTAAAATGTGGGTGATAACAGGCAAAATAAGATCAATAATGGGTAATATCATTTCACGACTGATATCATCATTACCCACAGCTTTAGAAGCTATATTCCTAATGCTCTTCTTGACATCCCCTTCCGTGACTGGTTGAAATACAAAAGACTAATAAAGTAAAAGACTTTACGTCAGAAATTATGAATGGAGGTGAGACGAAATGTTTGTTTAAAGAGTTTAAATCTAGTGAGTGATTTGAAGCCATTCGAGATTTACCCACACCTAGCGAGTTAGAAAAATCTCCTTTTATTAAATTTTAAAACAGGTTTACGGATTTCAGCGTTTTACATACAAAGGATTAACCCATAGGAAATCTTTTTATCCCGAAAAAGCAAAGGACCTTTGGAGAGAAAGGAAAAGTTTCCGTGGAAGAATGTACAAGTTGATTGAGGTATAGGTATGCAAGGGCTGCATTTCAATCCATCTTCAGCCAACAACTTTTAAGTTTTGTACAAAAACACTATTTGTTTTACACATGATCAAGGACATGCATATTTGAGTTTCAATTTCAATTCGCTCAGTATATTCGCCCTTAGTCCGACTACAAATCAAGAGGACTCTAATTTCACTTAAATCTTAGTCTTACTTACGGTTTTAAAGAGTAAGAAATTAGCTATTCCCTTTCTGTGAAGATATTAAATTTGGGGATCTACCCGTCTATGTAACAAATTGAAAATTCTAGATTTTTTTAACTTCAACTTAGGTTTTGGACCCTTATATCTTTGGAGCTATATGCGACTACAAATCAATACAAGTTTGACTGCGAATTTAATAGACTCTATATTTTTACTTGACAACCTCAGTAACTCGGAATCGACCGCATTCCGAATTACAGAGGAAAGACTTTGTAGCTAGAAATAATAATTGCGGTTTCAAAAGGTTTTGTTTCGTAAACTCTTATCTGGAATACTCGAAAACTGGATCATTTCCTTTAAATTCGAGTTAAATATACACAAGATTTGTTGTTAAACTAAGCGCCAATATACCATGAAGAAAAATGATAAATTTTTCTAGATCAATCCCTCTCAATACTGACGATTACTTTTGACATCTAATTAGGGTTAAAAAAAATCATTTATTATTGTTATCTGGTCCGATAAATAAAATAAAATAAAATATTAAATATAAGATAATAAAGATTTTTAGTATAGTTAATTTTTTACATTCGAAGTATTCAAATTAAAAGTAAGATTGTCAAAGAAAGACGATATATAAAAACACCCTAAAGGCCATACAGTTACTAGGCGCCTGTCCTGAACTTCTTCCACAAGTAAATCTAAGAACTACTTCTCATATTTCTAGACATAAACACATATTGAACATCAAAATACAAATTACAGACAAAGTTCATTCATCAATCTTCGTAATTTGATTTATTATGACAATTGTTAACGCATATAGAAAACCTAAAAAATGTATGGGAATGACATACGTCAAAGATATATCACGTGATTAAATTAAAATAACATATGTAGAATGTTAGTACTTAATAGTTGCGTTCCACTAAGCACTCACGACGGCCAAGCTCACGGCCACGGTTTTTCCATTCCACTTACGTTACAATCGTTAACCCAAGTTGAATGGATTATTGAGCGTTAACGAAAATAATTCAAATAACGAGTTATTAAGCAATAGTTTAAAGAGGTTAAGGTTATTATGATTTGTAAATCTTAACAATAAACTTCAATAATTATTGGTTAAATTAATTTATATACATATTTTTTATTGATTGATATTGATATTTTTATGTTTTTAATCAAATTGAAACTAAAATTAATTATACATAAATATTGATAATTTGATTTTAACAAGTGTTAAGAAGATACTAGAGTGTTTTTAAAATTTTTAAAATCACATTTTATGTTATAAAAAAATTATTTTTATTGCTGAACTCTCTTTAGCGGCGGCGCGCGCATACCGTAACAGCCGCGCGGAGCCCTATTTTCAACGTCTAATTAAAATTATAAATAATGGAGATAGAGTTCCGAGAGTTAGGACTTTTTTATTGGAAATTTCCTTTTTAACGAGCTTTTTTCAAAATTGCTTAAATGTTAATATTTTTTAGTTATTAACAAAAAACGAAATATCATTTTTTTTTCATCTTATTTTGTTAATAACAATTGCAATTTTTTAACCTGCACCAAAATCCTTCAAAAACATTTTTCTAGAGGTGATTCCGAATCGAATGAGCCATCGCTCATATTTTTAGGACCTTTATCTCTATTTTTCACGTTTTTGAACTTGTTGACTAGACTATGTGGCGATGTTGAACACCCGCTGCACTAATAAATCTCTATCTGTATCAAATAAAGTTATTTACATCTACATAAAGTTATTTGGGCGTTGTGAACGCTTAGTGGAACGCACCAAATATGTCGACATGGCTTGTCAACACTTATCGCTTGAAATTGTAGAAAGAGAATAGCAAGCAAGTTGGCTATGCCCCCTGTTTAGAGATTGCTATTATAGCAATAAGACCGCCTTTGCATGCTCTTTGTTTATTTTATTGTATTGCGAGCTCTTCGGTCTAATCTTCACTTAACATCAGGTGAGATTTAGGCCAATCGCAATCCCGTCACGAATAAAAAAAATGTTTTGTATTTTTTTCTGTGCAATAAAGTGCTATCTATAATTATGTCACTATAACTACGATATGCTAACCAAATTCAGAGCCTGTTATCCATACATTTATAATAAACCTTACCCAAATTAATAATTTCGTATTCAAGACTGTTTCAATACCTGTTGATTACTTTTTGAATTATTGAAATCGGACATTCCATTCAAAAGATATTACGAATTTAAACATGTCATATTAAACGCTCACACTCGGTGCACACGCCAAACGTCGCGCGCGGCGTCCGTATGGATAAAGCGCACGTTTAGCGAGTTTAGCGTCACTTGTGATGTGATTACTTTATATGTATATATAGTAATATATTAAGGGGGAAAATCATACTATTCTATACAGGAATACGTGAGGAAAAAAGATTTTTTTTTATGGTAGAGAAGGTGCAAATGAGCCCATGGACGATGTGCTGCATCCTCGAAGATAGAGTGGGGAGGGAGAGTGAAGAAAATAATGCTGCGGTTTCAGCGGACCCTGAGCAAGAACCCAGAGTTCACTAGATTCGCAGAATTAATGGGATGGGAGAGGGAGGGGGCAAGTCTGGCCCACATGCGGCTCGACCGGAACGCGTCTATGACACTTGGCGGTCGGATTCGGATAAAATAATACACAGTCTAGACGGAATTTGAGCAGGGCTTGCAATCCAGGTGCAGAGCACTCCCGAGACTTCACCGCTCGACCTCCCGACTAATATTTAACACTTCTTCAGCAAAACAGCAATTACAGTAATCATTTTAAATATACAGCAAACTATCTCTAAATACACAACACTTTGAAGTGACACTGGCTCCGAGGACAACTGACTGAACCTTATTGCTTTAAGAGCGCTCCTATAGGTGAACTATACGACATAGTTCGTCGAAGATCTCGCTCTTAGTTCTTTTTGATCGACTCGACAGCGGTGGAGCAATCAGAAAAGAAATATAATGGAGGGAGAGCAGGAACCACAGATGCGACATGTAAAATAAGTCTTTCCAGTGCAGAACATTAGTCCACCTGGAGAATTTAGTTTCGAGCCTCAGTAGTGGGCAGCGTGGAAGAAGAGATATGAAAGATATTTATTTTTAAGTGGCGTTGCGAGAGGAGAATCTGAGAAGATAGGAAAGATGTTATTAAAAAAATCAGATGTTTATGTAGCTTTATTAAGTTATAGAAATAACCCAGGAGAGTCAGAGTATAGTCCAAGTGAACTTATGTTTAATAGGAAATTAAGGGATATTTTACCTATTCATCCAAACAAATTAGATGTAAAAGGTTGAAATATAGGAAAAAAATGGCTACTCATTATAATAAACGACATAAGGCTTTTAAACTGGAGGAGTTGAGTGTGGGAGACAGTGTATGGGTAATATATTTAAGGAAATAGTAGAGTCAGGGGGTGGGGAGAGAAAGGAAGTAGTAGAGGGAGAAGATATATTAAGGGGACAGGAAATAGAAAGGGATGATGCAAGCAATGAAAGCAAACAAGCTAAAAATATTAGGGTTAGCTCTTATTATTGTGAATAAATTAAGTAGAATTTAGATTTAAATTATATAAGCATAATTTAGTTTCATTTTGGATGGAAGGATGTTATAGTAGGTGCATCACTACAGACAGGGTACATCACTATTGCGAGGTACAAGCTTGTGAGACAAGATGGAGGGTCGGGAGTTTCGTATGTAATAATATATGTCTTAAGCTACAAACGTCTTTTATTACAGTTAAAAGTACCTATCTATATGAGAGTTATACTGCACAGTAACACGTAAAGTTGTTTGTGGGTTTGCTTGAAAGCGCTAATCTCAGGAACTACTAGTCCAATTTGAAAAATTCTCTCAGTGTTAGATAGCCCATTTATCGAGGAAGGCTATAGGCTATATATCATTCTTTCCTTTTTTTATTATTATTACTAAATTATTTAAAAAAAGAACTAACGAACTAAAAGAACGAACTAGTTCGCCATTGGATTGCGAATAAAAAGAGCGCTCTTGTGTGAACGACTAGGCCCAAGACTAATCTATTCACTATAATGCCAGGTGGAGTCGTAGTGTTGCCAATCAATATTTAAAACTCCCTTTAAATAATTAAATAAAGCTTACACATGTGTGTGTGTATATTGTTTTTATGAATGTGTATTTAATTTAAGTTTATTATATAACAGCAATTGTTTACTTACTTACATCAACAGATAACTTACTTTTGAAGCTGGAGATTGCTTCACAAAAACGGACTGTCATCTATATGAGAGTTATACTGTAGTAACTCGTCAAGGCAATCTTATGCTAATATATAAAGCCTGAAGATTTGTTTGTTTGCTTGAACGCGCTAATCTCAGGAACTACTAGTCCGATTTGAAAAATTCTTTTAGTGTTAGATAGCCCATTTATCAAGGAAGGCTATAGAATATATATCATCTCGCTAAGACTAATAGGAGCGGAGCTACACGCGGACGAAGTCACGCGGGTCGACTAGTAATATACATTTTAAACGAAATCTTTAATTGAAATGAAGTCTTAGTATTACGACACCACACCACACCACAGCACAGCCATAATGGTCACCAGGCGAGCTCTGTTTGACAACTAGTTCAAGTTTTATATTGTCTTGTTATAAATTGTTACGTGGTGTCATAGAATGAGAGAGGAATGAAACCCTTTACTGTACAGAAATACAAACATGCAATTTAAACGGAGCCGAGCAGTGCCTGGGGCTGGAGCAGTAGCTAGTTTAAAGAGTTCTTTCAAAGAGACAATAGATATCAAAGTAAACTTAGATCTCAAGAAGGGTGACCTTAATCACGACACTATAACACTGCGGAACAACACCAGAGAGACTGACTCTATCACACTAAAGGTTTTATATTGTCTACCCGTGGGTATACTTGACATGATATAAAAGGACCATTATTTAATAGTTATGTATTTAGAAATGATGGTATTTTGCAAGGACGTAACATCGTTCAAGCCATTACCAGTGAGTCAGTAATTTAATAATTTTCCTGATGAAAATACCCACGGAGATACAAATATAAAATCTATACAATCATTTAATTATTTGTTGAACGGAATTTTTTTTTTTTTTTTTTTTTTTTTATATAATAGATAAGGTGCAAACGAGCAGATGGTCCACCTGATGGTAAGTGGCAACCATCGCCCATGGACATCGGAAAAACAAGAAACACTCTCTCGTTTTGTCGATGCGTTGCATCCCCGAAGATAGAGTGGGAAGGGGGAATGAAGAAGAAAAATGATGCGGATTCAGCGGACCCTAGGCAAGAGCCCAGAGCCCACTAGACCCACAGCATTAATGGGATGGGAGAGGGAGGCGGTAAGTCGCGTAAGGAACGCGTCTATGACACTTGGCGATCGGATTCGCATGCTGGTGGTCGCAAGCCAGTCGGGGAACAGATCACTACCACCAAGGGGGTGCTGGGTTACTCGGCTCTTACGAGATGCTCTCCCAGCGGCAGAGGGGAATAGTATTCTAACCTGTCCCCTCACGGATTAAAATAATAGTATAAAAATTATGGGCCACATTAAGGGATTCTTCCACCAATTACCCGTTGGTCCAGTGGTTGAATGGCTCTATTTCTTTTTGTTAACGGCTTGATGCTGCTTCCGAAAACTGATTCCAAGTATAAAACTGTCTCTTTAGAGACGCGGAACTTTATTCTCTTATTGAACGTCGGAATCTACCACCCTTTCGGAAACGACCTAACCCAGACCTGAGAAGAATGGGCGCAAGAAACTCAGCGGGAAACCTGGCACGGAATTCAGAATCGCTGTATTTAACAAACGCATCTAACTTTTCGACGTTTCTGCGTCTCACAGAGGCACTTCGTGGTCCGAAAGGGAAGATAATGATGACAAAGATATTATAAATCCTTAGGAATATAAGTTGATACAAATTTGAGACAACTTTTTTTTTTTTTTAATGGCTTTGTATGTGCTTAAGCACAAAACATTCTGCCAGTGTCGCGTATAATGAAGAAAAATCGAGGGAGACTGAGCGGTAAAAATTGCCAAAGATTTTGAGACACCTTGCGTCTACTCTTAACTTTGAAGGCTACTCAAGTCAGTATGACAGTTCATGTGACAGCTAAATCACGTTGAGTGACGTTTCAGTATACGAAGTGACGTTTGAGTGTAACTATACGCTGTCGAGAATACGAATTGTGTGTTTAGGAGCTGCTCAGTATTTTAAGTAGCCGTTAAATATTTGAGTATCGTTTCAGTATTCGGCTATAAATCCAATATCATAAAATCTATACGTCGTAAGTTCAACGAACGAGTATCGTGTTTATGACGCATGCGCATAACATTGCGAGTTGCGCTTGCGATTATAATTAAGGCAGACGGTCAAGGGTACTTGTATTTACTTACATTCACTTTATTTTGTATATTATGTATTATTTCAGTAATTTTACTCTCACACCTTAACAATAATAGTATACACAGATTTTTTTTAATTTTTTTTTTTTTTTTTTTAATTAAGATTACTAGCAGTATGGATCATATACTGACGCTTCAAAATATTCTTTAACCAATCTATCTAAGCTACAATGCTTGTGTTAGGAGTACTTATAATTTCTACTTTGTAGTAATACAAACAGTACATCTGCACGTTCAGTTCCAACACCTAAACTGAGGAGCTATTCAAATAACGAGGAGGCTTGAAAAAAGGAGGATTAGTTTAAGAACCAAGTGTAAAGACAACGGGAAGCGAGTGACTTTCGTTAGCAACAAGGTCAGCGCCATATTCAAGGTGTTTGTATGGCGTGATGTTCTGAGTCACCTTTACAACTCACGTTACGAATTCATGAATGAAAGAACGGTTGTAAACGGGGAGGAAAAGGGGGGATTTATCGTATTATTATAATTAAGTGTTTATATTTAGCGCTTAAGCGCTTTAAGCGCTATATTTCAGATAATTCACACTATATCTTTATAAATTATAGCCTATATGTTATTCTGAAGTGTAAGCTATATTGTTGTAAAGTTTCATCAAAATCCATTCAGTAGTTTTTGCGTGAAAGAGTAACAAACACCCATACATCGAGACATCCATACATTCTTACAAACTTTCGCGTTTATAATAATAGTAGGATGAATATCGAATGCGTTCGCAAGAACTTCTAAATTTGGGTCACTCACACATTCATTTATACACACACACACACACATAGTTATTGTTTATGTTAATCTTGCCGCACACAACGATGTGAGTAATTGTTGATAACAAATGAAACTGGCCCGAAGGACGGATAAACTCAGTACGAGTGTCCTAGCTCTCCGTCTCGCATTTAATATTACTGTCATAGATAACAACAGAGATTAAGCTGCTTTAAGGAATAAATCAATACAAATAAATAAAATTGGAGTGTCTGTTTGTAATATTAAAATAACCGCTTTTTACTGAGTGCATATGGATGTATACACACACACACCACATATACCAACAACAACATTTTTCACAATTTTTGTCTGCCTCTGTTTGTTCCGGCTAATCTCTGAAATGGCTTGCCCGATTTTGACAAAACTTTCACTGGCAGATAGCTGATGTAACAAGGAGTAACTTAAGCTATTTAACATCTCGCTACGACCCATAGGAGCGGAGCAATACGTGAACGAAGTCGGCTAGTAGCTAATAAAGTCAGTTTATTGAAACTATTTAATGTAAATCAAGTTTCCGTAAACACGAAAGAGGGGTTTAGGTGTCTGTGCTTACTTATACCCCCCAATTATATGTAAATAATTTGGAGGTTGATCTCTGCTTTCATTTTATAAACTGCAAATATTTAAATTGTCTATATCCGGTTAAGTGCGAGCGAGAGGTCGTATATAGTTCTCGCAGTCCTCAGTCAACGATGAGATTTCTCCTTGAACTGTTGTATATATGTTGTTTCTAAATGTAATAATTTAAGTGTATCTATGACTCACCAGGATGACATATATATATTTTATAATCTATATCGGTAAGTTATTCATTAACACATAAACCTTGCTCTTGAATCACTCTGTTTTTGTTTTATCGGTGTAAAGAAGTGTTGCCATATCCCTTTTTCGGGTAAAGTGGTACTAGTGATTATTAATATATCTTGATATCGACAACAGCGCCAAAAAAAAAAAAATTCCCCTCTGCCGCTGGGAGAGCATCTCGTAAGAGCCGACTAACCCAGCACTTTCTTGGTGGGATCTGGATTAATGCTACGGATCTGGGTATTTATTCAGGGTCCGCTGAAACTTCAGCATTTTTTTCTTCACTCCCCCTTCCCACTCTATCTTCGAGGATGCAACGCATCGGCAAAACAAGAGGGTATCTCTTAAATAACCTCTCCCCTCAATGACGTAAACACCATGTCATCAAAAATAAGCAAATCAAGGATCCCCTAGACCTCCTTTATTGTTCACGAAATACTTGAACTTGACGCGACCGCAGCGCCACCTACTTGGCCTAATTTAACATAATTTAGGAGTAAATATTTAATAGTATAGCAACAATTACTCTGATATAAATATCGTGCACTTATCTGATTTAAGGTCAAACGTCAAAATGGAGATAATTCGTACAAGTCAGTATTACGACTTGTTGACTAGAATATTACTCCCGAGGGTTATACTTTAGACACAGAGCTGAAGCTGCTTAATTATTCGCGATATAATAATTACAATATTATATTATTTTACATACGAAAGTAAAAATGCTACTCAAGTCAATGCTACCAACATTATAACAAATAGGATGGCTCCCAAATTAGCTTTGCCAACTGTTCAACTAATATTAGGAGATGTGACGTCACGATTCATAATAACAAATTACTGAGTCATAAAATTATATATTGAAATAATTAAACCAATTGATTATTACTTCATTTTTATTACTTCATTTACTAAGCTTTTTATTTGTATTTTTGGAAACGAAAAAAAAATTTTCTGTTTACAAAAAAAAATGCAAATTAATTTTTTTCCTTGATTTTCACAAAGTTTACCCATTTCGAATTTAATTTTTTTTTTTATATAAATAGCTAATATTGTATAGAACATTTTTGCCAATTTTTATAATGGGCGTGGAAGTGAATTAGGATCTAGACTGAAAATACTGCCGAAGGGTGGCGTTCTTACTGCCGCGCCTGACGCCCGCCATTTATACGAGTAAAAAGATTAAATTTTTTCTTTAGTAGTTTGATATTTAAAATAAAACGAATTATCTTTTATGACTAATTACAAATGTATTTACAAATTTTTACAATCCCGGAAAAAATCATAGTCCCTGCATTAACACTATTTATTGTTGTGTACCCGTGTCTTGTTTTCTAACACTGCCACTCTCGCCTGCAGCTCCCGTATAACTGACGTGTTGTGTACATAATTGTGTTTGTCTGTACAATTGGGTGAGAATAAAGAAGAGAATTTTCTTATGTTTGTTTATTTGCTTGTTACAGTGGTTTCATCAGGTCTTCAAGGCGTGGAGCCAAACCGATATGGACTAAGGTATTCAGACTAATACTTGGAAATGTGACGTAATGATCAGCGAGATCGGCGAAGTGTAGAAAGAGATGTGTTTGTTAAGAACCGATAGAATCAAAAACTTTACAATTGCTGAGTTTCATCCTTGCACTTTAAAAAAGTTTATTTATTTCAGTAGGTCATCATTCAACAGTAATGGATTTGTTCGGTCCAAGAGAGCTTCATGCGGGTATGTATATTGTCATTAATTCACTCATTCAACCATACAGACAAATACAATGAGAGAGGGGGAGGAAAAGGGGTAGGGCCTCGTCCAGGGGAGGTTGAATGGAGGAGGAAAGATCTTTTAAAATGCTTTTGATATCATGGACAAGAAAAGAGTTTATAAGACCTCGTTACATACCTCTTCTCTAAATAAAATGCCTCCTTAATATGAAGGATAAGAATAAGTTACTAAGGATTTGTGAAGAGTATGCAGAGGTTAATGGACTGAGTTACAAGTTTTTTGCCGTTAAACCATTTTATTTTTAAAATTAATAAAATCGCATCATTACACAATGTTTTGACTTGAAGCCACAAAAAATAAAAAAAAAACAATATTTATAGTTTTAAACTATAGCTGTTTGTGTTGACCCAGTTCCAACAGATGGTTCCTTGCGGTGACTATCATAAGAAATTTCTGAAATAGTAGAATTAACACAAATTTGTATGAAACAATAAAATTTATCTTCAAAAAGAAGATCTTGCAATGGGTTCTCCTCTCAGTCCCTTAATGGCAGAATTATTTATGAATGATTTTGAAAACCAAAACATTATCAATATGTCGATGATATAATTATTTGCTGGACTGGAACAGATAGGCAACAATGACATTTCATATCAAACTTTAACACAATTCACCCCAAAATAAAATTTAAAGCTGAGTTTGAAGAACAAAATTCACTAACATTTCTTGATCTTTCCATTACTCGCGTCAACAACAAACACCAGTTTGAAGATAATATATGGAATTTCTTCTGCTACTGGTTACACTTTGGACACCATTAACAATATTATTAAAAAGAAACAGTCAGCACAAATTAATACACAATTATATGCAGTCCCACCCGAAAAGCAAAATAAATACAAATCTAGTATAACTTATTTTGGACCGCCTTCTGAACGAATAGCGAAAATTCTCAAATCGCATAAAGTAAATGTTGGCTTCAAGACCAATAATTCACTTAGACGTATTTGTAACGGTAAAGATAAACTGAGTAACAAACACAAATCAGGAGTATATGAGCTTCAATGTTCTGACTGCAATGCCAAATATGTAGGTCAAACGGGTCGTAGTTTTGATATTCGGTATAAAGAAGACTTAGCTGCTTTTAGGAACCATAAACCTGAGAAATCTCATTTTGCTAAACATCTTTTAGATAGCGGCCACAATATGGGCCATTCTCACAAAATACTACATATTTGCGATAAAGGTTTTAAACTTAATTTGTTAGAGCAATTAGAAATAATTAAAAATACCAATCAAACATTTGAACTGCTGAACGAACAAATAAACGTGTCTAAATCCACTCTACTCGATATCTTTAGTTGTAAAAACAAAACACGAGTTAAGTATCGAGTATCGCGTGTCGAATGTCGAGTATTGAGTTAAGGTATAAAAGGCTGTTTTTTTTCAACAAAATTGTCACTTAGCAAGTGTCGCTTGTAGAGTCAAATGACGCTTGTAAAGTCTTCCTACTTGTGTGGTGTGCCTTGGTTCGAGTTCGCGCGTCTCATTTTTATGTGTGCAGGGTGCTCTTCTGGGTTGTACCATACGAGTCTGGTTGTTCGAGATGGCCGCGGATTATAGCAAGGTAACATTTTGATTCCTTTTAAATCATGAATTTCCGCAAAGTAACGCCTGATTCAATTCAATATTTGACTATCATAAGTTCTTGGAGATTCATCTAAAATCAATCGGACAAAAAATAGTTTTATTAATAGATAATCTTCAGCCACAAGATGTGTAATGATGCCATAGTATTAATTTTATAAAATAAAATGATTTAATGGCAAAACAAAATTACAGAAAATTCTCATTTTTCCATGTCTCTGACTACCCCTAACCCCTTAATACTTGTCTTCAGGAGAAAGAAAAAAAGAAACAGATTTTAGGCGTAGTATCCAACGATGTGGAGTTCCTTTAAAGCTTGTGACTCAGTTCAGATACCTTGAGCATGTAGTGGTCGAACACTTGGAAGACTACAGTGATATTGAATGAGAGAGAGCAATCCTTTTACAAGTGTAGTCTGCGGACTAACTGCAGTACTCTGCGTGTTCAATATAATAATGTGCTGAGGGATTATTTTTTTTAAAGATTACTTAAGTATGGATCACATACTACTAGTATTCCCTTTACCCCTCCTAGTAAGCTAATAAATAGCTTGTGTCAGGAGTGGGCCACGCCAGTAGTCCAATGTCCGGGATTTGAACCCACGACTTGTTGATCGTGAATCCAACGCCCGAACCACTGAGCTACTGACGCTTCTATTGCTGGGTAAAACTCGAAATTGTAGTGCGTCGGTAATGACCGGACGCTCGTGTATTAATGTCTGCTCAAGAGGAGCACCAACATTGTCCTCAGTACATTTGCCACAAAGCTTGACAGCTCCCTCTGGAGGGTCTGGAACGATTAATATTATGATATTTTTATGTATAGTGATTGGCGCAACGAGTTCCGTTGTAGAGACGGCACATGTATCACGAAAGATAGAAAATGTGATGGCGCTGTCGATTGTCCTGATGGATCTGATGAGACACACTATCTCTGCAGAAACAATAGGTAAATATGTTTGAACCTAAGAAGCCTACAATACCAGTGTATAATGAAGATGGTTGTTCCAGATGCCCAGATTACCTCTTCCGGTGTACATACGGCGCATGCGTGGATGGTACAGCAGTTTGTAATGGCGTTGCTGAATGTGCTGACAACTCCGATGAGTTACAACCGAGATGCCTAAACGATACTAGAATTATTGGGTAACTTTATTTACTTTTGGTTATGTGGCCACTATTGCTAAATTTCAAATATATATACTGTGGATCTGCGTGTATAGTATTTATCCGTATTTCATATTACCTATTGGACATGTAGAAAAAGATAGATGACATTTGACTACAGGTTACTCATGTTCATGTTCCAGGTGTCAATTTAAATGTGATGATGGTAAACTAATTGAGCTGTATATGCTGTGTGAAGGGGTGGTACACTGTAAAGATGGATCTGATGAAACTTTAAGGTCATGTGCTGCTAACATCTGCCCGACCAATCTATTTCAATGTGCATATGGAGCCTGCGTTGATGAGGGTGCTGACTGTAATGACGTAAGTTTATTGCATCTAATGGTTTCTACTACCATGCTCAAGAATAGCTTTATTTATTTTTTCTATTTTGAAGATTGATGAATGTGCAGATGGGTCTGATGAGTCAGATATACTTTGCAATAGAAAAATTCCACGAACTACCACCACTACTACTACAACGACACCAGCACCAACTTCTACTCCTAAAGAGTAAGTTAAAGACATTCTAGGAGTTTTAGAGTTTAGCATATCCCCATTATCCGATTTTTCCACCTAAGTAGACAAAAATGTTAATATCTTGGAAGTTTGTCTTCTACCTTATCACCAAATGTATTATCCTCTTTTCGAACTATTTTCTATTTTCAGGGTTCCAAACAAATGTATTCTTCCATCCCATCCAAAAAATGGACTTTTCTTAAAAAGTGGTGAATCAGCTGTTTACACACCAGGGGAGGAGTTGGATACTGTATATCTGAATGTGACGTGTAAACCCGGGTACAAAGTGGCTGGAGATGTTAATGTTTTCTGCATTAATGGATATTGGTCTTCAAGTTTTCCAGGATGTCGTAGTAAGTATTTTTAACAATAACTTAGAAATATCATGACTTTAAATTTCGAAATCATATAATCTACCCTTCCCATTTTTTACTTTCAGTTTTGACTTCAGTTTCCTTTTCTTTATATGAAATAGGATCTCTTATATCCTTTCTACTTAGCTTTTATTATATTTTATTTTGTTCTATTTCATTCCGATTAGTTTCTATGCTATTGCCTTTCATTTGGTTTAATTTATAACTACAGTTGCAATCATACTTTCCAGGGGCTTGTAAATTACCAGAGCAAATAAGTGTACTCTATCGCTGCCTCATATCAAATGAAGGTTCAGAAACCACTAGGGAGTGTGAAGAACTAGAATTCGATGGAACAATTGTAACGCCCGCATGTAATACACCTAACTATTATAGCCCAACTGTTCTACCATACATGTTCTGTGCAGATGGTAACTGGAGCCATAATCCGAAATGCCTACCAGGTAAGGAATGGCAACATTCTCAATGCAAAACATTTAAATGACTCTAGAACCTTGGACTACTACATTATCAGATACAGAGTTTTGTGGTTTATGGAGAATTTTTAATTTAGTCACAATATTTTAAGCCTTTCAATATTATCATTAGACTCCGATATCAGAATTATTATCCATAATTGGACACTAAGCTGTCGTAACTATTAGCGATCTCAGTACTTTATTTCTTAATATAACACTTGGTGTTCCTCAAGATGGTATACTTGGTCCATTGTTATGATAATAAAGGTAAGTATTTTATACCTGATGAATTTGAAAAAGGGTTTTCAACAATCATTATATCTGTAAATGTAGATGAAAATTAAAATTCGTCATGACATATTATATGGTTCAAGGGTATCAGGTATCAGATAGCTGTAACCTTTAACTTTACATACCTTTTGCTACTGTTGGAGATATTCATCTTTCCCTCTCCATTTCCCATTCATCTTCAGTTTTTATTTAATACATTTTTTCAGAATGTGGAACCTTAACACCTAAAGCGGAGCCCTTAATAGTTGGAGGTAAACTGGCAGACAGAGGAGAGATACCGTGGCACGCTGGGGTTTATAAAAACGAAAATGGAAGCTATTCTCAAATTTGTGGAGCATCTCTTATCAGCGAAAGTGTTTTGATTTCAGGTAAAAAATTTAACATCACAAAATACACGAACAAACAAACAAAATATGCTTCGTCTTTTTCTTATCGTACTTTTTCCATTTTTCATATTTGTTTTTTCATTACACATTTTTCATCACCTTTATTTTTCGTTAACAGCTGCTCACTGCTTCTGGTTAGACGATTATGGCCAGTTACATGAACATTACTTTGCAATTGCTGTTGGTAAAGTATACAGAAAATGGAATCATACATATGACAGTGGATATGCACAGAAGTCCAAGGTACGCCTTTTCCTACATGTCTTTAGCTGAAAGTATTCAGTTAACAAAAAATTCTACTAATATTCTTTTATCTACTTAACGCTTTTGATAATATATTTATTCCTGTTCTTACGTTACTCAGTATACCAACGGAACATCTTGGTATCCAAAAAGACAACTCAAATTGTCTAAAATTATCTATCAAATAGCATATTAATATAATACATAGTACATGCAATAACATCTTAATATATACATGGTGTTCCTCAAGACGGTATACTTGGTCCATTGTTGGACTGTTGCTTGGATCACCAAGCGGGCCCTTAAATTTTTTTTGGTAATTCTAGGTGAATTAAGAGGAAGAAAGTTTTATTATCTTTTTGTTCCGATTCCAGATATTTAAAAAGTAGTATTTTCATTTTACTCGAGTGTAATGTTACTTATTACTATTTTATCTCGTTTCGCTCGCTTCGTTGTCTGTTGTATATTTTTTTCTCTTAATTTTGTACAGTTTGAGTATATATATTGTCGTTATAGCAAAAAATATACTTGTGAATACCTACTACCTACTAACATTACTACATCACTATATTGCATTACATAGGAGGTCGGATTAGTATTTAAATATGTACCTACTGCTCTTAAGTATGTGATTTTACGATCTTTTTGAGGAAATAAATGTAGAAATGTATAAAATACAATTCTTATAAATTCTTCGATTTAATTTATTTTCTTTCTTTGTTTAAAAACACGTCTTTTCGTCTTTACGTCTTCTAACACACTCTGTCATTCTACATATTTTCTTTTTTCAATCATATCATCATCATTCGTTATTTTTTATTCAGCTAGTCTAAAACATAACATTTAATACCTCTTTCATGCGACCATCCTTACTATTAAATGTAAATAAAAATAATAATTTGCCTACCTCACATAAATATCTTTAATTTAAAACGTAATTAAAATCGGCCTTTGTATTCATTAATTTTTTTACTGCCTGAATTTTAAATATTTTATGTATAGGTCAAGAAAATAGTAATCGCAGACCGTTTTTATGGGGCTCATCTGAATTTTCAAAGAGATTTAGCCATTATAGTGGTGGAAGAAGCTTTCCAGTTCCGGCCTTATATCAGACCAGTTTGCTTGGACTTTACTCACAATTACACCTCCATTAAGTTGGAGAACCGGACCCTTGGTAAGGTAAATAGACTCCGTTATCTAGAAGATGATCAGATCTTCATTAAAGGGAGCAAACGAGCTGGCGATTTTAGATCACTGAAAGTTGTTAAGGTCGTTTTGAAAGAAGGAAGAGAAAAGGAAGTCCATCCTAGGCTACATGTAGCTGTTTGTAATTTGTCATCTCTTTACATCCTCCAAAATGTTCATAATTTGCGTATTGCGTAGGTAGATTTCTCAGACTTGACATCCAGTAGCAAAACTAGTTGGTCTTCCTTTATTTTCTTAAATGTGGTGGTGTTAACGACCTGGTTTTGGTAGTTTTTAATCTGTTTAAATATTTGTATAGGTAGCTGGATGGGGCTTAACAACTGGACATCGAGGATCAGAGTCACCTGTATTGAAAGTAATGAATATGCCGTATGTTCCCTTTGACGAGTGTGTGCAGCGGACACCGAATTATTACATCGAACATATCTCAGGCGATAAATTTTGTGCTGGATTTGCTAATGGTAATCATTTTACCGACAAACTTACATGAAACTTACTGCATCACAGTTAAACGCCTTAAACTCATACACTTTAAGCTTAACAGACAAAATGCCATACACTTTCTTTTCCACATTCACAGGCGCTAGTACTACACGAGCGAACACTTCATATTCAAACTCTGTACAAGAAAATATACCATCCTCAAATGTCTCATGCTCTAATGTTTCACAAGAGAACACTTCATAATATTTCATATTAAAACTTATTACTAACAAACAATGCGTACTCAAACGATTTCAGTGTCAAATGCTTTGTCTTCAAACCTATTTTATTCTTTACATTCAAACACTTCATACTTAAACATATCACGCTAATATTTTACTCAATTATGCTTATTTGTTACTCAAAATAATTACACATACGCTTCATATGCAATTCCGTTATATGCAAAGAGTCTATACTCAATTTCTTTACACACAAAGGCTTCATACTCAATTTCCTTACACACAAACGCTTCATAATCAATTTATTTATACACAAACGCTTCGTACTCAATTTCTTTACACACAAAGGCTTCATACTCAATTTCTTTATACACAAATGCTTCATACTCAATTTCTTTACACACAAACGCTTCATACTCAATTTCTTTATACACAAATGCTTCATACTCAATTTCTTTACACACAAAGGCTTCATACTCAATTTCTTTATACACAAATGTTTTATACTCAATTTTTTACACACAAAGGCTTCATACTCAATTTCTTTATACACAAATGCTTTATACTCAATTTTTTTACACACAAAAGCTTCATACTCAATTTTTTTATACACAAATGCTTCAAACTCAAATTCTCTACACACAAACGCTTCATAATCAATTTCTTTATACACAAACGCTTCGTACTCAATTTCTTTACACACAAACGCTTCATACTAAATTTCTTTATACACAAACGCTTCATACTCAATTTCTTTATACACAAATGCTTCAAACTCAATTTCCTTACACACAAACGCTTCATAATCAATTTATTTACACGAAATTAATTTATAAAAAAATTGAAATTTATATTAGAATGGTAACATTGTTAACAGGATCAACAGTCTGCAAAGGCGATAGTGGAGGTGGTTGGACTTATCCCCTTACAGTCCAGGCTACTGAGAGGTATTTCCTAGGAGGGGTTGTGTCCACCAGCCCACCCACTCTTGAAGGGTTACAATGCAATTTGTATACTCTAACTAGTTTCACTGATATCTTCACGCACGTGGAACTGATTAAGGAGTATTGGATGCCTTAGATCCTGAAAACATTGGATTCTACTAATTGGTGGGGAAATAATACCTTATATTTTACGTCTTTGCGATTTTCCAACATCTATCATTTTTTTCATTATATTACACCAAATCCTTTTCTTTACTCCCGGTTCCTACACTAGGTAAGTTATATTTTCATCCAGGAGGCTGCGTTTGTTCCAGAGAGGATATGTAGTGAGCGATGAGTTTGTTAAGAATCCACAATTTCTCTTATTTATCTAATACATCTAAATTGAGAGTTTTATCACTTTCCAGTTTCTCTACTACTCTAATGTCTAATGTCAAAACATTGTTCTTTTGTGACGTAACGCCTCAGTTAATCTGCTGGCATAAAAAGGGCCATCTTTCAAATCTTTGAGGTACTTGCAGTGTTGCTGTTAGTATAAATCATAAATATAACACAATATCAGATAATTGAAATATAGCTATCGTTGGAAAAAAAAAATTAAAAAAGTATGTTTCCAATAATTTATTACAGAAAAATAAAATTTACGAAATTTGTTCGCAAGTCTTCTTATTTATACTTTATCTATCATCGCTACCATTTAAAAAAATTATCTATGTCCTTTGACTAACTGAAAGAAATATAAATATTTAAATATGGGCAGTAAACAAATTATATACACACATACAGGGGCGTCTCTAGCTTATGTAGCGCCCGTGTGCAATCCTCAACGGGCGTAAAAAATGACGCTTTACCTCGACCTAAGGCTTCGTTGATGATGAAGACTTTTTTGTTGAATTACAAAAAAAAAACCTCTTTTGGAATAGAAACATCATCCACCCTAAGACCGGGGCGCCCGTGTGCATTGCTCACTCTGCACTAATATATTCATATACACATAGATGTTATATACTATTATGTCGTTACGCATTATAAATGCATTAAATTAGTTCGTGTTATCTAAGTGTTTTCGTTTTTTTCTCAGTTCATCTAAATAAAAGTTTTTTTTTTTTATTTTTGTGTTGAGTTTGGCAAGAATTTGCCAAAGTTTCTCGGCGCCGAGGACACTATACCTCGTAAGTAGTATATTTTAGTACCCCTTTCCGTTGTTGGAAATGCCAGGCCCCCTCCACTGTCCCCTTGACATAATATGTAATAAGTAAACAGACATAAAATTTCACACATCCTTACCAAAATGAAGGCTCCCACTTTCTATCCTCTGAGGATTTCTTATCTTTACATTCTACTTTTTTTTTTATTATAAAATGGGCTTACTCTTGACCTCAGTCTAGCTCTAGAGCAGAGACGAGGGCGAAGATGGAGCGAGCTCGCCCAGAAGAAGCCTGTTCACTCTTGGTTTAAAAGCATTCGGGTTATACATACTCGGAAATACAGACGCCGGCAGGGAATTCCATTCCTTGGCCGTGCGCATTAAAAAAGGTGACTTAAAGCGCTTTGTACGTATGAAGGGTACATCAATTAGGTGGGGATGAATGCCTGCGGTGAGTCTGTATGTCCGATGGAAGATAGGAGATGGGGGTATGAGCTCGTGTAGCTCCAGGGCAAAGTACAACCTGTAAAAGACTGTTAGACTGGCAACTTTTCTTCGGTGAGCCAGAGTATGAAGAGATTCCACCAAACTGGCGTTACCGATTAGCCGCTTGGCTCTGCGTTCCACTGAGTCCAGTGCGGCGAATAGATGTTTAGCTGAGCCATCCCACAAGTGATTACTTTCTTCTTATTCCCTATCCTTAAGAATCAAGAACAAAACGAGTCCAAACTATGGGGTAGTCTCGTTTTATTAGACCACCCATTCCTAAATTTCCTTTCTATCGGATCAGCTCTACGTTATGTTAGTAGGATTGCATTATGATTGGGAAAAGCTTGTTAAAATACAAATATCATACCATTAGTATATCCAGCACAAATTTTATCACTAGTTATGAACTCTTTGAAATCAGGAGGTACTATAGAGAAACACTCATCGACATTAACGTAGGGAAGTTCTACCACGTTCAGAACCTGAGATGGCTTCCCATTTTTAGATGTAAATCCCCAACCAGCTACCTGAACAACAAAAATTATTGTTATTAGTTGCAAAAAAAGTAATGTTAGAATAGTATCACTCTTGTATACCTTCCCCAAATTGGGCTCACGTAACTGCTTGCTATTGAAATCCACTACAAAATCGATACAGACCGGTCGGATAAATACTTGGCTGCAGATCCTTGAAATCTGGGTGGTACTTCTACTCTCGCAACCTGTAAACTATTTTATAACACATCTCTTAACTCTAAATCTCTCAACTTCTCATGTAAGTATCGTTTTTCATAATTTCTTACTCTCCTGCTTCCTATTTCCACTCACCACACATTATTTCTACCTTAAATCCTTCTAACCCTACATTGCCCTATTTTAAAATCGTTTAATATTTTTTAATTAGCTACCTTCTCGCTTCGCTAAGTATAATTTAGATTCGTGAGAAAAAACTACGTAAATTATAGTATCCATTTGTAGTATTTAAAAACTTACGTCAGATTTCTGCGCATCGACTGCGTATATGCTCTCCGATTCTTTTTTATTAAAATTACTCCAAAAACAGTGAGCCGCTTTAAAATAACAATATTTGCAGTTTAAATAATTCTGATAAACTTATACCTCAAGTGCAATTACGCACTTCATCTAAATAATTCCGCATCACACCTTAATTATGTATTGCATAATTCTGCACTTCATCTAAATAATTCCGCATCACACCTTAATTATGTATTGCATAATTCTGCACTTCATCTAAATAATTCCGCATCACACCTTAATTATGTATTGCATAATTCTGCACTTCATCTAAATAATTCCGCATCACACCTTAATTATGTATTGCATAATTCTGCACTTCATCTAAATAATTCCGCATCACACCTTAATTATGTATTGCATAATTCTGCACTTCATCTAAATAATTCCGCATCACACCTTAATTATGTATTGCATAATTCTGCACTTCATCTAAATAATTCCGCATCACACCTTAATTATGTATTGCATAATTCTGCACTTCATCTAAATAATTCCGCATCACACCTTAATTATGTATTGCATAATTCTGCACTTCATCTAAATAATTCCGCATCACACCTTAATTATGTATTGCATAATTCTGCAATTCATCTAAATAATTCCGCATCACACCTTAATTATGTATTGCATAATTCTGCACTTCATCTATATAATTCCGCATCACACCTTAATTATGTATTGCATAATTCTGCACTTCATCTAAATAATTCCGCATCACACCTTAATTATGTATTGCATAATTCTGCACTTCATCTAAATAATTCCGCATCACACCTTAATTATGTATTGCATAATTCTGCACTTCATCTAAATAATTCCGCATCACACCTTAATTATGTTTTGCATAATTCTGCACTTCATCTAAAAATTCTGCATTATATCTAAATAGTTTTTAAATAGCTTTTATTATTAATCTCACCTGATATAACAGTATTGGTCTTAATTAAAGATCCACCATATATTTGCATGTAAGGATTGGTCAGTTTTTTATAAATCTCTGCATGCCAGGGCAATTCCCCTCTGTAAGCTGGTCGTTCTCCAATAACTAGTTTGAAATGAAATAAAATACTTAAACGGTCTCACAGCTCGACATGCACCTTATCCGCCATTTCAAACCCTTCAAGCATTTACTCGTGATTAAACGTGGTTTACTTCCTTTTTTAAGGTCTAGGCTGGTCTAATGAGAAAAGCCTTTTATACGGTGAGACGAGCCGGTATCTGGTCTTGACTGCAAATAATTGGTGTCCTCGAGAAAATAATTAACATTATGAGAGCCTTATACTAAACTTATTTTTGAAAAGTAATACACTATGGACTAGCCCTTCAGAGGGTATTGCAGTACACGCAGGCTTAAGACAGCAGACTACTTTTCATTGTTGTTCTTGACGAGATACTGAACAACACCATGGAGAATAACCAAAATCCTAGAGGATTTGGACTACGCCGAAGATAATAATTAGACGACCGACGACAAACATGAGTAAATCTAGCACTAAAAAAAAAGGGGTGGCGGAGTTTTGATAGCTGAAAACAAAATGATAAATTCTACCAGAATATCTAACAATATGGGCAACATTCTCGATTTAGTGCGGGTGCGGGTGGCTGAAGTGTGCTAGAGCGGTATCTCTAGTGTGTACAAATACGCAGATTTCTTCCTTCCCCAGCTCCCTCCTCTCTGGGTTGCAGGTAGAGCGGGAACCACTAGGTGTTTGTTAATCTAATTCTTGAATTGACATGTCCGGTTCGAAGGACGTAGCAGCATCGGCTGCGGTGGTTGCGCTTTCAAACGTTGCGGGGGGCACTACAAATGAATTTGACTCGATTAGGGAATGTCGAATTTCCCTTCAGAGGTTGCCGGACGGAGCTGTCCGACTGCAGTGTCAAAACTGCAGCTTCGGGAGCTAGCGACCGGCTTTGGCGCAAGAGGTCGGCGGCTGAGTTGGTCATCAGCTCGTCGGACACGGAAACTGACCGAACGACTACGGCAAAGATTAAGGGGCTCATTTTGAGCAAAAAAACGAGAACGGGACGAAACATCGCCAAGGCGAAGGCCACCACTAAGGATGGAGACGCAGAGGTCAGAATTGAGGAATTCAAGCTGGCCCTGCAAAAACGGAAATACAAGGAGAGCCAGGACTCGGACACGGATTCCACAGCGACTCCCGACGCCGGCTTTCGATTTTTCGGCAGACCCGTTTTCTCTCGGGTCGGAGGAGCTGCGAAATAGCGCCACCCAGATCTCCACAACTATATGTGTGGTCGCGCGGCGTTCAAAAAATCTTAAGGGCGGCTTCATGAGGAGGCTGTATGACTGCTCGGCTGCCCTTACTAAAGTTGTGGAGGCACTCGCATCCAAAACGGACACGGAGGATGCCCGCCGGGTCCAGGACGACGATGGGCGACTTCGGCGTGAGGTGGTGCACCTTAAAACTGAGTTCAAAGTTAAAACTTCAGACTCCCGGTCATGACAACTCGACAATCGACGCTCTGAGAACATCTTTCATTATGTTCGACGCGCGGTTGTCGGGTATCAAGGAGCGTCTACCTTCTGCCAAGGTGCACCGCCCACCTGTCCCCTCCTGCACCTGTCGCTGGTCCATCAGGGATGAAGAAGAAGGGACCACTAACGGTCATTCTACCGACGAGCGCTAGTAGAACTGCGGCTCATTCCATCTACGAGCGTCGTCCCACCTGCGCGCGTCGCGCCACCGGATCAGACACAACCGCCACCACCGCTAACTGAGGACAGCTGGAGGGCAGCTGGACCACGGTGGTGAAGAAAGGGAAGGCAATTCTAGTATATTTAAAGTTAAGAGAAATTAACACAGTTACGACGATATAAACAGTGCATTGTCGCAGGTTCTTCAAAGGTTTACGATTAATAATTTAAAACTAAACGCAAAAAAGATTGAATGTGTGGAATTTGCATTACCAAATGTTAAAAAACAGCAATTCACCCTTTTATTAAATAATTATATATATTGAATGTAGCCAACTCAACAGTCTTTTTAGGAATTAGGAAGAATTTCAGTGGAACTCAAATTTATCATCTCTGGTGGGAAAACTCAGCTCGGCAGCTTACGCAGTAAGGAAAGTAAGGCAACTAACTGACATTGATACAGTTAGACTTGTTTATTTTATTAACTTTTATAGTGTGAGGTGTATGGGGCAGGGCCGCTGACATAGAAATAATTGTTTCATGGGGCTTGGTGTTCGCATCTATAATAAGATTCTATAGCCCATATTAGATTTGCCACTTCAGCGATTTAAAACTCACATTAGAAATTGTTTAGTAAAAAAAACTTTTTACTCTGTACAGGATCACTTGAACGATGGCAAAGCTTGAAATCAAAATGACGTTAATACTCAGCTGAATGATTAAACCTTTGTAAAAAGACTGATGTAAATAATGGCGTTTTGGAAAGAGCGACTGTTGAGTTTCTTGGCAGTTCTTATCATCAGGGAACTGCTTTCCGACTGACAATTTTGACGTGTCAAAAAGAATTTGTCAAAAGTCTATTTGAAATAAACTAGTTTGAGTTTTAATACCTTTTTTATTCATTTTTATCTTAGATTCAAGTATAAAAGTAGATATAATTTTGTGAAGGTGAGGGGTTCAGACTGGGTACCTGGAGTTAGGTGGACCTTCAATGTTGCATAATCACATCACAAAGCAATCCTCCTCTCTCTGAAGAAGACCGCCGAATGCGATTGAAACTATCGTCAACATAATATCACAAAACCTTAATTTATAAACCTTAAATGATTGATTACCATGTACTTTATTTTTTTTTTATGGTAGATAAGGTGCAAACGAGCAGATGGTCCAACTGATGGTAAGTGGTCACCATCGCCCATGGATGTTGGCGAAACGAAGATAGAGTGTGGAGGAACAGTGAAGAAAACAATGCGGGGCTGCGGTTTCAGCAGACCGTGAGCAAGAGCCCAGAGTTCACTAGATGCGCAGCATTAATGGGATGGAAGAGGGAAGGGGTAAGTCCAGCCCACATACGGCTCGACCGTAACGCGTCTATGACACTTGGCGGTTGGATTCGCATGCTGTTGGTCGCAAGCCAGTCAGGGAACAGATTCCCTACCACCAAGGGGGTGCTGGGTTAGTCGGCTCTTACGAGATGCTCTCCCAGCGGCAGAGGGGAATAGTATTCTTCCGTCCCCTCACGGGATAAAATATTCAATAATATCGCTTAATATTCCCTTTGGATAATTAATGCGTTTGAATTCATTTATTTTCTTGTATTGCATCATAGATTCATTTTCTGCACAACGGGTGAATTTCATCGCGGCCATCAGGTCAGTCGACGACACCATCACTTCTCATCGATGCTTATGCATGAACCATCACGACACTGCCATTGGGTCTTCCTGAAATGTAACAAGTAAAGTATAACAAGTGAAGCTGAATAACTAAAGTAGTTACGAGGAACTGATTTTTCTTTATGACAGATAAGAAGATAGAGTGAGGAGGGTAAGATCAAATGACTATTTTAAGCAATTCTTTTTTAAATTGAATAAGATCAAATGACTCTTTTAAGCAATTCGTCTTTAAATTGAATAAGATCAATTGCTATCTTAAGCAATTCTTCTTTAAATTGAATAAGATCAAATGACTGTTTTAAACATTTTTGTCTTCAATTTGGGTAAGATCAAATGACTATTTTAAGCAATTCTTCTTTAAATTGGGTAAGATCAAGTGACAATTTTAAGCAATTCTTCTTTAAATTGGGTAAGATCAAATTACTATTATAAGCAATTCTTCTTTAAATTGGGTGAGATCAAATGACTTTTTAAAGCAATTTTTCTTTAAATTGGGTAAGATTAAATGACTATTTTAAGCAATTCTTCTTTAAATTGAATAAGTTCAAGACTATTTTAAGCAATTCTTCTTTAAATTGGGAAAGATCAAATGACTATTTTAAGCAATTCGTCTTTAAATTGAATAAGATCAAATGACTATTTTAAGCAATTCTTCTTTAAATTGGGTAAGATCAAATGACTGTTTTAAACATTTTTGTCTTCAATTTGGGTAAGATCAAATGACTATTTTAAGCAATTCTTCTTTAAATTGGGTAAGATCAAAAGACTATCTTAAGCAATTCTTCTTTAAATTGGGTAAGATCAAATGACTTTTTAAAGCAATTCTTCTTTAAATTGAATAAGATCAATTGCTATCTTAAGCAATTCTTCTTTAAATTGAATAAGATCAAATGACTGTTTTAAACATTTTTGTCTTCAATTTGGGTAAGATCAAATGACTATTTTAAGCAATTCTTCTTTAAATTGGGTAAGATCAAGTGACAATTTTAAGCAATTCTTCTTTAAATTGGGTAAGATCAAATTACTATTATAAGCAATTCTTCTTTAAATTGGGTGAGATCAAATGACTTTTTAAAGCAATTTTTCTTTAAATTGGGTAAGATTAAATGACTATTTTAAGCAATTCTTCTTTAAATTGAATAAGATCAAGACTATTTTAAGCAATTCTTCTTTAAATTGGGTAAGATCAAATGACTATTATAAGCAATTCTTCTTTAAATTGGGTAAGATCAAATGACTTTTTAAAGCAATTCTTCTTTAAATTGGGTAAGATCAAATGACTATTTTAAGCAATTCTTCTTTAAATTGGGTAAGATCAAATGACTATTATAAGCAATTCTTCTTTAAATTGGGTAAGATCAAAAGACTATTTTAAGCAATTCTTCTTTAAATTGAATAAGATCAAAAGACTATTTTAAGCAATTCTTCTTTAAATTGGGTAAGATCAAATGACTATTTTAAGCAATTCTTCTTTTAATTGGGTAAGATCAATTGCTATCTTAAGCAATTCTTCTTTAAATTGGGTGAGATCAAATGACTTTTTAAAGCAATTCTTCTTTAAATTGAATAAGATCAAAAGACTATTTTAAGCAATTCTTCTTTAAATTGGGTAAGATCAAATGACTATTTTAAGCAATTCGTCTTTAAATTGGGTAAGATCAAATGACTATTTTAAAGCAATTCTTCTTTAAATTGAATAAGATCAAATGACTATTTTAAGCAATTCTTCTTTAAATTGAATAAGATCAAATGACTATTTTAAGTAATTCGTCTTTAAATTGGGTAAGATCAAATGACTATTTTAAAGCAATTCTTCTTTAAATTGGGTAAGATCAAATGACTGTTTTAAACATTTTTGTCTTTAATTTGGGTAAGATCAAATGACTGTTTTAGGCAATTCGTCTTTAAATTGGGTAAGATCAAATGACTATTTAAGCAATTCTTCTTTAAATTGAATAAGATCAAATGACTATTTTAAGCAATTCTTCTTTAAATTGGGTAAGATCAAATGACTGTTTTAAACATTTTTGTCTTCAATTTGGGTAAGATCAAATGACTGTTTTAGGCAATTCGTCTTTAAATTGGGTAATATCAAATGACTATTTTAAGCAATTCTTCTTTAAATTGGGTAAGATCAAATGACTGTTTTAAACATTTTTGTCTTTAATTTGGGTAAGATCAAATTACTGTTTTAGGCAATTCGTCTTTAAATTGGGTAAGATCAAATGACTATTTTAAGCAATTCTTCTTTAAATTGGGTATGATCAAATGACTATTTTAAGCAATTCTTCTTTAAATTGGGTAAGATCAAATGACTATTTTAAGCAATTCTTCTTTAAATTGGGTAAGATCAAATGACTATTTTAAGCAATTCTTCTTTAAATTGAATAAGATCAAAAGACTATTTTAAGCAATTCTTCTTTAAATTGAATATGATCAAAAGACATTTTAAGCAATTCTTCTTTAAATTGAATAAGATCAATTGCTATCTTAAGCAATTCTTCTTTAAATTGGGTAAGATCAAATGACCGTCTTAAGCATTTTTGTCTTCTATTTGGGTAAGATCAAAAAAATTGATTCAAGAAATTTGTCTCTAATTAGGTAAGATAAAAAAATATACATCTTTTTTTAAGAATTACCAGATACATCTGCAATTAATACATTTGAATATACAAAAAGGCAGAGAGAGATACTCACTGATTGTTACAGATGTGTAAGTCTGAACCATCCTTGCAGATCTTCTTACCGTTACAGAAGTTCTTCATCTTCACACTCAAACTCACCTTCCCTGTGAAAAGTTTAATATTACATATTTGTATGAATTAATTATTTTTTCATCTTGTGTGTTCTTGGCCTGGACAATTGCGCTCACGCCCCCGAGTCCAGATGTTAAGTTACTTATCCATACGTAAAAAATGAAAAAGGGTAATTGCTTAACTCGGTATTAAGTATCGAGTATCGCGTGTCGAATATCGGATTGTGGCGTACGAGTCTGGTTGTTAGATCGTCGAGCGTGTGGTGTGTCTTGGGTCGAGTTCGCGCGTCTCATTTTTATGTGTGCAGGGTGCTCTTCTGGGTTGTACCATACGAGCCTGGTTGTTCAGATTGCCGCGGAATATAGCAAGGTAACATTTTGATTCCTTTTAAATCATGAATTTCTGCAAAGTAACGCCTGATTCAATTTAATAGATGCTTAAGGTAAGTGTGGTAAGAAGCCAATGTATATGGTGTGGGACATAAGTTACAAACTTACGCGCATTCCTTCCATTCTATTGTAAAGGAGGTTGAGAAGACTGATGATAATACTGAAAAGAAAATAGTTACAATTCAGTTAATATTGAATACGAAATTACTAGTCAAAAGTTTTTATTGTAAAAATACTTTTGAAGGAAAAAAAATTAAGGAAATTGTTCGGTAAATTAGAAAATTTACCGAACAATATGGAAGAAACACTCATGTGTATGAGCTACTAACTCATTAGTGTACGTATCAGTGAGTGAGTAATAAATGTAATATTATTGATGTATATACCCTATGACATAATACATATATATTTATTTATATATATTATGTAGCGGGAAAATAGATTTTCTATAAACAAATGAATCACGATAAAGAAACAATAATACTTGGATTTTCCTTACTGTTATGTTATTATTGTTTAGAAACTAGTCGATCTATATTTTTCCTAACGAACCGATCTGCTCTCGCTTCGCTGAGGACTCATTTATTCATTAATGCTCTATCGTTAAGGCAGCGCAGCAGCAATTCCGGATACCACGGATAAGTCTTTTTATTATTCGGGTTAATATATACTCGATCGAAGTCACGGTATATAGTAAATCTGTTGCTATTGTACAACTCTATGCGTCTGCAATGAGTGCGGATGATTCGGAAATTCAAACGTTTTACAAATCTATTGAAGCTGAAATCGAAAGATACACCGAAAACAATACAAACATAAAAAATAAAAAGCTGACATGAATGCTTAATTTGGAAAACCAAAAAAAGAAGATAATCGCAATGGGTTTTGGATACGGAAACAGAAATAAGAGAGGAAAAAATTTTGTAGAGTTGTAAACGAAATAATTTAAAATTATTAACACAATATTTAATAAGCCTCAAAAATTAAGATGGGCATGGCTATCTCTCAATGGAGTAATGTTTGAGTTTGAGTATGAAATGTACTATAAAATTTTAGGCATCCTACTGATCATCAGCTAGTAAGAGCAACAGTTTTTAAAAGTACTCTCTCAATACACTTACTTGGATAAATAAACTATTCAAGATCAATATGACGACCTAGAGAAGAGTATAATAAGCTCAAAACTTTTAAAAACACCAAATACCAGACAGAATAAACAAAACAAGACGAAACAAGAAAATAATAAACTCAGTAAATTTTACAGTATTGTAAACCACATAAAATAAAATCCAATATCCCCCAATATTGATTAAAGACAATACAATCACACTTAGAGACCAATGGATCCATTCAACGAGCATATAAATGTCCATCATCTTCTAAGAATAATAAGCTAATTATAAAACCATACGATGTAATCGTTAGGAATAGAAAATATAATGAAAATCAAAATAGCAACTGAATTTTATCAAAATCTGTATGCTAAACCACAGCAAAAGTACAGTACAGAGAAAATCATGAATTCCAAATGAAAGAAGATTATATACCAGAGTTTATTGAAAATGAAGTGGAAGGACCTGATGAAATCACAAACGAAATGATAAAACTTGGAATAAATATACTTAATAAATCTTTAATCAAAAAAATCAAAGACCAATAACCAAAATATTGAGGAGAACCAGCCAGTGGAACAAGTTGTTTTCAATTTATATCAAGTTTTGTTACCACAGATCACATTTACACTTTAAAAATGACCATAGAGAAATATACAGAATATACTTTAAGGCTTTCATCTCTTTATCAGACTCTATTTATCATGAATCAATATGGCAGCCACTGGCAGAACATGTAATAGATTCAGAATACAAAACAGCTACAAAACATTTGTAAGAATATCATCGCAAAGATCAAGATAATCAACAGGGACACCTATAATTATAGGGCGCGGCGTAAAACAAGGAGATCCTCTCTCACCAAAACTTTTTATTGGAATCCGAGTGATGACATCACAAAAGTGGCAGGAAAACTTTTGACTAGTAAGAGATCATTACACAGCTCTAGATTAATAACCAACAATACTAACAATAAAATATAATCTATCTATATCTATCTTCTATATATATAAAAGGAGAAGCTGACTGACTGACAAATGAACGCAGGGCCTAATCTATAAGGATTAGAAACTTGAAATTTTGCACAGGGGTTCCTTTTGTAACGTAAAAGAGCACTAACAATGGATTTTTGAAAATTCACCCCCTAAGGGGGTAAAACGGGGTGCAAAGTTAGTATGAAACTTTGCCGTTTTTGAAGTTATTCAAATGAAATTCAGTATGAAGTTTCTTCATTGGAAGTCATGAAACAGGGGTAAAATATTTTTTCGAAAATAATCCCTTAAGGGAGTACAACGGGAGTGCAAAGTTAGTATAAAACTTTGCCGTTTTTGAAGTTATTCAAATGAAATTCAGTATGAAAAATATAAAAAAATATATACCTTTCGAAACACTGTATATATATTGTATAAAAAATTAAATTAAAATATAAACTTAACAAATAAAATAAAGATATTCTGAAACATTATTATTATTAATATTTCATGTTTTTGTTTCGACTAGAACTGCAACTACTTGTGTTATACGCTTCGTCTTGTAGTTATGATTGTGGGAAAATCACGGTATTACTAGCCTTGAGTAGCGGGTTTTCACTGAGTTACGAATTTGATTATTTAAAGAAAATAGAATATGATAATAGATTCTTAACATATACTCGCTTATATTTTTTACTACTTTAATATAAATTTGTTTATATATCTTTTATATTTTAATACTTAATCATAATTTAAATACATATGTAAATTAACGTACTCTATTATTCTTTTATGTTATAACCAAATAGTGTTTATATACGTATCATCCTCTACTTTTTTTTATTTATTTATTTAATTTATAAATTATTCGTCGGCTTACACTGACTCTGTATGTGTCGCACAGAGGGCCACTGAAAATCAGCTGAGGGCCATATGGTCTCTTAAGAGTCTGAGTGGTTTTCTTTTGGCAATGCAAATTAGATTGTAGATTAAGTTCTAGATGCTATTTTTTAATTTTTATATATATATTTTTTTTTTCAAGTTGTTTGTATTTGCAATTTCATTTTATGTTGTGTTTTGCCAATAAAGTTTGTTTCTTTCTTTCTTTCTTACATCCTTCGCTACACATAGTCACACATCTCTAGTGAAAACGCAGTCCGACAATAATGGTATACACAATTAGAGCAAAAATGGACTTCTCTAACTTGAAATTTAACAGCAAAATTAGTTGGTCCACCTTTATTTACTTGAAGGTGGTTGATCAATAATCTGGTTTTGCTAGTTTTTCATCTGTTCCAATATTTGTATAGGTCGCTGGATAGGGGTTGACAATTCGACATCGAGGATCAGAATTGCCTGTTCTGAAAGTAGTGAACATGCCGTTTGTTCCCTTTGACAAAGGTTGCAGCAGACACCGAAATATTACATCGAATCATCTCAGGCGGTGAATTTTGTGCTGGATTTGCTAATGGTAATCATTTCACAAAGTAAACAGAAATAAACATAATTATGACGATGTAAACAGTGCTTTATCGCAGGTTCTTCAATGGTTTACGGTAAATAACTTAGTTCTTAATGCTAAAAAGACTAAATGCGTTGAGTTGGCTTTACCTAATGTTAAAAAACAAAAATTTAACCTACTATATTAAAATTTTAGATGTGGCAGACTCGGCGGTATTTCTGGGCATAACTTTAGATTGAAAACTCCAGTGGAACCCCCATTTATCATCTCTAGCGGGCAGACTCAGCTCAGCTGCCTAAGCAGTAAGGAGAGTCAGACAAATGACTGATATCAATACTGCTAGGCTAGTTTACTTCAGTTACTTTCACAGTATTATGTCTTATGGCATTTTACTGTGGGGTAGGGCCGCGGACATTGAATCCATTTTTATTCTTCAAAGGAGAGCTGTTCGGGCCATTTATAATCTTAGAGCACGATATTCACTTAAAGATGTTTATAAAAAAATACTTCATTACAGTCCCATCATAATACATATATTGTAATATTTTGTTCATTTGGCAAACATAATGTTAATACTAGAAACAGAAATAAACTTGTAACGCCTTACTATCGTCTCCACAAAGTTAGTAATAGCTTCATGGGGCTTGGTGTTCGCATCTATAATAAGATCCCACAGACTATATTAGACTTGCCACTTCAACAATTTAAAACTCGGATCAAGAAGTCATTAATAAATAAAGCATACTACAATATACAGGATTACTTAAATGATGAGAATGCTCGGAATCTTTTTTTTTTTATAAGAAAATCTTTTTCCTTTGACCTTTGGTGGTCAATGCCATTTTTGTTCCTTTTATATAAATAAATAAAAAACCTTTGATTTCATGCAAAGTTGAATACAATGGTTTAAAGAAAAATTAAAAAAGAAAATAAATGACGTTATTTTCACAATTTTACTGCTATGTTAGAAAACGATTAAATATTAATATGAAAATTTGTTAATTTTCATGAACCCCTCCCCAAGCGAAAGCGTCTTCTAAAGAACTCCATTTCTCTCTTACTTGAGCTATTTGCACCCACCAGGTACCTGCTATTTTTATCAACTCGTCTGCCCATCTTGTGTGGGGTCTGCCTTTAAGACGTTTGCCGTTTGGACCCTTCCACGTTGTTACTCTGCTGGTCCACCTCTCGTCCTTTAGCCACGCCACGTGTCCAGCCCACTTCCATTTTAGTTTTTTAGCGTAGGTTAGAGCATCCGTCGCTTTGGTGGTTTCTCTGACTTTGGTGTGGAGAATTTTTTGCATTTTTTTAATATTGAGCATACTTCGTTCTATTCCGCGTTGGCAGGTTCCAAGTTTGACATCCGTAGGTTAAACAAGGTAGAAGGCATGTCATCAAAACTTTTGTTTTGATATTTTATTATTTAGATTATTGGCATGTTACTTTTGAATATCTCTCTTAAGGACCAGTACTTGTTCCAAGTATTTTGTACTCTTCGTTCTACTTCCAGTTCATCTTGTTTTCTATTGAAGCCAATATGTTTTCCAAGGTAGATGTATTTTTCTGTATATTTCAGCGTTTCATTGTCTACTGATATTCTTCTGTGTATACTATTTGTCGTGACCATTGTTTTTGAAAGATTCATTTCTAGTCCTACCTCTTTATCCTCTTATATAAGTAATTATATTTACAATATTCGTAATCTAAGTTTAAATATATACAATATAAATATCTTATTAATCACTATTACAGTTTAAAGTGTATGTACTATGTAGTACAAAAGATTAGATTAACGATAGAGTGGGGAGAGGGAGTGAAAAAAAATGCTGCGGTTTCAGCTTACCCTGAAAAAGAGCCCAGAGTCCACTGGATCCGCATGCGGCTCGTCCGGAACGCGTCAATGACACTTCGCGGTCGGATCCCCTACCACCAAGGGGGTGCTGGGTTAGTCGGCTCTTACGAGATGCTCTCCCAGCGGCAGAGGGGAATTGTATTCTAACCCGTCCCCTCACGGCAAGATTATTTATTATTAGCGTTTTTTCTTTAATTTATATATTTGTTTTTTTTTTATTATTATTATTTAATTACATGTTATATTACTTACTTCTATACTATATATTATACACACTATATACACTCTACTCTTATTTCTCTTTACGGCATCTTTGGTTAGTGTCTCTATAAATTTAAGCAGTCCTCCTTCATAATATTTCTCAAATTTCTTACATTTATTCTCTCCTCGATCTCTTTCTAAATTAAACCTATTGCTGTCATACATACGGCACTCCGTGATCAAGTGCAATATTGCTTCCTCTTTGTTGGGGTCACATGGACAGCTCGGAGAGTCTTCGCACTTGAATTTGTGCAAATTCTCCCCCAAACCGCCGTGGCCCGTCAATCTTTGAACTATTATCTGGCTTAATTCCATGGCTTTTTTTAATTTCCACAATGCGTTGTAGTCGGTATGACATGATGTCGCTGTGTGGTCTTTCGGTGATTGCCATAACGCGTCGCGAGTGTTTTCATAAGAGCCACAACACGAATTTCGCGAAGTGGATGTTTTATAGTAACCACAATGCGTTGTGAGCTGTTTTTTCGCCTAATGAGCGTTTTCGGTCTTGGAGCGTAACATATATAATAAATAGATTACTGTATCAGATAACTGAAATTTAGGATATAGTTGGAATAAAAAATAAAAATATGTTTTCAATCATATATTACAAAAAATATTTTACGAAATTTGTTCGCAAGTCGTTTACTTTCTACTGTATTCTATGTTCGTCTAAAAAATCTTCCTTTTTTCGTACATTATCTAGATGATACAGACAAATAAAATCGTCATCGACATCTTTGAAATTTGAAAAAAAATTATGGAAATCGCTAAAACCTTTTAAAAAATACACTATGTCTTAATAATATACATGAATCATAGTATGTTGTTTCATATTCAAATTACTATTTTTTTTAAGTTAATTACAACAAGGTGTATAAGGATCAACTTATTTTAATTAACTTTTGTCTGAAAGAAATATAAAATTATATACGGGGGCATTTCTAGCTCATGTATCTCGGTCTTCGGTGGCGATAAAGACAATTTTTGATCGATTTCTTTTCTTTCTAAAAAAAACTCATCCCCCCTAAGATCGCGGCGCACGTATGCACTGCTCACCCTGCACTATAGAGCTTTGCCTAGCTTCCCATATGGATATTATATTATTATGTTGTTACGATAAATGAATTAAATTAGGTCACAAGTCATCTAAGTGTAATAGTTTTTTCCTCAGTACATCTAAATAAAAGATAATTTGTTTTATTTTTATTTTTGTGGTGAGTTTTATAAGAATCCTTTTATAAAATGCTCATGATTGATGACCTGAGTGAATGTGGTCAACGTGCCAACGTTGCACAGGTCATCGTTCCTCGGCGCCGTGGACACTATACCCCGTAAATAGTATCTTTTAGTGTCCCTTTCCGTTGTTGGAAATGCCAGGCCCCCTCCACTGTCCCCTTGACATAATGTTGTACCTGTAATTTATAAACAGACAAAAATTTACACATCTCTTCCCAAAATGAGGACGAGAGGTGCGCTTCTAATTACATGAGCCTCAGCTCTCCCATCAATTTTGTCGATTTTTTCTTTACCCTTACTTAACTCAACCTTTACTCTAACTTAACCTACCAATGTTTGCACATTCAGAGGGAATGTATGGAAAAAAAATATTTATCTAAACCCGATGAAGCAATTGAGACTATTTAAAATATTAATCATCTAGTACTTATCACAGAATACTTGTCAAGAACCAAACGAGTCAAAACTATGGGGTAGTCTCGTTTTACTAGACCTCTCTATCCTAAATTTCGTTTTTATTAGATCAGCTCAACCTTATGTTAATAGGATTGCATTATAATCAGGAAAAGCTTGTTAAAATACAAATATTATACATACCATTAGTATATCCAGCACAAATTTTATCACTAGTTATGAACTCTCTGAAATCAGGAGGTACTATAGAGAAGCACTCATCGACATTAACGTAGGGAAGTTCTACCACCTTCAGAATCTGAGATGGCTTCCCATTTTTAGTTGAAAGTCCCCAACCAGCTACCTGAATAACAAATTCATTATTATTATTTGCAAGAAACAGTTATGTCAGAATAGTATCACTCTTTCTTGTGAGGGGCATGGTTAGAGCATATTGTAAGAGGAGAATAACCCAGTAGATCCTTTACCATGCAGATCCAGTAGGCCTCTCTCTCCCATTCTATTAATGCTGCGGTTTCAGTAGGCTCGGAGTTCATCCTCTAGGTCTGCTAAGCCGCCCTCCATGGGCAACGGTGACAACTTACCATCAGGTGGGCCAGTTGCTCGTTTGCGCCTTAGCTGTCATAAAAAAACTTTTGTATACCTTCCCCAAATTAGGCTCACGTAACTGTTGGCTGTTGAATTCCACATCAAAATCGATACAGACCGGTCGGATAAATACTTGATATGTAAACGGTGTAACAACAGTCACTATTGCTATGTCATCTTGGAAGTTGGCTGCAGAGCCTTGAAATCTGGGTGGTACTTCTATTCTCGCAACCTGTAAATTATTTTTATTATATATTAACTTATAACAAGCTATCTCGAACTCTTAAGTTTACCTCTCTCACCAACCCAATCCTACCGTATTTTCACAACTCACCTAAAATCCTTTTAATATGACATTTACCTAATTAAAAAACTTTTATTATTCCTTAATTAGCAACGTGTAAACATAACCGAGGGCCGTGAGAAAAAACTTACGTCAGATTTCTGCGCATCAGAATCGCGAGGATTGTTCCACGGGCGGTATAGTTTCCCAACTGCGACTGCGTATATGCTCTCCGATTCTTTTTTATTAACATCACTCCAGAAACAGTGAGCCGCTTTAAAACAAAAATAAATATTTATACCTCAAATGCAATTCCGCATTACATCCAAATAATTTCGCATCATATCTTAATTATTTATCGTATAATTCCGCTCTTCAACTAAATTATTCTGAATTACATCTAAATCAGCATGCATTAAATAGCTTTTATTATTAACCACACCTGATATAACAGTAGTGGTGCTAATTAAAGATCCACCACAAATCTGCATGTAAGGATTGGTCAGTTTTCTGTAAATCCCTGCATGCCAGGGCAATTCCCCTCTCTCAGCAACTCGTCCTCCAATAATTAGTTGTATACCTTCTGGAGTTATAGTACCACATTCTGTAAACATTTTTACAAAACTTGAAACTTATGATCTAAGTTAGAATCTATGGTTTTAATCGATTTATAAATTTTAAGTCGTTTGCATAAAATAAACACATTTTAAATAATTGGCAACATCGTTAAAATATACAATGAAAAATAGCGGTCCTAAATGTAAGCCTTGTGGTACACCTGAAGTAATGATGTTCGGTGAAGAAAGATGACCCTTGATAGTAACAAGTTGAGATCGTCTACTTAACACTAGATTGCCTAAAGCAATCATTTTGACTGTTTTTAAATTTCAGATACAAAAAAATTATATATTTAAAAGGGTACAATTCTTTTAAGTTTTTATGACTTTTTAATTATTCTATAAAGGCATTTATTAAGTTGTTTTTATCTCCCTTCCCTCTTTATTTCCGATATACGTATGTACTATACCTATATTGCCCAAGAGCAGTCATTTTGACTGCCTGGGATTTTTAAAATAATTAAATGATTTTATTACTAGATTTTGTAAATTTCTTATATGATCAGTCCAACTTGAATTGAAATATCATATTCTATTTATTTATTGTTTCCGTTACATATATTTTGTTATCGATTTGATCAGGTAGTAACTTCTCAGTCTTATATCTATGCATTGATTCTTTTTATAACAGGTTCAATAAAATATTTATTTTATATTATTTATACCTAAATCCAGCAAAAATGTCGAATAGAAAAGAATTATTGAAAAAGTTAACTAACATATATGAAGAACGTTCAGATATAGAATCAGATGACTGACTCAGAACTATCATCTACTATCATCTAAGAGGGAACAGCTCACATACAATTTTCATTTTTTTTATTGTTTAATATTTACTAATTACATATTTATAGCTGTAAATAATAGCAAGAAACATTAAAAAATATTTTTTTATAATTGTCTTTAGGCTTTGATTATTTTATTACATAGCAGTCATAATATAAGTATATGCCAAGATTCAGTCTTTCTAGTGTTAAATACGATTTCCACCTCAAGAGGTTACCACATATCCCATAAGCGCCAAGTTTAAGGGAAATAATGTTATAGTTAACCTTATCAAAGGCCTTGGTAAAGTCGGGTGTATATATCAGGGACAAACAGATTGTTCCTGTTTCACAAAAGTGATAAAAATATTATTATTATATTCCTATAGATTCATAGTAGTGGAATGATTTTAATAAAATCATGTTGCTTCAGGTTTAAGGGTGGGTAAACGTAGAAATAAATGTTTTCATAGACTACTAATTCGAGTAAATTAGAAAAACAGGAGAGTATACTAATTTCCTTTCTAGTCATTAAATTTTCGCAGTTAAGACGATCTCCAGATTTAAAAATTGGAATAATATTTGCTGGTTTCCGCAATGTTGTAAAAATATGTTGAGGGGGTATATTGAAAAACACTACAAGGGGGGTGATATTGAGTGGACTATTGGGTAAACGAACGAATCGATAAATGACTAAACATTATGATCTTAGACTTGTGGCCAAGGTGTAGGCTCAAGGACTTCCTTTACTCAATAGAAACACTCGCCTTGACTGCCCAGGCTCTCTGTTTAAATCTATGGTTAGGTTAACCTAAGCCTAACTTACGCGCCGACATATATAATGCATAGATAATATCGTTAGGATGGAGGTTGGAGGTAGAAATGAAAGTACTAATTATTTCAAAATCATTTATTAAATTATCCATCCTAATAATATTACATATACATGAAAACATATTTAATAATATAATAAATTATATACAATATAGTATTTGGTAAAATTATACCCAAGCTTTGCTGTTACTTATTATCTTTAAGATTGCTTTCCCCCAAAGATAAACGAGATGGTGGAAACGCAGCCTAAGAGTATACAAAGTAGTTTATTAGAAATATTTTGAATTATCAATACAATTTTTTTTTATTAATGAGTATAAAGTGTTATCGCATTATTGAGGTAGTAAAAATAATTCTTAAATATTCAGTATAACACGTAAAAATTAACAGTTCCTCTCTACAAGAACATTAAGAATTCTGTGAAGTTAATCAAAATATCAACGACAACGGCCACTTGCGGATATCCGCAAAAAATTGTAAAATGTTCCGCAGTTCATTTCAACAAGATTATACAGAACTCTTCAAAATAACAGTGAAGCGGAATTCCGCAGTTGATCTCATTTTTTTACATTCGTAATATGCCAGATTTTAACACGAATATTCGAAGTTTGTCAGTTAGATCAAAATGACATTGAAGCGAATTTCCGCAGTTGATCTCATTTTATTACATATATAAGATTCCGCAATGTTTTATTTTTTTCAATAATTCTATGAAAACCCTTAATGACATCAATAGCTACGACGACTTGCGGAATCAGACATTTATTTTATTTTTACAGGAACTATTTCTCTTATATTAATTACTCAAAATGTATTTATTATCATCACAGCCTGTCTTTGTATTTGGTACCTAGATTTTCTCTATTATTATATTTTTTTTCTTTTTCACAGAAGCCAAGAGAAGTCAGAACGTGGTATGATTTATTGGAAAGAATAGTAAACTATTAAATGATTTTGATGATGAAGAAATGGCACATTCTAATTAAACATTATTAAATTCATCATTTCGAAAAATCATCTCATCTTTTGGTCTAGTAACTTGAACCTGAGACATCCTCCAATCTCCTTCATCTATATCATATTCGTCTATACTCTCAGTAGTGCTTGTTGTTCCGTATTTATTACTATTATCAAAATCTGTGTTATCGTTATTTACCATTTTATTATTACTACTTATAATGTTAATATTAGTACCAATATTAACATTAATCTCATTACCAAGACTAGCATTTTGTTTACTAGTACTAATTTTGATATTAGTATTATTATCATGAGTAGTGATATAAATGAAGACGGAATCGCTGATATTTATAGTAATATTCGCACCTGGTTTACAAATGGCCACATAGTCCCAGCTTCCGTCAATACAGCGCATGAATGGAAGAAGCCCTGAATAATAATAGTTTGGCCTTCTGCAGACGGGCTTAACTTCTGTGCCGCTTGGTTCCATAAGTCCACACTCTCTGGATCCTTCAACAGAACCGGTTACTAAACACCGGTATTCTACACTTGCGTGTTTTGGGAGGCGACAGTATCCTAGAAAACAATTGCATTTTATTAATCAATACAATCAATGCATTACTGAAAGAACTGAAGCGTCAGTCAGGTCATGTCAGTGGTTCAGGCGTTGGATTTACGGTCGATAGGTTGTGGGTTCAAATCCGAGTCATTGGACTTCTAACGTGGCCCACTCACACACCCACACAGGCATTTACCTCAGTAGGAGGAGTTAAGGCATGCTAGTAGTATGTGATCCATACTGCTAGTAATCAATAAAAAAAGTTACGATTGTAAATTTTTTTATACTCACGGACACATCTAGGCATTGGACGCGACCACATCCCTTCATAACAGAAAATAGTGTTGTTCTTTGCTTCCGAGGTAGTGCCAGTGTTTTCTACGTCGAAACCAGACTCGCAGGAGATTTCCAGAAAAGCGCTATGGACAGTTTGTCCGGGTGCTGCATTTCTGCCCTTCACCACATAAGTTCCATGTTTAGGGTAAGGTGGTAACACGCATTTAGCACCTCCGGGAATAGGACTGAAAATAGAACAACATTACGTCAAGATCAAAGAGTATGAGCTTTTAGATCACAAAACGTGGAATGTACATCTTACAAGGAATGGCGAGCTTTGTTAACACTCACTTGATAGTATTTGTCACAGTTGATATCCTATTGCAAAGTTCATCGGACTCATCGGAACCATCAGCACAGTCTTGTATCTGTAATATATTTTAATATCAATATTTAAATTTTACGTAAAGGTTAATAAATGGAATCAAGTGAAATGATACGACAAGGAATGGAAAGGAATATATCTTCTATTTTCACAAAATCATCAATCACTAGCAGTCAAACACTAACCCCATTGCAATCTGATCCCTGGTCTACACAGGCTCCATATGCACATTGGAATAGATAAGACGGACATGTTTTGGCAGCACACACCCCGACTGTCTCATCAGAACCATCAGTACAGTCAACAGCTCCATCACAATGTTCTGCTGCAGATATTACCTGACCATTCTGGCATCTAAACTGACCTCTAAAAAGACAAAAAATATGTATTTATTGATTTAAGGAATTAGAAACTAAATAGCAAGCTATACTCACTTCACTTCGTCGGTTTCGTTACGGCATCTGGGTAGTAGTTCATCAGAATTATCAGCGCAATCCTGAATCCCATTGCACGGCGCAGTTCCGTCTACACATGCGCCATATGTACAACGAAACCAATAATTCTGACATCTAGAAAAATGATTGTATCTTGATTGTTGATTTTAACTTTATTAATATAATACTCGCCGATCACTCACTCCCTCACACAACAATTGGATCATATATCTCTCATCGTTAAGCCAGCGTTCGTAAGAAACGCTTTCGTTTAACCGTTTGTTCTCCGACTCACTGCAGCAAATCTGACTACCACGGAGAAGTCTTTTCATTTGTTCGGGTTAACATCTATGACAGTAGATGCAGAGACTACCCCCTTACAACCTCGCAATCTTTATCTCTTTATAGTATTAGTATAGATAACGATATTATAGGAAATTAAATTGGCTGATTTAAGATTCCACTATCTACCTTTGGGAGTGGAATTTTAATAGGAACCATAGGGATTTTTCGGATATACTCGAGCGCGTCTGATTAAGGTAAGAGAGATTAATTACTAGGTAAAATCCATATATTTTGAAAATCTAACGATCTGAGCGTAGGTGGGTCACTCGCACACCATGACATGAAAACACATAATCACAAAAAAACGCATTTATGTAACCTTATGCATGTATATATTTCTTAATATTCGCTCTGGGTATCTATTGCCTTCTAATCTAATTCATTTTTCTATCCTTGTATTGTATCTCTCACTCAATTTAATTCTCCATGAGCTACTATTGACTAACACGACATAATTACTTACTGCATTTTTCTACACAACGGATGAGTTTCATCGCTGCCATCAGGACAGTCGACGACACCATCACATTTCCCATCGATGCCTATGCATGAACCATCACGACACTGCCACTGGGTCTTCCTGAAATTTATATCAAGTGAATACAAGGGACTAACATAGTACAGATTTTTGATGCTGTTTACGTTGTATCATGAGTCTCCTGGTATACTAAATGGTGTGCCCCTAAAATTTGTTGGGAGGTTTAAATATCTTGGCCATACTAGTCATCTAAGTAATGAATAATATGTAGCAGCGAAACATTACAGAGAGTAGCTCTGAGAAGAGAAGTTTTCGTATCTCAGTAAAGAGCTACTCAACAGAACCAAGATTTGACGTGATGTACGTATGTAGCAGCGACACATCCAGCAGCTGAAGCAGGAAACCATGCACAGAGCAGTTTTGTTCGCCCAGTCATAATATGTGCTAAGCGCATGCGCAAATACCCCCCGCAATCCGAGGCGCATGCTCCTCTCGTCCTCGCAATAATGTAGTCATTTTTATTGATTATAGTAATTAAGGTAGGTCTTATTATTCCACTCGAAGCAAGTGATTTATAACTTGTCAGTATCAGTAGTGTTAGAAATATATAGAAAGAGAAGAGAAGAGAAGAGAGGCGTTGGGTGTACAGTAAGTAAAGAAGTCCGGATAACTGCTTGTGAGTGAGGTATACGAGGCAAGTGTACAATGCGTTGAGAGAGCAGTACAACGAAACACTTAGAATGTTGTTGGACTTGTCCAGCAGATGTTATGCGTCTGGCATGTTTTTTGTCGGATATCATGCGTAAAAGAATTGTATCCTCGCTTGGTTGGGTCAGGCGAAGTACCAAACAGCAATCTGAGATTGCTGATGAATTTGATTGCCAGATACTCAAGTACTGGGATATTGAATTGAATCAAGCGCTACTTTGCGGAAATTCATTATTTAAAAGGCATCAAAAGGTTACCTTGCGAATAATCCGCGGAAATATTTCCGCGGATTATTTTGATGCCTTTTTTTGATTGGGATGGACAAATTAAAGCGATAATATATATGTAGAATTTGTGCCATGTGTATTAAGAAGTATCCAGTTAAAAGATACGAAATCGTCGTATTTGAAAGGGGGAGTCTGACTATAGACAGGTCATGTAAAGTCTCGCTGTCGCTTAGCTAAGGAGGGTAATCATTTGATTGAACATATGACATGAAAAACGGCTACAAGCCAATCTCAATGCATGGAATTGTGAGTAACTAGAAGCGTCAGTATTCACGACCTTATTGGCCCACTCCTAACACAAGCATTTAGCTTATCTGGAGGGGTTAATCAATACTAGTAGTATGTGATCCATGCTGCTAGATCTTTAAAAAAAAAAAGCTTTTATTAAACTGCGGAATTATTGGAATAACTTACCGGCATGTAGATTGACGTTTTCTTCTTAAATGTGTTATATTACTTGCAACTACATGAGGGCTGAAAAAAAAAAGAAAAAACTATTTATATATTTTTATTTTTTTATAGTTAGTATGTATTTTTTCAAATGGACTTGTTTTTATATATTTTTTCGGTATCATAAAAACAGTTTAGCAATTTTCTTTTTTTTTTGATGCTCTATCTACAAATAGGTAGAAGGAGAGACAGAGAGATACTCACTGATTATTACAGATGTGTAAGTCTGAACCATCCTTGCAGATCTTCTTACCATTACAGATATTGTCTAAACTCACACATTCTCCATCTTCACACTCAAACTCATCTTCCCTGTGAAAAGTTTAATATTACATTCTATATTAAAAATATAGGTAAGTATATGACATTATATAAATATTGCGGTTTGGTAAACATTTAATGAGATAAGTTAGATGAGTAGGTAAATGAAGTAAGTAATTCATACCGAAGTTATATTAAAAATAAAGGTAAGTGAGGTAAATATTACATTCTATATTAAAAATATAGGTAAGTATATGACATTATATAAATATTGCGGTTTGGTAAACATTTAATGAGATAAGTAAGATGGGTAGGTAAATGAAGTAAGTAATTCATACCGATGTTATATTAAAAATAAAGGTAAGTGAGGTAAATATTACATTCTATATTAAAAATATAGGTAAGTATATGACATTATATAAATATTGCGGTTTGGTAAACATTTAATGAGATAAGTAAGATGAGTAGGTAAATGAAGTAAGTAGTTCATACCGAAGTTATATTAAAAATAAAGGTAAGTGAGGTAAATATTACATTCTATATTAAAAATATAGGTAAGTATATGACATTATATAAATATTGCGGTTTGGTAAACATTTAATGAGATAAGTAAGATAAGTAAGATGAGTAGGTAAATGAAGTAAGTAATTCATACCGAAGTTATATTAAAAATAAAGGTAAGTGAGGTAAATATTACATTCTATATTAAAAATATAGGTAAGTATATGACATTATATAAATATTGCGGTTTGGTAAACATTTAATGAGATAAGTAAGATGGGTAGGTAAATGAAGTAAGTAATTCATACCGATGTTATATTAAAAATAAAGGTAAGTGAGGTAAATATTACATTCTATATTAAAAATATAGGTAAGTATATGACATTATATAAATATTGCGGTTTGGTAAACATTTAATGAGATAAGTAAGATGAGTAGGTAAATGAAGTAAGTAGTTCATACCGAAGTTATATTAAAAATAAAGGTAAGTGAGGTAAATATTACATTCTATATTAAAAATATAGGTAAGTATATGACATTATATAAATATTGCGGTTTGGTAAACATTTAATGAGATAAGTAAGATGGGTAGGTAAATGAAGTAAGTAATTCATACCGATGTTATATTAAAAATAAAGGTAAGTGAGGTAAATATTACATTCTATATTAAAAATATAGGTAAGTATATGACATTATATAAATATTGCGGTTTGGTAAACATTTAATGAGATAAGTAAGATGGGTAGGTAAATGAAGTAAGTAATTCATACCGATGTTATATTAAAAATAAAGGTAAGTAAAGTAAATATTACATTATATTAAAAATATAGGTAAGTATATGACATTATATAAATATTGCGGTTTGGTAAACATTTAATGAGATAAGTAAGATGAGTAGGTAAGTGAAGTAAGTAATTCATACCGATATTATATTAAAAATAAAGGTAAGTGAGGTAAATATTACATTCTATATTAAAAATATAGGTAAGTATATGACATTATATAAATATTGTGGTTTGGTAAAGTAATCATTTAATGAGATAAGTAAGATGGGTAGGTAAATGAAGTAAGTAATTCATACCGATATTATATTAAAAATAAAGGTAAGTGAGGTAAATATTACATTCTATATTAAAAATATAGGTAAGTATATGACATTATATAAATATTGCGGTTTGGTAAACATTTAATGAGATAAGTAAGATGAGTAGGTAAATGAAGTAAGTAATTCATACCGATATTATATTAAAAATAAAGGTAAGTGAGGTAAATATTACATTCTATATTAAAAATATAGGTAAGTATATGACATTATATAAATATTGCGGTTTGGTAAACATTTAATGAGATAAGTAAGATGGGTAGGTAAATGAAGTAAGTAATTCATACCGATATTATATTAAAAATAAAGGTAAGTGAGGTAAATATTACATTCTATATTAAAAATATAGGTAAGTATATGACATTATATAAATATTGCGGTTTGGTAAACATTTAATGAGATAAGTAAGATGGGTAGGTAAATGAAGTAAGTAATTCATACCGATGTTATATTAAAAATAAAGGTAAGTGAGGTAAATATTACATTCTATATTAAAAATATAGGTAAGTATATGACATTATATAAATATTGCGGTTTGGTAAAGTAATCATTTAATGAGATAAGTAAGATGAGTAGGTAAATGAAGTAAGTAATTCATACCGATATTATATTAAAAATAAAGGTAAGTGAGGTAAATATTACATTCTATATTAAAAATATAGGTAAGTATATGACATTATATAAATATTGCGGTTTGGTAAACATTTAATGAGATAAGTAAGATGAGTAGGTAAATGAAGTAAGTAATTCATACCGAAGTTATATAAAAAATAAAGGTAAGTGAGGTAAATATTACATTCTATATTAAAAATATAGGTAAGTATATGACATTATATAAATATTGCGGTTTGGTAAAGTAATCATTTAATGAGATAAGTAAGATGAGTAGGTAAATGAAGTAAGTAATTCATACCGATATTATATTAAAAATAAAGGTAAGTGAGGTAAATATTACATTCTATATTAAAAATATAGGTAAGTATATGACATTATATAAATATTGCGGTTTGGTAAACATTTAATGAGATAAGTAAGATGAGTAGGTAAATGAAGTAAGTAATTCATACCGATATTATATTAAAAATAAAGGTAAGTGAGGTAAATATTACATTCTATATTAAAAATATAGGTAAGTATATGACATTATATAAATATTGCGGTTTGGTAAACATTTAATGAGATAAGTAAGATGAGTAGGTAAATGAAGTAAGTAATTCATACCGATATTATATTAAAAATAAAGGTAAGTAAAGTAAATATTACATTATATTAAAAATATAGGTAAGTATATGACATTATATAAATATTGCGGTTTGGTAAACATTTAATGAGATAAGTAAGATGAGTAGGTAAGTGAAGTAAGTAATTCATACCGATATTATATTAAAAATAAAGGTAAGTGAGGTAAATATTACATTCTATATTAAAAATATAGGTAAGTATATGACATTATATAAATATTGTGGTTTGGTAAAGTAATCATTTAATGAGATAAGTAAGATGGGTAGGTAAATGAAGTAAGTAATTCATACCGATATTATATTAAAAATAAAGGTAAGTGAGGTAAATATTACATTCTATATTAAAAATATAGGTAAGTATATGACATTATATAAATATTGCGGTTTGGTAAACATTTAATGAGATAAGTAAGATGAGTAGGTAAATGAAGTAAGTAATTCATACCGATATTATATTAAAAATAAAGGTAAGTGAGGTAAATATTACATTCTATATTAAAAATATAGGTAAGTATATGACATTATATAAATATTGCGGTTTGGTAAACATTTAATGAGATAAGTAAGATGGGTAGGTAAATGAAGTAAGTAATTCATACCGATATTATATTAAAAATAAAGGTAAGTGAGGTAAATATTACATTCTATATTAAAAATATAGGTAAGTATATGACATTATATAAATATTGCGGTTTGGTAAACATTTAATGAGATAAGTAAGATGGGTAGGTAAATGAAGTAAGTAATTCATACCGATGTTATATTAAAAATAAAGGTAAGTGAGGTAAATATTACATTCTATATTAAAAATATAGGTAAGTATATGACATTATATAAATATTGCGGTTTGGTAAAGTAATCATTTAATGAGATAAGTAAGATGAGTAGGTAAATGAAGTAAGTAATTCATACCGATATTATATTAAAAATAAAGGTAAGTGAGGTAAATATTACATTCTATATTAAAAATATAGGTAAGTATATGACATTATATAAATATTGCGGTTTGGTAAACATTTAATGAGATAAGTAAGATGAGTAGGTAAATGAAGTAAGTAATTCATACCGAAGTTATATAAAAAATAAAGGTAAGTGAGGTAAATATTACATTCTATATTAAAAATATAGGTAAGTATATGACATTATATAAATATTGCGGTTTGGTAAAGTAATCATTTAATGAGATAAGTAAGATGAGTAGGTAAATGAAGTAAGTAATTCATACCGATATTATATTAAAAATAAAGGTAAGTGAGGTAAATATTACATTCTATATTAAAAATATAGGTAAGTATATGACATTATATAAATATTGCGGTTTGGTAAACATTTAATGAGATAAGTAAGATGAGTAGGTAAATGAAGTAAGTAATTCATACCGATATTATATTAAAAATAAAGGTAAGTGAGGTAAATATTACATTCTATATTAAAAATATAGGTAAGTATATGACATTATATAAATATTGCGGTTTGGTAAACATTTAATGAGATAAGTAAGATGAGTAGGTAAATGAAGTAAGTAATTCATACCGAAGTTATATAAAAAATAAAGGTAAGTGAGGTAAATATTACATTCTATATTAAAAATATAGGTAAGTATATGACATTATATAAATATTGCGGTTTGGTAAAGTAATCATTTAATGAGATAAGTAAGATGAGTAGGTAAATGAAGTAAGTAATTCATACCGATATTATATTAAAAATAAAGGTAAGTGAGGTAAATATTACATTCTATATTAAAAATATAGGTAAGTATATGACATTATATAAATATTGCGGTTTGGTAATCATTTAATGAGATAAGTAAGATAGGTAGGTAAATGAAGTAAGTAATTCATACCGATATTATATTAAAAATAAAGGTAAGTGAGGTAAATATAAATTTTAATGCATTTTATAATTCTACATTAAAAATAAAGATAGGTAAGATATGTCGAATATTATAAAGTAAAATTGGTAAGAATGTTTTACAGGATTTTTTTTTATTAATCATTATTTTATTTTTAGGTTATATGCCTATATGTAAAGTCATCATGACGTTTGTATCTTATATTCTAATTATGTCTACAATTGCTTATCTTAATTATTATTTACAATATACAGGTTTTAGGGCACTCTCTTATATTAACCAAGCTTTTACCCGCAACTTCGTTTGCGATATTGAGGTAGTTATATTAGCCTACAGTAGATCGTCTGTACACATACTTAATAATTTTAAAAGGTAGTCACAATAACTTTGCAGCCCCCTTTTACTCCTTAAGGGATGATCTTGAAGAACCTTCATACTTCAAAAACGACAAAGTTTCATACTAACTTTGCACCCCCATTTTACCCCCTTAGGAGGTGAATTTTCAAAAATCCTTTCTTAGTGCTCCTCTACGTTATAAAAGGAACCCCTGTGCAAAATTTCAAGTTTCTAACCCTTATAGTTTAGGCCCTACGTTGATATCTCAGTCAGTCAGTCAGCTTCTCTTTATATATATATAAAGATAGATTTGTTACGATAATAAGAATATTAACTGTAGTCAGCAAATTTTTTTTAAAATTTACTTACATTGATTTTTTGTTGTTTACCTTATATTGATATGTATGTCGGGGATTTTAAAACGATGTGAAAGGAAATGGAAGGAGGAAGATGGGGAATATTGGGGAACACTAAAAGGGGGTGATGGTATTGAATGGAATATTGGGTAAACGCAACGTAGATACTTCTACTGAACCGATAAATGATCAAATATGATCACTAACAATTACGAGAGAAACCTAAGCAGTGCCTTGGACTTGTGACCAAGGTGTAGGCTTAAGGATATCCTTTAAGTAATTACAACACTCGCCTCCACTGCTAGGCTCTCTATTTAAACCCAAGGTTAAACGCACATAAACCGAATCTAACACAAGGCTAACCTAACCTAACATTGTGTTTACTTAACCACGTGGCAATTACATTGTAAGGACTTACGTGACCTTAGTTGGACAGCACTTCCACACTACACTTCACTTGACACTATCACTATCACTAGCACTACTTAGATACTATTCACTTCTTGAGAGACCGCGCACGACTAAGACTTCAGTTAGACTGTCGATCGCATATAAAGGGTCGAGGGTAGAGACTGTCAAAACAACGGAAGTGACTACTACCACACTCCAACGCCATAGACAACGATAACAATTCGATTAATCGATAATCTTTTACTATGCTCCGACATGTATAACTTAGTTTAGTCCCTATTTAATGAATACAATCAATATCATATTTATACTTCATTTCATTCGGCAGATTATAATCTATTCCCAATAGAAATCGTAAGCAGTAAATCAGGATAAATTTACCATAGAGTTACAAAACTATTACAGTGGGCATAATGTAGTGAACAAACTACTATCTACTCTCTCCACTATTTTAATCAGAATAAAAGGAGAGATACACGCGGCATCGTGAATACTTGTATCATCACAGGGATAGAGTTCGATGTAAATATTGCTTACGAGACTTACACATCCCCTGCTGATATGAACTGTAGTTTTCCTCCCATTCATTGTGTCCCGAGCTATGGAGTGTACAGGCCAAGCTTTAAAATGTCTCCCCTTTCATCCACTCGCTGTCTCCTTCTTACTCATCACGCATGCGCGACTGGCCTGGCCTGGACACTTAAGCTTGGTTACTTAAGTTAAGTTACTTATCCATACTTATTTAGTAGGGTAAGTGCTTAAGGTAAGTGTGGTAAGAAACAATCTGGGATATAAATTACTCAAAGACAAACTTACGAGCATTCCTTCCATTCTAGTGTAAAGGAGGTTGAGAAGACTGATGATAATACTGAAAAGAAAAAAAATGCAATTTCAGTACATATTGAATACTATGAAATTACTAGTCAAACTGCCGTTAAGTTATTTTTTTTTTAAATTAAAGAGTAATGTTTTTCGTATGCGAAAAGGTTAGTTAGGTTTTGCACGGTGCTACTTAGGGTAGAGAAGCTCCTGTGCCTGAGCCAAGGGCGTCACTGAGAGGAGGGGGGAGGGGGGGGGGGGGCAGCTACACCTACCACAAACTCGCAAACTTTACTACAATTACTTCATCCCCTACTTAAACCCCTTAAAACCTTTTTGTCGTGATAAAATATAGCCGATGTCATTTCCCAAACTCTAGTCTATCTCTGTAATAGATTTCATCAAAATCGGTTCAGTGGTTTAAACGGAACAGACAGAAAAACAGGAAAGCATCTTCTTTCGTAATATAATGATATATAATTACAATAACATAACTAGTTTTAAATATTTCTATCATTTTCCTTAAGTTTTAGCGGTTAATGATACATTAGTGTATTCATTAATGATATAACTTTCGTTTCCAAATAAATGATTTAATTATAAATGATTTTTAATGATAGTTATATAGGTTGTGCTGCGTTTTGCATGAGAGATGTGTAAGGATGTGTTTGACTTGCTTGACACAATAAGCAAGGATAGGTAAGTAAAGTGATTTGGTTTGAAAAAAAAAAAAACGACAATAAGGTTTGATTATTTTACAATCCTCTAATTCCAGGATAATCCCGGATTTCCAACTGTGGGGTGAATTAAAAAAAATCACACATTAACGCTTTTATTGGATATCCTTCTCACTACACTTTCACTTCCCAGGAAAGCTACAGGGATCCCTTGGGGGGTTTAAACACCATTTAAGTCTGAGTTTCCACCAGTGATGTGTCATAGACTTAATTCTAGGTGGAGCGAGAGATGTGTGAACTACTTCATTTAACTAGCCTCGCTCAAAGTATGTCAAAATGATAAAAATACAAAAATATATACCTTTTAAAACACTCTGTATACATACATATACTGTATATAAAAATTATATATTAAATTAAAAACTTACCAAATAAAAGAAAGATATTCCGAAACATTATTATTGGTAATATTTCATGTTTATGTTGACTAGAACTATAACTACACGTCTTATACACTTCGTCTTGTAGTGACGATTGTGGGAAAAACCATGGTGTTACTAGCCTTGGGTTGCGGGTTTCCCCTGAGTTGCGAGAATTTGATTATTTACATTCTTTAAGGAAAATTGAATATGATTATTTGTTATATTTTCCGTTTAAATAAAGATGTGAATTATTAAATGAATTTTGATTAGATAGAGTTTGTTGTCGTTTGATACTAGATGGCGCTGAAATTAAATATTAGTTTTACTTCTGTGATGTGTTTGTTAAGAACCAATAGAATCACTTCATTCACGTAGCTACGCTAAGTTTGTCAAACGAAGCGATTCTATTGGTTCCTAACAGACACATCTCTCGCTACACATCCTTGCATAAGGCTGAGTTTCCACCAGGGATGCATTTCTTAAGAACTAATAGAATCAGCTCATTCACTTAGCTTCGCTAAGTTTGTCAAACGAAGCGATTCTATTGGTTCCTAACAGACACATCCCTCGCTACACATCCATGCGTAACGTAGCCTTATGCGAGGATGTCTAACAAACACATCTCTGGTGGAAACGCACTTCACTTAATAATGGTACACAAATAGTTAATAAAAATAATGATTTTTTTGAATTGACTTATCGACCCACAATTAACTCTTAAACGTGTCTGAGGTAAAAGAGATCGAAAACGCAAACAGTGGGAAAAAATATTGTGTATCATATTTTTACGAGAGGAATTTTAAATTGATACACAAAATTAAAAAAAAATTACTATACATTTTTCCTTAATTTGTGGTAAATACGACGAACATGACAACACCTTGAACTAATGACCGCCAAACAGGTTATCAAGTTATAATAATAAGCAAAGCAATTAAATAATAGAGATTTTTTGTTTGACGTTTTATCCAAATCGTGGACAATACAATTATAATAGAATAAAAAATATTATAGTTTTTTTTTAGTGTAAACCTTAGTTTTAATTTATCACTAGATGGCGCTGTATATAAGAATAATAATTATTATAAATTAAATAATTAATTAGGTATATAATTTTAAATTAGTTGTTTTATTGACTACAAGTAATGGCGGGAAAAGCAAGATGGCGGGAGAGCGTTATTGTATTTTGATTGTGCTGCAGCAAAATAACATACTATAAAAGGGCTATTACTTGTCGAAGGGTCCACCTGATGGAAAATGGCCACCGTCGCTCATACACATCGACGAAACTAGAGGGTATCTTGTTTTGTCGATGCGTTGCCGCCTTGAAGATAGAGTGAGGAGGGGGAACGAAGAGAAGAAGAAGAAGTAATGGGATGGGAGAGGGAGGGATAGATCTGTCCCACATGCGGCTCGGTCGGAACGCGTCAGAGACACTTGGCGGTCGGTTTCGCATGCTGGTGGTCGCAAGCCAGTCGGGGAACAGATCCCCTACCACCAAGGGGGTGCTGGGTTACTCGGCTTTTACGAGATGCTCTCCCAGCGGCAGAGAAGAATTGTATTCTAACCCGTCCCCTCACGGGTTTATTTATAATCTGACAGTATATTTTTTGTCGCACGGGAGTGCATTTACGCATACCACCCGATCCTTTGGGGGATCGAATGATTATGTGGGACTCGCCAGCAATAAGCGCCGTCCTACCCCTAATATTACAGTCAAGGGGTTGCTGTCATCGGCGTTTGACAGATGTAATTCTCAGTTTTTTTTTCGGTAATTCCAGCGCCTTTTCTTTGACTCATGAATACAAGGACATCTACTACCACTAGGAATTTTGGAACTACAAAGATTTAGATAATTATATCAGAAGACATGGCTTCAGCCTTACAATAAAATGAATAAAGAATTAACTCTGTATCTGTACATGTGTTAATTTCTCTCGCTACCTTTAACTGATCAAAATTGTGAAAATTAATTTTGTCCATCTCCCCTGAATATCATTAACATTGTTACTCATCAACTTGGAGCTGAGGCTTTTTCGACCTTGATCTTGTATATCTTTCGTAAAACATTCGACTTCCGAAAATTTAACCTTCGGCCATAATGCTCAGAAGCTTTAGAAATTTTGGTAATGAAAAATTCATACGCGATCTTGACTTGACGAGATTGGGGATACTATTTTGAACGCTCCTAGTTCTCTTTTAATTGCGCTTGAATATCAAAATTCATGCACCATTTCGGCCAGTAAAAATTGAACATCTTCCGACCCCACGGTTGACGGATAATATCAAAGCACACATGGCGAAGCGAAACCTAGCAAAGCCTAAATATAAAATTCTTCCCACTAATGAGAATCTAATGAAGAACAAAATGCTACGGAACCGATGCAGTAGGACTTGTAGAGATGCACAAAGAAAACATATTCATGATTCGGTTAGTGGAAGTTTCTGGATGCTATGGGAATTAAACGACAACGTAATACTGCAGTCCTAAACGACGGAATCGATCTTGATGATCTTAAGCATTTACGTCTGTGAGGTTACTATGTCCGAATGTGAAATCCATTAAACTTAATTCCTTATCTTTGCACGTCTAAAAAGTTGACGGCGAATTCAAAAATTTTTAGCTCAAAATTTAGTGCAATATTAGTGCTCCATTCGCGAATTTAATGCTATTTACAATAACTATATAATGAGAACAATGCTAACTTAAACGAAAGCTAGCAGTGTATAGTTCAAAGGCCATATTAAATACTGAAATATAAATAAAGTTTTGTAACCAACAATTAGTGCTCGAAAAATGCTACAAGGAAAAATTGAGATTTCCAAAAATTAGCTCAAAAGAGACATTACTATTTTTTCTTCTACCCAACACTGGTAACTTGATATCAAGTAAACATTAAATCAACAATGATAGAGAAAAATCCATTACAGAGCTCGCTCAGAGAACTGTTAGGACAACGGAGAAGACAGTTGTCTTGTCTCTGGAGTCAGTTTTAAGGATTCCAAACGTATAATAATTTTTTTCTCTATTTCTTCTTGTATTATTTGATTAGCACTAAATGAGCACTTAATTATCATTCAGTTGTTCTCGCTTGCTTCCCGTTATCTTTAATACTACGTGACGGATTTTGATGCGGTTTTTTAATAGATAGAGTGATTCAATAGGAATGTTTACCAGCTCTTTTCCAGACTTAGCATTTCGCCAATCCTGTTAACTTTACATACCTACTTCTACCTTTTTATTGAAAGTTTTAGTGGTAAGATGTAAAGATGTACACGAACATCTTTACATCTTACCACAAAACATTATATTTTCTCCGTTACAATCAGGGTTTCGTCCAGGACACAGCACCACAACGGCACTCAATAAATTTTTAGATTTCTCCAATGCCTTTAATACTATTGATGTTGATATATTTTTTGAAGTTAAGCTTTAACTTAAATTAATTTAATTTATACATTCTTTTATATACTTATGATGTTATTATTATTATATTATGTATGAGTTTAAAATGGTAACACTTTACGTAAACTAGAATTCAAACTTTTTAGAAAGTACTTTTGATACGTCAAAATGTGTCAGTCAGTCAGTTTGTCTGAAGCTACCACCAGTTCGGAAAGCAGTTTCCTGATGAGAAGAACTGGCAAGAAACTCAACAGTTGCTCTTTTCAAAATGCCATTGTTTACATCAGTCTGTTTGTGTTCTGTTACAAAGGTATAATCATTCAGCTGAGCATCAACGTCATTTTGAATCCAAGCTTTGTCATCATTCAAGTGATCTTGTACAGAGTAGTAAGATTTATTTAGTAAAAAAAAATTATTTGAGTTTTAAATCACTGATATGGCAAGTCTAATATAGTCTGTGGAATCTTGTTATAGTTGCGAACACCAAGCCCCATGAAGCTATTTCTGACTTTGTGGAGACGATAGTACGGCGTTACAAGTTAATTTTTATTTATATTATTATACTGTGCGTGTCTACACAGTTAAATTCAATATTTCATGATTTAATAAAAGGGGTAATTGCTGTTTTTTTAACAATCGGTAAAGCAAATTCCACACATTTAGTCTTTTTTGCGTTTAGTACTAAATTATTAATCGTAAACCATTGAAGAACTTCGTCGTACTTGTTATAGTTTCCCTTAACTTTAAATATAAGAGAAATGTTATCAGCAAAAAGTACAATGTCGCATAAATTCCTCTTTTTAAAAGCCTTTAAACTTTTTTTAACATATTGTAAAAACTTTGGATCATGATTAAACTGCTTCTCCCCGTATAGTTCATAAAGTTTTTCTCTACTTCTAAATATTTCTACAGCCCAATCACTAAATTTTAGTTTCAAGTTCAACTGAAATAAAATTAAATGAAACAGTCTATTATACAGTTCATCTAGATTCTTTGAGTTTGTGTCCAAATCACGTACTTTTCGTGCAACGCTATCCTTAAAACAACTTATTCTCCTAACAGTCCTAGAACTGCAAATTATTTTTTGTCTTTCTTCAACTATAGTATCCAAAAAGTAAATTTTTAACCGTTATGGTCTGAACTTAAATTGTTAATAATTAGATAGATAGATAGATAGATAGATAGATAAAAATCTTTATTGCACACATAAAAGTTAATAAAATAAAATAGAACAAGTAATATAAGCTAAAAACTTAAAACGCATGCAAAGGCGGCCTTATTGCTAAAGCAATCTCTTCCAGGCAACCTTCTAAGCAGGAATTGGTATATCATATCGGGCAAGTGCTAAAGATTTAAATATAAACAAATATATTGCTATGGAAAATAAATACTTATATATTTAAAATACTTATACTACATATATTTTAAACACACTACTTATATGCATGCACTATGTAAACTAACAAATATAGACAACCAAATGATAAATAGATATATATATAATGAAAGTTATAGAATTTTGAGATAATAATCTGTAAGACGACGCTTAAAGATGTTAAGAGACGCCGAATGACGTATATTCGGAGGAAGATCATTCCATAAGATGACAGCCTTGACCGTAAAAGAATTCCGATAACAATGAGTGTGGCTAATAGGTATTTTTAGGCGATTGTCGTGTCTTGATCTTAAATTACGATCCCCAGGAACGTCGGAACCCAAATAAGAAAACCGTTCTTTTAAATAAGTCGGGGTATGAGGATTGTTAAGTATGTTGTAAAGCAGTGAGAGCATATGTAAATTTCTACGATGTCGGATTTTTAACCATTTGAGTTTAGTTCGATTCTGGGAGACATGGTCAAATTTGCGTAAACCATATATAAATTTGATGCTGAACTTAAATTGTTAATAATTAGTTTCTCACTCACTTGACTTAAAGACGTTTCTACTATAATATCTACATTAAAGTCTCCACAAACAATTACCGACTTACTCTTACTACGTAGTCTTTTAAGCACATCGTCCATTGTCGATTTAATGGCGACAGTACCCGCATACTATAACATAACGTTGAAGCTCAATGCATGATAATTCTACAGTGCGTTCGACAGAGAGAGAGAGAGATAGTATCCTATCGTGGATTATATACGGCGCGAGCAATATCATTACGTACAAAAATTAGACTACCTCCGCGATCCGAGTTAACTCTGACAGATGCACTTGACCTGATGGAGTTATCTATATTTACTAAAATATTTTTTTATACAAGCCCATGTTCTGTAATACATATAATATGTCAAATTTAGCAAAAAATATTTCCAACTCTAAATCTAGGTTGCCTGGAAGAGATCACTCTGTGTGATAAGGCTGCTATTGCATTATTTATATTTACTAATATACTTAGGATGGTAAATATTATCTAAAAAAAATATTCTAACTCACTCGTCTGTCTCACTAATTTGTTCTTTAGTACAAACCATGGTGGAAGGGGATCTGTTCCCCGACTGGCTTGCGGCTCCCCCTCCTGTCCTATTAATGCTGCAGTTCCAGTGAACTTAGAGTTCTCATTGGGGGTCCATTTGAACTGTAGCAACGCATCGGCAAAACATGATTCACTCTTTTGTATGTGGCTATGTCCATGGGCAACGGTGGCCACTTACAATCAGGGGGGCCGTCTGCTCATTTGTCCCATAACTTCCACAAAAAACACCTTGTCCTGTTATTAGTGCGCACTTATATATTTATATAGATGTGTTAGTTTGTTATTTAACCATACAAAAATGGCTGAATGGATTTCAATGAAATTTGGCACACGGATACTATATAACCTGAATTAGCATATAGGTCATAATATAGACGAATAGATTTCTCCTATTCCTGGGTGTCCATAGAATGTTAGTAACAGTATTCTTAATAACTATGTTAGTAACACAAATAATAACAAACTAAAATTATTAACTAAATAATAAAATATTGGAGGACAAATCCGACAAACTGATGGGGTTGTCGCGCGCTACACCGAAGCGACAACCCCATCAGTGCCCTAAACGCATTATTATATTGAACCCGTAGGCCACTATATGTTTTCCTTGTATAGTCAACCCACAGGCTGCACGTGTAAAAGGACTGGCAATATGCCTTAAGTAAAGTAATCTTAACTTGTTTAGTACAACATGCAAACCTGCGAGCTAACATATTGCAACGAACAGACAGCGACCTACGTTCTCTTTCCAGATCATCATTGTCTTTTAGACTTTCCACGACCCAGTGGCCGAGATACTTGAAAGCAGACACTTTGTTGAGTGCTGAGCCGTATAGAGTAACATTTGGATTATCCATACACTGTCTATTGAGTGCTTTAAAAACCATAATTTCACTTTTGCTAACATTGTATCTCAACTCATGGGCCCTAGCATAGTCCTCACATACGGCAAGCAGCCTCCTCAAAGCCCCGACTGATGGACTCAGTAGTACCATATCGTCAGCATAGCTTATGTTGTTTACACAAACGCCTCCGATGTGACATCCTACATGAGTATTACTGAGTTCATAGAGTAGATTATTTATATACAGATTAAAGAGCCTAGGTGAGCCCAATCCCCCCTGCTTCACACCGCACTCCATCCTATACTCCTCCGAGAAAGAGCCTGCCCACCGTACACGGTTACATTGAAATCCGTAATAATACCTAAACAAATGCAGGATTTCATTACGAACACTAGTTTCCTTTAACTTCTCCCATAATATAATATGATATGAGGTCAAAGGCCTTTGACAGGTCAAGATAACTTGCATATACAGATGTTTTTCTTTTTGTGTAATAATGAACAGTCTGCTTCAAACACAGGATAGCACTCTCTGACAGACCAGGCCTAAAGCCAAACTGAGCGTCATTCAATTTATATTCTATTTTGTGCATTAAAGTATTTTTAAGATCGAACAAGATGCGAATAAAAAAATTTTGTACAAGGAGTGAAAGCTTAGTGGTTAAGACCTTGATGTCTACTCAGGAGGTCCGAGTTCGATCCCCCACACGGCCACACATCTCTGAATTTTCTGAGTTGTGTGTTTTAAGTAATTAAATATCAATAGCTTTCAACGTGAAGGAAAACCTGCACTCCTGAGAGTTCCCTAAAGTTCTCGAACTCCGTGGTGGACTAATTCCTCTCCATTCTGAGACGAAGACCCGGCTCAGTAGTTAACCCTTAACGGGTGATGATAATTTTCAAAATATTTGCAACATCGAAGGGAGTGAAGAGTAAAATGCTGCGGTTTCAGTGGACCCTCAGCACGAGCCCAGAGTCCACTAAATCTGGAGCATTAATGGGATGCGAGAGAGGGGGTTAGCCTGGCTCACATGCGACATGACCGAAACGTATCAATAACACTTGGTGATCGGATTTACATGCTGGTAGTCACAAGCAAGTCGGGGAACCACCAAGGGGCGCTTGGTTACTCGGCTCTTAAGAAATGCTTTTCCAGCGGAAGAGTGAAATAGTATTATATATTTAGCATGGATAGAGAAACTAAATATGTTTATATAACCCCTTTAAGATAGTGATAAAAATAAACTGTAATAATGTTAAATATATTTTAACTTATTATAGCAACATAATTTCGATAGGCGTCTATCAAGTGATGACGTAATTCTTCATACGATGGTTTGCGCGTAGTAGTCAAGGTTGTTTATTAAGGTGTTGTCACAAGTCGAAAATATGCTCAATTTTGGGGTAATTTTGGTATCATTTAAAATTAATTTACTCAGTTATTTTGATGAACATATTTATTATTTTTGGTTATAATACTTCTCTATAAACTTATGATGGTATACCACACGAGTGAAGGCGATGACAGAGTCAGTGTTGCAGTGCTCCCCGGCTTTTGGTTTGGGGGACGTGGACACTATTCCTCGTAAGTAATATCTCTTCATTCCTCGTTCTGTGGAAGGGAAGGCTAGACCCCCTCCACTGTCTCCTTGACATAACGTAGTTCCTGGAAGATAGGAAATGAAGGAACCGGATAACGGCTGTATAAAGTGTCACCATTAAATGTACCCTAAACAAGAAATTTAGGGCCAATGCATTACATGCGTCATTTAGAAGCAAATGCTACAAATTTTGTTAAAGCGATAATTTATCATTGCGACGGGCATTGACGGGCTGTCACCGAACGTAGTTCGTAGGAGTTGTGACAGATGGCGCTACTATTTGTTTATAGGTGAAAAATATGCGAAATTATTAATTTGAGCAAACGAATAACAATGGATATTAAGTTGTAGGTACAATGCTAGAAAGAGATAAAGGATAGAACTACTATAGAAATAAAGGAAGGAGGAGAAGGGAGAAAAAGAATATACGAATCGAATAAGATAGACCTGTATAGTTTTCGAGTTATTTTTGTAAAATTTTTAATTAAAACTTGACTTGTTGTGATACTTTTAAATACAGTGACGTCAAATATTAAGAGGTGCGGTTTATTTTTTTTCTCTTAAATAGATGAATAATATGCTTTTCAAAAACTAAAACAGTTATGGTCAAATCTGTCACCATTTGTAAAAAAAATTAACTTCACTAGTTTGTGTTGGTTTAGAAAATACTCCGATCACCCAGACATTATTAACTTAATAAATCAACGGTAGTTTAACAAGTTGCTCCAATTTATTATTATCCTTGTCAGACGTTGGGGTATCGAATTTGAGAAAAGGAGGCATGAGTCAAACCTATTCGTGGCTTACCATTACTATATCCAGCGCAGATTTTGTCGCTAGTAATATCCGCTAGGAAATCCTCAGGGACTTCTTTAGTGCATTCCGTATTATTCACAAAAGGTAGTTCAACCACTTTTAGCACTTGGGACGGTTTGCCATTAGCTGTGAGTCCCCATCCAGCAACCTAGAAAAAGCAAGCAATCTTAACCTCCATCTTCACTGCACAGGTTCACTGTTATTAATTACACTGTAAGGTACATGAACTTAAGATGCCTAGTAGCAATACAAAACGACACGGTATGACACTATCATTACACTTTCACTAGCACCACTTCAGATTATGTTCATTCAAAGAGAACACGCGTTAGACTAAACTTTAGATCGGTTCAAAAAACTATAAAAAGATAGATGAGATATATGAGAAATCTATGAGAATCGTCTGCCAATGAAAGGAAATAAGGGATAAAGATTTATTGTCCAACTGCTGATTTAACTCTGAGGAAATAATTATCAACTTAAATCCACATACCTTGCCCAGATTATGATAGTTCAACTGCTGCGCATCAAAATCCTCATCAAAATCAATGCAGACAGGGCGAATGAAGGGTTTTAATTCAAACGGTGTGGCAACAATCACTATTGCGATATCATCTTGGAAGTTTGTTGCGGATCCATAGAAGCTTGATGGGATTTTTATGTCTGCTACCTGAAAATAATAATTGAGGTATTTCTTAGGACTCTAAGGTAGTTCAGCCATTTAAGAGACGAGCTCGGAAAAGTCAGACCTAATTATAATTGACCCAGACAAAGGTTGCAATTTGCAAGCAGATCGTCCATCTGATGGTAAGTGTCGCTCGTGGACATCGCCAATATTAGAGTGTCTCTAGTATTGCTGATGTGTTGCGGTTTTAGCGGACCCTCAGCGAGTACTCAGAATCCTTCGGAATCACATCATTAATGGGAGGGGAGGAGGGAAGTCTGACTCACGTGCAGCACGACTCAAACGCGTCAAAGACACTTTTTGGTCGGATTTGCAGGTCGTGGAGGTTGAAAGCCAGTCAGGAAACAAACTCGTCACTTCAATTTTAATAAACACTTACATCAGACTGTTGGGCATCAATATCATGGTCTTCATCCCAAGGGCGGTAGCGTTTACCCACCGCAACTGCGTAATTTGTTTTTGGGAGTAACTTGTACTTGTCGCTCCAGAAACAGTGAGCAGCTAAAAAAGACAAGGTTACTTATAAATGGCTTCTGAGATAAAACTGGTAAAGATAAGTTGTTCCTGCTATTCATGGAATAAGAATATAAGCATTTCTTTATTAATGCAGGATAAGTGTATTGGCACCATCTGCATGGAGGTAAGATGTATAGGAAGGTGTAAATGATGGTTTATTGAAAATTACCAAAGATGTAAGTTCTAATTACCGCACTTAGAGGACATTGATTACAACAGAAGCTACGTTAAGGCTCCTAAATTTACTGCGAACTTCTGACTTTCTCTAAAAAATAATTAATGTTCTACTTGTATACTAACCTGATATAATAATAGAAGTGCTGATCAAAGATCCACCACAGATCTGCATATACGGTGTCATAGTCTTGTCGTAAATGCCAGCATGCCAGGGTAACTCCCCTCTTTTAGCAGACCATCCTCCAACCATTAGTTGTAGAGCCTCTGGTGATATTGTGCCACACTCTATCAAAGAAATTTACTATTAGTTATGACGTTAAACATTCCGGAACACTAGTCTAAAGATTAAACTTCACTGCTCTGTTGCTGTGTAACATATCGCCTGCGTAAACGGCTCGAGAGCCAAGAGTATATTTAAAGGGACGTAAGCGTCGGGCGGAGCAACTTCATTGTTCGAGTGCACGCTGAATTAGTTTAGAAGTGCTCCGCAGTGTTGGTAGCCCAAAATATTTACAATTCCCTAAAAAAATTACAGTATTGCTGACAATCAAAATATGTAAAGCTATAACCACTATGTATATACTCACCTGGTTTGCATGTAGCAACAGAATCCCAGCTGCCATCAACACAGTTCATTGGTGAGAGTAGTCCCTGGGAGTAGTAATTCGGTCTCCTGCAGACAGGCGTAGCTATAGTACCATTGCGCTCAAAAGGACCACACTCCCTGGACCCTTCATCTGAACCTGGGATGGAACACCGGTATTCCACACTCACGTGTTTACTGAGACGACAGAATCCTGGAAATAATAATTAGACTTTTTGTAAACAACCGGTAATTAGAAAATAATAAGTTCCAAGGAAATCCATGGAGTGATTCCACTGAGCCAGAAAAATTGGTAAAGACTGACTGAATCATAAATTATTTATAACCAATACAAAAACGTCTTCCTTTCAAAAAATTGGTGACTAAAAGTGAAATATTTTGGAGTATTCTTATCTTAGGTCCATAGAATGAAACTCAGATATCTCCTCGTTACCATCGCCTTGTCTTCTTAACTCTACTAAGTTTTATCATTGGGTCTGTAAATGGCAACTTTACTTCAATGCTCATACTCACGAACACATTTAGGTATGGGATCAGACCAGTCGCCATTTGAACAGATACTAAAGTTTTTCTCGTCTACAACGAATCCAGGATTGCAGGTGACAGTCAGATAGGCGCTCGGATAACTCTGTCCAGGTCGTCCATCAACACCGCGTATAGTGTAGTTTCCGTATTCTGGGTATGGAGGTAGTATGCATTTGCCACCTTCTGATGTTGGCCTGTTGAACAATTAGTAGTAATGTTAGATGTTCCAATAAGTGTTATGACATCGCACTAGCATCCAACATTCCTGCATTATTGGCGCAATACCTAACGTAAGAACAAAAGTCATCAATCTTCATAGGGAGGGATCTCCCTATGAAGATTGATGACTTTTGTTAACACTATAAGTGCCTGATGGGTAAAATCCTAGCCGATTTGACGACAAATGACGTGTGATCAACCGTCTCGCTCCGAAAGTATAAATATTCTGCTAGACGCTGGATTATATCAGGTCTTAATTTTAGTAGTGTCTTCAAGTCTCGATTTTATTGGTATTTTCGATGTTAGGGGAGGAACATAATGAAACAAAGCGTAGGAAAAAAGAAAACAGACAATTAAAGATCACCATGATTCAAAGACATTTGTAACCTACAAATGACTTGTATTCTTGTTAGTGCGAAGCATTGACAATAATTTTCTATTTGTCTTAGATCCCGTCTACTTCTAATTCTTCTTACCTGCTAGTACTATTTGTTATTGTAATTCTCGAGAAGTTATGACCATTTACAGTAGATGTTCTATTACAAAGCTCATCAGATTCATCGGATTTATCTGCGCAGTCGTTTTTCTAAAAAGAAGCAGGTAAAAATATTATTAATGTGATTTAATAAGTTTCAGTGCAAGTTAATTTTCAGAAATTATTTTTAACATGTGACCACTATTCCAAAGCCATCATTTTGTCAATATTTCCCTTAAAATTTTCCTCTATTGTTTTCCATGACTTAATGGTTTATACGTATGTTTTTTTATGAAAGAATTAATTTACCGACCATTAAAGAATAACCTATACGGTAAAAAAAGTAGTGGTTGAGACTTGAATGTCTTACTCGAGAGGCCTGAGTTCAATCCTGGGCCCACACCTTTTGACACTCTCCCCATTCTGAGGAGAAGACCCGGCTCAGCAGGGAGCCATTAACGGGTTGTGATCATGATCGTGATGCTTGTTGCATTAACTGTAAGAGAGTCAGTAGTTTATTTGGTTCAATACCACTTACCCCATCACAGTCTGACCCACGGTCCACACAAGCACCATAAGCACACTGGAACAAGTACGGCAGGCAGGTCTGAGCAGCACAGGAGCTCAGGGTCTCATCAGATCCGTCGGAACAGTCGGCATGGCCATCACAGTATTCTGCCGCTGATATAACATCACCATTGTCACATATAAACTGATCCCTAAAACAGGAATAAGATATTAATGAACTAATATTCTCACCATGGCTTCGCACGAATGTAATTTACCACGTTGCCCGCAAAACGGATATATTTAAGGAGGCGTCTAATTCCCACTTTATTCTTGGTCTCCAAGTATTTCATTTAATTTTAATTAGAACCTCTGATTTGGAAAAAATATTAATACGACGAATGAACGAATGGGAATAAGTATGTTTAAATTAGTGAATGAATAAATAAATAACTGCATGATTTGAGAAATTTATAAAAAAAACGAGTGAAGGTTACAAATTGAATACACGAAATCCTGAAGGAATGAAAAAATGAATGAGTGAATGCTCACCGTATTTTATCTTTCTCACCATGACACCTGGGCAGTAACTCATCAGAATCATCAGCACACTCTTGGATACCGTTACATGGCGCTGTTCCAACCACACATGCGCCGTATGTACACCGGAACCAATTGTTATGACATCTAGAAATACATACAAATATTTGTTACTAGCGCGCTTTAGGACTTCGTTTTATAATATGAATCAAGAATCTTTCTTTTAATCTCATCCTCTCGCCAGATGCCTTGAACAGACTAGATTTGCCTTAAAATGGGATTGCATACGTGCATGATGCTTGCATGGATGCATGATTTAGTTACTTACTGCATGTTCCTACATAACGCATGAGTTTCATCGCTACCATCAGCACAGTCGACGCTACCATCACACACACCATCCAAATCAATAAATGAACCATCGTGACACTGCCATCGAACTTTACTGTAATAAAAAAAAATTGTATGTATGTTCCTGTGTAATCTTACAAATAAATTAAAATTTTCAATCAAGTTTATATTGGATGATAATCCATGGTTAGCTGTGTGACGTTATCAAATATCTACGATGGCTGACGGTCCAAGATGGCGGACCTATCATTTTTTGTACACGCCTTTGATATGGTATCAAATAAAAGAGTTTGGTAAGAAGAATGTGAAAAATTATATGACTTCACTCTAAATCAAATATGGCTTACGGCTTAAGATGGCGAACTTGTTATTTTATGAGCACATCCATGATTTGGTTATCGCATGAAAGGGAGTGTTGAGAAGAATACGAAAAAAACAATGCCTTTACTGTAGATACCACCGATCGGCTCGCCATCGGCAGGGTGTTCATCCTCACACTTTGAAGCCAAAATGGTCGCGTACAGTGCGGTTTCAGAGGAATTTCCTCCCGCGAACAGTGCAGATGTGGAATGAACTTCCTGCCAAGGTTTTCCCAGGGAGCTACAATATGGGGTCCTTCAAAAGGGAGGTGAATAGGTTTTTGAAGGGTCGGCAACGCACAAGTGACACCCCTGGTGTTTCAAGTGTCCATAGGCGTCGGTAACCACTTACCATCAGGTGGACCGTATGCTTGTTTGCCACCATCGTGGTATAAAAAAAAAAAAGATCCAATATGGCAGACGACCTAAGAACTACTTATTTGTTGACAAGTGTATGACGCGGTATCAAATGAAAAGGTTTGTTGAGATGAATATATAGAAATTAATGAAATTTAGATTGAAGTAAATCTAATATGGCGGAACTCTCAAGTTTCTTACATTTATTTAAATTATAAGATATATAAGATCAAAATGGCGGTTTACTGTAATTTTTTTAATAATAAAAAAAATAATACTTACGTGCTCTTTATTTTATCGTCCCTTGCATTAGCTGTGACAGCTAAAACTGAAAAGAATATAGCAAGTTTCAAAACACTGATGAGAGATGATGATTATACTTTATAGTCTGGATTAACACAAATACTACTTTTTAATACGTATTAAATTGCACCCCAGCAATCTCCCTCCCTCCTAGTGGTTGACTAATAGTATTGTAAGTCTATGTTTATACCAAAGGAATACTTACCTAAAATAAATATAAATAAATTCCAAAACATTATTAAATCAACACTCAGTATCACTTACAAATACTTTAATGTTTTTGTAAATCAATTGTTAATGATGTTCGATAAATTAGCTAAATGTTGCCAGCTTAGGATACATGGGTTGTGAAATATTTTTTTATATTTATAGCATGCTCAATTGTTCTTATCTTTGCATATTTATACTTGTATGCTCATATGCTTGCATCTTCATATGCTTCTATGTTTGCATTATTGTATGCAAGGGAGTCGCCAGTCGATTTCCAAGGAGTGGGGGGAACGTATGAATTGTTTAATATATAT